>JAIVFI010000031.1:0-572809 GCA_025558095.1 Hyaloraphidium curvatum | reverse complement strand
CGAGGAGCTCGTCCATGATCCGAGCAAAGGTTGCAGGAGCGTTGGTAAAGCCCATGGCCATCCGCTCCCACTGGTAGAGACCGCGGTGCGTCGTGAAGGCCGTCTTTTCCTTGTCCTCGTCGGCCACCTCCACGTGCCAAAAGCCGGAGCGGATGTCGCAAACGCTCCACACCTTGGCCGCGCTGAGGAGAGCGAGAGTGTCGCTTGGGTTCTTCATCGGGTAGACGTCGCGCTTGGTGGCGGCGTTGAGCTTCCGGTAATCGATCACCAGGCGCCATTCGCCCGAGCCGTGCCCTTTTGGCACCATGATGCAGGGCGTGGCCCAGGGGCTTCGCGAGGGGACGACTACGCCCTGCACGAGCAGGTCGTCGATGATCTTGTCCATTTCCCCGCGAAGCCGGAACGGGGTCCGGTACGGCATCTGGTGGATCGGCTTGAGGTCGCCCGTGTCGATCCGGAAGCGATGGTTGCGCAGCTTGCCGATCCAAGGACCAAACACGTCCCGGTAGCGGTCGCAGAGCTTATGGAAACGAGGTTTGTCCCCCTCGCTCAGGATCGTTTGGTCCATCTTGAGCTCGATAGCCTCGACCGGAGGAGGCTCCACGCCGGGAGGCTGAGGTGGTCCAATCGATCCCGGCGAGGGCACCGCGAACAGATCGATGGTCTCCTCGACCGTGAGCGTGGATTCGGCCGGTTCGGTGTGGGGCAGCTCGGGCTCCAGCATCGAGATCTGCGCGGGAGCCAGATACGTGGGCGGTTCCGGAGCGAGAAATCCAGGAATCCGCACGCGGAAGCGGCCGAGGTGGGTGCCCGGGCCGATCGTGACCGGTGTCGTCCCGTAGTTGCGGATGAGAATCGGCAGCCGACCGTCTCTGTCGGGCGTCGCCGACGGGATGATGAAGAGGCGATCGAACGGCGAAGTGTTCGGCGTCTCGATGACCCCTGTCAAGTCCATCTCCACGACGGTCGCCAAGGGAGTCGTCGGGGCCAGCTCAGCGGTGATCGAGACGTCCTCGTTGGGGTAGACCGTGATGGAGGTGGTTGAATGGAGCGGGGCGACCAGGTGTGATCCGAAGAGCGGTCGCGCAACAATGTGCATTGGCACGACGACCCCCTCCGGATCGTCCTTGAAATAGAGGACCGGCGTCTCCCAGTCCATCTGAACGCGTAGGGCGGAGAGCCAAGGGGTGCCGAGGATCACGTCGTCCATGAGACCGTCCATGATGGCGACGTCCATGACGCAGTGTTGATTCCCGACCAGGATGTCCATCTTAGCAACTCCGCGGACCCACATGGTTCCGCCGGCCGCGGCCGTGCTGAGGGTGCCGAGTGTCCATGGTTTGATCGGTGGCGACGGGTGGATCCGGCAGAAGAAGGACGACCGAACCGCCACCACTGAGGCACCGGAGTCGACGAGGGCCGCGGGGGTATTCACGCCGTTGACCCATGCCGAAACGCGTGCCGCCTGATAGTGGAACTGCACTTGCGAAGTCCACGTCCAGCGATCCGGCGGAGGGGCGACCGGAGCAGGTGGCCGCGGGCGAGGCCGAGGGCCAGGCAGCGGTGGTCGTGCGTAGGCGGAAGGAGGAGGGGGCCTTTCGAAAGGTCCGGGAACGGCGCGGACGGTCGGGCCCTCGTGCATAGGTGCATCCGCTGATCCCGCGTCCGCATCCTGTGCCGCCGGTTCACCGTTTCCCACGACCTCGACCGAGCCGGGCGACGCCGAATCCGCTGCCGGCGGCGGGGCCAGGGTCTCGTCGATCGGCATGAGCGCCTCCCGCTGCTGACGAACGGCGGCCTGTCGAGCTGCCTCCGCCTCGAGGAAGAGGATGTACTCCGTGCCCCCGAAGGGCCAATGATGAACGTGGTCCTCCGCCGTCGGTTCATCGGTCGCGGAATCCGACAACTCCGGCGATCCGCCAGGAGATGAAGGGTCCGTGCCGTCCGGCAGCGGGGAAGTTCCAGGAAGAGGTTCCACATGTGGTTCAAGAGCTTGGATCTCTGCCCCCCTATGGCCGTGCGGCACTGAGGGCAAAGCTAGTTTTTTGGCATCGAAGGGGTGTTGCCGAGGCGAGACTTCCAGTTGAGTGGGCGGCGGTTGGCATTCTTCTCCAACTCCCAGCACTCGTCCTGAGCATGCCCATCCATGCCACAGAGATGGCAGTGGCGAGGCTGGAAGCGCTTCTGGTCGCGGTACTCCGAGGTGAAGGGCCGGCGATCCTGGCGCTCCTGCTGCTGGCGGGGCCGATCGATCGGAGGAGGCCTCGCGGGGGGGTTCGACCTGGTCTCCGCGGCCTGAACCTGATGGCGAGGCGACGGCAGCAGCTTGGTGATGAGCTCCTTGATCTCGACGAGGTCGCTGTTCGGCCCCGAAGGCGGCAACGGCTGGCTCCGACGAGACTGGAAGGGGACGAAACGGCGCGGAGGCCGGAACGCAGACTCCCCCGGCGGTCCACCGGTGGGCCTGCGCTCTCCCTTAGGCTCCAGCAGCTTTGTGAGAGCCTGCGTATGAGCCAGCAGCACTTCCGTCGTCGCCTTGTCGGTCGCCTTGGAGGAGCCCGAAGACGAGTGCTGGCCGACCAGAGCCGGAATCTCCGAAATCGAGTTCTGGCCCAGGAAACGGATGTCGCGCGGCTGCGCAGGGCCCGATGCTTGCATGACGGTGCGCATCTTCTCGATGACCTTGGTGACGGAAGTGCGGTTGATGAGGTGATCCCCGAGGAGCTCCAGCGCCTTCCCGCGTAGCTCCGGGCGCAGTCCGTAGAGCAGGTTCTGGCCGTACACGCTGTCTTGCACTTCCCTGGTAGGAAGCTGATCGCCGCAGTGCGAGAGGAAACGCGTCTCGGCCAGGGATACGCGGGCAACGAAGGCGTCGAGGGTCTCATCGTTGGTCATCTGAATCGTGTTGTAGTGCCGGCGATAATGCATCGATGCGTCGCGGGGCTCGAAGTGGTAGCGTAGCCAGGCAAGCACATCGTTCTGGGTCACCGGAGGATAGGTGGCCGTCGCGGGATAGTCCGGAGGGCGGTTCTGCGGCGTGATGTTGTGCCACATTGCGCGCGGCAGAGGCCCAAGGAAGACCGGGAAGACCTTGACGAGGTTGTTGATGGAGCCGAACGCCGTGAGAACCGTAGTGAGGTCGCGGAAGAAGTCTTCCGGGTCCTGCGTAGCGGGATCGAAGGGCTGAACAGAAGCAGGCAGCAGCTGAGCCGGGAGCTTGGCGGCTCCGCCCTGGCGATCCGCCTGGGGGAGGCCGGTGCTTCCATCGTTCGGCGGCTGAGCGCCAACGATGGCCCGTACGGCGTCGACGAACTGCTGCGGCTGGAGACCAGCGGCGGCAGCGTTGACAGCCGGGGCTTGCTCGCTCCGCTGACCCTGCTGCTGTGCGGCGAGCTGCTGGAGCTGCTGCGCTGCAAGCTGCTCGGCGGCGGCTTGCTGTTGAACTTGGGCAGCTGGCAACTGCTGAGCGGTCTGTTGCGCCACGAGCTGAGCGGCAAGCTGATCGGCGACGGCTTGCTGGGCGGCTTGCTGGGCGGCGAGTTGGGCGACGTCGTTGGCGGCGGCGCCGACTTGCTGGATCGCGGCCTGCGCAGCTTGGATAATCGCCTGGGCCTGCGGGTTGTTCTGCAAATCGTTAGCTTCCTGAGGCTGCTGAACCTCCTGCTGAGGGGCGGCTTCTTGAACGGGGTCCATGTTTGGCGAAGGGGAATGAACTTGGTTGACGGAATACGGTTGACAGAAAAGAGTGGCAGTCGACAAGCGCCGGTGCCAGGCGAAGTTGTTTTTGGATTATCGAAGTCGAAACTGAAGTCGAACGAGGTGTCGAAGACCCGAGAGCAGGATCACGGAGGTCGGACCAGTGCGACGGTCCGGGTCGGAACCGGGCCTGAAGCTCTAACCCGGCGCGCGAATCCCGCTCGGCTCTTCGGGTCGGATAGGCCCTGAATATGAATAAGCGAACAGCGCTGAAGATACTTGACTGTAGCCGGGGGAAAGAGGTTACGGGATGTCTCCCGGGGTGCGTCCCAAGGGCTCTCAGAACGAGGATCCGGCCGGGCGGGGTTCCGCACGGTGGTCGAACGACACGGAGAGCACGTAGAGTCAACTGGCGATCAAGATTGTACTGTTACATGTCCCGCTCTTTATATATCCCAGGAGGGTGGCTGTGCCGAGTCACTTGCGAGTCGCTCGCGAGTCGCTCGCGAGTGACTCGCGAGTCACTCGCGAGTCGATCGCGAGTCGATCACGAGTCGATCGCGAGGACCGACGCCTCCACGCCTCCGAACCGAAAATGAAAATACCCTTGTCCGAATGTCAGACGTCCTGTACCTTCGCACGCCCCCACCCAAAAGAAGGCGCCGCCCTCGGCGCCACGAAATCGAAGATCCTCCGCGGAGTGACGTCATGCTTGCAGTAGAAGATGTTGAAGGCCGAGGTGGAGACAACAGATGTTGGAGAGTGTAGGGCCGAAGGGTGGCTTAGGCGTCCTCAAAGTCGACGTCGGCGTCCGCCTCGTCGTCGCTCGGCGGCGGGGCGCGGAGCCGGCGGGTAAAGCCGAGAGCGAAGGCGGCATGCACGGCTGAGCCGTCCGCGGCCGAGGGGGTGTAGACCGGGGGCATGGTCGACTTGTAGGGAGCGGCCGGGATGTCGTCGTACAGGGCGGCCAAGAGGCCGTCGTCCTGCGAGACGATGGAGGAGGCGTCGCTGCTGGACACGCTCTCGGGGCGAGGAGCTGGAGGTTGCATATCCCCAGCCTCATCGTCGGAGGTGACGAGGTCCTCGTCCTTGACGCGGCCGACCGGCGTGGAGGTGACCACGGCGGGCGTCGTTTGCCCCGCCAGGGGAGCCACTTGATTGCCGAGGAAGCGACGCAGGAGGGCCCGTTGCTCGTCGGCGGTCTTGGTGAAGTGCTCGCGCTGCGCGTTCAGGCCGGCCGTGAGGAGCGTGGTGTGGTCTTGAGCTGAAAGCATGAGCTGCTTGTGCTGCTCCGACCCAAATCGCTGCAGATGGGCCGCCAGGACGCTCTTGAGGTCGGCCGCAAACTCCGCCATGGGGCCATTGTTGTGACGGGCGAGATTGGTCTCGACGACGGTCTCGATGGTGGTTTCGAGGTTGGTCCCGGTCTGAGCAACCAGCCCGGCGAGGGAAGAGCCGAACTCCCTCAACTCCTCGATGGTAGCTTCGTCCACCAGGAGAATGCCGTTGAAGTTCTGACGTTGAGCCTCGAGCACCAACGCAAGCCGGTCGAGCTGCGTCTCGATGGCACCGAGACGAGCGTCGTCGGTCCGGCGCAAGGCGGTGACGGCGAACTCAAGTTCGCGGTGGCGGCCACTGAGGACCACCTGGAGCTCGTCACGCTGCTGGCGGATCTGGGCGTCCAGGCGGGCCTCTTGCTGCTCGAGCGTCGCCGTTACGCGGTCAAGAGCGTGCTGCTCCAGGTTGCCGACATTGACGAGGGTGTTGAGCACCGGGTGGAGTGCGTCGAGACCAGCGCGCTGATCCGCTTCGTGCGAGACGGGGAGCTCCCTCCCAACGTGAATCTGGCCAAATTCTGCAAGAAGTACGGCGAGCAGTACTTCCTCGCTACGGACGGCGTGCTCTGCCGGCGCGATGTACTCGCGACTGGTACCCGTCGTATCCCGGTCACCCAGCTCGTGATACCGCACGAGCTGAGGGAGGCCTACCTGCAACGTGCGCACGACGATCCCCTGAGCGGGCACGTCGGGCGACACCGGGCGTACAGCAATCTGCGGCGCCGCGTATATTGGGTCGGCATGGCGCACGACGTTCGCCGCTGGACGCGAGCCTGCCTTACATGCATGACCCGGAAGATGCCTTCGGTATCGAACCAGGGCTTACTGAAATCGGTTCCTCTCACAGGTCCCAACGAGGACATCTACATCGACTACATCGGCGAGATCAATCCGGCCACGCCCCGCGGCAACAAGTACCTTCTCGTCGTCTACGATCCGTTCACTAAATGGGTCGCGGCGTATCCGACTCCGGACCTCTCTGGGCCGACGACGGCGAAGCTGCTCTATACGCGATGGATTCTCGAGCACGGTCTTCCGAAGCGGATTCACCACGACAACGCCTCGAACCTGGACAACCATTACATGGAGTACCTGCTCAAGCTACTCGGCATCAACCGGGGCCTGGTCACGGTTGGGCATCCCAGGGCTTCCCTCGCGGAGCGCCCGAACCGGTGGATCATCGACGCCCTGAGCGCAGCGGTCTCCAAGAACTACCAGACATGGGACGAGGACATCGTGGGGGTCATCTTTGCCTTCCGGACCTCCATCCACGCGACGACCGGCGAAACTCCGTTCTTTCTGATGCATGGTCGGGATGCTCGTATTCCGCTCGACCTACTTTACGACGAGACCGAGATTCGCGAGCCAGTGCACCTGCGGGCCAGCGACGAGGAGGACAAGAAGACAGAGGATGAGCGCCGGCGGACCTACGTCGTGGAGCTCGTGGCGCAGCTTCGTGCGGCCTACGACCTGGTGGCCGAGAAGATGGCCGCAGCGGCGGAGACTCGGAACGCCAAGGCCAACGCTACCCGGCTTCCGATTACCTTCCGCCCCGGCGACCTCGTGCTCATCTGGGGACCAGAACGACCGCGCAAGGGCGAGCCGGGCAAGTTCGTCTCTCGTTATCTTGGGCCCTACCGCATCGAGGAGTCAGGCCACACCGAGCTCACCTGGAAGTGTAGACACGTCTACGAGACCGACCACGTCACCACTGTGCATGTGGACCGGCTGGCGCGCTACAAGCCTTGGGAGTCGGCCACCTTCAACGCGCGCTCGTGGAACGCACGCGCCCCGGAGCTCGCCGCCGGTGAAGAGCTCGATCTCTCGGAACCGGTGAACGAGTTCGAAGAGGAAATCGAGGTCGAGAACGCGCTTGGGAACGAGCAGGAGTACACCGTCGAGGACATCGTCGGCCACGAGGGCCAGGGTCACGGACTCAAGTTCGAGGTCAAGTGGCGGGGCTTCGCTCGCACGACCAAGCTCCCTCTGGACATGTTGCACGGCGCCATAGGGATCGTCCGCGCCTATGCCGATCGCGTTGGTCTCCAGCTCCCGACGGGTCTCCCCAGGCGCATGCGGACTCGGCGTCGCTAGTAACACCAACGACGTCTATCCGGTCACAGCACTACCATCTCTGTGCTCCGATCCCCGGCTTTTCACTGACTCAAACCCGACGTACTACCTCGAGCCTATCCTCGACCCCCTCGAACGCCAACTTGTGATACCCGGACTGAAAATGCGTGTTCAGATTGCCCAGGAGGCCCTTAGCCTTGTGCTTTACCAGATGGCACCACGGGAACGAGCATACCGCCACTTCGCCCTTGGTGGGGCTCCGGTACAGTTCGCCGGCGTACGTTCCGGCAATCTTCCATCGGAGGAAGGAGCCTGCCGGCACGGCATCAGGGACCTTCTTCGTCACCCGTTCCGCCTTCAAGCCCCAGACCGGCGACGACTTCTTCATCTGGCACATTCAGTGACGATCAGCGCTTGTGGGGCGTACTCCCGTCGAGCCGTTCACCTGCGCAATCTGCTCCCGGGCCTCCCCGCGCTGCACCACATGCCCCTCGTCTTTACCTGAAGTTGCCGTTTGGGCCGTCTGGAAGGCGCTCCCTTGTTCAGTGGCGGCCTCGAAGTCGCCTAAGTGGTCCAGCTCCCAAGAGGGCGCATGAAGCGTGACTGACAGCACGGGGACTTCGTCGGCCGCCTCGAGCTCCTCCCTCGAGTCCGCCGCCGACTCGCCCTCGCCGACGGAAGGCGCACCCTTCGACGACATCGCCGGCAGGAAGACGCCGGAGGTCCGGGTTGCGGCCGCGGCCGCGATCGGGTCGTTGCCTCTGGCCCCGCCAGCCTCGCGCAGCTTGGCGGTCCCGCCGGCCTCGCGCAGCTCGGCGACGAGCCGACGGAGCACTCGGACCTCGACAACGACGTTCCCAGCCTCTTCGGCCAGCGGCAACATCCCGCGCATGGCGGCCAGACGCACCAGTTGCAGGAAGCAGTCGACCACGTCGTCCTCCTGGCGCGGCGCTGAGCTCCCGTTCGAGGACCACGCCGCTACGCTCTTACCTTGGTGCACAGCAGGACGTCGAAGGTCGGCAACCGAACCTCGAACCACGAACTCGGCGGGACGACGTTCGGCAGCTCCGCACTCATGACAGGCGCGGAGATCCCCCCAGCTCTTCTGGACCCTACGTCGCGATCCCCCGCGAGCGCTTTCGTCGACGCAATGGCGTACGGCCCTCGCTCGCGCCCCGTCCCCCGTGGCGGGGACTGGTGACCCGGTGTGCGGGCGAACTCGCGGTCGACTCGACTCGCAGTTGACTCGCGGTTGACTCGCGGTTGGCTCGCGGTTGACTCGCAAGTGACTCGCGAGTCACTCGCGAGTCGCTCGCAAGTCACTCGCGAGCGACTTGCGATGCACTCGCGAGTTGCCTGCGCTTCGCACCATATAAGCGGCGGACCACAGGAGGCCGCGGCCGCGGACTACGCACCCAACGTCGACCTCGCCGCTACCGTCTCCCATGGCGACCCCCACGACTGCCGGCCACAACCTGCGGCCCCGCCGGCCGCATGTGGCCACGGCGCCGCCGCCGGCGACTGCGCCCGTCGCTGCGTTGCCTGGCGTCGTACCCCCGGACTATCGGTCGGCGCTTGCCTCCCTCTCGACCCGGCTGGACGACCTCCGGGCCGACCTCGACGTCAGACACTCCCAGACGACGGCCCACTTGCACAAGGTCGAGCAGGCCGCCTTCTCCGCGGTCATGCCCATCCGCGCAGCCCTCGACGCACTCCACCCGGTGCTCAACACCCTCGTCAATGTCGGCAACCTGGAGCAGCACGCTCTTGACCGCGTAACGGCGACGCTCGAGCAGCAAGAGGCCCGCCTGGACGCATCGATGCATTATCGCCGGCACTACAACACGATTCAGATGACCAACGATGAGACCCTCGACGCCTTCGTTGCCCGCGTATCCCTGGCCGAGACGCGTTTCCTCTCGCACTGCGGCGATCAGCTTCCTACCAGGGAAGTGCAAGACAGCGTGTACGGCCAGAACCTGCTCTACGGACTGCGCCCGGAGCTACGCGGGAAGGCGCTGGAGCTCCTCGGGGATCACCTCATCAACCGCACTTCCGTCACCAAGGTCATCGAGAAGATGCGCACCGTCATGCAAGCATCGGGCCCTGCGCAGCCGCGCGACATCCGTTTCCTGGGCCAGAACTCGATTTCGGAGATTCCGGCTCTGGTCGGCCAGCACTCGTCTTCGGGCTCCTCCAAGGCGACCGACAAGGCGACGACGGAAGTGCTGCTGGCTCATACGCAGGCTCTCACAAAGCTGCTGGAGCCTAAGGGAGAGCGCAGGCCCACCGGTGGACCGCCGGGGGAGTCTGCGTTCCGGCCTCCGCGCCGTTTCGTCCCCTTCCAGTCTCGTCGGAGCCAGCCGTTGCCGCCTTCGGGGCCGAACAGCGACCTCGTCGAGATCAAGGAGCTCATCACCAAGCTGCTGCCGTCGCCTCGCCATCAGGTTCAGGCCGCGGAGACCAGGTCGAACCCCCCCGCGAGGCCTCCTCCGATCGATCGGCCCCGCCAGCAGCAGGAGCGCCAGGATCGCCGGCCCTTCACCTCGGAGTACCGCGACCAGAAGCGCTTCCAGCCTCGCCACTGCCATCTCTGTGGCATGGATGGGCATGCTCAGGACGAGTGCTGGGAGTTGGAGAAGAATGCCAACCGCCGCCCACTCAAAAGAGGTCACCTCCACGCCGGTCGGCCGCGTCAAGGACGAGGACCTCGTCACCTCCGACGATGAGGCTGGGGATATGCAACCTCCAGCTCCTCGCCCCGAGAGCGTGTCCAGCAGCGACGCCTCCTCCATCGTCTCGCAGGACGACGGCCTCTTGGCCGCCCTGTACGACGACATCCCGGCCGCTCCCTACAAGTCGACCATGCCCCCGGTCTACACCCCCTCGGCCGCGGACGGCTCAGCCGTGCATGCCGCCTTCGCTCTCGGCTTTACCCGCCGGCTCCGCGCCCCGCCGCCGAGCGACGACGAGGCGGACGCCGACGTCGACTTTGAGGACGCCTAAGCCACCCTTCGGCCCTACACTCTCCAACATCTGTTGTCTCCACCTCGGCCTTCAACATCTTCTACTGCAAGCATGACGTCACTCCGCGGAGGATCTTCGATTTCGTGGCGCCGAGGGCGGCGCCTTCTTTTGGGTGGGGGCGTGCGAAGGTACAGGACGTCTGACATTCGGACAAGGGTATTTTCATTTTCGGTTCGGAGGCGTGGAGGCGTCGGTCCTCGCGATCGACTCGTGATCGACTCGCGATCGACTCGCGAGTGACTCGCGAGTCACTCGCGAGCGACTCGCGAGCGACTCGCAAGTGACTCGGCACAGCCACCCTCCTGGGATATATAAAGAGCGGGACATGTAACAGTACAATCTTGATCGCCAGTTGACTCTACGTGCTCTCCGTGTCGTTCGACCACCGTGCGGAACCCCGCCCGGCCGGATCCTCGTTCTGAGAGCCCTTGGGACGCACCCCGGGAGACATCCCGTAACCTCTTTCCCCCGGCTACAGTCAAGTATCTTCAGCGCTGTTCGCTTATTCATATTCAGGGCCTATCCGACCCGAAGAGCCGAGCGGGATTCGCGCGCCGGGTTAGAGCTTCAGGCCCGGTTCCGACCCGGACCGTCGCACCTCCTCGTCCATCTCATCCCTCTGCTTTTCGGCTTCCTCCCGCTCCTTCTTCGTCTTTGCCCTGTAGCGTTTGGCGCACAGCACCGAAACGCCTTCACAGTCGGTTGCAAAGGAGTAGGAGTAGTCCCATTTCCGTACACGGGACGCCGGTTTGGGTCTGCCGTTGCTGGGCACCTTGGCGCGCTCCTTGCGATGCATGTTCGGGCTCAGTCGGAACAGGTGCTCGTTCCATGCATCCCGAGCCGCTTTGTCTGTTGTGAATGCGCCCGCTGTCTCAGGCAGGGAACGCGGGGCGCCCTTCTCGGCCAGTACGGGCGCGCGAACGTGGTCCAGGATGGAAAAGAGCAGGGTTGTGTCCACGGTGAAGAAGGCCCGCTTCCAGTTGAAAAGCGGGCAGAGCGCAAACTTGCGATGCTCATCATCTTCCCTGTTGCGTAAACCGGCCAAGAAGCGTAGCCAGTTTAGGTGGTTGGAAAGCCACAGATAAGCGTCGTTGGGTTTGCCGACAATGATACCTCCAGACGTCTTCTTGCCCCGGTCGGTCGGCCCCAGACGATGGCGCACCTCTTCGATGTAAAGTAAGGCTGCTTCAAAGCACCCGTTGGGCCAGGTGCGCGTGCGAAGCTCTGGCAGCTCGAACGGCTTAAGCTCTGCCGGCTCGTTGTCGTATTCGTTGTCATCCTCCATCTCGGATGCCTTGCGCTTTTTCTTCTTGGCAGCCTTGTTCCGCTTGGAGATGTCCATGCCGTCGGTCTCACCGAGGGTGACGTACGTGTAGATGCACCAGGCAAGCTTGGTGCGTTGCCATGCGGGCATCTCTTCCCACACGCCCCGGAGCTCAACAGCAAGCATGTCCTTCAGCCATCCAACGGTCCAGGCACCGATGTTGTAAAGCACGTGCCTCTTCCACGCAGCAGCATACTGCCTGCGCAAAGAGCTGGTCACGTTGTGCACGATGATGACGGAGAGGTTTCGGCACGCGTTGGAGTCTCCGGGCCAAGAAGCCGCCGTGTGCCGAGGTAGGAAATGCTCCGCAAAGATGGCAGGGGCAGACGGGTGGAAGGCTGCAAGGTAGCGCCGGGGGGTGGCGTAGCTGTCTGCCGACGGGGCGTAGAACGCCTTGAAGAGGTTGGTAAGGCAAGAGTCCTTCAGCGGGTGTCGAATCAGATCAGAGCCGACGGTGCGCGAAAGGAAGAGCTGGAGAAAACGGGTCGCCTCGAACCGGGCTTGGGAAGTGGCGACCATCATGTTGCGAAGCACCTGTGCGACCGGGGTGCTCTTGCAAAACTTCTGGAAGTTGCAACGCCAGACAAAGTCCCGATATTTGAACACCCCAGTCTCTTCGTCGCCGTGGTCCCGCCCACGCGCCTTGATGCTGCGCGTCTGAGGGCAATAGGGCGAGTAGTAGGAGGCATGCCCCGCGTTGCCGCAAGTCGAACAGGTCTTGTCGTCGTCGGGACCGAAGTATTTTACGCCAGACGGGCCTCCACCACCGGGGGGCGGGCCCGGAGAGTGGCCTTCCATCGTGGACCGTCTGTGGAAGGTGGAACAAAAGTGAGCCACCCCCGGCCCGCTGCAAAACGCATGTAGATCTCCACCTAGCGTGCCCAGATCTCTCACCAATGACTCTAAGGCATGTCGCCGGCGACCGGGCAAGTACGGCGCGCGGTTGGCGCGTGTGGAATTCGGGTGGGAGTGTGGGGTGTGGACGCGGGAGTGCGCGTCTCAGAAGCTTGCGCGCCGTTTTGTTCGCATTTCCGCACGGTGCGGTTTTCTACAGAGTCCCGTTCATTCTGAAACTCGCACTAAACGCAAATCACGCCTCCCGATCAACCCATTCCAGTATACGAGAATCACTAGTCGTGCTTTGCAGCTTCGAGGGCTGGCTGGCACGGAGTGCGTTCCTGGATGCGGCGGGAAGCACCAGCCAGCGGAGCACTCACGTTCCAGCAGGTCGGTGACGCGGGGAAAAGGCCCAGCGCGCACGCTTCCCAATCTGGCACTAGTCTATCTTAGTAGCCGAAACAACGATCAAGCGAAACTAGAACTACACTAGCTGGCTGATGAGACCGCGTCGCGTCGGGACGAGGGTCATAATATGTTGACTGCACGCACCGTCATCGGTCCACCACGGGACACATCCATCGCGCCCTCAGGCCCTCAACAGCAGCAGCAGCAGCATCGTCAACGCAAACATGAGCGGCGAGAAGGCTTACGGCGAGGAAGTCGGGCCCGAGTCCTCCACGGTCGCGCGCGGGACAACGGCCGAGGGGAAAAGGAACGAAGAGGTGGCGCGGCGGAGTCCTTCCATCCGGCCATCAGCCTCACCGCACGCCGTCGTGCCTTCAGAGGACTAAGGACGAGAACCGCGAGAGGTCATACGTCGCCGCCTCGCACCGTGGCGATCGCTCTATCGAGGCGCGCATGGAGTCGGCGCAGAAGGTCGCGTCCCATGGATGGCGTCCACTCGTCACGATTTAACGTGGCTTCCATCGCCTCCAGGCCTCGGAGATTCACGAAAAGAGGACCGGAAAGGCGCTCGAGATCACGCAGGAGGCCGTCGAACGCGAGGAAAACTACCCCGAGGCCAGCGGCAAGTCCGGCGGTGCCGGAGGAAAGAAGGGAGGCAAAAGCAAGAGTGGATCCAAGAATGCTCGTGCCGGCGGGCCGTCCGGCGCCAGATCGGAGAAGGTGGCCGGGCAGAGCGCCGCGAAAGAAGGTGCCGCCTTCGACATCGCCGTGGGCGAAGAAGATCTCGGCGAGGAGGACGAAGGCGCTCCTTTCGACGACCAGGAGGAAGACGAGGGGGACGAAGACGTCGGGGTACGTTGTGTCGCAGCGATCGTGCCCCGGAAGCTGATGATCTGTTCGCACTGCAGGAAGAAGTCATCAAGGAGGTCGCCGAGGAAGCCAAGGACCTCGAGTGATCGTTCTTAAACCATCTTCAGTAGCCCTCTTGTAGTCTTTGATGAATCTTCTGCAATCTCCATTCATTGCTCCACCTTGGTGGCGAGTTTCGAGCGGCTGCCTCCCAAACACCACCCCCGTCTTCCAGACATGACCTCCTTGAAATCGAAGTACGATGTGGCCGGCAAGGTCATAGTCGTGACGGGTGGAGCTTCAGGATTCGGTGCCGATTTGGCGAGGAAGCTCGCGAAACGGAGTCCGAAGTCGCTCGTGCTCGTGGACGTCCAGGAGGAGCTGGGGAAGGGCGTCGCGGCGGAACTGTCGAAGCAGGGATGCAGTGCCCACTTCCGCAAGGTGGACCTCTCGAAAATGGATGAAGTGAAGGAGATGGTCCTCGGAACTGTTCGGGACTTTGGCGGCCTCGACGTGGGTCTTCCACGCCGCCGCTAGCGACCGACATCGCTCATGGACGGCTTTCTTCTTTACCGCTCTTCCCTGCGGTACCCGATATTGGGACGTTTCCGGGCTCAGGTTCTCGTGAATGTTGGTTCTGTTTCCGTTCTGTCTCCCATTTCATCCCTAACGCGCTGACCTTCCTCGGTTGCTCTCATCTCAATCAGAACGCCGGAATCGGCGACGACAGCTGGCCTCGCTCGGTCGACAACCTGGACACCTCGGTCTCACCGGACGCTGCTGTCCGCATGACCATGATCAACTACCACGCCGTGGTTTACGCGACGGAACTGGCCATCATCGAGGCAAAGAAGAGAGGCACCAAGCTCGTCGTCGTGAACACGGCCAGCATGGCCGGATTGATCCCGCAGAAGGAGCCGATTTAGTGGGTAGCTTTCGAGCTTTCTTCTCGGCCCGGTGCTGAAGAAGCCCTATGCTCTTCAGCGCCTCTGGCAAGGCCGCCGTGATCCATTTCACGCGTTGCCTGGGCGATCTGGCCCCTGCCGTTCGCGTGAACGTGGTGCTCCCCAATGCCGCACCGACGCCCATCTTCCTTCGGGGCCTCGGCTCGGATTTCGCCAAGATGATGGAGAAGCACATGGTCACTATCGACGCTGTGACCGAGGCGATGGTCAGAGCCATTGAGGACGAGTCCATGGCAGGCCAAACGATCAGGGTTGTTCCGCGAGGCACGGACGTTTACGACCACCGGACGGGGAAGACGACGGCGATCGCGCAGTGGGGGAAGCTATGAATTTCAGATCACTTTTGTCAAGAATGTACAAATGCAGATCCACAGGCCCGAAGGCCTTCCTGATACCATTCATCAGAGCTTCGTGGGAACTCCGCGAGGTGCGATAGACGAAAGTCCGCCGTCGACGATGAGCTCGATGCCTGAGAAGTTTCACCGGAGTGTAAGGAGCGCGCGTTGGAGTCGACCGGACAGACCAACCGGTGATGTAGCTGCTCTCGCCCGACAAGAGCCACGAGACGGCCCACGCAACGTCCCAACCGGTGCCCTGGCGTCCGAGGGGGACGCCCGTGCGAGCCCGTTCCGGCCGAGCAGAGCTTCCGACCCTCCCTAGGGGAGTGTCGATCAAGCCGGGCAACACCGTATTGACTCGGATCCTCAGCCCCGCGTTGGAAAGCTCGGATGCAGCGTGCAGCAGGAGTCCTTTGAGGCCGGCCTTCGAGGCATGGTAAGCGGGATACCCGGATCCGGGGCTGATGGCGGCAGTCGAGGAGATCAGAATGATGGATGCGTCGGAGTTGAGATGCTTGCGGCAGTGCTTCAAGACGAGGAAATGCGACTTGAGGTTGGTGGCCATGGTTCGCTCCCACAGCTCGACGCTCGTTCCGCCGAGGCCACCGCCCCACGCTGCGCCGACGTTGCAGACGATGCCGTCGAGCTTCCCGCCCAGCTTCTGCACCGCTTCGGCGAGCATTCGTTCCACCTCGCGCTCATCCGTCGCGTCGACCTGAATCGACACGTGCCGCGAGCCCCTGGCACGCGTTCGAGGTCAGCAAAGCGCGCCTGAAGCTTCTGACGGGAACCTAGGAAGCTTACCACTGATTTGACGCGCCGTGCTCGCGCTGGCACAGATCCGCAGTCTCCTTTGCGAGCGACGCGTCCCTGTCCGCGACCGCCACGCTCGCCCCCTCGCGTGCGGCCAGCAGGCTGACGGCCCGACCGTTGCCGATGACCGGAATCACGTTGCCGGCCGCGTCCTTGACCTCGGGCGCCGGCCCCGACTTGCGCTGGCCGCCGCCCACGATGAGCACCCGCTTGCCCTTGAGCCGACCGGAGCCGGCGTGCGTGCCCAGGCTGTAGTCGGAGAGCGGCAGCGCGGACTGCGACGTGGGAACCACATCGAGCGGCGCCGCAGGGCCGGAACCGCGGCGCGCGTTCGGCATTTTCGAGGTGAGACTCGAGGTGAGCTGGGAGACAGCAGGACGGAGTTTCGCGATTCGCAGGCGGATCACCGACTTGGCCGGCCAAGACGAAACAGCGGCTACCTTTCGCGAGAAGTCAAGTGGATGCGGCGCAGATGATTCTCAGGACTTCTCCGCCGGAGCCGCTACATGCTGCGGTAGCTCCGCCTCGTCGAGATACCGACTACCCTTCTAGGCTCGTCCAGGACGAGCCTCCCGATGTCCTCACCCCGCGCCCGACGGTCCTCGCCGAAGCGCACAAAGATCTCGCCGAAGCGCCGCGTCAGGTTCACCTCGCCGACCCCCTCGTCCTTCAGCTCCGACATGCCCCGCGGCACCCACTCCCTTGCGTCGTAAAGAAGCCGGAGCGGGCTCGAAAGCAGCCTCGCTGCTCGGTCGTACCTCGGCCCACCCTGCGAGCTCACCATCCACCAGAACAACTGTGCCGCGCTGACCACCATGCAAAGGACCACGGTGGCGGTCGTGACGCCTCCGATCCAGGCGGGCACTTCCACGACGCCTTCCCCGTCGGCGCCAAAATAAACGCATTCCCCGACGACGGAGCCGTCGTACTGCATTAGCACATAGTGTCCCAGGGCGGCCACCGCCGCCGTGATCCCGCGGAAGGTGAGTTCGGGGTGATAGAGCCCGTCCGGCAGCGTCGCCCACTGCAGGACGTTGCAAAAGGTTGCCCCTTGCGTGGAAGCGTACGACGCGTTCGAAAAAACGTTGAGCACGGCGCGGCCGATCCACCCGGTGACGTTGGACCACTCCACGTGCGTTGCGCTGAGCTCCGCGGCCACCTCGGTGAACGCAAATTGCTCCCGAGGCGGCATCCGCTGCGTCATGGCAATCTCGCCCACCCGGAGCTCCCGCATCTGCCCCCCCGTGACCATCTGCCACTCGTCGGCGACAAAGGCAAACGTCAGCGACTCGGCCCGGCCGCTGACGATAGTCACGCGGCATGCTTGAAGGATCACCCGGTCCTCCCATGCAAGAACAGAGTGCGACCCGGCCGGCATCTTGATCCCGACATCGGCGACGAAGATTGAGCCCCAGTCCTGGGAGTTGGTGATCCAGAACCTGGTCTCTTCTGTCCCGTTTCCAGGGGGCGCATCCGAGGGCCGGGGATCCGTGCAGATCGCCCCGACTGCGTAGGCGACCCCTCTCCCCGAGACGGAAAACGATGAGGAGGGCGCAGAAAGGGGCCATGCAGCCCAGGCCCCCGCTACCCCAGGCCCCCGCTACCCCATCGATCAGGGGAAGCTCGTAGTTGTAGACCGTCGCAAAGTCCGTGTCGCTGTGGGATGCGAAGCGTGAGGCGTTTTCTGGGGGAGCAAAAGTGCTAACCTACCCCTGAAGGAAATCCCCCAGGCTCGCTTCGAACTGCGGGGCTTCGGGGTAAGAAGCCGTTGTGCAGGGAAAGTGGCCCAAGTGTGAATCCGCCGGGAACCACTCAAGGAAATAGCACAACACGAGCAGGGCGATCTCTAGGAGGACCACCGACGCCAGAGAGAGCCTGCGGAGGGTGCGGCCGGCGTCGGGATCCAGGGACCACGCGGGGCGGGCGACTTCGGACAGGGGCACGCCTGTCCGGCGCGAGACGAGGGCGAAGGAGGTGTGAGAGAGGGCGGTCGCGCGGCAGGAGAGGGCGGCGAGGGTAAAGGACAGCTTGCCGATGTATCCGAAGGCGGCGTGGAGGAGGTTGAAGGATCCGAGGCCGGGGAGGGTGATGCCGATGCCGAAGCGAAGGAGGATTAGCGTGCCGGAGAGAACCGCGAGGTGTAGGGTTGTCCACAGCCAAACCCACACGCGCACAGACGAGTAGATTGAGTAGAGTCTGGCAAAGAGGTCGCTGGCGAGGAAGGAGTCGAGGCGGCGCTGGAAGAAGCGGTGCGCTCGAAGGACGGCGCCCTCGGTGGAAGCCAAAGAGCCGCCCGACCTGCTTGTGGAGGTGCTCTTCGGACCGGCAGTGAGAGGGCGGTGGGCCAGATCGTGCGCGGTCTCGGCTTCCGGGTCCGAGCTGTCCGAGTCCGACGCCTCGGGCGAGGGAGTCCCTGGGTCCTGCAAATGCGAGGCGGGCTTCCCCGCTTCCGTTGCAAATGCGCAATGTAAGGCCGTCCGGGGGGAGTCCTCGTCCTCCGAGCGGCCCCCCGGGGGAACCAGCGAAGGCTTGCGCTTCCTCAGCACCGGGACCGAGTCGGCGGTGCGCAGGACCACGTCGTTCGCGATGTTCGGCTCCTCCTGTTCCCCTATGTTGATGGCCAGACTGGAACCATTCTGCGAGCGCCGGAAGTGGGGATCGGGCTGGACCGTCGAGACCGCCGGCAACGAAGGCAGGAGGTCGGGAACCAGGCCTTCGCCGGGGTTCGGCATGGCCGCGGCCAACCCGTGCCGGGGGCCGTCAGCCCCGGAAGACGCGTCAAAAAGAGCATACGGCGGATCCATTGGACGTCGGGGCTGCGATGGCCGCAGAGGGCGTCAGAATTTGGGAAACGTGTCGGGCCGGGGTCGGACCAACTGGCCGTTTGGCCGACCCACACCAAAGCTGCCGTAAAAGAAAGGTGACTGAGCTTAGATCGACTGGATGTCACCGGCTGCTCGCCATACCATGTCAGGTGGTTCAGCTCGGCGCCCTACATGCCAAATCCATCGTCAACCCGACGCCCGCGGCCCGCAGCAGCGTCCATAAGCCCGCCAAGACGGTGAAACAGCCCACCAACAAGCCCCTGAGGGACCCGAACGTCACGTGGGCGCCAAAGAACCTCGCCCTGGCCCCCTCCTGCCCCGCAAAAGAGGCCAGCATGCCCCCGTGCGCGGCGAGTAGCCCACGGAGACGCTCGCGGCCGGCGGGGACAGAGGCGGAGAGCACGAGGAGCTCCTGCGCGACGGTGCGGTACTGTGCCGCGGCGCGTTCGGGCTGCTGGTTGCGGGCGGCGACCCCGTACGCGGCGAGGGCGAGCATCCAGAGGCAGAAGGCGGCTCCAGCGACGTAGGTTGCTGGGATGCATGTTCCAGCCGCGGCGCAGATGATGGCGGCCAACGCTTCCGTTCCGAGGGCGGATAGGTGCACGCGGTTTTGGGCAGAGAAGTCGGCAGCGCCGGTGCGCCAGGACGACAGTAGCTGGCCGTGCAGCGACACGTACGGCTCCTCGTCGATGCGTGGGAGGATGGGTTCCGACTCAGGCTCGACAGATGCGGCGAGGGCGAGCCGGGAATGCAGGTCGTCCAGGGCGATTGTGACGGCGCGGTGCCGAAGGCGGAGCTCGAGATCCAAGGTATTGACGTTGCGGACGCCGGCGGATGCTACGGGAATCTGCATCTCGAGAAGTAGAAAGATCATGGCCGCACAGACCGCGCACAGGCCAATCGACCACGCGGAAGCCCACACTGATGGAGCTAGTGTAACTGCTGGCGTCCAAAGCACCGCGAGGACGTAAGCAAATGATAGCAATGGGAAGTTTATGGCCAGAAGCCCCAGAAGGAAAGTCCGGCTTCGCCCGAGCAGACTGCGAGCGCAGACTGGGCATGGGCAGAGGTCGTCTGCCGGGTCGTGCTCAAGCAAGGCGCCTGCTTGCCCAGCAGAACTCTCCGGGTCGTCCTTGGCTCCTGATGTGCCTCGATCCAGTCCTGTCAGTTGAACATATCTGGCAAGCCCAGCATAGCCGTGGCCGTCGACTGTCGGCTCTCCGGCGTGCCCCGTCGCGTCGCGCAAGGACCACATGCGGACGCCCACGGTAAACATAGGTAAAGTCCAGCCGGCCACCCTGATTACATGCGCGGCCTGTGCGGCGGCCAGGTTGCGGGCTCCGAACAGCGGCAAGCCGTACGCCCACAGGAACGCAAACACGGCCAGCTGAAATACGTCGTAGGCAAAGAGCCGCACCGCCAGCCGTCCGACCGCATCGCGGAGCGCCTCGGCGAGCGCTAACAGCGTGCCGAGCGGGGGAACAACGTCCAGTGCGGCGCGCAGCCCTCGAACCGTCAGCGGCCGGGCCGTGCGTCCGGCCTCGGCCGCGTCCCGCTCGGCACGCGAGGCGCAGAGCCATGGCGCCGCGTCGGGCACAGGCTGCCCCAGAGCCGGGAAGAGCGAGAGCTGCTCCGCCGGCGAGAACACCATCGCTGGTCACGTTGCTGCAGGCGGTCCGGCTTCACGTGTTCCGTCGCTTCTTTCGCGTGGAGAGTGACGTGAGTTCTCGCGTTGCCCGGGGACAGCGGCGAGGAGGCGGACGAGATGCAACGGGCTCCTGTTTCAATTGAACCTGTCTCCCGCCAACCCCTTTCTCATATCGCAGAGGGATCTCTACGGCTTGCACTGGAAAGCGAACTCTCTGAGCGAGGTACCCGGATCACGAGTGGCCAGATTCTTGCGCCGAAGCGGACAGGACCGTCCGTGCATCAGCCGAGATCGTAGCTATTGAGCGATCGCAAGCAGGAGCTTCCGGCCAGCAAAGCTCTCGGAAAAGCATAAGGTCGACAAGGAGCACATCCATCCGTCTCTTATCTAGCGTTTGTCTGGCGGAGTCCGAGCCGAAGACAGGAGGATGAGACCTTAGAGTCTCTCCCACAATCGTGGTTCAAGTGCCGGGGCTCGCATCTTAACAATGAAAGCAGCAATCTGATGAATTTGGCGCTTTGCGTCGTAGCGAACTGTCGAGTAGGTATCGTCTCTTCTTGCCATTCCGGGTCGGCAACGAAGTCAACCAGCCACACTAGACTCGACAAATCCGGACAGCGTCCCGGGGGCCCATAGCGGCGTTTATAGGCCACGATGCGCTCCAGCCGGGGTCGGCGAGGACCACAGCCTGCGCTGTCGTCGGCCAAGGCTCGGACACTGGCCCGCGTGACGCTCGCCGCTGTCGCGGTCGCGTCCCTCGCTGCCGCAGGGTTCTCGCTCGTGGCCGCCGCGCCTTGCCGCGACTTCATCCTCGATAGCTTCCCGGACTACGCCCCTCCCTCGTCGCCGGGATCGGATTCGCCTTCCCAGGTCACCAACCGCCTTGGGTTGCCGTGGGTCTATTCCCGCGACGGTTCGGACATGAGGCTGGCGTCGGCGCCCGCGGACGACGCCGTGGCCGGCACCTATCACCTTGCGGGCGCCTCGAGGGCGTTGAAGCTTGAACCCAAGACTGCGGGAGGCAAGGCGTGGTTCCTGACGCCACTCAACTGCCGAATCCCGATGCGGAACTTCTCCGCGCTCGCCTTCACAATCACGACCACCTGGAACGTCAACTACGGCGTTAGCTTCTTGACGGGGAACTGCCCGTCCTCGGTCAATGCTTCGTCGGACAACTCCACGTCGCCGCCGGCACCGGGCATAAGTTATTGGTATCCGGTCCGTCACGGCGAGACGACATTCGTCGGCGTCAACCCGAACATCTCGGAAACGGCGACCACGTCGACGCTCTTCACGGAGAATGTCTACGTGGACCTCGGAAAGATCTACGGCGACGACAACTACCACCCCAGGCTCTCCCACATCGCCTTTGAAGGCTTCCCGCCCAACGCTGAGGTTTACATCAAGGACGTCGTGCTTTTGGGTTCCCCGCTCGCCAACTGTACGTCGGATCCGCCCAGGGGCCTCACGTTGTTCGATCCCGGGGCCGGCAAGTTCCACTACGGCGCCTCAATCGACTGGATGGAGGAAACGCCAAAAGGCTACGTCGAGAAGCTGGCCGGCAATGTCGTCCCGACGCTCTGGAACTCGTACATTGTCTTTGGACGCGGGTTTCCCCGCGCGGACCTCATCCACCAGTGGGCATCGCAGCTGCTGGAGGTGAACGCCACGGATCCGCCGATCTTCAACCTCTTTGCCATGCCCAACGAACCCGCGAGCCCGGGCGATCCCGCCGAGGGGCTGGCGAGGGTGACGCCGTATGCGATGGAGGGCCTGGCTGAGTGCATGCGGCAGGTCAATCTTCGTGGCGTCGGCGTGGTCGTTACCCTCGGGCACGAGCCGAACGGCTTCTGTGAGTTTCTGTCCAGCTCTGCCACTGGAGCATGCTGACATCCGTCCAGGGTATAAGTATGGCCACCAGCCTGCCAACTACACGGCCTTCTTCCGGGCAACCTCGCTCGCCATAAAGAGGCGCACCAAACAGACCGCGGTCGCCCTCTTGCTCAACAGCGCCAATGTCTACTGGAGCGACGCGCTCGCCTACGACCCGCTCCTGGACACCAACGGCAACGGGGTGTTGGATCCGACGGACAACCCGTACACGCCCTACTTCCCGGGGCGCGAGTACGTGGATTGGATCGGGATCTCGCTGTACTTCTACGGCATCGAGTTTCCGTGGGGCGTCAACGAGGTTCCGCCGCCAACGCGCTTCGCGGATGCCCTGCTGGGTACCTACGGGACCAACGGCCACGGGATCTACCAGCTCGCCGAGCGCGAGAACCTTCCCCTCTTCGTGTTCGAGACCTCGGCCGCCTACTTCACCGCCGCCAATGCCACGGGTCCCAACCGGGGCCAGCTGATGCACCTGTGGCGGCGGCAGGTGTACAACCCCGAGACTTTCAAGAAGATGCCGCTGCTGCGGGGCATCCAGTGGTTCGAGCACCGCCATTTCGAGGAGGGCACGGCCAGGGACTACCGCGCGGCGGCGACGCCCGCGGAGGCAGCCGAGCTGGTGGCGGACTTAGACGACATGGGCGTCATCGACGGGCGCGGCGGGTACAGGATCTCGCACCCGTGGGAGGGATGGTGGGAGCACTACTAGTTCACCAAATCGTTTATCTATGTCTCTCGTCGCTACACACGATCTTGTTGTGCACGCTTTACGCCGAACATGTCGAGCAGACCTTGTAGCCCTCCAAATCGAACCACCCGAAACTCCTCGGCCGCCGGCAGCTCGTACTTGGCTCCCGTTCTTTCGCTGCCGGCCCTGAACAGCATCCCGACCAGCGCGTCCAGCTTTTCGTCGTCCTTCATGGCCTCGTCCAACAGGGGAACGTCCCATCCGCCCGTGTCGGCCTGTAGCCGCAGCTGGTTCACGAAATTGCGCATAGGGGTTCGGTGGCATTTCGCCGCCTCGACTTTGCGGTCCAGTGTTTCCGAAATGTCGATCACGTCGGTAATCTCCGTCACCCTCCGTCCGAAATACCAGCGTTCGAAGCAGCCATGAGGCTTGAGCCCCTGCTCATGATGCTCCGGGTGGTGCTTGTCGAACTGGCTCGTCCAGAAGGCCTCGTCCGTCGCGCCCGCGACGAGCTTGTGATCGTAGTTGTCCTCCCCGTAGTGCGAGTACGGGTCGAACGTGACCAACGCGTACGGTCGGTGGGTGCGCACTAGTCGGATGATCTTCTCCCGCAGCTGCACCTCGGACGCGTCCCCGAGCGTGTCGGTCGGGTACTCGAGGTGCACCGTCTCGGCGACACCCAGGACGCGGGCCGCCGCCTCAAACTCGCGACGGTTCGCCTCGATCGTCTCCTTCTCCGGGATGCCGACGGAATCCCAGCGATCGTCCGTCACGCGCACGAGGACGACGCGCCAGCCCCGGACCGCCCACATCGCGACGGTGCCTCCCAGAAAGAGAGCCGCATCGTCGGCGTGCGCCGTGACAATCAGCACGGAGCGGCCATCGCCCGGCGGAATCGCAGTCACTTGAGGGGCCATCGACGCGACAAGATCGTGGGAGACGGTTCCGGCGAAAAGAAGAACGTGGGAGACGCGCCGGCGAGAGTTGCACCGCGCGGTCGCCGGCGCCGGGGCGCCTCTGAGAGGTCCCCAAGGCGCGCATCGAAAACGGCCGTGAAGTCGCCGGAAGGCTCGTTCGAGCGGAGCAATTTTGAGCCCTCGCTTTCCGGTTCCGGGACGTCGCGGGCCGCCGCCGCGGCGCGGCAATCCGCGCTCGGCGCGCGATGATTCACCGCCGACACGCCAGCAACTTCTGCTCCGCAATGTCTGCCATCCTCGCCCTCCTCGTCATCGCGATGTCGCTCGCCTCCAACGTGCGCGGCGAAGGGTTCCGGGAGCACCGGGCAAAGCAGCTCGAGGCCGCGGGGATCATCCCGGACGGTGGGCGAACCGGCTCGCGGCAGCGACGAAGGCTGAAGTGCCTCTTGATTGAAGTGATTCCGTACGGAGCCATGGACCGTGTCGACCTGCGGTACAAGCTGAGCATCAAGCTTGCCAACGGCGACTATGCGGGCGACGGCAACCGCGTCCAACGGGAAGGTCCGTCCTTGGCAACCGCTTCCCGACGTCTCGCGGCCCTTGGCTGATCTCTTCTCCGAAACAAGATGGCCACGACATGCCGCACTTCTCGTGGACCCTCGCGCAGCCGGACTACGGCTCGCCCGACGAGGACCAGAAGCGGTTTACGCTCGCCTTCGTCGATCCCGGTGAGCACTCTCGCCTGCCCGAGTCTCGAAATTCCGCCCTCATCCTCTTGTCTTTCCAGATGCCCCGCGCCGCAACCCCAACCCTCCTTCCACCCCCGTCCCCCAATGGAGGCACCTCGTCCTCTCGAACCTGCACCGTTCCTCCTCCTCGCACCACTCGGCCGAACTGACCCCCTGGGCGCCTCCGACCCCCCCCAAGGGCACCGGCGCGCACCGCTACGTCGCCGTATTGCTCGAAGGGACGGCTGAGGAGGCGATACCCGGCGGAAGGGGCCGCTGGGACGTGTGGGGGTGGGCAGAGGGGCAGGGGATGGGCGTCGTGGGAGTGGATTGGTTCGTCGTCGAGGGCTGAGGAGCAGGATGCGGATTTTGGGGCTAGTAGCATGGTCGTAGGCTCGTTGATCTTGATTCTGCGTCGTTTTCGCCGATGGTCGTGCAGCGAACTCCTCTTCCGTTGTTCGATCTCCTTCAGCTCGTCGCCGGGGCATTTGCCACCTCCCACACCTCTTGTCTCCCTCGCGCACCGCGCCTTTCCGACCGAGGCGGACGATTTGCGAGGCGCCGACCGTGCCGAAAACGCTCTCCCTACCCCGCTGCACCGCCGGCCGCCCCGCCATGGCCGCCAACGCCGACGCCCCCGAGTTCGCTCGCACGCGCGACCGCATCCGCTCCTCCCTCGACGCCTCCTCCGAGCGCACGGCCCTGAACCCGCTGCACCCCGTCATCCGCGACGCCTTCGGCTCGCAGAGCCCGCTGCGCCCCTCGGACCCCGAGACCGCGGCCGCCGTCGAGGCCCTGGAGCGGGACGGCTTCGTTGTTCTGAAGAACGTGATTTCACCCGAGGAGGCGGACGGGGTCGCGGCGGCGATAAGGGAGCTGCACAGGCCGCTGGGGAGGAACAAGTTCGAGGGGCTCAAAAGCAGGCGGACGCAGGCGCTGGTCGGCAAGACCTCGGCGATGGACCGGCTGCTGATACACCCGCGGGTGATCAAGATCATGGACTGCATGCTGCATCCGAACTACCTACTGTCGCTGTGCCAGGTGGGGTCGGGCCGCCGGGATGCGTTCCGCGGGGGGTGATGTGACGGCCCCGGTGCTACAGGCGATCGAGTTACAGCCTGGAGAGGATGCGCAGGCGTACCACACGGATGACGGGTGGTTTATGGTTCCCCGACCGCGGCGGCACACGGGGGTCAACGCCTTCTGGGCGTTGGACGCCTTCACCCTGGTGCGCCCACCCGCGTCTCCCCTTCCTCCCGTCCTCCTGACGTTGCTTCGGCGTCTTAGGAAAACGGCGCGACGCACCTGATCCCCGGCAGCCACAAATGGGGTCCCGACCGGTTTCCCGACCCCGCGCGGGACGAGGTCGTCCGCCTGGTGATGCCGAAAGGAAGTGTCGCGCTCTTCGTCTCGACGGTCTGGCACGCCGGCGGGGCCAACAACTCGGCTAACCCGCGGCTCGGCACGATCGCCTACTACGGCGAGCCGTACGTGCGGACGATCGAGAACAACTTTGGGAGCCTGAGCCCGGCGCAGGCGGCGAGGCTGCCGCCGAGGCTGCAGGGGTTGTTAGGATAGTGAGTCCGCGCGATTCCACAGACTACCGCTTGCTTGATATTGTGGTTGTCGTTTGCAGCTCGATTCACCCGCCGAACAGTGAGTCGATCCGTTGCTTGAGCGCTGCCATTTGGCTAACCGGATTGCAGTCGGCAACGTGGATGGCATGAACCCGCTCCGCAGCGTCGACCCCCGAGTGCCGGGCGGGTACCGTTGGTTGGTTCGGAAAGATATGGAGGAAGGCAAGGCGGCAGCCAAGCTGTGAGGTCGGACCGGATAGGGGAGGAGGCAGCTATGGCAGGGTTCCAACGCGGGAGCAAGAGTGTCATTCGTTCCAAGTGGTTGTGGAAATCAAAACATCGTTCAAGTGCAACGTAGATGGCATCAGCTTCCGAAGCCGAACACGTCCCACTTTGCTAAATCGCGGTCCGGGCTGTCGGTCTGCGTTGTCGCCAGCGATCCGCCCCCGTTTCTGTCTTTTAGCAGGGCGTCGATTCGCTTCTTGGCGGCCTTGAGCTGCCGCTCCTTCCGCGTCGCTTCCTGCTCCATGGCCCTGATCACCGCCACCGCGTCCTCGGCGGTCATGCCCGCGCGGGCGAACGAGCGGGGCGTCTGTACCCCAATGTTGGTCACCTTGACCCTCCCACCGGCCCTGTCGGCCCATTTAGTCTCTGTGGAGCTGACGGGGTTGTTCGACGGCTCCTCGTCCGCGCCGTCGGCGAACGCCTCGGGGAACAGCCTCCGCGGGCGCACGTCCGGGGTCTGGTCGACCTCGCGCGGCCGTTTCTTCGGTGCGGGGGGCGGTATCCCCGTCCACGGCGGCGCGGCGTCCAGCGGGGTCAGGTAGGCGTCGTCCGCGAGGGGCGAGGCGGGCGGGTCGGCGGCGGCGGGGGTCGGCGACTGCGGCGAGAGGGCGGCCAGGCGCGCGCCGAAGGACGGCAGCGTGGTTTGGGGCAGCGTGCGGTGCGGCGTCGGCTCTTGCGGAACAGGAAGCGACGGAGTACGGTAGAACTTATGGGCGGTGGAGGCGACCGGCGCGTCGGGGTCGGAGCGGGCCGCGGGGGACGCGGCGGGGGTGGGCTGGCTGCCGCGCGACGAAGGTGGGGCTCCGGACGCGCCGTCGACCCACTCGAAGAACTTGCAGCGAGCCTCGTGCTCGTCCGTGTTGAAGCGCGGGCAGCCGAGGAACTTTCGGCCGTGGTTCGGTCCGTTCTTGGCGACGGTCCGCGGCTCGCCCAAGGGGAGGCCGCAGAGGCACGTCCGCGCAGGGGATGCCATGCAAAAAAGGGGAGAAAAGTGTCTGGGCACTTTCCGTCCGATATCAGACGGCGAGAGGGCCGCTGTGGCAGGGGACCAGAAAGGACGGTTCGATGCTCGAGCCCGCAGCCCGTCAGAGCGAACACGATCGCACGCACTTCTGCTACGCGGGAGGAAAGAAGGCCATCCAGCTCCTGCTGATCCACACTGGGAGACCGTTGCTTCTGGCCAACCTCTGGCATGCACGCGTCTAAGTTGGGCCTCGGTGTCGTTGGCTGCCCACCGCCGCGACTAGCGACTCGAAAACGGCACAACGTCTCGACCAATGGGATACCCTGTCATGTGCTGCCTACCACCGAGATTCCGAGTAATCTCGGTGGCCGTGCGCTCGAGGGCATGTGCAGCACGCGACCGGAGACGGTCGCCCGGATTCGTGGCGCGCACTGATCCCGTCGGCAGTACAACGCCTGTCGATACAAATCCATTAGTAATTGACGCTCGCCGCGTGTATCCGGCAATCGCGGATACGATGGCCGTACGCAATAACTCGCAAACAGCATCAGCCGCCGAAGCCGGAACTGCGTTCCAAGTGCTTCATGAACCCTTCGAGCCCGTTCGGCATGCAAGAGTACGCAGAGTTGAATTCAGCTACTTCGCGGGGCTCTCGTAGCCTCCAGAGGTAGTTGGCCCTTGCTTCACCGGGCGGCCCAGAATATAGGCGAAACTCGGTGGGCTGTGCAGCGCGTGACGCCTGCGATTGTTCGCTCGAACGTTTCGATCCGTCGCTGTTGAATCGCGGCCATGTCCGCTGCCGAGGACGAGCCGCCCAGCCCCTCTGAAACCTCCGCGACCACGGTGCCCGCGGGCCAGGCCGCCCCGCCGCGGTTCCGCGTCGCGCCGACCACCGTCGTGCTTGCGGACCTCTCCGTGGACGTGGATCGGGAATCGGGCCCGCTGAATGCAATCGCCAAGAAGCTCGGCCTCGACGGCAAGGCCAAGGCCGCCAAACCCGCCGGCCCCGGGGCGGCGGACGCCGTGGAGCTCGAGGCAGGCGCCGCTTCCGCCTCACCCCCGGCAGGGGACTCCGTGCGCCTCGTCCGGAACGTCAGCGCCGCGATACCCGCGGGCAAGGTCACCGCGATCATGGGGTCGAGCGGTGCGGGCAAGACGACGCTGCTGAACGCCATCGCCGCGCGGCTCTCGGGGTCCGCCCGGCCTGTGGGCCAGATCCTGTTTAACGGGGTCGACGTGGTCCCCCTCCGCAAGAAAGGCCGCGGGGGACGCTGCGCCTACGTCAGGCAGGAGGATACGCTGCTGCCGTATCTCACCGTGCGCGAGACGCTGCGGTACAACGCAGAGCTCAGGCTGCCGACAGGCATGGCGACGGCGGAGAAGCATAGGCTCGTGGAGGACGTGATCTTGGAGCTCAACCTGAAGGAGTGTGCCGACACGATGGTCGGAAACCCCTCGTCGACGAGCTCGTCCTCCCGCGGCTGCTCGTCGGGCGAGCGCCGCCTGGTTTCGATCGCGATCCAGCTGCTCTCCTCGCCTTCTCTCCTCCTGCTCGACGAGCCCACGAGCAGTCTGGATTCGGTGCGCAAAGCGTTTGCTTTTCGCTCAATTTGGCTTAGGCTCACCGTTCTGCCTGCAGTTCACTTCCTCCGCGGTCGTGCAGACGCTCAAGACGATCGCCAACGACGGGCGCACCGTGATCCTCTCGGTCCACCAGCCGCGGTACAGCTCGTTTGAACTCTTCGACAACCTGATTCTGCTCTGCAAGGGCGGTCACCTGGTCTACTCTGGGGTGAGCCTGAATGCATATAACAAGCCTAGGCCCGCTCTGACCCGATCTCGTTCACCGCAGCCCGCCTCCGAAGTCAGGACCTACTTCGAGGACCTCCTCGGCGTCCGCATGGACCCCGAGACCAACATTGCCGACTGGATCCTGGACCTCTCGTCGGTCGACTACAGCTCTCCCGCCGCGGAGGAGGCGAGCAAGAAGCGGCTCGAGATGCTCGCCGCGGTGTGGAAGGAGCGCGCCGCGCGGGACCTCGCCGGCGCCATCCCTGCCAACGTCAAATCGGACCATCCCGACCGCGAG
Organism: Hyaloraphidium curvatum; assembly: GCA_025558095.1. Taxonomy (NCBI): domain Eukaryota; kingdom Fungi; phylum Monoblepharomycota; class Hyaloraphidiomycetes; order Hyaloraphidiales; family Hyaloraphidiaceae; genus Hyaloraphidium; species Hyaloraphidium curvatum. The sequence goes on along the minus strand of JAIVFI010000031.1, from coordinate 543,528 downwards.
TCCACCATGCAGGAGCAGCAAGTGCCGGCCTCCAACCCCGCCGCGAGGTTCCTCGTCGAGCTGAGCACCATGACGCGGCGCGGATACCGCAACACGTGGAGAGACAAGGGCTCCCTGTTCGGCATCTTTGGCGAGTCCGCCATCTTTGCACTCTTCATCGGCGCCATATTCTTCCAGCTGCCCAACGACCTCGCATCCGTGCGGTCGATGCAGACGCTGATCCTTGTTTGCGTTTCGGGGCAGGGCTATCTGATGGTTCGTGCGGCCGTGTGCGCGAATTCGTGCATGTTTGACGCTCTCATGCACCCCGCTCCCCGCCAGATGATCCTCTTCCTCTACCTTCTCTCCAAGGACGTGCAGCTTTTCGACGCAGAGCGGGTAGACGGCGTGGTCGGGGTCGGAAGCTACGTCGTGTCGCGCATGCTGTGCCATCTTCCGTTCTTCGTCGTCTGCCCGTTGATCTACTCGGGTGTGGTGTACGCCATGGCTGGCCTCCGGGCAGGGCAATTTGGGTGGTTGGTTATTCTCGTTGCTGTTGCCGAGGGCCTCAGGTGGTCTGATGAACATTGCGTGCCAGGGCCTTTGCCGCGCAGGTCTCCACCGTGTTCGGCTACTGGAGCATCGCCTTCCTGTGCGTCGCCCTCACCCGGCAGTTCAACACGGCGTCCGTGACCGCCAACTCGCTCGCCATGATCCCCAACTACGCCATGGGCTTCAATATGGTTATCTCCACCATGCCCGTTTGGATTGCCTGGACCCGATACATCGTCACGACCTACTACGCGTACCAGATGATGTACATCTCGCAGTACCGCGGGCGCATGCTGGACTGCCCCTACCCCCCGGGCAACGCGCAGTGCGCGGCATACAGCGGCGACATCATCATCCAGCAGTTCGGCTTCGACCCCAACACGAACCTCGCCTCGCTCATCGGGCTCAGCGCGGCCTCCGTCATTGGTTGGGTTTTGGCCGCCTGCGCCGCCCTGCTGCTTGTCACCAAGGAGCCCGTGACCGCGGGCGTCGTTGCCGCCGAGACGCACGCGGTGCGGTTCGAAGGGGAGGACGGTGCTGCAGCCGACGGGGAGGTCGCGGTCAAGATCGGCACGGACCTCGGCCACCGCACGCTGGCGGAGGAACACCAGGTCCACATTCTAGCCGAGAACCTGGCGCTCGAGGTGCAATCGGTCGGGATAACGCTCAAGTCGCAGCGCAAGCAGATCCTGCGGAGCATCACCATGGCGTTCGAGCCCGGCAAGATCACCGTGATTATGGGCTCTGGCGGCAGCGGAAAGGTACGGCTGCACGGACCGCCGCAAGCGCTCGTGGCTCTAACTTAGCCGCCACAGACGAGCGTGCTCAACGCGATATGCAACGTCAAGCCTGGCGCGAGCTTGTCCACCAAGACCGCCCGCACGGGCAACGTCAGCTTCGGCACGGTGCGCAACCCGAGCTCGGGCGTCGTCGTGCGCTACGCATCCTACGTCCGCAAGGAGAACGACAACCTCTACCCGACCCTCACCGTGCGCGAAACCCTCATGTTCTCGGCCAAGTTACGGCTGTACAACATGACGGAGGAGCAGCGCCGCGAGCGCATCGAGAACGTGATCCGCACTCTCGGCCTCTCGGATTGCGCCAATACCCTCGTCGGCGACGCGAACCTCAAGGGGATCAGCGGCGGCGAGCAGCGGAGGGTCTGCATTGCCCTGGGCATCCTGGAGGAGGAGGTCGCAGTGCTCTGCCTCGACGAACCGGCTACGGGCTTGGACAGCTCCGCAGCCTTGACCGTCATCACCGTGCTGCGCAAGATCGCCGACACTGGAAGGACAGGTGACGCCTCGCGAATGTCTTCGAGGCGTCGGTGACTGATGATCGACGATGCCCGCAGTCATCCTCACTTCGCAGCAGACCTCGCGCCCCGAGGCCTTCAACCAGTTCGACAACGTGCTCCTGCTCTCCCGCGGCGGCGAGGTCGCCTACGCCGGCCCCCGCACTGAGATGGTCCCCTTTTTCGAACGCCTCGGCTTCTCCATCCCCGAGTTCGTCCAGCCCGCCGACTACGTCATCGACCTATCGAGCGTGGACCTGCGGAACCACGCCGCGGAGGCAGAGTCCCGCGCCCGCGTGGCGGGGATCGTCGAGTCGTACCGGGTGGCGGCGGCCGAGTCGTTCGGTGCCCGCTCCGTTGCCGAAACGGCGGTGGACGGGCCGGCGAGCGCGAAGGCCGTCGACACGGCCGAGATCAAGCACCGCACGCCGTTCTTCAAGAGCGTGCCGGTGCTCTACGCCCGCACGATGCGCAACTTCCGCAGGAAACCCGCCGAACCGATCGACTTTCTCGTCATGCCGGGCGGCTTCGCCCTCGTCACCCTCGTCTTCTACCAGAACTCGATCCGTGTCGCGAACTTTGAATCGGTGCAGAACGTTGGTGCTTCGGGTCCTGTGTGGTTGTGCAATCGCTCACCTACCTGCCGCCTTGCAGACTCTGGGCCTGCTATTCAAGTAAGGTCTCCGACGCTCGCGCTTTCTCCACCAGACTGACTTTCCGTTCAGCATTCCCTCCCTTCTTTTCATGGGCCTTCTCGGCTCAGCCGCGCACTACCCTCCCGACCGTGCCTTCTTCACGCGGGAGTACGCCGACGGCGTCACAAGCGTCGAATCCTTCACCTTCACCCAGCTCGTCGTGCAGCTGCCCTTCATGGTCGGCGGCGCGCTGCTCTGGGTGCTCCTCGGGACCACGGCGACGGGGATGCAGATCGGGTTCGGCGCGGCGTTCGCGGCCAACCTGCTCGTGACGACGTGCTTCCTCATCTGCGGGACCAGCATCGGGCTGTCGATCCTCACCCTCGTGGACGTGGGTTGCTTGCGTGCGGGAACCGGGAACCGCCGCCCGATCTGATGTTTTCTCCGCAGGACATCGGTCTGGGCCTGGTCGTCGCCTCGGCCATCAACTCGGTGTTTATCATGATGAGCGGTATCGGCGCGCAGTCGATCCCCGCCTTCCTGTACTATATCAACGTGGGTTCCGCGCCCGCAACCCCGCCCAACGGGGCCCTGACCTTTCGACCCGCAGTACATAAGCCCCCTCCGCTGGGGCATCCCCGTCCTCACCAACCTCGAGTTCACCGGCGCCACCTTCTCCTGCGCCCCCACCCCCGATCAGGCCTACCCCAACGGCACCTGCATCATCTCCACGGGGGAGCAGGTGCTGAACACGCTGGACCTGGCCGACGTGAACCTGGGGGTCAACCTGGGGGTGCTAGTGGCGATCACGGTGGCCACGAGGTTGGTGTACTACGGCCTGCTAAAGCTCAAGATGCACAGGATGGTTTCATAGACGACGCTGGGTTCATTCAATTGTATTTCGTTTGCTCTGATCATTTGCAATGCATTCATCGATATTCGCCATTGCGCTTCCGCTTCCTATTCCGCCAAGCTTCCTTATTCTTGGGAAAGCAGCACCGAGTGAGAGGATACTTGATTAGAAGAGGTTCAAGGGCCGATTTCATGACTGCACTTCATGGTGTGGTTGCGTGCGGGAAGCCCCGCTATCGCCATCGCCACGATGTCAACCCATCCACACACAACGATGGCCGAACACCAGCAGCCCATGTCCTTCTCGATGCTCACCGCTTTCGACCTGGTCATCGACCACCTCGCGGCCAGGAAGCGGCTCGGCTCGCTGCTCCGCCTCGGGTCCAGCTGCCGCGCCCTCCTGGTCGCCGTCGTGCCAAAGCTTTACCGTCGTATCGACCTCGGAAGCAGCGACACCGTCTTTAGAGTGGCCAAGGAAAAGGTCGAAGCCATGAGCGCCGACGCGCTGGAGCTGGGCAAGTTCGAGGCGACCAAGGAGCTGCGGGGCGTTGGCGGCGGTTACGAGCTCATTGAGGCCGAAGTCCGGATCCTGGGGGGCTGCAAGAACCTCGAGACTCTTTCCATCGAGTTCTTTTCGGGCAAAGACGGGCTCGTTGAGCGGGCGGTGCGCGCGATCGGGGCGCTCGGCAACCTCAAGGTGCTCGACGTGGCGATCGACTCGGGCCGGGATCGAGTGTGCGGTGCACTCCACCCCCCTGCTTCGCTCGAATACCTCAAGATCAAGTTTGAAATGTCTTACGGGGACGACAGGAGCGACCAGGCCGCCCGGGAGGTCGCCCCCTTGCTCAGGCAGATCGAAGGCCTCCCCTGCCTCGCCGAGGTCCACTTCGCAAGTGACGGCCTGGGATGCTTCGACATCGGCGCCTACCCCCGCCTCGCCTCCCTCATCCGCTCCGTGGAAAGCGAGGTCAGCACGCTGCCCCCCCCCCCCCCCCCCCCCCCCCCTTCCCTCTCCCCCCCCCCCTCCTTCTTTCTTCCTTCGAGGAGCTCGAGGTCGACTTCTGGGATCCGGCGGAGCTGATCGCCCTCGGTGTGCCCAAGTCCGTCCGCGCACTGCAGCTGCTCAACGCGCACGTGCCGCACGGGAAGGAGGAGGCGAAGCTGGCCAGGGAAGCGATCAAGGAGGCGGAGAATCTCGAGGAGTTTGTCGCCGAGGGCGGTTCCGAGCGTGGCAGGTCTTTCTGGAGGAAGGCGTGGGAGTCGAGGGCGTGATTCGGACGGTCAACCGGGTTGAATCAGGCAGACAAACGGGTCGTGGACATTGTGCTAGGGCGGTCAGGCCGTGCTACGATACTACAAGGTCGATTCAGACAGTTCGCCACCGCTAAGAAATCGTTCCATCGGATCGTCACCTTGCCTTTGGACCTTTTGCGCCGTCACAAGACCGGAGGATGCCCACGGGCGAGGTCCGGCCGGGTCCGCTACGTATCATGCTCCCAGTGAAACCTTTTGAGAAGGTTGAGTGCGGCGATGTGAGTAAGTTCTTTGAGTGAGCGCGCCGGGCGGCATCGGAACGGCGGACCGCCTACGGCCTGGACCGAGCGTCCCAGGGACGCGAAACCAACCCCGGCGCCACGACGACCACACCTGACAGGTTGCCGGTGATCCGGAGCCAGACTGAGCATCACTGTTGGCTGCTCCACGAAAAACCCCCGCACGCGGGGCCTCCGAGCAAAGGTTCGAGCACAGCCAGTCCCTAACTGCGGCATCTCCAGCCGTCAAGGCTGCTGACGAACCAGTGCTTGCCGTCAAGGGGATACCTTTTTCGCCTTCGGAACCTTGTCTTGAACCTCCAATGACCCGACAAAGACTCTTCCCCGTCGCGGCCTTCGTGGTCGCGCTCGCGGCGGCGGCGGCGGCGCCCGCAGCCGGGCAGGCGCTCTTTGGCGTCCCGGCCTTCGCCCCCGACCCCGCACCCGGCGCCAGGCCCGATCCGTGGACCTCGCAGCGCTTCTCGGCAACCGTCGACGCGGCGCTGCTCGGGGCGGCCGGCCCGCGCGAGATCGCGCTGGACATGTTCGGGCGCCGCGTCGTGGCGGTGAAGGACCGCTCCGAAACCGACCCGAGCACCGGCGCCGTCTCGTACTTCGGCACCGTCGCCGGGGAGCCGATGTCATCGGTGGTCTTTGTCGCCGAGCAGGACGGCCGCGTGGCGGGCACCGTGCGGACGATGAACAAGTCGTACACCGTTCTGCCGCAGGACGACACGATCCACTCGGTCGCCGAGCTCGACGTGCGCGCCTTCCCCGCCGAGGCGCACCCTCAGGTGCCGAAGGCGGACTTGCCGCCAGTCCCGGCGCGCTTCTGGACCGAGCGCCGGCTGGCCGCGCGCCAGGTCGCCACCATAGACATCCTCGTCGTGTATACCCCGCAGGTCAGGATGGCGGTCGGCGGCACCGCCAACATCGAGGCCCGGATCCGGCTGGCCGTGGCCGAGACCAACCAGGCCTACGCCAACTCCCGCATCAACATGGTCATGCGGCTGGCGTACATGCAGGAGATAAATTACGTGGCCAACGACATGGGTCAGGACCTGGACCGGCTCACCGCCGTCTCTGACGGGTACATGGACGAGGTGCACATCCTGCGCAACAACTACGGCGCCGACGTCGTCTCGCTGTGGACCTCGGTCGGCGCCTACTGCGGCATCGGTTCGTCTGGACCTGCTGGCAAATGCACCAACTCTTAACCCTCTCCGTTCCCGCAGGCTGGCTCATGGGCACCCCGAGCCTGGACTTTGCCGGCTGGGCCTTCAACGTCGTGCACTACTCGTGCGCCACGGGCTACTTCACCTTCGGCCACGAGATCGGCCACAACATGGGCGCCAACCACGACCGCGCAAACAGCGGCGGCGGCGGCGGCTCGTACCCCTACTCGTACGGGTACCAGGAGCCCTCGGGCCTGTGGAGGACCATCATGGCGTACGACTGTCCCAACGGGTGCACCCGGCTGCAGTACTTTTCCAACCCCGAGGTTACCTACAACGGGCGCGCCATGGGCGTGGACTCGACCCTCGCCAACAGCGCCGACGTCGCGCGGACCTTCAACAACCACGCGCAGATCATGGCCGCGTGGCGTGCCGAAGTGACCAGCCCGCAGACGGTGACGACGTGGACGGTAAAGACCCCCACGACCACGACCTCGCGCACCCGGACGACTTCGACGACCCGGAGCACGGTACGCTCCCGCCGCGACCCCTTGCCTCCCCTCCTAACGCATCTGCATGCAGACCTCGCGCACGACGACCACCATCCCCGCCAACGGCTTCGTCCGCTGCGGCGGCTCCTTCCCCATCGTCGACCTCGGCTCGCGCAACAGCACCCTCGACGCGGACCTCGCCTCCCCGCTCACCCGCCTCTCGGTCCAGCTCGACATGCAGCACACGTATCTCTCAGACCTCACCATCACCCTCACCCGCGCCTCGGACGGCCTGGCCGCCGTGCTGTACCGCAGCGCCGGGTGCATCCCGTACGCCACCACCCGGGTCACCTTTGCCTTTGACGACGCGGCATCGGCACCGCTGGGGACGAGCTGCACCGGCACCGTGTTCAAGCCGCTTGACGCGCTGTCGCGGTTCCTGGGCGCCCCGGCCGCGGGGAGGTGGACACTGTCGGTGCTGGACTCGTGGAGCCAGGACACGGGGACCGTGTTCGGCTGGTGCATGGTGGGCGAGGCGGCGCCGGCCACGTCGACGGCCGGAGGTGCCGAGAGCACGACGGTGCCGGCGCAGAGCACCACGGCGCCTGCGAGGAGCACGACTGTCCCGGCGGCGAGCACGACCGTTCGGGCTGCGAGCACGACCCAGCCCGCGCCCACCACCACAGCGCCGGCGCAGAGCAGCACCGAGACCGCATCGGCGACGCAGACGGCGTCGACGACGTCGCAGAGCCGCACTAGAACCGAGACCGCGAGCCGCACTAGGACCGAGACTGCGAGCCGCACTAGGACCGAGACCGCGGTTGGTTGTCTGGTTCCACGGGCCCGATCGCAAGCTGACGGTGCCATTCCCGTCCCCCCCCCCCCTTAGACTCGCACGCAAACGACGTCGACGACTTCCAACACGCGCACGACCACGGACACAAAGGTGGGCTTCTTCGTGGGGCGCGCAGCGGCGGCCGTTCACCTAACTTGCCGTCCGGCAGACGCGCACGACCACGGACACCAAGACCCGCACGAAAACGACGACGAAGACCCGCACCGCGACGGACACGAAGGTATGCTTTGCCATGCATGTGCGGGCTTCAACGATGTTCATCCTCCCATCCGCAGACGAAAACCACCAGCACCACCCGCACCACCCGCACGACCACCGTGCGCACCACGCGCAAAGGCCGCTGGACCACCTCGGTCCCCGCGCGGGACGTGTCCAAGGCCACCACGCGCAAGGGCGCCGCCGTGCTCCCCGCAAAAAAGACCACGCGTGCCCCGGCGGCGGACGCCAGGGCTACCACGCGGCGGGTGAGGAGGAAGACGACGAGGCGGAGGACGACGACGCGGGGGGCGAGGAGGAGGGTGGCGGCGTTGCAGTGGGGATGAGCGCGGGGCGGGATGGGTGCGGGAGAGAGCTAGAGGGCCGGAGGATCCGGGCCCATGTGAGGGATACCCTGGAAATGCTGAGCACTTGGCATCGCATCGCGCATCGGATCGATCGGTCGGAGCGTCGGAGCGCGGCTTTTTGGTGGCCGGCCGGCGGCCGGCCAGCCGCAGCCTTTCGGAGCGTCCCGGAAGACCCGAACGCGCTAAGTCTATCTGCCGCGGGGCGCAGGCCCCTTGCCGGCCATCGGATGCGCAGGGCCGAGAGGGTCGTCGGGTGCCGGAGGAGTCGCCGGGGGAACAGAAGAGAGTAGCGGCAATGCGGCAGGTCGGCGAGGCGGGAAGCCGGCGGGGCGGTCTCCGAACCAGGCGGGGACTCAACCCCGGCGCAGGGAGCCATCCGTGACCGGAGAATCTTGGATCTGATTTGCATACCCACGATGTGCTGGTGCGGAGACCCGGTGTGCGATGGGGACGGAGATACGTGCGATTCCAGGGGAGCGCGATCGCTGTGCTGGTAGGGCCCAGGCCGCTGGCCAGTTCAGGCGCCGGGGGAGACAAACGAGCAATCGGGGACCGGGGCGGGGCCAGGGCGGCGCCGAAGGTGTCCATCCGGCCGGCGGAACGTGCCTGGAGGCTCTATTTGGGAGTCCGGAGGCGGCGCCCGCGTGATTGGGGTCGAACTTTCGGCGTGGAAAGCACATGGTCGGCGAGCTAGGGACCAGCCCCTCACTTCCCTCCGAACTCGCATTCACCGGGGACGTCCCATCCCACCTCCGGCAGCCATGGCCCGCTCGCCGCCCTCGCCCGCGCGCCGCATGCGGTCGTCGCCCGCCCGCGGGCGCGCCCCTCCGCCGTCGCCGCGGCGCGCGCGCGCGCTCTCTCAATCGAGCCCGCCGCCCGCCGGCCGCTCGCCGTCGCTCGCCAACATCGTGTTTCCGACGCGCGCGGTGCTGTGGGACGCGACCACCGAGTGGACTGCGCCGGGTGCGGCGCCCCGCACGGCCCCGCCGGCCCCGGCGGCCGCGGACCCCGACCCGCCCGCGCCAGTGTGGACCCCGCTTTCGCAGGGCTCTCCCACGTCGGACATCGACCTGCCCGACCTCGCGCTGTCGGAGGTCCCTCCATCGCCCTCCTCGGCGCTGGCCGACTTTGAGCACGACCTGTGGGCCGATGCCCCACTGCTGGCCTCGGGGACCCCCGTCAGGGGCGACTCGCTGTTCGCCGAGATCGTGGACCTGATGTCGCCCCTGGACGTCGAGGACGCGCGGGGGGTGCCGCTGTTTGCCCCCGAGGCCGATGCGCCGTGGGCGTTCGACGAGTACCTCGACATCGAGGCCGCTTCGGTTTGATGGGCTCTCTGCCTCCGTTGCCGCCCATCGCCTGCCTCCTGCCCTCCGCCGCAGCCCTTGTCGCGTGCTCTATTGCCTATGACTATCTCTGTGCCCCCGCGTCGCCCGGAAGGACGCGGCTGGATGACACTTCCTACTGTCGGCGAATGACTCCTCGTCGGACGAGTGACTCTTCTGACTGTTTTGCGTTCAGGCGGTCCGGGACCGCCGCGAAAAACCACCTACTGCGGCATCGCAACCCTCATTGATGGATGGACTGTGTATCTATGCGCCCCTGCAGCGCGTAACACTGTGTTTTGTCAAACGTGACTCATGGTATCCTTGGGGACGTCCCCTAACTACCCGCTTTGGCCGACCGTCCGACCCAATCAAGCCTGCTTATAAGTGCCCTTTGGAGCCCATCCCGACCCTTCCATTTGCCATCAATCCCACTCGAGCGCCTCCCCGAACCCCCCCTCCCCAAACGGCCACCCTTCCCACCCTTCCCCCTCCCTGTCCTCCTCCCCTTTCTCCCCTTCCGTTCCCCCAGTACCGTCCTCGGAGGCCAACGACCACCCGTCCCCCGCGCCCCCCTCCGAAGCGGCAAGCAGCGGCGACGCCGGGCCGCAGGGGGATGGGAGGAACACGCCGTCGGCGGGGAGTGGCGCGGCATGCGCCGGCAAGAGGGCGGCGGACGCCCCCGGGGGCGTCGGAGCTCGTGGCAATGCCGCCTTGTTGGCGGTAGTCGGCGGAGGCGTGGGAGGGAGCGGCAGGAGGACCCAGATGGCCGGAGCGGCGGGCGTCGGTCTCGGCGCCACGGGGGCCTCCCCGGCGCGGGCGGGCAAGGCAGAGGGCGACGGCCGCGACGCCCTGCGCGGGTGCGGCTTGACGGGGGGCATGGCTACTGCGTTTGGGGGGTGTGGCAGGGGGAGCGGCTAAGGGGCGGGCGCTGACTCGGTTCTGGGTCCAAGAACCCTGGCGATCTGCGCGGGGACGGGGATGCACGGCGTGCATCGGGACCCCGGTGCGGGCAGTGATGCCACTGGATGGCATTGAAGCGCCGCTGTGGGACCGCGTGGGCGCCCTCGGACTGCGTTCTGCGGCGTTTCGGGGACGTCGGTGGGAGACAGCCCGATTCGGGACGCCCGCCTGTCCGTCAGGCCGCCGCGGCAGCAACCCACCCCGATCGACCCGCCATGCGGCCCCAAGAATCCTCAGAATCCATGCTTGTGGCCGAGTGAGGAGGGGACGTGAGCCCTCGGGGTCGCCGGCGGACGACGGCGATGTCGAGTCAGTGGCCGATCGGGGCGTCGGGGCCCCGACTACTGCGGTGAGTCCACGTCTCACGGCGAAATCCGGTAGCCGTGACCGCTGCGATGATGTCCAGATGTTCAGCGTTTCCAGAATATACACGCCCCTTCCATGCGGGCCCTTCCTCTCTCGTCGTCCCCATCCAGCCCGTGCAATCAGCCCCACTGGAACGCCCCCACCCTCCCCCTCGCCTTCCTCGTCGTGGTCCTGCGCCTCGTCGTCGCCTTCCTCCCCCTCCGCGTCGTGGGCCTCCGGACCGCGTCCCCTGCCGGCCCGCGGGTGGTGGACTTGGCAGGTAGCGCGGCGGGCCTGCTGGTCGTGCGCCGCGAACCGTCCTGCGCGGGGGCGCTGGTCGTCCGCGCGACGCGGGTGGTGCTGGAGGTGGCGGTTTTCGTCGTCGTCGAGGTGCGCGTCTGCGATCGGAAAGGTGAGCGCCTTCGCAGAAACTTTGGCAGCGGGAAGCCCACCTTCGTGTCCGTCGTCGTGCGGGTCTTCGAAGTCGTCGTCGTGCGGGTGTTCGACGTAGTCGTAGTGCGCGTCTGCCGGGCGGCAAGGCAGGTAAGCGGCTGCAGCGTGCGCCTTGAAGAGGAATAAGCCAACCTTTGATGTAGTCGTGGTACGGGTGCGGGACGTCGACGTCGTCCTCGTCCTGGACTGCAGGCGGAACCGGCATCGTCAGCCGCGCGATCGGGCACCGCAGGCATGCAACCCACCGTGGTCTCGGTCCTCGAGGTGCTCCGCGACGTCGTCGTCCGCGTCGTGCTCGCCGTCCCGGTGGTGCTCGCCCGCGCCTCGGTCGTCGCGGTCGCCGTCGACGAGGCCGGCGCCGCCTCCCCCTCGATGCACCACCCGTACACCTGTCCCGTCTCCCCCTGCCACCCGTCCAGCACCGACAGCGTCCACTTCCCGCCCGCCGGCCCGCCCAGGAACCTCGCGAAGCCCTCGGCGGGCCTGAACCCGCCGCCGTCGCAGGCGTCGCCCAGGAGCGCGGGCTCGCCGTCGTCGAAGGAGAAGGAGGCGCCCTCGTAGGCGGTGAACTCGCAGCCGGCAAACTGGTACAGCACCGCCGAGAGGCCGTCGGATTCGCGGACGAGGGTGATCTCGATGTCCGAGAGGTACGTGTGCTGCATGTCGATCCGCACCGCGAGGCGGGTCAGGGAGGTGGGGATGTCGGAGATGAGGGAGGAGTTGGTGGAGAGGAGGTCTTCGATGGGGAAGGAGCCGCCGCAGCGGGTGAAGGCGTTGGGGGAGAGGGTGGTGGTCGTGCGGGAGGTCTGGATGCGGGGATTTAACTACGGGGAAGCAACGAACGCAGCGCGGAGGGACCAACCGTGGTCAGGGTCGTCGACGCCGTCCTAGTGGTCGACGTTGTCAAGGTGCGCGACGTCGAGGACGTGCGGGTGCGCGACGTCGTGGTCTTGGCCGTCCACGTCGTAAAGGTCCGCGGGTTGGTCACCTCCGCGCGCCAGGCGGCCATGATCTGCGCGTGGTTGTTGAACGTCCGCGCATTGTCGGCCCCGTTGGCCTGCGTCGAGTCGATCCCCATGGCGCGCCCGTTGTAGGTCACGGCCGGGTTCGAAAAGTACTGCAGCCGCGCGCACCCCTTCGGACAATCGTACGCCATGATCGTCCTCCACAGCCCCGTGGGCTCCTGGTACCCGTACGAGTACGGGTACGACTGGCCGCCGCCGCTGTTTGCGCGGTCGTGGTTGGCGCCCATGTTGTGCCCGACCTCGTGGCCGAAGGAGAAGTAGCCCGTGGCGCACGAGTAGTGCACCACGTTGAACGCGTAGCTGGCGAAGCCGAGGCTGGGGGCCCCCATGAGCCAGCCTGGGGCCGGGGCGAGGGAGGTGACGGGTGAGATCAGCGGGCAGGCGGGGAGGGCGAAGGACGCACCGAGGCCGCAGTACGAGCCGACCGAGACCCAGAGCGACACCACGTCGGCGCCGTAGTTGTCCCGCAGGATGTGCACCTCATCCATGAACCCGTCCGAGGTGGCCGTGAGCCTGTCCAGGTCCTGGTACATGTCCCCGCCCGAACCGTAGCCGATCTCGGCCGCGTGCGCGAGCCGCATGACCATGTTGATCCGGGAGTTGGCGTAGGCCTGGTTGGTCTCGGCCACGGCCAGCCGGATCCGGGCCTCCATGTTGGCGGTGCCCCCCACGGCCGCCCTGGCCTGCGGGGTGTAGACCACGAGCACGTCGATGGTGGCGACCTGGCGCGCGGAGAGCCGGCGCCCGGTCCAGAAGCGGGCCGGGACGGGCGGCAGGTCTTCCTGCGGCACGAGGGGGTGCGCCTCGGCGGGAAAGGCGCGCACGTCCAGCTCGGCGACCGAGTGGATCGACGAGTCCTGGGGCAGCACGGCGTAGGACTTGTTCATCGTGCGCACGGTGCCTGCCACGCGGCCGTCCTGCTCGGCCACAAAGACCACCGACGACATGGGCTCCCCGGCGACGGTGCCGAAGTACGAGACGGCGCCGGTGCTCGCGTCGGTTTCGGAGCGGTCCTTCACGGCGACCACGCGCCGGCCGAACATGTCCAGCGCGATCTCGCGCGGGCCGGCGGCCCCGAGCAGCGCCGCGTCGACGGTTGCCGAGAAGCGCTGCGAGGTCCACGGGTCGGGCGTGGCGCCGGGCGGCGCGTCGGGGGCGAAAGGTGGGACGCCGAACAGGGCCTGCCCTGCGGCCGGCGCCGCAGCGGCCGCGAGCGCGACCACAAAGGCCGCGGCGGGGAAGAGTAATTGTCGGGTCATCGGGTCGGGAGAGATGTATGGAGAGAGCTAGTTAGTCAGGGAAAGAGTTTGGGGGGTGCGGGCCAGCGTCCCTGGTCTACATATAGCGTCCCTTGTCGATCCTGGAATTCAAGGGTCTCACTCGGGTGCTCACCCAAGATCTCCCAAAAAGCGCCCGACAGCCCGCAACCCCGAGAAGAGAACTGCGTCGGGCGACTGCGGCCATCCGAAGCCGCACGCGCCGGGTTTGAAATGGAGAATGTGCCCCGTGGGCCATTGGGTTGGTAAGCACAGCCAGATCCGCAGAGGTGACGTCGACGCACGACGCACCGGCGGGTCCGTTCCGATCTTCCCCTCGTCCGCGCCCGGCTCGGCATCGCTTCTTCCGAGGTCGATGGGGCGGTAGTGGAGCGCCGGCACCGCAGGTGCAGGTGGGCGCGGCGGGCCGGGGCGGGGCGGAGCACCGAGCGAGGCGTTTCCTGGCCGCGAGGCGGTCGCCCAATCCGAAGGGGGCCACCGCGGACGCGGAGATGCCCTGCCTGTCTGTTAGAGCGCGGTCACTGTTGTTGATGGCGCACAGAGCACAGCGCTCGCTGAGTCGATGGGCTTTCCGCGGCGAATGAGCACGAAATCGGCGCTTGTGAGCTTCGTATCGTCTTTTCCGCTCGGGCTGGCCTGCGACGCGATGACTTTCCTTTGGCATCACTTTATTGGATGTGGAGCCCAGACGGGATGTAGCGTGCGAGGGCAGCTGGGAAACGAACAGGCTTGATGGCGGCGTCCGCGAAGTCCGCAGCCCACGGATCGGCACTGCAGATAGACGGTCTTGCAGATTCTCCTGGCAACCGTTCCCGCCACTTTCGGACGATCGCCAACTTTCGGGGGGACCCGCGGGCGGGGGCCGGATCGGCGCCGGCCCGTGCGACCGGCGCAACACCAATCGGGCTTCGACTTCCGCACGGGCTTGTCCGCCGTCTCCCAGCGGTTCGGCGGCCGTTGGGCCTGCCAGGACACCGCCATGAGCGCCGCCGCGAGGCCGCTGGAGCGCGCACCCGCTCTGCGCGGCACGGGGGGCCGCCGGCGGGGCCGGCGGGAGGCGGGCTGCGGAGCCGCTTCCGCCCCCTTCCGTGGCAATCCCATGCTGTTTGCGGCGCTGGCGCTCCTGCTGCTCGTCGCCGTGGCGTCTGCGGCCGAGAGCGGCGCCGCGGGCGACGGACTGCCGGGCGGGCCGACGCCCTCCGCCGCCGTGCCGCTCGTCGCGACGCCGGCCTCCGCGACGCCCTCCGCGACGATCGCCGCCGCCGCGCCGCCCCCGCGGGCGCCGGACTCGCTGCCGCTGGTCGCCATCGTCGGCGGCGTGCTGGGCGGCATGGTCGTCGTGGGCCTCGCGCTCGGATTCGCCGTGCTGCACCGCCAGCGGGACCGCGGCAGCGAGAGCACCGTCGGCGAGCGCGGCATGACGTCCGTCTCGGCGGCGTCGTCGTTCGCGCCCGTGCTGCGCGCAGGCAGCCTCGCCTCCCTCATCCCGCCGCACCGCGCGGCCATCCCCCGGCCCTCGACGCCCCCGCTGCCCCCCTCCCTCCTCGTCCCCCCCTGCGACATCGTCGTCGACACCGCCCGCATCCTCGGCCGCGGCTCCTCGGCCACGGTGCACCCCTGCACCCTCCGCGGCCGCCCCGCCGCCGCCAAGCTGGTCCCCGCCCCCCGCCTGGCCCGCGAGGCGGCCACCTGGTCCCGCGCCCGCGGCAGCGAGCACATCCTCGACCTGCTCGCCGTCTGCGTCGACCCCCCGATGCTCGTCTCGGAGCTCGCGGACGGGGGAAACCTGCGGGACCACCTCTCCTCCCTGCACTGGCCCCTCCCCCCCGCCCTCTCCCTCCTCCTCGATGCCGCCCGCGGCCTCGCATCCATGCACGCCCTCGGACTCGCCCACGGCGACGTCAAGCTCTCCAACGTGCTCGTCGTCCGCGGGCGCGGCCGGCTCGGCGACCTCGGGCTGGCGCGGGACGCGGCGGCGGACCGGTCCGCCGCCGCGCGAGGGACCCCGGGGTTCGTCGCGCCCGAGGTGCTCGCCGGGCGCCCGCCCAGCGCGGCGTCGGACGTGTACGCGCTGGGGATGGCGTGCTACGAGGCGCTGTCGGGGGGCAGGTACCCGTTCGAAGGACATTCGGTGCGGGCGATCGCGAGGATGGTGGCGCAGGGGACCAGGCCCGCGAGGCCGGACGGGGTGCCCGAGGCGGTGTGGGAGGCAGTGGCGGGGTGCTGGGAGGGGGACCCGGGGAGGAGGTGGACCGTGGGGGAGGTGATCGAAAGGTTCGAGGCGGTGCTGAGGGGGATGTGAAGCTTCTGCGAGGCGGCTGCGGCACGGTCTTGATGCGATACCAAAACGTCTTTGTACAACGACGTGTGAAAAAGTGAAGTCAGAACATCAGTCCGAGCGATGGCCCGAAAGCCACGTTTGGACGGGTGACTTTTCCCTGTCCCTGTAGACGACCGCGAACACCCTGCGCTCCTCCGCCGTGGTTCCCCCGCCCGCATGCGCGCACGCCCGTCCGCACCGGCCCGGCGACGAGTGCTCGCCGATCCCGCGCGGGCAGCGGTACCTTTCGACCCTCCTCTTGTACTGCGCCGCGACCGACCAGCCGTTTCCCGAGCATCCCCGGCAGATCCTCCTCGACGTCGGCTTCGGCGACCTCGCGGCGCCGCACGGGCACCGCGGCGGGCGCCTTGGGCAGCAGCTGCTCGGCCAGCTCCGGCACGCCGTAGAACTCGGCTCCGGCGCGCAGCCTCTTCCTTTCCCCGTCGCCCAGGTCGCCGACCCTCCCTGTGCGAAGCCACGAGAGCACCTTGGCGAACAGATCGGGGTCGCGATCGACGAAGAACGCGCCGCTGTCTTGCAGGAAGGAGGTCGGGTGGCCCCCACGGGCCAGGGCGTCGAAGTACTCTGCGCCGCGGAGCGTGGCCGATGCGGATTCGAAGAGCGTGCCGCCGACGGAAGGGCGGACGATGCCGTCGGCGGGGAAAGGGAGGAGGGCGGTGCGGAGCTGGGCTTGTTCCATCTTGCGCGGTGATGCGTGAGTGATTGGTCGGAGGACGGCAAGGTTCGGGATCATCGGACAAAGGGAGGACAACGGACGGTCAAAGAACGGCACGCTGCTTGATGGCTCGTACCATGCAGTCGGGCGTAACGGATTCCCAGGCTGCTCCAGGAGGGAGCTGATGCGATCCGAATACATCGACGAGCGAGCCTGGCAAACATTGCCTGAATTCTGAATCCGAACCGCGAAACGGACACCAGTTGTGCCTCGAACCAGTCCTTTTCGGAGCGCATCTGCTCCTCCGTCCCAATCACCAGGCCAATGCGGCGCCGGCGGCGGCGGCGCCGATACCCACGGTCCACGCGCAGCGGCGCAGCCCGCCGGCGGCGCCGGGCCTGGGGGTGGTCGCCGTCGCCGTGGCCGATGCCGTTCGGGTGGTCGAGGCCGTGCCGTTTACCACGGGCAGACAGGGGTCCCTGGGCGCATCCGTGGTGAGGTTGAAGCTCAGCGTGCGCGGTTCCGTAGCGTTGAACAGGGAGGGGTCCGGCCCGGCCCACCGCGTCGCGTACGAAATGAAGACGGTCGCGGGCCGGTCGTAGCAGGCCACGAGCATGCGGACGTCGAACGAGGAGGTGCTGCTCCCGTTCACGGGCTCTTCGGGGAGCTCGGGCGTCTGGATGCCGCCGCCTTGGGGCACCGACGGCGGGGCGTAGCAGGTCACTTTCGCCGGGGTCGCGCCGACCGGCACGGCGTCGGCGTCGGCGAACGTGACGGCGCCCGCGAACGGCGGCGTCCAGCTCAGCCGGATGCGCAGCGCGGCGCCGGCGGGCACGTCGAACGCGAAGGCGCCGCAGTAGCCGTCCCGCGCCGGCGCGATAAAGTCGACGATGCGCTCGGCGGCGCCCACGCGCACGGGCGCGACGGACGAGTCGGCGGCAGCGAGTGCCACAAAGGCGAGGGCGAGGAGCGCGGGCAGCACGCCGGGGAGGGGCATCGTTGGTTCTTCGATGTGCCCCAATGGGCGTGGTCTTCGTGGGTGCAGCTGATCGCCGTCCGGCTGGCTGACCGGGTCCGCACGCGTTTCTTGCTCCCTTACGCTTCCAAAACATCTCCACGGGGGCACGGCGATCCACCAGCCGAGCATCGCCAACAGCTTCCATTCTTCCTCGCTCCCCTGACGTCCCTTGCACCTGCCGCCTCCACACAGTGGGGGTCCGCACCGAAGCCCGCAGCGGCACATGCGCTCCCGGCAAGATGGTGTGGGCACGACTGCCATTGGATTCAACAAGCGGTGCAACATGCTCCGAAACAACGACTGTACTTCATCTGGCGGGGATCCGAGTTTTCCCAAAGCTCAACCAAACCCGATCCTCGCCGGGCCACCCTTTTTTTTTCCCAGTGTCCCTCCTTCACAACGAGTGTACACGAAAACTAAGATGACTTATCGGATTCTTTATCCAGCATCCGCCAACACATCCACGAACGCACCCCATCGCTTTGGAGGAACAGGATGTGCCATGGCGATGGCCGCGCACTCGGGGCAAGCCGACGAGGCTCGGAGGCGTCCATCCGACCGAGGCCACGCCCGAAAACGAGTCCGCTGTCGAGCATTTACCAAGCTTCGGCTGGGAAGTGCCCGATCAGTGGTGCCGCTCGGCGCCCGTCCATCTGCCACACGTCTCGCGCGTTCCGCGCCGCCATCGCGCCTCCAAACCCTCCGAATCCCACCATGTCGCAGCCGAAGGACGCCGTCATCACCCTGCACCCGTACTTCACCGTGCCGGACGGCAAGCTGGACGACTTCAAGGCCATCGCGGTGGATTTCGTCGAGGCCACGCGTACCGAGCCCGGCTGCTCGCACTACGCCTTCTCCTACTCGGGCAACACGGCCTACTGCCGCGAGGGCTACGATTCCGGCGAGGCGCTGCTCGCCCACCTGACCAACGTCGATTCGTGCCTTCAGCGGGCGCTGGGGGTCGCCAGCATCGCGCGCGTGGAGGTCCACGGGCCGGAGAAGGAGGTGGAGAAGGTCAGGAAGGCGCTGGAGCCGCTGGGGGCCGAGTTCTTCATTCTGGAGGACGGGTTCAGGAGGGCTTGATGGACGCGTGGGGCACACGTCGAAGGGGGTTCGGGACGGGGACTCGGACGCGCCGTTGGCCGGGGACGCAATGATGGAGGGGCGGGGAAAGCGATTGCGTTGGGCAGGAGTGTGCTGGACGGGGAAATGGGGATGTTCGAACGGCAACGCGTCACCGAGCCCAGGCTTGCTCCCGCAACGTGTCCGGCGCCAGCGATGGAAAGCAGCAAATCATCATCCGAGCAGACCAAGCATACACATGGCTCAAGCAAGCACATCGACACGACCCCCCTCTCCCCCGCCACGATATCACTCGAACGCTCTCCCCGCCCACCCCTCGGCCGCCATCACCGCGCCCCTGAACCCCCCCGCGTCCCCGTCCAGCGGGTCGGCAAGGGTACCGGGTGTCTCCGCGTCCCCGACGCCGCCGTCGAGCGTGCGCTGGACCAACAGCCTGAACCTCGCCGCGATGTCCTTGACTGCTCGAAGGACAGATCAGCACCATCACCTCGCGATCGCGCACGCTGGGAACCCACCGAGCGCCCCGGCCCCCTCGGCCTTGGCTTCCAACCACCCCGCCACCCCCTCCGCATCCCCTCCCGCCCCCCCGCCCTCCGCCCGCGGCCCCAACCTCGCGGCCACAGCCGCGTGCATCCCCCCCGCCCTCGCCGCCGCGACGGCCGCGAAAACGTCCGCGCAGGGGAGCTGCGCCCCCAAAAGCGAGCGCGCGCAGATGGCGGCTTCGAGGCCGCGGAGGAAGGGGAGCGAGGCGAAGAAGTCCCTGCCGGGGTCGGCGGGGGAGGTTGGGGATGGCGCCCAGGATTCGATCGGGAGCACGCGGGCGCGGAGGTACATTGCGGCAAAGACGGCGGCGCGGTCGCTGCCCAGGTGCGGCGACAGCGCGCGCAGGGCGGATGAGAGGTCGCCCGATGAGAGGGCGTGCGGGGCGGGGGCGGGGAGCAACGCGGAGAGCTCGCTGGCGAGGACGTCAACGAGGGTGCAGAGGAGGCGGTACCCCGATTCCGGGCGGGAGTCGAGCTCCGGCGGTTGAGCTGCGAGTGCGGCGGGGTCAAGGGGGTGTGCGGCGCACAGGCGGCGCATGCGCAGGCGGAGGGAGCGGAGGAAGGTGAGGAGGTGCAGGGCGGCAAGGAGCGAGGCGTGGCCGGAAAAGATCGGCGGGACGAGGGCCTCGACCAGGCCGCGGCAGGAGCCGGTTTCCAGGGGGACGTCCGAGAGGTCCAGGGCGGTCTGTTCGGGGCGGTCCGGGGGGCGGAAGACGGCCCGGAAGGCGTCCTCAGTGCCGTCGGCGTCGAAGAAGCGCTCGCCCACGGGCACGGCGATGCGGGGGTCGAACCAGTCCCGGAGGAGTTCGCGGCCCGAGAGGTAGGCGCACTCGGCGTCGAGGTTGGCGTAGGCGATCCACAGGCGGCGCAACATCTCGGAGCGCACCCAGTGCACCGCCGAGGCGGGCTCGCGCTGCGGGCACAGCAGGGAGGCGGGGTTGCTGGCACCGGCCGCCTCGGCGAGCACCTCGGCGCCGCGCTGCAACAGCACGAGGGCCTCGCCGGCCATGCTTTCTTCGACCAGGGCGCGGTACATGAAGAGGATGGCGGCTGCGCACTCGAGGTCGGTCATCTGGCGGGCGTGCGGCTGGGCGCGGAAGAAACGCGCCAGCAGCCGCTCCTTTGCGCCCTCGAGGTAGTGCCGCTGGATGCGGGATACGTCCTCGGGCGGCACGCCGGGCACGGCGCGCACGGCGTTGGCGGCCATGGCGTACGCGAGCGCGGTGGGTGTCCGCGGGCCGAACAGCCTGTGATCGGCGCCGTGCATGGCGTCGCCGAACGAGCGGCGGTGCACAGCGGGCAGGGCGGGGTGCACGGTGGTCCAGAAGGCGTCCAGGCAGCGGCCGACCAGGGCGGGCGGGTCCAGCTCGTGGGGCGTCAGCCGCACCACGAAGACCGGCACGGGCGAGGCGGGGCCCGGTGCGGGGGGGCCGGAGGGGGCGAGCCGCCCGCGAGGCGAGGCGAAGACCGGCGAGGGCGCGGGCGACGGCAGCGGGGGCGAGGAGCTGCCGGGCGCGGCCCCCGGCGGGACGCGCAGCGGGGGCGGCCCCGGCCCGTGCGGCCCCCCGGCGGGCGCCCCGTGCGGCGCGGCGGCCAGGCGGCCCTCGGGCAGCGCGTCGGCTGCCGACCCCGCATGGCGCAGCGGCCGTACCGGCAGGACGCCCCGGGCTTCGGCCGCGTCCCCCGCCGACCGCCGGCGTCCGGGGCTGCGGCTCGCCATCGTTCGCGATTTCGCCCCGCCCGATGGTGCCGCGGGCGCGCCGGTCGTGCGGCTCATCGCCCCGGTGCCCTTCCTGCGATGGGTCGGGCAGTCGCGACCTTCCGGGCTGGAAAACTCCGCAACTGCGAAAGCCAAAACGAGCTGGGATGGAGACGCGGATCGGCACGGATCAATCCCGCAAGCCCGTCTCCAAAATCGCCCTCGGGCTTCTCCACACGCCTCCTTCCGAGCAGCCCCTGATCTGCGCGAGGGCACCGGATGGTGGCCGGTATTTTTTCGGGCGTTTGGGTCCAGCCCCGCGTCTCTCGTCCCACCGAATGGGCCCTTCAGCGTTAGTCACTCCGAGCCCGCCGGGACCCTGAACCCATCGGATCCGCGCCGCGGCAATTGCATGACGCTTCTCCGCCCCCGGGCTTCCCGGGATGCGGCGTCGGAGGCGGGCCTTGGCGCTCCCCGGCGGCGGCGGCACGACCCGAAGCGGACCCCAAAACAGATAGCAAGGCGGGCGGGAGCGGCATTGACTCATTCCAGCGAATCTTTTGCGCCCAGACCGCGGGCCGCAACAAGCAAGGCCGGCGGCTCCTCGGCCCTCGAAAAGCGGCCGTTCCGTTCGGTGCCTTAGCGGGCGGTGGCGTTGCGGTGGCCACGGGGATCGGATGCCTCCATACGACAGCGTGGCCGGTCGGACGGGCGAGGAATGCAGTACGTTCGTTTGCGCGCGGGATGCGTGCGGATTGCGATGGGATGCGACGGATTCCGAGTGGGATGGGCCCGGGGCGACTCTGTCTTCCAAGCGAACAGATGGGTCCCCTACTTCCGCCTCTTGGGCTTGCTCGCCTTGGCCTTGCGCTTCTGCGCGCGCAGCTCCTTCTTCATCCTCGCATCCACCATCTGCCCGGGAGGATCAGCGCCGATCAAGTCCACCGGGCCACCCTGCAACCCACCTTGTACCTCCCCTTGACCCCCTTGGGCCGCCCCTGGACCCCCTTGGCCGTCCCCTTGGCCACCACCAGCTTCGGCTTCTCCTTCTTGCTCTGCCCCCCCTTGCCCTTGGCCGCCTTGGCCGCGACCTTCTGTATCGTCCGCAGCTTCTGCATCTCGGTCGTCCCCGGATCCTCGTCGTCCCAGATCTTGCCGATCTCGGCGTTGAGCTTCTGCAGCCTGCGCATCGCCCGCATCTTCTTGCGGCCCTTGGCCTCGGCGATCTTCTTGATCGGCCGCGCGTCGAGCTGCCGCGCCCGTTCGCGGATCAGAAGCACCGCCTCCTTGGAGATGGGCGCCTGCGGCTTGTTGTGCTTGCCCTCATCGTCGGCGAACCACCTCGGCAGCGAGCCCTTGGGGTCGTTGAACGCGTACCGGTTGAAGCTCCCGTCCACCAGGTCCCGCCGCGCCTTGGCGCCCCCCTTGACCAGCGCCAGCGCGGCCGTCACGCCCTCGGCGGTCGCAAGAGCGTCCTCGTCCCCGCTCTCGCCGTCAAACACCGGATCCGGCTCCGCGGGCACCGTCTCGAAGGTCTGCTTGCCGCCCTCGTCGCCCTCCTCCGTCGCCTCACCCGCCTTGCGGGCGCGCCGCAGCTCCTTGCGGTTCTTCCTCGCCGCGCGGATGAACTCCTCGTCCGAATCCTCTTCCGGATCCGCGGCGCCGACCACCTCCGTGTCCTTCCCCTTGCGCCGCTTCTTGGGCGCCTCGGCCTCTGCTTCCCGCGCGCGCTTCCCCGCGGGGGCCGCAGTGGCTTCGGCCGCCCGCGAGGCCTCGAGGTCACCCAGAACGTCCTTGAACAGCGGGTTGTCGAAGAACTGCCGCGCGCGGCGGGAGAGCCGCGCGTCGGCGGTGTCCTCGCGCCGCGAGTCGGGGCCGGCCTCTTCGTCCGCGTCCTCGCCGGCCTCCGAACCCGAGCCTTCCCCTTCCTCGCCGTCTTCCTCGCCCTCCCCGTCGGCCTCGTCCTCATCCGACTCCGAATCCGAGTCCGAATCCGACCCCAGCCCCTCTTCCGCCTTTTTCTCCTCGATCCGCCGCAGCTCCTCCTCCACGCCGAACCAGGGCTCCGCCGCCGGATCGCGGCCCTTCTTCTCCTCCTCGAGCCGCTTGCGCGCGCGCGCCTTGGCGTCCTTGGAGAGCTGCCGCTCGAGATAGACGTCGTACCTGGAACAAACGGAGTCAGAAGACGGCGGGCACCGATACCCGGCAGACCAACATGGTGTCCATCTCCTCCTCGAGCTCGCGGAGACGAGCCTGCTCCTCCTCCTCGTCGTCGAGCACTTCCTCGTCTCCCTCTTCTCCGTCGTCCTTCCCGTCGGCGTCGGCCACCTCGTCACCGCCCTCCTTCCCGTCCTCGTCCCCTGCATCCCGGCCCCAGTCGAAACCCAGGCCCTCTTCGGCATCCTGCGCAATGTCGTCGTGCGCCGACATGCCCAGGTTGAACCGCATCAGCTCCCTCTTCCTCCTCTCAAGCCTCCGCCTGCGCTCCTGCTTGGCGAGGCGCTGCTGCTCCGCGATCTGCCCCGCCAGCGCGTCCTCTGGATCCTCCTCCGCATCCTGCTCGTCCTCCGCCTTGGCAGATTTCGCCTTGGACGGCTCCAGCCCGAGCCGCTTGCGGACCTGCTCCCGCCACCGCAGCAGCTGCCTGAACTCGGCCTTGCCCAGCACCCTCAGGTCCGAGAGCAGCGCGGCGACCTCGGCGGGCACGTGCTCCGAGAGGTCGACGTCGTCGGGGATCGCGGCGGGCTTGCCGACCATGCGCTCGGGGATCGGCGCCGCGCCTTCCCCGTCCTCGTCGTCCCCCTCCGCCTCGGGCGCGGCGGCGGGCTTGCCCCGCGCCCTGCTCTCGGCCTTTTTCCGCTCCGCCTCCTCCGCCGCCCCGAAAACCAGCTCGGTGCTCGACGCCAGCACCCCCACGGGGTCCTTGCTCGCCAAAAACTCGCGCACCGTTCCGACCTTGCGCAGCGTGTAGTCCCCGGTCGCGTACCCGTCCCTGTGCCGCGTCTTGGCCTCGGGCTTGACGAGCGAGTTGATGGTGCGCTTCTCGGCGTCCTTGGCCTCCTGCGTCGCGTCCTCGTCGTCGTCGAGCTCCTTGAACACGTGGCGGAAGTCGAGCAGCCGCGGGTCCACCCGCGAGGGGGCCTTGTACCCGCGGCAGACGACGAAGATTTCGGCCGAGACGTTGCGCGACGAGGCAGGTTTGGTGGCGTCCACGCGGTCGAAGAGCTGGTGGAAGACCCAGAGGAGGGAATTGTAGTCGCGCGAGCGGAAGACCTTGGTGACGAAGGTGCCGCCGGGCGCCAGGAAGGCCACGGCGAGGGAGAGGGCGGAGAGAACGAGGAGGGATTGCTGGTAGGCGTCGGAGGTCCACGAGGTGCCGACGTTGGGGGCGCCATCGTGGAGGACGCTGTCCGGGACGGGTCAGCAAGATCGCGGGAAGGAGGACCGCCCAACCAGAAACCCACACGTCGGCCTTCCAGTCCTTGAGCTCCCCGCGGATCCACTTCCTGCAGCTCTCCTTGGTGATATCTTCCACCGCCGTCCTGCACCTCGGCACGGGCTTGATCTTCTCGAGGTCCACGCCGAGGATCACGCTCCCGCCCCGCCCGTCGGGCGTCGCCGCGGGCATGTACTTCTCCGCCACCTGCAGCCACCCGCCCGGCGCGGCACAGAGGTCGATGAGCACGCGGGCATTCTGGAGGAAGCCGTACTTCTTGTTGAGCTGGATCAGCTTGAAGGCCGAGCGGGCGCGGTAGCCCGACTCCTTGGCCAGGTGGTAGTACCGGTCCAAACGGCCCTTCGCGTGCTTCTTCGAGCGGCCCATTTTGGAAAGAGGGGTGGGAGAGAGGTTCCGGCGGAGGTTTGGGAGGGTTCGAGGGGGAGGCCCGCAGAAAGGGGAAAAGCGGGAAGGCGACCCGAACGGGGCCGCGCCGCCGGTTCCGACGGTTCCCGGGCGGCTTTTGTCACACTGCTAGCAGACGCGAGAAGTCGTCGGTCCGCTCCAACGGCTGGGACGGCCGGAAAATGGACCAGCGCCAACGCTGTTGTTTGATTGTTGTCCCTCCCTCTCCCTGTCTGCGCCCCCGCGTCATCGCGATCACGCATATGAGCCCTAAACGCAGCAGTCCTCCCAGTGCTCCAGCGCAATGACCTCCACCAGCTCCGCCGGCAGCCCACCCAGCACACCGGTCTCGCCCCAGCGCCTCCACGCCCTGACCTCCTTCACGTCCTCTGCAAGCCTCCCCCCAGTCCCACGAGGACCACTGCGAACCGCCCGTCGGACGGGCCGGGTCAAGAAATCCGCACCAAAGTGCAAGAGCAGCCGGATGAAGCCCCTGGCTCCCTGCAAGGGGGCTCCCGGAGCGATCGAGGTGTCGCCCTCGGCAAGACTGATTGCAGCTGCGAGATGCGAGGGAATGGGGGCGCGGCCCGACGCGAGCAGCATGCGGATCGAGCGGTACGTGTTCCTGCGCACGCTTTCGCTAGCTCGGCGTGCGTATTCGATATCTTCGTAGGCCGGATCAAAATCACCACGGAAGGAAAGGAGGCCCCGAATGATGTCTCGATCGGCACCAAAGAAGCAGCCGTGGTCCAGGGCATGCTTCCAGAAACGAACGTCCTTGAATCTGTGCACAATCTCGGCAGCGTACTCGACAATGATCGCGCGAGAATCCTGGGCCGTCATCGAAGGTGCTGTCAGGCAGCAGAGAAAGTCCATTGGGATGGTCTCGTAGCGCCACTGGGAGGCTCGCAGGCACAGGTAACCCAGAATGCGCTTCCGGTGCAGGTTGGGTCCCAAGCCCCAATCCACGGCAAAGGTTCGGGCCAACCAGGGATACCGTTCAGCGACGAACGGATACAGCGGCACAGCGAACGGCCTCTTCTCCCGATCCAAGTCGCCGACGAAGCTCCAATCGTCTTCGCGAGGGAATCCTGGAATCTCTGCGATAACCGGCCGAAGGAGATTCAGGAGACGGACCACCTTTTCCTGGGCATGTTCCGCTGGCCAGTCGAAGAACATGACCGCTACAGCACGGAAATCGACGGGCCCAATGCCGCGCAGAAGGTGCCTCCTAAGATTTTCGTCAGAAGTGATCCACGACAGGATCCTCTCTTTGCCGGCGAGGAAGACGTCGACGCAGAACTTCGTCATGTCCCGCGCGGGCCCGAACTTTTCGTGCGACCACCGAAGGAACGCCTCCGAGTCCCGGTCCAGGGCCAGTTCCTCCACTGTATCGTAGTAACGTCCTCTGACTTGGCGAACTAAGAGCTCGCCGTCATCCCCCAATGCCTCTAGGTAAGTCCGGAGGATCGCTGGGTTGTCGAAGGCCGCGGCGTGGCGCCCCAGCTCGAGCTCGGTCGCGCCCGGGTAGGCCGCAAAGAAGGACTCCCAAGAAGTGTACTGGGCTGGCATTCGTGCTTTGTGCGTTTCCCGGAGCGTAGTGTCGTTCGTTGAACTCCGACCGATCAGTCAGCAAACAATCACAAACAAGACGAGAGGGGGATCGCCGGAGCTTCCGGGCCTCTCCTGACCGCCAACCCAGTTTCACGTCACGTGCGCGCCGGCTGATGCTCTGAGTCGTGTTTCGTGTGCGCGGACCTTCCGATGGCGGCCCCTTTGCGGTCCGAACCCGGCTTGAAGCCGAACGACATCGTCATCGCGCGTGTTGACAAGTTCGGCCCTTCGTTCGGAGTGCTGGAACGGATCCTGGATAATGGCGAGGCCGCCAACGTGTACTTCTTCCGGCACGCCCGAACCATTCGAGTTCCGTTCGACGAGGACCACCTCGCGGTCCCCCACCCTTCCACCTTCCTCCTCCAACCCGTTGTACCTGACAAGCAACTCACACGCTTGGACCGTACCGCATTGGACCTCCTTGTGCCAGCGCATCGACGTGCTCAGCGTCTTTTCGCTCGCGACAACAGTCTGAAGTTCTTCTACATGGTTCGTCGCCCCGGGGAAACAGGGACCAAGGCCTTCTATCCTGCTGTCGTGACAAAGGTGGAGGACCTCCCTGAAAAGCCCAGAATAACGGTGGAGCTCCTTGTTAGGGAGAAGGACACGAGGTACTTCTGAGCCGAGAAAGGTTTACGACAGCCTGCCGTGCTGACTCCTCCTACCCTGGCTAGATGTACGACGCTATTGCCATCGGTGGAGAGCGAGGCTCCGTCCAAACTGCAGGCCGCCTATCCAATCGACCCCCGCATCCTCACCCTTGAGCCCTTGTGTGGTCCCGGCGAACACTTTATACTTGAGGACCTCGACGAGGTCGAGGAGTACCGAGAATCTTGGGAGGCAGCGGTGCGTTGGTTTCACCACCCGTCTTCAGCACCCGCAGCGCCTCTACGCGAGGTCACTGTGGACACCACGGGCCCGGTGCCACTCAAGGACTTTAGCCTTATTGCCGGATTACCGTCTTCGTCGCACGGCGAAGACGAACGGACTGGTGGCGAATGGCACGATTCGTCTGAGGAGCCTCCGGCGCAGACAAAGACGGACCGATCGGACGTAACCGTGGAGCTTGAAAATCGGCGGCCGAGAGCTGAAACACCGCCAGTGTCTTCCAGAGACACGCTTTCAGAGCCGTCGGATATCGAAAGGGCGGCGTATCAGGATGGCCTTAACATCGCCGTTGGTTCGCTCGGTCTTCCCGAGCCCGAACTGTTTGGTCCGCCATCTCCAACGCCTTCAGGCGCGACGACGGCAGTAATGCCGGTGGACACTGCGCCTCTTGCCGCATGTGGTTCGAAGCATCCACGCTCTCCGATCTCTCCTGGCATGCTCGTTCCGGCGACGAAGAAGAGGAGGGATGGGGAGCTTGGTCCACATTCAGCGCAGCTTCCGGACCCTATCAGCTTCGAGGAAGGCACTGCAACATTGGCGATGGCATACAGGGAGCTGTATGGCCGCCACGAGCGGCTCCTTCAACTGGTGGATGAGCTGCTGACGAGCTCGCCTTCTTCCGCGACATTCAGCGGCACACCGGCGTCGCCTGACTCCCGTGGCTCCCCTTAGGCTCGACTTAATCCGATGTAGCTATTGATGTGTTTGAACTGTTTCGATGGTGATACAGTAATTGAGGCTTTCCCCTGTAGGGTGACCGGGTGGCTAGAAACAGGCCGCAGCAGACAATCAAAGATCTCCAAGCGATTTTCTTAAGAGAAAGACATTGCCGGCTTGCTCCGTGAATCGTCGGCGATGAGATCATGTCATGTGTTTGCCACGGGGTGAGTGAGTTCAGCCGCCCGCTATCGGTGCGCCATATTCCTCATTCTTCGCGAAGCAGGTTGCCGCGGGCGCTCCGCGCGGCGCGGCTCCGAAATCGCGATGAGCTTCTTCCGCACCATCAGCCTGCCGAGCCTCGGACGCGTCAAGACGCCGCCGGTTAACGCGCCGACCAGGGGCCTCTCGCGGTCGCCGACGACCCCCCCGGACCGCGAGCGGGAGCTCGTGCTGCTGGACGAGCGCGCCGAGCGCCGCGCGATTGACTCGGCACGAATGTTCTACGCCTCACACGGCGCGTCGCCGCATTCTGCCGGCGCGCCGTGGCCCCTGGAACCGGTCGTGATGGCGAAAATCACGAACATGAACGACGCGAGCATCGGGTCGGCGTGGTCGTTCGAGGGCGTTGCGCCGCGGGATCAGGAGAATCGTCATGATCCCGTGGTGATGCACGTCGGGCCGGACGAGGACGCTCCTCCTGGTTCGGAGGGCTTCTACAAGCATCAAATCTTGCGGTTTCCCTTCGTGCAGCGCACGGCCGAAAGGGAGCGGGACACCTGGACCGTACTTTCGGAGATGCCCATGTTCAAGATTCCCGGCGAGCCGCGATTCTTCTATTACGAGGTGACGATCTGCGAGATCCATCCTCTTACTCGGCTTTCGGTCGGCCTGGCCACCAAGCCGTACCCGTACATGCGCCTGCCGGGCATCGAGGTCAATTCCATCGCCCACACCGGCGACGACGGCTTCCTGCACATCAACGGTTCCGGATCCAAGTGGTCCGCGCCGTACGCACCGGGCAGGGCGGGTGCGACGATCGGCTGCGGCGTATCGCTGGACGCCAACGGCTGCCCGGCCGGCGTCTTTTTCACGCGCGAGGGGGTGCTCATCGCCGCCGACGGATTCGGCCGCGCCCAGACGCTGGATGCTGCGGTCGTCGGCAGGTACTCGCCGCTGATGTCGAAGCAGCTGCACGTGGCCTGCGGTGCAACGGGGCGCGCAATCCTGGCGTTCAACTTCGGACACCTTCCCTTCACGTGGGAGATTGCGAACGCGCACATGGACTTTGGATTCTCGACCCCTGAGTTCGGCCTTCCGACGTATGATGTGGCCATGCTGGACGGCGACCAGACCCTGAGCGGGCTTCCGGCGTACTCGGCCTGATACCGGACCGGATTCGTCCGGTTGTACATATTGACTCGACGACATTCCCAAACGACAGAATCGGTACAATCTTGCCCCACATAGAAGCTGACATGTTTTGGTTGGAATTGGATAGACAAAGCTACCGTCGCACGATGAGAACTTGATGGCATCTCTTGTCAAGGCAAGAACCTTCGATGCTACGTCTACAGCACATCCATTTGATCCACAGCCATTCCCCAAGATGCTTGGCCCCGCTCACTGCGACTTGTCCGCCCCCGCGGAGGCCGCAGGCCCCTCGCTCGTCGCCCCCTGCGGCGTCTCGGCGGCCCTCGGCCCGCCCAGCTTCTCGAGCGCGCTCCTGACGGCCAGGTACGCGTTCCTCGCGCCCTGCGGCACCGTCGGCACGTCCAGGTACTTGTCCGCCGTCAGCCTGAGGCTCCTGAAGGCGCGCTTGGTGGTGCCGCTGGTGCGGTAGCGCTGCAGGAGGAACTGGCCGTAGACCAGCGGGGACAGGATGCGCACCCAGCGCGGGAAGATGCCGATGAGCAGGGCGAGGGGGAGCACCGCGGCCTCGTAGTAGGCGACGTAGTTGAGCGCGGGCTGCTGGTAGTTGTCGACGAACGACTTGAGCGGGGGGGCGAGCGAGTGCAGGGAGGCCGGGAGGAGCTTGACCAGCGACTTGTGGGTGTAGGTGGCCACGTGGAAGAGGGAGAAGGTGAGGTAGGGGATCAAGAGGGCTAGGTGGTCGGAGTTCGAGAGCGTGAAGGTTGAGAGCAAATAAGGATGCCATGGGAAGAGGAACGAAAATGGTTAGAACCAAGAAAAGGTGGTGTAAGGGGCAAAGATCAAGATCCAGAAAGAAGGAAAGCGACACATGTGCCTTCTTCCCACGCCCGTAAAATCACCGAGACGATTAATCTCTTCAAGGGTTGATTCCGCGCACGGCGGCCACGGATCTGCCAAGATCTCGCCGCGCTCCCCGCCCAGAAAGGACGAATGCCCGAAAGCAACAAGCTCTCGGCAACGAATCGCGCCGAAAAGGGCCCCGATGGTGGGATCACGTGCCCCGGTACCACGGATCGCGCCCGCCGTCTCCGGCGCCAACCCCGCCCACTCGCACTCCGATGCGATACTCACGCGTGTATGCCGGGTTCCAGAGCCACGCGACGGCCAGCATTCCGTACTGGGCGTTCTCATCCTTGACCAGGGCCTCGAAGACCTGGCGGGCGTCGCGCACGTTGCCCTGCGACAGGCCGCGCATGTACCCGCTCACGTGGGCCTTGTAGAGCACGATGGCGTACGACAGCACGGTGCCGAGCAGCGCCCAGCGGAAGGAGCTCGCGCCGGCCGGCGAGTTGCGGCGGAAGACGATGAAGAGCAGCGTCTGCACGACTTAAATGGCGGGTGTCAGGCGCGGAGGGCGGGGGCGGGGGCCTTCGGCCACGCACCCGTCAGCAGATGGCCGACGAACCACGCGAACTGCGCGGTGAGCGCGGTCTGCGCGGCGGGCCGCAGCGCGGGCGGCAGCTTCTCGATGTGCGGCGCGACGTCGAAGCCGAACACGTAGACCGGCGCGCGCGGCGGCGCGGACGCGGCGGAGGCGGACGGCGCGGACATGGCGGCGGCGGCGGCGGGCGCGGGGGTGTGCGGGGTGGCCGAAAGTGGTGGAGGATCGACACGTTGCCCCAGGCCCCGCTCCACCCGATTGCTGCTGGCTTGCGCAACGACCAGCGAGATCCTTGCCAGTTGCCAACGATAATGACGAATCAGTGATCAGTACATAGGCAATCAAAACTAAAGGAGGGTATTGATGTCGCCTCGAGGGTAATGGTGAAGCATCGATCGAGCGGATCATTCTGCGAGCCCAACAGCCATCAGCGTTCCAGCAGCCATCAGGGCGACCGGCACGTCAAGCCGATCGACGTCGCCCGTCGGCGTCCGGGAAATCGGCATCGGCCGCGTTTGCGTTTGCGTCGCGGCCGGTGTCCGAGTCGTTTCCGTCGGCGCGTCGAAAAACACCTCGCACGCCTCCTCTGTCTCACCGCCGTCAGGAAATCGGACCTCCGACGGACAGCCCGTCCGCATATCCGCCGGGCAGTCCATGGCCGACATCGTCTCCGGGTCGATACACGTCCAAATCTCCGATAGTTGCCTGCCTCGGCACTTCAGAGCATTCTTGGCTCCGAACCGGCCATCCAAGGCATCCGCGAGCTTTGCCCGAGACACGGAGCCTTCCGGTTCAATGCTTGCCAGCTC
The DNA here is from genome assembly GCA_025558095.1 of Hyaloraphidium curvatum. NCBI lineage: Eukaryota > Fungi > Monoblepharomycota > Hyaloraphidiomycetes > Hyaloraphidiales > Hyaloraphidiaceae > Hyaloraphidium > Hyaloraphidium curvatum. The sequence continues at coordinate 512,249 of JAIVFI010000031.1, read as the reverse complement.
GAGGGCCGCCTCGACCCTGTAGCCCGCGTTCAACTCGAGGGTCTTCCGAAAGTAGTCCTCAGCCGAAGCAAACAGATCGGGCGCGCACGTCCCATGCTTCTTCCATTCCCGGCCCCAGAACGATTCCGATGTCCCGGTAAAGGAGGGCCACTCGCACGACATCCTGGTCCTCAGGCTCGACGGCAGCGCGTTGGCGTCGAACTTTCCGTTCGAGCAGAAACTGGGATACGTCCCGTCGTCGCGCTGCGGCCAGAGACCATGCAGCGTGAAGCGGGAAGGAGGATCAACGCTGCACCGCGTGCCTGAGCAGAAAGTTGGGCCCCATTGGCGAACGAGGAGCAGGAAAGAGGCAGACGCTCCAGGGAGCATGAAGGCGACCAGGAGAAGCGCCAAGGGCAGTAAACCCCGGCGGACGCGGTATCCGCTACGGCATGGCATCGACAATGACCGTTTGTTGCTCATTCAGCCCTCAGGCGCTCATGATTCGGTACCGCGACTGTTTCGACCCTGATGAGTCGGGGCGCAGCTCTGCGCCGGCGTATCCCCTCCTGATCGGCAACACTGCACGGACGGCCGAGATCGAACGTGATCCTCTGCAGGAAGGACATATCGGGTCGGGCTGGAGCTCAAGTTTCACTTTCCTGACCACCATTCCTTGATCAAAATTGAGTGATAATCGAACAATCATGCTTCATCAGCTCCACCATCGTCCGTCCGCTATCCTGTGTACGCCGGCGGAGGTGCATCGGGCACCGTTATCCGCCCGACGGGCGGCGACCCGCTGCTAACCACGCTGGGCGCCGGGAAAGCCACCGAAGGACCCGCGGGCCGCCTCATCATGTCCGAATAGTCCGCAGGCGGGGGCGGCACATCCGCGCCCACCGTCGAAGAAGATTGTCCCGGCTGCTCGCCGCCCGCATCCGCCGGCGGCGGCGGATCCACGGGGGCGCCGTTCCCCGCATCCGGGTTCGGCGCCTTCCAGGGATCCTCGGCCACGTACATCGGCAGCGGCTCCTCCGCGCCGTCGTCCCGGCGCTGGAGCTCCCAGTATCCCTGGGTACCGGCGTAGCTCGCCCGCTCGGCCTCGCGCCGGGCGGCCGCCTCGCGCTGGAGCTGGTTGGCCCGCCGGCGCACGAGGAGGCCGCACGGGATGGAGAGGCAGAAGAAGACGAGGAAGAACACCAGATAGTAGTAGATGCTGTAGCCGCAGACTGCGAAGGGAGGAAGGTCAGCTCGAAAGATCAGGCGAAGATAAGGCGCAATGGGATCGCAGCTTTCCCGAGATCCGGGACGAGCCTGCGTATCCCGATGAGCCCGCAACAAGGACAAGAAAACCCACAAATCGTGTTGCAAGCGAAAGAGGTCCTCGTCATGGTCGGGATGGGCGTTTGCGACTGCGTTGCCGTCGGAGATGGCGGCAGGGTCGAGGTCGAAGTGGTGCTTGTCGCTGCAGGCGCCTCGGGGGACGAAATGGGTTGCGCCGCCACCGACGTGAGCATGTACAGCGTGGCGAGGAGGAACGCGGCGCCGTTGGCGGCCGGGAGAATAGATCCGAGGGCGCGCGGCCTTCGGGAAACGGGAGGGCGGTCCGTCGCCGCCCACGGCCCGGAACTGGAGTCCATGGCACGGACGATAAAGTTCGAGCAAGACAGATGCCGAAAAGGTGCTCCGGAGTGCAGTTCCGACGGCGATGGGGATCCCACGGGCCCCGGGGGTGATTCACAGGGTCGACAGGAACTCGCCGCCGACCTTCGATGTGCGGCAGCGGCCGAGAGCAGATGCCCGGAGTACTTCCGAGCGCCTTGTCTGACACAATCTCCGTGCCTTTCGAGACCGCGCGGCCTGGCAATCCGTCGGCGGCGTTGCGTTCGGGAAATGGCGCTGTGCCCCGACCAAGCCCCGCCGTACTCTGCGCGAGCCTCCGGAACAACTGTGCGGTTAACAGCATCCCGTGCTCATGTCCCATGGTAATGAGCAGACTCTCTTTGCATTTCACTTTGCATTGCGATCAAACGAGCTAAGATTGGCGGGCGCGATCGATGGGAAGGAGAGAAGGCTACAGACAGACGTACACCAGCAACTCCGTCGCGAAAGAAAGTAGAACGATCATAACCAAAAGACACCCATTTTCACTTTCCCGCACCCTTCTTGCCGCCGCCTCCGAGCCCGAAAAGCGCCTTCGCTCCAGCCCTCAGGCCTCCCCTCTCCACTTTGACCCTTTCACCGACAGCCCGCCCCCCCGCACCAGGGAATCCAGGTCGCCCACGCTCGCTCTTCGCCCTCTCTTCTCCGCCAGTCTGCTCCTCATCCTCTTCCTCGTCTTCGGTGGCCTTCGACATGTCGACGAAAGGCGTGCGCATGCCCATCTCCCCGCGCCGCTCCGCATGCAGCCGCCCGACTTGCCCTGCGAGAGCCGGGAGCTCGGACGCAGACGGAGTCTTGGCGGTCGCAATGAGGGTGCCCGGGCTCGGCAGCGAAGGCGCCGGGTTCGACAGGGAGCGGAGCAACGCGCTGAAGGCTTCCGATCGCGGCGGGGGACGGCGCTTGGGCTTGCTCGCTGCAACATCCTCGGCCTCTGCAGATGGGAAGCCAACCGACTTGCTGCTCGCTGCAGGGGAGCTTCTGAAGAGGAGTTCCGAGAGGCGCTTGACCGTGATCGGCGATCGGGGGTCTTTCGCAGGCGGGGGAGGCGGCATCTCGCGGTCCGACGAGGCAGCTGCCGAGATTGCGGGAGAAGAAGACGCGCCCGATGAGCCCGTCGAGATTTCGGATCCGGGGCTCGGGTGCGGGAGCTTCATTGCGGTCCCCGCCATCCCCTCTTCCTCCGGGCGCTGGGGAAAGTTTGGCGGCATCTCGTCCTCGCCCATGACCCAATAGTTCGGCAGAACAGGCAGTATGTCGGGCCCGGCCTCATGAAACGCCACTTGCTTGCCGCCAGCGACCTCGTCCGTCTTGGCGGCTTGTCCCATGTAGTCCACGAAGTCCCCGAGGCGCGGACCGGGGCTGAGCAGGCCCATGCCCGGGCTCGGTGGTCCCGATTCGAAGGTGAGGTCGTCGAGCTTGATTGGAGCGCCAGAGCGGAGCGAAGCGTAGTAAGCAGTGACAAGCCTCGCACAACGCTGTTGCGTGCGCTCGCCGATCTGTAAAAGGCAAAAGTTTTAGCTTCTCCGACACCAGAAGATGCCGCGGTTGCTACCTTCTTCAACTGCCAACGCCTGAAAGCGGCCGCCCTTTCCACGCTTCCATCGTCGCCGCGAGCAGAATCGCCTACCGCGATTCCTTCGACAGCGGGGCTCAAGCGCATCTCCTGTTGCCGCAGGCGGATCTGACTGAGTTCTTGAGCTGCGAAGTACAGTGAAGGAGAATAACGAGAAGCGTGAGAAGGGAACGAGAGCGCAAAACGGAACATTACGCACCGAGCAACTCAACGCTCCCTTCCCATTTCCTTCCCAAGGATCTCCTCAGCTTCCCAGCCAGTTCGAGAAACGAAACAGCGGCCCGCATTTCCCTCTCCAGCATCTCTTCCTCCGTCGCGTCTCGCGCCTGAGGATCCAGCAGCATCGGCCCCTCAAGACATGCGATCCGAGTCAGATAGCCAGCGGTTCTGGCTGATGCGCTGGAGCCATCGATGACAAGAGCGGACGCGAGTGTCTCAAGCACGTCCCCGCATGCTGAGGCGACATTGGCACGCTGCACGGCCGGGATGGCAAGATACAGGTCGAGCTCAAGCTGACGATGCGTGCGGAGCAAGTTGATCAGCGAAACAATGCCGGCCGGATAGGAGCTGGGATCATCCGAGATGAACGGAAGAGCAAGTGCGGAGGAGGACCATGGAGGACCATCCCCGTGCAAAACGTCGACGCTTGGTTGAGGACTTCGGTCAGCAATGTGCAGGGGAAGGAAATAGGGCTCCGTGAGTGGGCCCAGGATGTCCTGCGACGGCTCCCGTGAGGAACAATCCAGCATCAAGCGAACGATCCCGAAACACACCCAGCTGCATCGCACCTCCCATTCCTCGGCAGCGGCAGGCGTCTGGAACATGCTCCCATTCTTGCTTTGACCTTCTCCGGGCGTGTGCTCCGCGATCGCAAAGGAGTCGGGAAGCATTCGAAAGTTGGCTGCAGGACGGTTAGAAAAAAATCAGACGGAGAGCTTGACCAACCCACCTTCGACCCCCGGAGAAGTCCTGTCCTTCTTCTCTTTCCTCCACACCCGCATGTACTCGACGTTCGAGTCCGTGAGGCAGCCAAGCGCGGCCCAGGGCTCTTGATCTTCGGGATCGGGCGTCGGTTGGATCTCGCGTCCGAACGGCGACGTTCCCGGACTCGTGCGGAAGGGCGTATCGCCGCGACGATGATGCCTGTAAGGATTCGAAAAGTGCCGCTTCCGACGGGCCAGCTCGATGCACCTGCGCGCCAGGGCGGCCGACATCCAAGCAGGATCCGGAACGCAGGCAGCGAGCACACAGCTGTCCATGCCAGGCTTCGGGGGCGCCACCGGTGTCACGAAGTTGCCGTACGGCGAGAGACCGAGGTCTGATTCCGAGACTTCGCAGGCGGCAAGGCCTTGGACGAAAGTCGGAAAGCCCGTGGCGAGCAGCAGTGAAGCGCCGTCGACGAGCCCCGAGTCAAGGCGGCGGGTGACGACGACAGTCTCGCAGGCAGGTGGTGATGGCGTCGGAGGCGTTGGAGACCGCCAAAAGTCCGGCGACGTTGGCGACACGACGACCGGAGCTCCGTCCGCGAAGCTTGCCCCAACTCGCGCGGAGCTCGACGGCGGCGGCCGTACACGAGCGAGCACCACCGGAAGCAGCGAAAGCTTTGGTAAGCTCGCTGTGCCGGTGGGTGCGGGCGGCGGGCCGACCACGAGGAGTCGGAGGACGGCCCGGTTCGGGAGACCTTTGCCCGCCGCCACGGCACCAAAAGACGGCACCGGCGGGATTTCGAGCTTCATGCCGCTTTGCTGCATGCTGCTGACCAGTGTTTCGGCCATTTCGTCGCGGTCGTGAGGTGTTGGAGGTTACACCGTCACCGGTCAAGAAGCCCCCCCGGCGGCTGGGCCTCAGCCTGATCTCCGCAACACCTCCAAGGCCCCTTTTTTCAACCCGAACGACTCGAGTTCTTTGGCAGCGCTTAAAGGACGTCGAGGAGGCCATGCTTCGCCATACAACGCACGCGCGCGAATTGCCAGTGAGTGGTCAGCGCCGTACAGAATCCGCGTCTTGGCGTTGATCACCGTAAGGCTGTCGCAGATCCCGAATTGCTGGGGCCTTCGAAAGCCGTACCCACCGTAGGCTCGTGGCTCGGATATCAGCGATGCATTTCCGCATCGCATGCCCCAGAGAAGCTCCCGGTGGGTTTCCATTTGCTGGGCCCACCCAGGCAGGACGCTTGGGCACGTGGGCCGCATATTGCGCAACATGGCGTCCGTGGGGAAGCCAAATACGTAATTGTCGGCAACGCTGGCATTGAGGCAGTCCGCAACCTTGAAATCCGGCAGCGATGTGACCCATGCCTCGGCCCAATAGCGTTCGACGCCAGTGGCCCAATCCTCGCACAATTCGATACGATGCGCCTTCATCTCTTGGTCGTGGGCCAGCTTGAACGACGCATTTCGAAAGATCCGAGGATCCACCAGCCGCGCAACATGCTTGCACGTCGTCCAGAAGAAATTGCCGCTCACGTGGAGGTACGGGACTACGGAAAGCCGTATGCTGCACAGGTCGTAGCTGTCGAGGAGATAGATGCAGCGCGGCGTTAGCACGGTGCAGTCCAACGCGCGCCTGAACTTTTCATTGACTCCGTAGAGGTTTGCGGAGCCCTTGTTGTGGAGGTAGAGAGCTCGAGCGTCGGGGTTGGCACGACAGAAGTCCCAGAGGTCTCCGAGAGTGTCAATTTCCTGCCCTTCCGGAATGTACCTCATTCGCTCTGCCTTCGGGCCGCCGGGAACGAAGAAGTTGGCCCCGTCCGGTCCCACAACGTTGTAGAACAGTCTCTCCAAAAGAGCCAGAGTGCCGGAGGCGTTGAGCACATTCATCTGATCCTGGACAATGTCCCGATACGGTCCACGGCTCTCGGACACGAAGACGTTGTAGAACGCGTACAGCTTCGGGCTTCCCGCCGTTGCCGTTTCGGGAATACCAGAGGCGTCGGCGTCGTCCCTTTCGACCACCACGGATGCAGCAGACTGCATTTGAGGCGGAGCAGCGCGGTCCGTAGTCGTTTCATGGACCCCATGGTTGTCTCGAGAAGACCTCGGGTCCGGTTGCGACCGCCCGAGGAACAGAACGAGAGCGCCGGTCACGAAGACATAGACAATCAAGTTCTTTCCTGCACGCATGACGAGATGACAGATGTTCTGGCCGGCCCCATGAATGAAGGTGCAAGGAAGCTGGCGTGGCCCTCGCGCAACCAGGCACGTCCTTCCGTCTTTCCAGACCAGCAAGCGTCTTGCCCTCAAGTCAGGACGCGCCAAGCACGATGTGCTGCGACGATAGCGAGTGTCCACGCGTCCGGCGTGGGATTCGGCTTGGGGGACGAGGAGTCCCTCGCTCCCCCTTGGCCCGAGGCTGCTGACGCGCTGCTCAAAGCTCAAGATCCCCCCGATCGTCCTCTTCCTCTTTGCGCACTTTGCCAAAACCGCGTTCTATTGCGAAGAGACTCCAACGCTGCAAAGATACCCAAGATCTCCCTCTACTGCCTGCCGGAGGATAACATCAGTAATGCGCCGAAATCCATGCACCACCAAGCCTTACCTGAAGTTGCCGTTCCTCCCAACGGTCGCCGTCTACTTCTGCCTGAAGTTGCAGAACCAAAGTGCGAAGTAAGCGACGATCGTCCAGCCGATGCCGGTGATGAAGGCGACTGCGGGGTTGGACGAATGAGAACCTGCCCCGATCGAAGGCCGAACGCGGCTTCTCACCAGCGAGGTAGAAGCCAGTCGACGTCGTGTTGAAGTGGTCGATGCCATAACCGGAAATCGCTCCCTGCGGGTTCCGGAAGACCCATTCCCTGCCGAAACCGATCAGTACCAACTCCGGCTTGCGAACAGCGAAAGTCACTCACAAGGCCAGCGCGTTCTCGATGTAGGCCTCCCCATCCGCGTAGAAGCAGGTCAGCACCGACGGCAGCGGGTTGGCGACCAGGTAGTTGGAGAAGCCGAACATGCTGGCGGCCCTGATGGTCTGGTTGAGAGCGGTCGAAACGGCGTCGCTGGTGGGCGGCAGGCCGACGGCCGAAGCAAAGGCGGTCCGCGCAGCAGCAACCTGGGTGTTGAGACTGTCGACGACGTTGGCCGGCTGCTGAGTAGCCTGAGCAAAGTTGCGCGAGGTTTGCAGAGCCTGGAAGGCGTTGGCGGTCCGGTAGAGCGAGAGCACAGTGGCGTTGACGTCGGCGTTGGCGTTCTGCCAGATGTCGAACGAGTTCATGGCCGCCACGAGGCTGGGGTTGGCAGCGACGGCCTGCGTCGTGAGGTTCTTGGCCGCACCGCCGATGCCGCGGTTCGATATGCCGGTGATGTCGAACGGGAACTTCTCGATCTCGGTGCAAGTCAGCGGGTAGCCGTAGAGCTCGTCGCGGATGGTGGGAATGAACCACAGGCGGTCGTACCTGCGGCCGATGCATGCGGTTAGGCATGCGATCCAGAAGACCGCGGGAAGATGAAACTCACGAGAACCACTGCCAGAAAGCCCTGACCGACTGATGACGCGTGAACAGGAAGACATCAGTGATGTAGTAGCCGCCGAGGAGAATGCCGTAGAAGTAGTGCAGCGTGAACATAGCGTTGGCGTACGGGATCGAGGCCGCGGTGTACGCGCACACGAGATTCAAGCCCGTCGACGAGAACGCTTCGCAGATCATGTAGCCGATGTACCTGCCGATGTTGCTGGTAACCCAGCCCGACATGGGGAACATGATGGCCGCGACGACGGTCTGCGGCAATCAAGTGAGCATGCCAGGCTTGGCGGCAGGTCGACAAAAGCACAGCGACTCACCATGATGGCCGACAAGAAGATCCACTCGACAAAGAACATCACCAGAAGATGGCCGAGACGGTGGTAGTAGCCGGCGGCCTCCTCGTGGTAGTACTGCTTGCGCTTCTCGAGCCAGTACGCGATGGCAGCGGAGCCGTAGCCGGGAACCATGAGCTTGAATGCAAAAGCCTCGGCGCAGCGGGCATCGTAACCGGCTGCAAGCAACGTGGTGAGGAAAGGCGAGCATCAAAACAATCGAACACCCACACGCCGTGCGCTTGAGCTGCCAGAATGCGCCTCCGAAGAAGAGGGCGGTAAAGATGGCGGCAAGGAAGCGCGAAGTCGACATGATCGGGTTGCGGAGGTAGACGAGGATCTGCCTGTAGAGAAGCTGCCAGAACTGGGTCCAAATGGGAGCCTGGTGGTAGAATCCGAGCCGGTCCAAGAGGGTCGGGGTCTCGTCGGCCTTGGCGACGACGTCGTTGATGGAGCCCTGGCCGGAGTGGATCGCCTCGACCTTCTTCTGAAGAATGGTGCGTTCGGGCGAGCTCTCCCACGCATCCGCAAGACGATCGGGCTCGGCGGCCAAGGCGGTGGCGTAGATCTCGGCTGGAGATGTCCAGAAGCGAATCAGAATGCTGCGACCGCAAGGGAAAAGCAGCATCCTTACCAGGGTTGCCCGCGATGGAGATTCCCAGGTTCTCGAAGTACAGGATGGCGTCGGCGATGCGGCCGTAGTAGCAGAGCTTGCCCTTGGCGAGCGCGAGCAGGTAGTCGAACTGCGACAGGATGGTGTACGACGGCTGGTGGATCGTGGCGACGCAGGCGAGCTTGCGCAGGCGGGTAACCTCGACGACGTTGGCGATGATCTCGCGGCCGGTGTTGGAGTCGAGGCCGGTCGTGGGCTCGTCGAGGAAGAGCACCGAGGCGACGGGGAGCAGCTCCATGGCGACGTTGAGGCGCTTGCGCTCGCCGGTGGACAGGCCGCGTTGCAGCGCGCCGCCGATCCTGCGGTGCTCGCAGTAGCCGAGGCGCATGACTTCGAGCACGTCGTTGATCTGCGAGATAACGATCAGTTGAGCCGGAGATGCGGAGGCGTCAAGACGCACCCGCGAGTTGCGCTGAGCCTCGCTGTAGTTGCGCGGAAGGCGGAGCGCGGCACCGAACTTGAGCATTTCGCGGCAGGTGAGCTCGGGAGTGAGCAAGTCGTCCGAAGTCACGTAGCCAGACTCCTTGACGAAGGTGCGCTTGGACAGAAGGGCGCCGTTGAGCCGGATGTCCTGGGTCCATTTCCCGGTGGTCTTGCGGAAGGCCAGGATGTCGAGCAGGGTGGACTTGCCGGCGCCCGAGGGCCCCATGATCGCCAGAGTCTCGCCCGGCTGCGGTGGGGGACACGGTCACGCGTGTCGCCGCGCCGGCACGGTGTCGCGCACCTTGCAGTAGCCCGAGACCATGTCGAGCAGGACCTTCGGCTTGCCATCGGATTTGAGCACGCAACTGATGTCCTTGAACGAGAAGAAGGCCGGGTTCAACTGGTTCGGGTCCGTGACGGCCCAGGACTCGAGCCGGGAGATCTTCTCGCCGGCCTTGGGGAGGACGATGGACGTCTCGCCCGTGGCGATCTCGCCCGACTGCGGCTTGGCCTCCATTGCGACGGGTTGTTTCCGAGCAGGCGGTGCGGTTTGGAGCGGAGTCTGCCGGTTTTGCGGGCCGGATTCCGCAACCGGGATGGGGGTACGTGGCAAAGGGCCACGTCAGCACCCCCCGCTTCGATTCACTCGCGGAAAAGAAGCCATTTCCGCACACCCCATCCTGAGCAGGAAAAGCGCCGTGCTTTCGCCGCTCGCCACGGAAACAGCCAAAGAAGCACCAGACGCAGTCCACGAAGCGCGGAAGCAGTTGAGCAGACCGCCAAAGATGACCGACGCCAAGGCACAGGCTGCGGCCGAAGCGCGCTACTCCGCCGAGGCGATGGCCGACGAGCACCAGGGCTACACCGTGAGCTCGGCACGCAGCTATTTCCGCGGCGGCTCCGAGCCTTCCTGCTCCCCTCAGGTCACATGGACGGACGTGAACTGTCGCCTCAAGTCCAGCGGCCTGTTCGGCACCAAGAAGGTCGTGCACTCGCTCATCGATTCGACCGGCTTCGCACGGCCCGGCGAGTCGCTCGCCATCATCGGCCCGTCGGGCGCCGGCAAAACCACGCTGCTCGGTGAGCATTCGAGGGCCGCGGCATCGCCGGCTCGGGATCCGGCCGGAGGGGCGCGTCCGCACATCTTGGCGGCACGATGCGGGAGTTGCTGCAGCGGGCGATGGCGAAAGCCCTGAACGGCTGCGAGGAGCTCGAAGGCATGGGAACGTCGAATGGTGCCGGCGTCCCACTCCTCTTCTCGCATTTCGCGTTCTCGCATGCTTACCGCCGCCGCCGCCTGCCAGATATCCTGTCGCAGCGCAAGTCCCTCGGCGATGTCACCGGCGAGATCCTCGTCAACGGCCAGAAGCCCGACATCTTCTTCAAGCGCCGCCTGGGCCAGATCACCACCATGATGGCCCACATCCCGACCATGACCGTGCGCGAGACGCTCATGTTCGCCGCCGAGTGCCGCATGCCGAGACATTCGACCAAGGAGGAGCGCATCGCCCGCGTCGACGACGTCATCGCCGGCCTCAAGCTCACCAACGCCCAGAACACGCCCGTCGGCGACGAGCTCATTCGCGGTGTCTCCTCCGGCGAGAAGAAGCGCACCGAGGTCGCCACCGAGATGATTGCCCGGCCCAAGATGCTGTTCTTGGACGAGCCGACTTCGTGCGTTCATACTTGACCACGGTCTCGAACGGAACTCGCTCACCGCGGCCTTGCCTGCAGCGGTCTCGACGACTTCGGAGCTCGCTTTACCATGGAGCTCGTGCTCAAGTACGTCAAAGCGGAGAACGTCTGCGTCGTGAGTCGTCTGCGCTGCACGGAAGCATCTCCGTCACCTTATTCACCTCGATGTTCCTACAGGTCATCGTGATCCACCAGCCTGCCGAGTCGGTCTTCAGGCTCTTCGACAACACGCTGCTCATCTGCGAGGGTCGGACCTGCTATTTTGGACCCGTCGCCGCCGCCGAGTCGTACTTTACGACGATGGGCTACCCGACGCCGAGGCTGCAGAACCCGATTGAACACTACCGTGGGTCGCTTGCCTCCTGATCCGCGCCCGCTCTTCTGACACTCGCATTTGATTTGCAGTCGATGTCATCTCCGCCAACGCCCTCGCCGCCTCACAGTACTACGACCGCTCGCCGCTCGCCGCCGCCAACATGGACGAGATCCACCGGCTCAGGGCGCAGCAGTACGGATCCGTGCGTTACTCCAGGTACATCGTCGAGCGGCCGTGGTACAACCAGATCGCCCTCGTCGGCCACCGCTGCCTGCTGCGCTACTGGCGCAACCCGTCGACCTCGTGGGGCAGGCTCTTCATGTTCACGGCCCTCGGTCTGCTCTTTGGCGGCCTGTTCTACAACGTGAGCTTCTTGCCGCCTCATCGAATGCTCGTCGCTCACCTGGCTCGCCCATCCAGCTGCAAAACGACGTGCAGGGAATCCGCAACCGCCTGTCGGTGACGTCGACCTTCGGTTTCCTTCCCATCTTCGTCGCCGTCGCCGCCGTGCCGCAGTTCCTCGAGGACCGCGAGCTGTACCTGCAGGAGCTCGACACGGCGTTCTACGGCACGGTGCCCTTCTGGCTCACCTACCTCATCATCGAGTGGGACGTGGCGTGATCGGTGCCTCCGTTCCTTCTGACCCGCTCCCTCCTCTCTGCAGAGGATTGTTCAACGTCGTCATCACCACCATCCAGATCATAATCATCTACTTCATGGCGGGCTTCGCGACCGGCGACTTCGGCAAGATCTACCCCATGATGCTCGTCCAGATGTGGCTCGCGACCGCCGTGTCGCAGGCGTGGTCGGCGTGGTCCAAGAGCCTCGTGCAGACCTACACGGCCCTCTGGGCCGCCGGCCTCATCTTCTACGCCTTCTCCGGGACGCAGGCGGCCCTCGGCACCCTCTCGCCGGGGCTCAGGTGGATCGCGGACATCAACTACTGGCGCTGGACCCTGCAGTTCGTGGTGGGTAGTTCACGAAGCGGCGTGCCGGGAGGGTTTGACTCATCTCTATTCTTCGTCCGCAGATTTGGCAGATCATGGAAAACTGTGAGCCGAACGTCGCGGGCGAATGCATGACTTTCCTTGACCTCGTCTTCCGATCGCAGACATCATGCAGTGTCCGCTCATCCCCTCCGCCGTCTTCGCGGGCCCCGTCGCGAACGGCTTCGTCGGCAGCGTCAACAAGACCTTCGTCGGCAACCCCGGCAACGCGGTGCAGGTCTCGGCCTTCTGGGAGGGCGTGCGCATCATGTCCTCCAACGCCTTCTCGGCCGGCACCGACGCCTCGGCCGGCGCGGTCCGCGAGGCCCTGATTGCCGGCAATGGCGCCCTCGCGGGCCAGATCGCCAACATCTCCTCGAGCCCCTCCAACTTCACCGACCCCTCGCAGTACGGCGCCGCCATGGCCGCGTTCCCCATGTACCAGAACGCGTCGACGGTGTCCAACGAGCTCGCCACCGACCCAAGCCTGTTCCCGCCGGGGTACTACTGCCCGGTCGGCCAGGGCAGGGACTTCATCCTCAAGTACAGGGACGTGTCGCCCGAGAACCCGGCCGCCACCAACGTCGCCTACGGTGTCGTGAGTTCCCGCCTCGAGCCGCGCTGACTTCGGTTCCTGACCGCCGGCCTTCGCAGAACATGGCCCTCTTCGTCTTCTTCGCGCTCATGTCGCTGGTGGGCTTCGGAACCGCTGTTCCTTCCTCCCGGCGTCCAGCTGATCGTATCCATCCAGACCGGCCTCATGTTCTCGCGCAACTACCGCAAGCGCTGAACGGCGATCACATCTTCGGGACCTGGGGCGCAGTTTTGACTTTGGAAGCTTTGGGCTCGGTCCGGTTTAAAGCGCGGATAGAATGCCGGCGATCTTTGAGTAGATATCGTGTTCACTGCTTGAGCCGCATGCCAGGTTCGATAGCGGTGCTGAGGTAGTCAGAGGTCCGGCCATCGCCGCCCGTCATGACCCGCAGTCGATCCCGTGCGCGTCCAGCTGTCGGTGTATATCGAGAGGGCCGGAAAATATGCCCATTCCCATGCTTATGGGCGCTGATGTCAGGGAATGGTGGGAACGCCGGCACGGAGGGGGAGCGTCACGTGCCGGGGGCGCCAGAAGGTACACCACGAGCAACGACCCATGCGACGTGCCAGGCATGCGGTGGTTCCTTCGTTGTGCATCCCCAGCTGGAAAGGTGTGCGACGCGTCCACGGGAACTTGGACTCTGATTCTCATCGTGGTCGGAGCGTTGGCACCTCGTGGGAGAACCAGCCCGCCCGCTGAGGTAATCCGCATCCCGTCCCCAAAACCTCTTGACGCGCTCGGCAACCCGTCACCAACACCGGGAGACCCGGCAGCGCGAACGCGCCGCATTCAGCCCGGCCCGCCCGCCCCCCGCCGCGCCCCCGCCGCCGCGATGAGCGCGCCAATCGCCGCGCCGGTGCCGGGGCCTCCCGCAGAAAAACGCGCGAACGGCGCGTCGCCCGAGCTCAAGGCCTCGCGCACACCGTCGCCGCCGCTGAAGCCCTCGCTCGCGCGTACAACGAGTGCCGCGAGCCTCAACGGCCTGCGCGCAAAGGCCACGCAGGGCATCCCCGAGAAGGGCCGCCGCGCGTGGGACCGCAAGAAGAAGATGGTCAAGGACGGCAAGGACGAGGTCGCCGAGTGGATTTGGAGGTGCGTAGCGGGCGGCTGAGTCGGTGCCGGCCATCAGGCGCGATGGCGGTATGGGGGATGGGAGGGGGAAGTGCTGGGGCTCCCGTCCCCGGGCGCCACACCCGTCGGCTTCGTGCTGGGGCCTCGTAGGTGCCCTCCAAGTCATTCGACTTGGCTTTCCGCCCATGATCGGCCCCGATTGCGCGGTTTCCGACGGGCTCTGACCCCCCGATCCCCCTCCCGCCGCAGGATCACGTTCTACTCCCTCGCGGCACTCTGCTTCGCCGTCATGGCCGCCTACCTGTACCCCTACCTGTTCTCTCCGGGCGCCCGCCTGCCCCAAGTGTCTCCGATGGCGCTGATTGCCGTTGTGCTCACCCTGGCGTTCCTGGGCGCCGGGCTCAAGATGACGTACAAGGGCGTCCGGCCTGGGCTCGTGTTCGCGTACAACTGCTTCGTCAAGCCCGTGTGGAAAATGGTTGCCGGCAAGAAGAGCAGGAACGAGGAGCACCAAGATCGCCTCGAGGAGTTCTACGCCGGCCAGGCCGGTTCGTAGCGGCCACTCTTCGGTCACCGTCGCCGAACCTGATCCCCGCCCTTTCCGACCCCAGGCGTCTACGACATCACCCGCAAGCGCCTTCTCCGCGGCCGTACGACCATGCTCAAGCTCTGCGCCGCGCAGCTGAGGCAGCACTACCCCGTCAAGGGCGCCGGCGAGTCGCCGGCGTCGCTCGCCGAGTTCATCATGCGGCAGCGCAACGCGCCCGTCGTCCAAGGCGGATCGAGGTCGCCGGTCGTCCGGGCGGCCGAGGCGGCCAAGCCACCGGCCATGAACGGGGATGTGGGCAAGGCCATCCAGACGCCTCCGGCGAGCCCTCGTCTGCCCGTCACCGGCAACGGCATTTCCCCGTCGGGACCAAAGAAGATCGTCTGGCTCGAGATCGGTGGCGGGTAGGTCACAGGACCGCGCCACCGAATCAATTCCAACTGACAACTCTCCAACAGCACGGGCGAGAATGTCGAGATCATGAACGAGTTCTACCCCGTCTCCAACTTTGACGTCGTCTACATGGTCGACATCACCCCCTCCCTGTGCGAGATCGCTAAGCAGCGCTTCCGCCGCCTCGGCTGGGACAACGTCCGGGTGCTCTGCATGGACGCGGCCAAGTTCGCTATCCCCAAGGAGGACGGCGGGCCGGAGGGCGTCGATGTCGCGCTGGTCACCATGAGCTACTCGCGTGGGTGTCTCGCACAGGCATGCAGCCCCTGATCGCACCCATTGACAATGGTCGCGCGCAGTTTCGATGATGGAGAACATCTACCCCGTCGTCGACCGCCTCTCGGACGTCCTGAGCTCCACCGGCATCGTCGGCGTCGCCGACTTCTACTCCTCCCCCAAGCGCGCGCCCGTGCACGACCCCACGCGCCAGCTCTCGTGGTTCTCGCGCTGGTTCTGGCAGATGTGGTTCGACGCGGACAACGTGTACCTGCACCCTTACCGCCGCGAGTACCTGGAGCACAAGTTCGCGACCATCAAGAGCCTGAACGCCATCAACAAGTTCATCAAGCCCGGTGGGTGGATGCTCGTTCGGACGCTGGCGGGATTGGGATCGTGACCTTGTTCCGCCCTCTCCAGTCGTCCGCATCCCCTACTACGTCTGGATCGGCGCCCGCCGCGACGGCGTGCTCGACTTCCACCTCGACGCCCCCGAAGGCACCCCCACCCGACCCGCCCCCGCCCGCTCCATGAGCGACGAGGAGATCACCCTGGCCCAGCTCGAGTACACCGCCGCCACGGTCGCCGCCAGCGGCACCGAGAAGGTGGACGTGGAGGGATCCGGGGCCGTCGAGATGCTCGTCACCAACTCGGGCGACTTCGACACGGCCAGCATCGCCGCCGACTCGCCCCGGCTCGCCGCCACCCTGTACGACGACGACGAGGAGGGCGAGGACGAGGTGCCGCACCTGGACCTGGGTCTCGTGTCGGCGAACCACGTCCACGGGCAGGGCGTCAAGTGGCGCATGCCCTTCGACCCCTCGTGCATCCCGTCCTTCTCGACCTACATTTACGCCTTCGCCTGGGAAGATCCCAGGGAGGACCTGCGGGTCATGGAGCTCAGGCCCGACGACAGGATGATGGTCATCACCTCGGGCGGCTGCAACGCGCTCGAGTACGTGCTTGAGGGTGTTGCGAGGTGGGCCGTTTGCATCTCGGGCCGTCGATTGTTCGCTCACGCTGTGCTTTTCGAAGGGTGCACTGTGTCGACATGAACCCGTGCCAGAACAACATGCTCGAGCTCAAGCTCGCCGGCATCTCCGCCCTCCCCTACGCCGACTTCTGGAAGATCTTCGGCGAGGGTTACCACCCCGAGTTCCTGCACCTCCTCGAAACCCAGCTCTCGCCGTACCTCTCCCCGCACGCCTTCCACTTCTGGCACTCCAACTCCTCCTTCCACAACCTCTTCAAGACCGGCGGCTCCGGGCTGGCCATTCGCATCTTCGAGATCGCCTGCCGGATCAAGCGCATCGAGAAGGACGTGCGCGCCATGTGCGAGACGACCTCGCTCGAGGAGCAGATCCGGATCTGGGAGGAGCGCGTGCGGCCCACCATCCTGAGCCAGTTCCTGATCAAGATCCTCAACAACGAAAAGTTCCACTGGATGGCGCTCGGCGTGCCGCCCAAGCAGATGGACATGATCCTGAACGAGGGCACGGTGTACGACTACATCGCCAACACCCTGGACCCCATCATCCGGACCTCGCTGCTCAGCAACGACAACTACTTCTACTACGGTGGGCACGGGCATTGAATGCAGACTTTCGGAATGCGCGGCTGATTCCTTCGCGCACGCGCCCTTTGCTTCAGCCGGCCTCATGGCCAAGTACTCCAAGAAGTCCTGCCCCACGTACCTCACCGAAGCCGGCTTCCAAGGCCTGCAGGCCGAAGGCCGCCTCGACAGCGTGCGGATCCACACCGACTCGATGGTCAACGTACTCCGCACCGCGATCGAGGACAACGAGCTCACCCGCGTCGTCGTCATGGACCACCTCGACTGGTTCACGGACGAGATGGCGCACGAGGAGATCTCTGCGCTCGCGCCCAAGGTCGCCCAGGGCGGGAGGGTGTACTGGCGCTCCGCGGGCAAGGTGCCGTGGTACAACCCGATCTTCGAGCAGTACGGGTTCGACGTCAAGCCAATCCGCATCCGTGAGGCGGGAGACATGATCGACCGCGTCAACATGTACGCCTCGTTCTGGTGGGTGCTGCGCGCAATGCGGGCGGCAACTGGAGAGCTGATGCGTTCCATCAGGTATGGCCAGAAGAAGTGAACAACCTGCGCGTCCCTTCCGCCTTGCAGCGGGAGTGGAATCGCAAAAGAGCCGCAGTCTGGTTCGGCCCCACTTTCAAGCGAGCAAAGACTATTCCCCCGGTTGGCCTCTCTGAGGACTTGGACACCCCTAACTAGACGGCATGCGAGAGAGCCGATTGTATAACTGAGTACACTATTTCGCACCATGAACGAGCATCATTTGTCCTCTTCTCCCGCCGTAAGGACCCCATAGACCGCGAAGCAGGCAAAGAGCAGTCCAAATGCGAGAATAGTCGTTGCCAGCGAGCGGACCCAGGATCCGTTCCCCAGATCGTCCACCACTTCCTCCTCATCTTTATCGCCTCGATCTGGGTCTCCGAAGTGATCGACCTTTTGTCCTTCAGCCCAGGCTTGGACCTGCTTCGTTTCCT
Organism: Hyaloraphidium curvatum; assembly: GCA_025558095.1. Taxonomy (NCBI): domain Eukaryota; kingdom Fungi; phylum Monoblepharomycota; class Hyaloraphidiomycetes; order Hyaloraphidiales; family Hyaloraphidiaceae; genus Hyaloraphidium; species Hyaloraphidium curvatum. The sequence continues at coordinate 494,740 of JAIVFI010000031.1, read as the reverse complement.
GGTCCTGCCATGAATCTGTAAGGTTCTTCCACGCCGCCTTCAACCGATCCACGTCCTTTTGCGTGCTGTTGGCCGCCGGTGCCGCGTTCACTCGTGGAGCCGCGTTCGGGTCTGGGATCGCAAAGAGGAACAGCGCCGCCACGATGAGAAGCAGGGGGGGCAGAACGTCCTTCAGCTGCACTTTGAGGAGCGCGGCCCTCGCCGACTCCCACGCGCGCGATAATCGTCCCGGTTTCGACGGTCCGGGATCATAAGGAGGGGGCTCCTGAGGCAGCGGCGCGAGCAAGAGCTCCTCCGGCGCACTGTCCGGCGCGGTATCCGGATAGTCCGGCGGGCGAGCCGGTGCTGCCCCCGCAGGCGGGTCCAACGAGGCAGGCGAGGGCTCCGCTAGCGAAATCATCGCATATTCTTCCGGCCGCGTCATTTTGATGGGGGCCGGAGGACCGAGTTGGCGTTGCGCGAGCGCTGCTCATCCCCGCGATCGGGCGGTCGCGCGCCGAGCGATCAGACGGACACCACTCCGAGATTTGACGACCGGCGGGGAACTAGGAGGCGAATCGAACATCTGCGTGTTCTCTTCGAATGTACATCGTACGTCACGCACAAATAGCGGCGTCCGCCGAATCCAAAGGCCAGCCCCCCGACCACCATTTTCGCCTGGCAGATTAGCGCTTGCGGTAGTTCCTCGAGAACATAAGACCGGTCAAGGCCATAAGCGAGAAGAAGATAAACAGGCACACGTTGACGGCGTAGGCAACGTTGGCTAGGGGGTGCATGCGTCAGCGCCTCGAGGCCCCGAAAAAGCATTCGGGCAGAAAACTCACTGGTGGCGGGGTTCTCGGGGCTGAGGTCGCGGTACTTCCTGATGAAGTCCTTGCCCTGGCCGACCGGGCAGTAGTAGCCGGGCGGGAAAATGGCGGGAGAGCGGGCGATGGTGACGGCCGAGGTCGAGGCGTTGTTCCACATCTGGAAGGCGCCGATCGCGTTGCGGTACTGCGCAGGGTCCGAGAAGTTGCCGGGGGTCTGGGTGAGGGGAGCGAGCCCGGCGGCGATGGCGTTGTTGTTGGCGAGCATGGCGGCCTGCGTCGCGGGGGTGCTGGCAGACGAGCCGGCGGCGTTGGCGTTGGCGTTCATGATGCGGACGCCCTCCCAGAACGTGGAGACCTGGACGTCGTTCGAGGGCGTGGCGAGGAAGGTGGCGTTCATGGCGTTGCGGAAGCCGGCGGCGACCGGGCCGGCGAAAACGCTCGAGGGAATGGTGGGGCACTGCATAATATAGTCCTTCATGATGATCCAGATCTGGGGGGAAGAGAAGGCTCAGACGCGATCGCCACGAAACGCTCGCCCATACTCACGACGTACTGCAGGCACCAGCGCCAGTAGTTGATGTCGGCCATCCAGCGGAGGGCGGGCGACACGGTGCCGAGGGCGGCCTGAGTGCCCGAGAAGGCGTAGAAGATGAGGCCGGCGGCCCAGAGGGCGGTGTAGGCCTGCACGAGGGTCTTGCACCAGGACGACCAGGCCTGCGACACGGCGGTGGCGAGCCACATCTGGACAAGCATCATGGGGTAGATGGGGCCGAAGTACTGGGCCTCGAAGCCGGCCATGAAGAAGATGATGACCATCTGGATCGTGGTGATGACCATGGTGAAGCAACCCCTGGTGGACCGCGCGTCAGACTTCGCCTACAGGCAAAGTCGCAGCTTTGAACTCACTCAATGATGAGGTACGTCAGCCAGTACGGGACGGTGCCGTAGAAGGCGGTGTCGAGCTCCTGCAGGTACAGCTCGCGGTCCTCGAGGAACTGCGGCACGGCGGCGACGGCGACGAAGATGGCGAGGAAACCGAAGGTCGAGGTGACGGAAAGACGGTTACGGATACCCTGGACGTCGTTTTGCAGCTGGATGGGCAAGAGCCATGTGAGCGCTGGCATTCGGTGCTGCAACAGGAACTCACGTTGTAGAACAGACCGCCGAACACCAAGGCGAGGGCCGTGAACATGAACAGGCGGCCCCACGAGGTCGAGGGGTTGCGCCAGTAGCGGACGAGACAGCGGTAGCCGACGAGGCGGATCTGGTCCCACCACTGGCGCTCGACGATGTGCTCCGAGTAGCGCACGGCGGAGTAGGATTGGCTCTTGAGGCGGGCAATCTCGGCGAGGTTGGCCTGCGCGAGGGGCGACTTGTCGTAGTACTCGGCGGCGGCCTGCGTGTTGGCGGAGGTGACGTCCAGGTAGTGCTCGATGGGGTTCTGGAGCTTGGGAGTCGGGTAGCCCATGGTGGTGAAGTACGACTCGGCGGCGGCGACGGGGCCGAAGTAGGTGATGCGGCCCTCGGACAGCAGCATGCAGTTGTCGAAGAGCTTGAAGACGGCCTCGCAGGGCTGGTGGATGACGATAACGACGCAGACGTTCTCCGACTTGACGTACTTGAGCACGAGCTCCATGGTGAAGCGCGCGCCGAAGTCGTCGAGACCCCTGCAGGCGGTACTTCGATCAGCTTTCGCTCGTGAGGAGACAGACGTAGCGGACATACGAAGTGGGCTCGTCGAGGAAGAGCATGCGGGGGCGGGCGATCATCTCGGTGGCGACCTCAGTGCGCTTCTTCTCGCCGGAGGAGACACCGCGGATGAGCTCGTCGCCGACGGGCGTGTTCTGGGCGTTGGTGAGCTTGAGGCCGGCAATGACCTCGTCGACGCGGGCGATGCGCTCATCCTTGGTGGCGGCGCGGGGCATGCGGCACTCGGCGGCGAACATGAGCGTCTCGCGCACGGTCATGGTCGGGATGTGGGCCATCATGGTGGTAATCTGGCCCAGGCGGCGCTTGAAGAACGCATCGGGCTTCTGGCCGTTGACGAGGATCTCGCCGGAGAGCTGGCCGAGGGACTTGCGCTGCGAGAGGATGTCTGCGGATGGGGAACCGCCGTGAGCAAACAGCAAAAACCGCGACAGCGACGCCACAGCGAGAAGCACGCCGGAGCCTCATCATCCAGCGTTGAAACGCCAGCAACGCCCGCGGTCGACTCGGGTTGAGTCGAGCCGTCTGATCCCCCTGTCTCCCGGGATCCCCCACAGCCTGGCCGCCCAGTCCCGCGTCTCCGCCGCATTGCGCGACTTCCAGACGTCCACATAGCTGCCCCCACTCCATGCTCTGTCCCGCGAAACCCACCGAGCAGCGTGGTCTTGCCGGCGCCCGAGGGGCCGATGATAGCGAGCGACTCGCCGGGGCGGGCAAAGCCCGAGTTGTCGATCAGCGAGTGCACCACGCGCTTCTGACCGAACAGGTTGCCCGACGTGAGCTTGCAGTTGACGCCCTCCCAGGTAACCTGCGCGAAGGGGTCAGCGTGGGGGACTTCGCGGGCCCGGCGGCGGGCGGCGACGCACCGTGTAGCCGGCGTGGTCGTTGACCCCGGCGGGGGTGTCGGCGGAGGCCATTCTCGTCGCGGGCGTGCGGGGAGACGGCGTCGATGGGCGTGCGGTGGGCTGCGGCGCGGCGCGGCACGGGAGATTCGTCGGTCCAGATCGACCGCCACCGAGGGCCCCACGCCGGACACCAGCCCCCGAGGGACAGAACCCCCGCAATATACATCGGCGGGAAGGCGCACCAGGCGATTGCGGCGCCGATCGGTCTTGAAAAGGCCCGCTGAAGCTGGCGGAGTTGTCCTGGGCCGCTGGGAAGGCCCGGAGGCGGTTGGGGCGCGCGGATTGCCACGGAATCGGTCCCCCGAGGGCATCAGGTGGCGGGCCAGCGCCAAAATCGGTATCGCTAGCAGAAGTGGGCGGGGACCAAAATTTTGTCTCGCGATGCAATGCTGATGCCTCGGGGCGCGTTATCTGCTCTTCGGTTGCCCTGCCCGGCCTCCGATCCATCCGGCGCACTGCCGCATCGGACCTCGTGCTCGCCAATGAGCAACCGCTGGAGAAAATCCTCCCCCGTACGGCTTTCCAATAGACTTTTATTGCATTTTACGTGCTGCGTGTGCATAAAATGCGTTTGTCTGTCGTGGGTGACGGCCTGTCTCCCAACATTGGGTTGGGGGTAGGGCGGGGGATCGCCACGGCGGTCCAGGCGCTCGATCACCGTGTCCCCGGCTTCATCCGTTCATCCACCGGGCCGAAACGACCGACAGCCGGTTAGCGGAGCAGAGGTGGGCGTCGCTGGGCTGCGGCGGCGCCGGCGACACGCTCGGTAGCGACCTGCCGACCCCGCGGCCGGCGCACCCCCGGGGGAGTGCGGCGGCTTGCGCGTGGCGGGGGACACGGTCGCCGGCGCCGCGGGGGAGACGCCGCAGCACTCCAGACTAACAGGTGCCCTCTCCAGCCCATCGTCGACGGGACACCGTTAGCCGCAACAATGGAGAACACCGCCGCGACCGTTGCCGCCGAGACGCAGGGGGCCATGGACGCCGGCGTCGCCGCCGCCGCGGCTGCCGAGGAGAAGATCGCCACCGGCCAGACCTCCATCGCCCTGCCCAAGGCCGGCGAGAAGGTCGCCAGGCTGGCGTCGTGGGCCGTCACGGACCCGAACCAGTTGAACCCGGCCTTCTTCTCGTTCAAGGACATCAGCTGTGTCCTGAAGTCGGAGGGCAAGCCCAAGGTTCTGCTCGACATGGTTTCGGGCTACTGCAAGGTGCGTCCCGGCCGGCGGTGCCTGCGGGACGTCCCCGAGCGAAGGCACTGACCGTCTCCCTGTTCCCCCTCCGCAGCCCGGCGAGACTCTTGCGATTATGGGCCCCTCGGGTGCCGGCAAGTCGACCCTTCTCGACATCCTGGCCTTCCGCAAGACCACCGGCAAATGGACGCAGGACATCCGGCTCAACGGCGCCCTCCTCACCAAGCGCACCTTCGTCAAGGAGTCGGGCTACGTGACTTCGGACGACCTGCTCACGCCGGAGCTCACCTGCAAGGAGATGCTGCGCTTCGGCGCCGCTCTCCGCCTGCCCAAGGACTGGAGCCAACAGCAGCGTGATTCTCGGGTGAGGACGACTCGAACGTGACTACCTCAAGCGCGCCTGATTTCGGCCCCCGCAGATCAGCGACGTGCTTGAGGTCATGCGCCTCGGCTACTGCGAGAACCGCAGGATCGGCGGCGCTCTCCAGCGCGGCCTGTCCACCGGCGAGCGCAAGCGCCTCAACGTCGCCATGGAGCTGCTCCCCGTCGCCTCGGTGCTCTTCCTCGACGAGCCCACGACCGGCCTCGACTCCAACACCGGCCGTGAGATCATCGCCAACGTCGTCGAGGTCACCCGCCTCCGCAAGCTCGCCTGCATCGCCACGATCCACCAGCCGTCGTACACCATCCTGTCGCAGTTCGACTACCTGCTCGCGCTCGCCAAGGGCAAGCTCTGCTACTACGGCCGCGTCGTCGACGCCATCTTGTACTTCGAGTCGCTCGGAATCCCCGTCGCCGGCAACCCCGGTGTGTTTTCCGTTCGGTTCGCCCGTGCCTCGACCCATTCTGACCTATCCCTCGCTTCCAGCCGAGGTCTACGCCGATGCCCTTGCCGCGCAGCCCGACCGCCTCATCGAGGCCTGGGAGGGATCCGCCGAGCGCACCATTCTCCAGAAGAAGGTCGAGGCCATCCACTCGGGCCAGGGCTCCATCAACGACGTCGTCGCCAAGGCCGACGAGGTCCCCACCTTCGCCGACCGCCTCGGCTTCTACCAGCAGGCCCCCGTCCACATCCAGTTCTGGCAGCTCCTTAAGCGCCAGGTCATGGTCTACCTCCGCAACCCGATCATGTCGACTTCGCGCTTCATTGCCGGTATCTGCACGGCTCTCTTCTTCGGCGGTGCATTCTGGCAGCTCGGCCGCAACGCTGGTGCGTGTCTTCCTGCGCAGTACTAGCGATGCACATCTGACTTTGATTCGCAGGTGGCTACGATGCCCGCTGCGCTGAGGGCTTTGCGTACAAGCTCATGGTTCCCGGCTACGGTTCCGCCGCCATCGCTTACTGGGTCGAGAAGCGCAAGCAGTACTACCACGAGGAGGCCGCCGGCTACTACCACCGCCTCGGCCACCTGATCGTGATGTACTTCGTCGAATGGGTCTTCCTGTCGGCCGTCATGGTGGGTCGGCCCTTTCTATTGCCTGCGTCACCTACTGACGCCTCTGCAGGCCGTCGTCGCTGGCATCATGTTCCCGATGTCCGGCTGGCTTCCGCAGTTCATCGGCTACTACATCGCCTACATGATCTGCGAGGCTTTCGCGTCGACCGGTCTCAACCTTGTGTGCGCATACATCGCGGCCTCGATCCCGTACGCCAACGCGACCTTCACCCTGCACTACTTCTACGGCATTCTCCTCGGCGGCTACTACATCACCGACACCTTCCTGTTCACCCGCCACCCCTCGGTCAAGGCCTTCTGGCAGTGGTTCTCGTGCGTGTCTTGATCGTCCTGCGATTCCGTTGACGCATAGCTGACCTTGCGTCGTCGTCAGGTACGACCGTCTGTGGTTCGTCCCCACCATGCGCAACGAGCTTTACGGCCAGAACCTCACCTGCACGGCGGTTGAGCTGTTCCCCTTCGACACGACGGGCATCTCGAACCGCGGCATCAGCGGGGCGGCCAAGAACCTCACCGCCACGGCCGTCGCTGCCAACCCCAGCCTCGTGGCTGCGATGAACTCGTTCGACATCTGGGAGAACGCCAGTGCCGACGTCAACGCCACGGTCAACTCGCTGTACCGCACCGCGCGCGGGTTGCAGAACCTCCAGATCGCCAGCGCCGCTGCCACCACGGCCGGCAACCCTCAGGCCGTCATCGACAACCTGAACGAGCAGGTCGCCGCCGCCCGGGCCGCCTTTGGCGCCGCGATCAACATCCCCCCCACCGACACGGCCGCCATCAGCACTGCGCTCACGCAGACCACCGATGCCGCCGCCATGCTCGGCTTCGCCAACTTCCTGGTCGCCAACCCCCTGCCGCCCGCGCAGACTTGCTTCTACGCCAACGGCGAGGCCTACATCGTCAACGCTCTCGGTGAGTCGTGCTTAAGCGCCCGATTGGACTTGCGCTGATGCGATACCCGGCAGCCTTCCAATGGTTCATCACCAACTCTTCCGGCTCGGTCGTCGGCTTCGGCATCGACCACTTCATCACGACGCCCACCGGCTTCTACATGGGCGTCGCCTTCATCACCGGTTTCGGCTGGTCGATTGTCGCCTACCTCGCCCTTTGGCTCTGCAACTTCAGGCAAAAGTAGGCGGGGACGACGGACGGTTGGCGACGAAAGAAGCGAGCATGGTGTAAATAATCCCAGCTCTCGCTGTGTTTGTTTAGGTCGTTATTGGATAAGAGACCTGGATACAAGCTGCATTGCTCCGGTTCAGTCCATTTCGGACGGTGATGGGTTGACGCGGCCCGGCCGGATCGTCCGGCCCAGCCGTCGGCAGCGCGCAAATCGACAAAAAGCGATTCCAACCCCGCACGCCGCCAGAATGAGTGGCATTTTTGGCAACGAAGAGGCCGAAAAGGCCGCGCAGTACATTGCCGAGGTCGGCTCGGGCCAGAAGCCGGCGTCCGGCGAGGAGGCCGCGAGCGCCTACAAGGTCATTGTGGACGCACTAAACGACATCTGGAACTCGCGCCTTGCCCGCGGCGAGGAGACCATCGGCCTCAACTGGTTCGGCCTGGATAAACTGTCGCCGCTGCCGGAGATCCTCATCATTTTCACGGTGCTGGCGGGCATCATGTACTACTTTGCGTCGAACGCTGAGGTTTCGACCTACGACATTATCAAGCCCGACCCCAAGAAGGCCAAGGCCGCCAGCGAAGCGAAGAAGGAGAAGTAATGAGGAATGGTCCGGAGAAGTGAAAAAGGGCGGCGAGGGCGGAGCTGGTGGGCTTGGGAGGGACGACGAACCGAACTCGGACATCGGCGACAGAGACGAACTCGAGCACGGACAGGATACTTTGCTTGCAGCAAGACTTTGCTAGGACATATTGTGGCCTGTGTCGGCGTCAGTTGGCGGAGGAGGGGCGAGTGTAACGAACCGAAACCACGCGAAGTTGATGGAAACACCACGATTGACTACACTTTCGCCTTCAGGTCCTCCTTGACAGGCTCTGGGCTCAGCACCGCAACGTCCACGATCATGCTTTCCCTCTCCGGGGCTTGTTTTTCGAAAGTGAAGATGTGCCGTCCCTTTTGGGCGGCGGGCTTCAACTTCCTCGCCCTCCCGCTCCCGTCCACGAAGCCGTGGGTTTTGGCGAGGTCCGGAGAAAGCAATATGAATCCCCACATGGTCGTCTTGCTCGGCCGTGCTGCGGCCCCCGACCCGGCCTTGCCGGCGCGCTCGATGACCTCGAGCAGCACTTCCCCGCGATTGTCCTTGCCCGTAACAGGCACGCCGACCTTCCAGAACGCCATCCGCATGCCCTTGCCATAGTCTTCGACCCTGCGAGGCGAAGCCAAGGCCCCGTGGACCTCGGCCGCGAGCGCAACCCCGAGGTCGGCGTGCGAGGTCGTGTTTAGGGACAGCCTGTCGATGCAGGTTATCCCGTTGGGGTGCCCGAGATACTTGTCGTTGCCGGCGGACGTCGCGGCAGGCAGCAGATGGAAGTTGAGGGCCGAGTGGGCGGAAACCGTCGTGGGAGACGTCCTTCCATCGACGAACAGCGCATACGACACGACCGGGTAGGGCACACGCTGGGCATCCTTTTTCTGACGTCCGAGAAGCGCGATGCACGTGCCATCGGCGAACCAGATCACGCCGGCGTCGTCCTGCGAGGCGGAATGCCGCGCGGAATCACGCTCCGCGGCGGCACTGACTTCCGCCGGCAGCGTGCCCGCGGGCGAGATCCGGAACCCGCAGGAGCTCCAAGCGGACGCAGAGTCCAGGATGAAGACCGCGGCGAGCTGTATCGCGTCGGTGGAGCGCATTGCGACGAAGGTTTCGGGCCGTCTCCGGTTCCTCCGCGGTTCTGCAGTCATCACTCGAGCAGTCACTACTACTCTCGACTCCCACACAACTTGCAAAAGAAGTCTATTGCTAGCTTTACTTTGAAGCACGATAAAGAACACTAGAGACCAAAACAGTCTTACTGCTTGGCGATGAACTTGTCGGCGTCGTAGGTGGTCCACCCGCCGTAGGCCTGGCCGCCGTTCGGGAGCACGACGGTGCCATTCGGAACGGTCAGCGACGACCCGCCGGGGATGGTGATGGTGCTGCCCGTGGGCACGTTGAGCGAGCCGGCCGGGACCGAGACCTGGGAACGGGGCGTCAGGGAACCCGGGAAGGATGCGATCGGCACCTGGTCGGGCTCACGTTGCGCGCGGCGCCGGTGGCGGTGGGCGGGATGTTGGTCACGTTGGCAGTCGTGGTGCCGGCGGGGGTCGAGGTCATGCCGAATCCGGCGGGGACGGTCACGGTGGTGCCATCGGGGACGATCACAGCGCCTCCAACGGCAACGGTGAACTGCGGGATCGACGTCAGCGAATAGGATCGAGGATCTGATCGGCATAACTCACCCTGTTGTCGACGCCCTCGACGACCCTGGCGGGCACGGCGGCGGTGTGGTTGGCGGGCACGACGGCGCCGAGCGGGGCGGTCCTGGTGGCGTCTGCGACTGTGCCGTACGGGGTCACGACGGTGCTGTTGGTGCCGGGGACCAGGACCGTGGCGGGGGAGACGACGGGGGCGGCCTTCTGCAGGATGCGGTGAGAAGCCGCGGGGCGCACGGGCGATCGTACGGTACACACGGTCGCAGCGTACGCAGCACCGCCGACGGCGGCGGCGCCTCCTATGACGGCTGGAACTGCAGAGGTCGCCTGGAAGGAACGCAATGCCGATCAGCGGCCGATCGGGCCGGGTGTTTGTTCGAGACTCACGGTTACGGCAGGGGCGGCAGCCGCAGCGACGGGGGCGGCGGCGGCGGCCTGGACCGGCACCTCCTTGACCGCCATGGGCGTCTCCTCGGCCGCGGGCTCGGACCTGTTGCGCTTGGCCAGGGCGTACGCGCCGCCGCCGAGCAAGGCCGCGCCGGCGACGGAGCCGATCACGATGCCGGCGATGGCGCCGCCCGAGAGACCCGAGGAGGGTTCGGGAGGCGGAGGAGCCCCGACGCATGCGTCACCAGCGGCGTTGGGAACCAGCGGGGCGGCGCAGAAGCAAAAGGTGCCGTTGGCGCCGGAGTACCCTGAGTTGGGCCACGAGCAGACTGCGGCGGGAGGGCGTGCGGGATCAGGTGAGCCGTCTGCGATCGGACGCCCGCGGGGAGCGGATCGCCGGATGCGGAACCCACACGAGGTGTTGAACGTGTTGATCAGGTGCCTGTTGCCTGCGGCGTCACCGGTGGCGCCCATGATCGAGAAGCTCGTAGTGGGGACCCCGGTAACGTTGGGCATGGGGGCGTTGGTGCAGGTGATATCCGCAGCGACGGGGTACGGCCTGGCGTCGTTCCGGTACCTTTTATGTGGGGCGTAGAGTTAGAGAATCGTAGCTGAACTTCTGGCCTGCTGTCATCACCAGATGCGGAGCGTGCCGTTGTTGGCAGCATCAAACGCAGTCTTGATCCCCGCTGGCCTATTGGTAAGGGTCCCGTCGGGCAGCTGGAGCTTGCAGCGGTCCGGCACATCGTTGTAGTTGATGTTGCGGTCCTTGTAGACGGCGATGAACTCGCCCGTCTGCGGCTCGTTGGCCGAGGCCTGGCCGTTGGTGCCGACGTGGACCTCGAGCGCGCCGGGGACGCGGGCGGCGCCGGCGGGGGGGTAGAGCAGGGGCTGGGTGGTGGCGTTGGGCAGGGCGCCGGGCTGCCGAGGCGAGAGCGACGGAAGGATGCGATCGGATCAGCCGGAGGAGGGGAACGCGATCGCCGGCACCGCGCACCTGGAAGACCCAGCCGATGCCGTTACCGCCCTGGGGCCCGTTCTGCCTGTCGATCAGGAACCCGATGTCCTGGTCGTAGCCCCCGAAGAGGGCGTCGCGGGGCAGGGTGCTGTTGTAGAACACGGCGCCGTTCTGGCCGAACGTGTTGTTGGTCAACTGCGCCCCGCCGTCCACGATGGACAGGTTGCCCGGCCTCTGGATCCACTGGTTGCTGCCCAGCGAGCCCCACTGGCTCTCGGCCTGGGTGACGTTGGCGATCGAGTAGACCGTGGGCCTGCCGTTCGGGAGCACGGTGATGTCTGCGCGGAGGAAGGGGAGGAAAGGGAAGCCAGGGACCGCGGGGGTTGGGAGAGGAAGAAGGGAGGTCAGGGACCGCGGGGGCGGCACCGTCACGGGGGACGCACTGGACTGGGCCGAGGCGGTGGCGGCCAGCGCCGCGAGAGCGGCGCCGAGGGCGACTGTCTTGATCCCCATCTTTCCTTGTTCGAGGTTTGCTGATCTGCGGAGGAGCCGTCAGGGTCCCGCGTGCGATGCGCCGAGGTGCCCCGTCCTGTCGCGTACCTTCGCGTGCGTTGACGTGTCCTTTCGTGCTCCCGCGCGTCGTTCGCCTGGCAGGACAGCCCACTCGAACGGGGTTGCTTCTTTCCCGCGCAGCCAACAAGTGCTTCGGCGGAGCGGGTCCCTGACGTCCCGTCGAGGGTCCTTCGGCGACGGGCCCCGATGGACCGCCGAAAACACAGGGTCCGCCCGCCCCGCGCCGCTCCGGGCCGCCGGGCGCATGCGATGCACGGTGCCGCGCGGAAGCGCACGGGGAGTTTCCGCACGGAGGGGATCGCGGAGTGCGGCCGCGTTCGGATGCGGGGCGGCGCGGGGCGGCGGTGGGAAAGGGGCGGGGGACCTGTCGGCAGGTCGGCCGGCGCTGACTCGGCACGGCCCAATCGCACGTGAAAGCTCCCGGCGCAGGTACGCGCGCGGTGCACGCCGGATGGATGTAGGCTCGGCTCGAAGATGCGCGGTGGAGGCGGATCGCGAGGATGCGGCCGGGGCGGGTCCGGCATCCTGCTGCGCGGGGGATCGCAGCGCCGAGCTCGCAGGACCGTCGTCGCCGTGCCCGACCGGGCTGCAAAGGCCGTCCGACACGACCATCCGCGCATCATGCAGGCCGTTGCACGCTCTGGGCGGGGGCATGGATCGCCCGCACTGGCCGTCGAGCGTTGGCCCGCGCTGTGCGGTGGAGCAGCCCGCGGATCTTCCGCTACAAATCTCCTCGCCGAATCCCACCCTCTGCCTCCCGCCATGCGCCGCCGAGGTCGCGCCCTCCTCCCCACCCCCGCCCGCCGCACCCCCGCCCCTCCAACCCCCGGCGACTCCTCCCCCGTCGCGGTCCGGTCGCGCGCGCCCGCGCCGTTCCCCCCGGGCGTCGGCCGCGCCGAGATCGACCGCGCCAGGAGGGCGAGGGTGCCCGGCAGCAGGTCCGGGGTTTCGGAAGGGAGAGGGGGCGGATGGTGCTGTGGGATGTGCAGGGCGAAAAACGCGTGGAGGGACAGGAGGGGGGTCAGGAGGTGGCGGTGGGACCTGGACGCGGATGACGGGACGGGTTGCGGTTTGTGGGAGGAAGAGGAGGAGGAGGAGGAGGAGGATGAGACGCAGTGGGATGCGGTGGAGGAAGGCTGGCAAGGGGACGACGGGCTCTGCTCCTTGGGCTCGCGCTCGCTTCCCGGCCCTGTGGCTGCGGACGACATGGCGATTCCTTCGCCGCATGCTCCTCCCGATCATCGTCCCCCTTCATCTCCGCATCCCGTCAGCAACGACGGCCGGACGACCTACGCGGACCGCGCCGCCGGCCGCACCGACCTCCTCATCCCCGCGCTCGAGTTCGCCCCGCCGAGCGAGCGCGCGGTGGCACGGCGGTGAACGCGCTCCGGCCCGGAATGCGAGGCACGGGATGCTTCGGAACCGGCTCGGACCCGGACGACGAGAAGTGTGCCGCGATTAGGCATGTTCGCACCGTTCTCTACGCCCCGCGGGGCCCTAAAGACGCACTACAAATCCGTACATCCTGCAGTCGCAGCTGGCCCGCGGAGGGGCAAAGTGGTATCGATCCCGGCCGGGTCCCGCCCGCCCGTCTATGATTGTCCCCGTCCATGTTCCGTTCCGTTCCGTGTCCGTGCCCCAAGTCCGTCCGCCCGTTCCGGGGCGAGGTCACCGCTTCCCCTTCGCCTCCTGCCCGCCGGCATGCACCGCGTGCTCGATGTGCCCCGCAGCGAGCATCTCGGCGCCCAGCGCCGTCGCCTCGCGCATCTCCTCCTCCCCGTCCATCGACGCCGCGGCGTTCCGCACGGACACCCACGAGTTCCACCCGACCCCGAGCACGTTGACGACGGCCAGGCGGTACGCGGGGGGCGTGAAGGCAAAGTTCAGCGCCGAGGCGACGGGCCACGCCTTGAGGCCGTCGAGGAAGAGGGTGGGGCCCAGGCGGCCGATCTTGGCCCTGATCTCGGGCCAGGACATGCCGTCCAGCCGCGAGACCAGCGCGAGGAAACCCAGCAGGAACGGCGGCCCGAAGAAGATGTTGGTGGCCAGGGATTTCTTGAAGCCCATGCCCAGCCGCGAGAGCACGCTGGCGCCGGCGGGGGGGTGCGGCCACCGCATGTCCAGGAGGCCGTAGATGCGGGAAAAGTACGGGCCGTGGAAGAGGAACCCGCAGGCGGCGAAGTTGAGCGTGCGGCGGAGCGAGTAGGAGCGCTCCGCCGGGGGTTCGGCGCCTTGTGGTGCGGAGCGGGCGCGCAGCGAGTCGGCGTAGGGCTCGACGACCAGCTGGCCGAGGATGTCGCCGAGGCCGTAGAGCACGCCCGAGGTCAGGGCGGCGCGGAGCAGGCCGCGGGTCATGAAGCCGCGCAAGTCGAAGTGGGTCGAGCGCTGCCCCGAGCCGCCCGCGCCGCCCTGGCCCGAGCCGCCGAACGCGGGCAGCGGGAAGCCGGCGACGGCCTGGCGCGGCTTCGGCGTCGGGGAGATGAGCAGCGCGGCGGCCGGGGCGGGCAGCGACGCCGCCATCGCCGCGCCGCGGGAGGAGGGCGGCGGCGGCGCCGGCGGGCGCGCGGCGAGCAGCGCGCGCGGTAATGGCGGAGGCATGTCCGGGGGTGTGTGCCAGATAGCGGTGCGGGCGAAACCGGATGGCGGGATCAGCGGACCGCCCGGCCGCGGAGCGGATGACTCCGCCACACGCCTTCGCCTTGCGCGTGAAAGAGGCGTTGCAGCGGCTACGCGGCCGACAAACCAGCCGGGATGCCGGGCGCCCTTTCCACCGAGTCGGGAGGCGCACGGCAGGGTGGATAAGCCGACAGAGACCCGTGGACCGAGGTGAGAAATGGGCGGGCGCCGGCAGCACGACAGCCCCGGCCAGGGCTCCCGCCGCCCCGGATGGACGCCAGCTCCGCAGTCAGATATGCATCGGCTTGCTATTTCCCCCCGGATCCGGATGCCGATCACAGGGGAAGCGGGGGTCCGACCCGGGAAACCACCGGCAGCGGGGGATGGGTGGGCGAGCGCCGCCCCGGCCCCCCTCTAACACTCCTTGAGGATGTGGAAGGCAGTAAAGTGCCCATTTGGCTCGCCTCCGTGGGGTTCCCGGGGCAGAGGCGGACCCCAGGGCCTCCCGAGGCGTTTCCCGCCCGCCTCCCCGAGATCGGCCGCCCGTCCGCGGCTGCCAGCTTGACCAATCCGCCTTCCGAGCCGATAGCGATCGAAGGTGCTGGTTGAGCACCCTGCCTGCGCCGACCAGCCCGGCCCGGATCCCCCACGGTGTCCCTGGCCCAGTTTTGGGGATCGAGTCGAGTCGGGGGAAGGGACCCAACCGGCAGCACCAGCAACTGCAACTGCGGAGGCCGCCACGGCCGCCCGCCCCACGGTCCCCTAAGCAGCGGGCGGCCGCAGCAGAGGGCCGCGGAGGCGCCATGGCCGCGGCGCCGCCCGCCGCCGGCCCCGTGCCGCCGCCCGCCCGCGCGCTCGCGCTGGCGCAGGGCGCGCAGAAGCGGCGCGGCTACCACGTGCTGCGCGTGCTCGGCGCAGGCACAAAGGCCTGCGTCAAGCTGGCGCGGCACGCCTCGGGCCTGCTGGTCGCGCTCAAGAGCATCCGCAAGCCGGGCCCCGCGCCGCCCGCCTTCGCAGGCGTGGCCGGGCAGTCCGCCGCGGGCACCGCTCCGCTCGACGCGGAGGACGAGTACGCGGCCGCGGAGAAGGAGTGGCGGACAGAGTGCGCGATCATCGCCCGCGTGGGCCACCACGAGAACCTGCCGTCCTTCATCGACGCCTTCGAGACGATATCAAAGTGGTACATCGTCATGGAGTACTGCGCGGGCGGCGACCTGCTGTCGCGGCTGCTCGAGATCGAGCACTACTCGGAGAAGCACGCCGCCGCCATCATGGCCACCATCTGCAACGCCGTCATGTACCTGCACCGGCACGGCATCGCGCACCGCGACCTCAAGCCCGCGAACCTGCTGCTGCGGGACGGCAGCGAGAACGCCGCGCTGTGCCTGGTGGACTTCAACGCGGGGTACATCGTGCCGGAGGCCGCGGACGGGCAGGCGGGGTCCCCGGGCGGGTCGGGCGCCGTGCCGCAGTTTGTCTCCAAGACGTCGATGCAGACCGTCACCGGTGGGTGCCGCGTGCTGCTGCTCCCGCACCCGCGTGTTCTGACCCGTTCCGCCCTCCCCTCTTGTTAGGTACGCCCTTCTACCTCGCCCCCGAGATCGTCCTCGGCCAGGCCTACAGCACCGCCGTCGACGCCTGGTCCCTGGGCTGCATCGCCTACCAGCTCCTCGTCGGCGTGACCCCCTTCCAGGGCTCGGCATCCTACGAGCAGCTCTACGCCAAGATCCTCAACGCGGACTACACCTTCCCCCCCGACGTCCCACTCTCCCCCCTCGCCCGCGACTTCGTGCAGTGCCTCCTCGTCGCGGACCCCGGCCCCCGCGCCTCGGCCGAGCAGGCCCTCGCGCACCCGTGGATCCAGACGCTCGTGCCGCACGGCTATTTGATGCTCCTGCAGCAGTTCAACCACGAGGCCTCCCCCGGCGTCTTCCCCCCTCCCACGCGGTACGAGCCCCCGCCCCCCGTTTCCAGCGCCTCGGGCCGCACCGGATCCGCCGAGTGGCGGCTCAAGCAGGCCGCCCTCGCCGTCGCCGGTTTCCCCAACGGCTCCTCCTCGGGCTCGGGCGCCTCCCCCGCGTGGCGCATGCCTTCCGCCGAGGCCGGCGCCGCCGCCACCGCGCTGGACGCCGAGTTCGGGCGCACCCTCCGCACGCGCTGGGAGTCCCGCGGGCGCCCCGGCATCCTGCAGGTCCCCGACGCCGCCGTCTTCGAGCACGAGGAGCTCTTTGGCTTCGCCGGCGGCGACCCCTCCCCCGCCTCCCCCGTCTCCGCCGCGCCGCAATCCCCGCAGCCCGACGCGCCGCACCCGCACACCCCGCCCTCGCACGTGGTCCCCCTCGCGGACTCGTCGGACCTGCCCAACCTCGCGCCGATGCGGCGCGCGCTGTCGCAGAAGCTCGACGCGCACGCGGCCGAGCTGCGCGCCGCGAGCACGCGGCTGGACGCCAACTCCGCCGCCCGGCCCGGCGCGGCGGCGGGCGCGGGCGCGGGGGGCCTGCTGGATCCGTCTTCGGCCGCCGGTCCCGGCCCCGCCGAAGCGGACCGCGCCCCTTCGGGGTTCCAGGTGTTCTGGTCCGCCTCCGGGGCGCTGTACGTCAACGAGGCCGAGAAGGAGCGGCTCCGCGAGGCCGCGGAGGGCGAGGTTTCTGACGAGGACGAGGGGGAGGCCGTCGTGCAGGTGCACGTCACGCCGCCGCCGCCGAGGGTCGAGGCGAGGGAGGGGAAGATCAGCATGCTGGACGCGTTCGGGAGGGCGGGGCCGCTTTGGGAGTGGGAGACGGAGGATAAGGGTTAGGTTATTGTGGGTATGTAGGACGGGGTAATGCGGATGGCGATGGAAGGGGAAGCGGGGACGGGCGGGAGGTCTGGCGGTGGTGGTTCCGGCGTCCGTCGGTCGGAACTCAGCTCGTCCGGGACCGGCCGGCCGCGCGATGTGCGCGTCTGAATGTTCTCGGGTCTCATAGCTTCGACCTTGCATCTCCTTGCATTCGCACCTCTCTCTTCGCTTCGACATCTGGTACTTGCATGACGTTCGGTTGAGGATATCCGCCGGCGACCTTGCGCCCGATGCGAAGGTTTCGAAGCCCGATTGCCCGATGCCAAGCGCATCGACGATGCCGAAAGGAGACGATGGCATGATAGCTGGCTTGGATCGGTTGCCGCGCGGTGTGCTATCGCGAATCGCTGTGCTGTGCCGATGACGCCCGCCACACACCAGGCCCGCCCGCGTGCCAAGCCCGAAAACCAGCCCACAGCGCCAACCAGGCGGCCCCGCCCACGATGAGGCCACCCGTCGTCGCCGGCGTCCTCGCGGTGCTCCTCTTTGCCGGCCGCGCCGATGCCGCCGTGCGCGGCAGCGTCCTCTGGGTCCTCTCCGCCACCCCGTGCCCCTCCCTCGCGACCTCCGTCTTCCAGATGGACGCCGACGTGGTCCCGGATGGCCAGTGCGGGGACGAGTACCCTTTCGCCACGTTTGCCACGGCCGCGTGCAGCGTGCTGGAGGGGGGCATCGGTTCCAGGAAGAACTTTTGCCTGAGGGGGGACACCCTGCCGGTGGTCGACGGGCTCGTGGGGTGGATCGCGGGCGGCTCCGTGCCGGCGGCAGTCCTGGACAGTGGGTCGGACACGCTGCAAATGGCGGCCTCCCAGGGCAGGAGGGGCGGCAAGGCTGACAGTTCCGCCCCGCCCCGCAGGCCAGTTCGGCGCGCATTACAACGTCGTGCCGGGGTGGTCGTGCGGCGACCAATCGCCACCTCCCAACCCCTCATCGGTCACAAACTCGAGGATCAGCATCGTGGGCTCCCGCTTTGGATGCCCGCGGGTCGGAGCATCCGCGCTGACCTTCGGCCTCACCGCGCAGATCGCCACCTCCAAGCGACTGTTCGAGCGCCAGGAAACCCAGTGGTGCCCGATCCCCCCGATGACGTTCCGCTGTGGTCGATACCTGGCCGGCCGGGCGATTCTCGCCACGTGCCTCGTTCCGCTTCGTGGGTGATGACTTGTTGGACGTCCTCCGACACGTCCATTGACGCCTCATCCGTAAGTGGACTCCGTGCTCCGCCAGCCGAGCGCGCTCAAGAAAACGACAACCAAGCGGCGCACGTCGACCAAGAGGCGGGCCACCACGAAGAAAAGGACGAGCTCGAAGCGGCGCACGACGGCGAAGAAGCGGATCACGACCAAAAGGGGTTGATGTCGAAGCGGAGCCACCAGCAACGGACTTGAGCGTCGGAACGTAGCTTTGGCTAGTTATTGTTGTGTTTGACACGAATGCTACAGTCTAGTCATCTACCGTTGCCACCGTTCTCGTGAACGTCCGTTGAGTGCACGTCACTCTAATGCCCGTCAAGAGTCTTGAGCCACTCGAGGAACGGCCCCGCTTTGCCGGCGATCTCGGCCTTCAACGTGTCGACTCTGGTCTGAGCAGCCGCATCCGCGACCGCAATTGCTTCCGCCATGGATGCCTCGAGGGCCTTATGCTTGGAGGCCAAGTCTGCCAGCTTCGAGAGCGAGGCATCCAGGTCGGCCAGCGCGCAAGCCCGACCGCGCTCGCTGCGATCGAGCTCCTGCTCCAGATTGGCGATGCGAGCGCGGTCCATGTCGCGCTCGGCCTTGGAGGCGGCGAGCGCGTGGTCGAGCCGCTTCAGCCGCCCGGCCGCCTGCTTGCCCTCCGCATTGAGCCTGTCGATATCCGACTGGTAGGCCACGACGGAGGTCTTTGCAGCTTTGAGGTCCTGCGCAAGGCGGGCGCGAGCCTCGGACTCTTGCTCGAGCGTCGCCTGCACGGCCGCCTTTTGCATGTCGAGGTCCGTGGCCCGGTCCTTGTAGAAGCCTGCATCTTTGGTAGCCTTGGCAAGGTCGCCCTCTAGCTTGTCGCACCGGTTCGCGTTCGTGACCCTGAAGCGGTTGTGCTCCTCCAGGAGGGTCTGGTGCCTTTCCCTCGCCTCGTTCCTTTCCCCCCGGAGCCTGCGAGCGAGGCGCTCCGTTTCCTCGTTGTTTTGCGTCTGGGCCCGGAGCTTGCTGATCTCCGCCTTCGCCGCGGCGAACTCGGCGAGCTGGAGCTTCAGCTCCTTGTTCTCGGCTTCAAGATGCTCGCTCCGCTCGAGCCGCTTGGCAATGTCTTTCAAGGCCGGATCGCAGCCAATCTTGAAGCTCTGCGAGCTCGGATTGCCGACGATTTCTCCCTCCTCGGGCAGCTGGGGCGACGGGGGTTCGCTCCGCGGCCTTTTGCTGGCAGCACCGTCCTCTTCCGAGACGCGCTTGCGGCGGGCGGAGCCCAGGTCAGGAGATGATGCGGCATGTAGAATAGCCCGTTCTGCAGGCCTTGGCTCGGGGAAATCGAGGACGTTTTCGACGAGGTGGGGCGGAGGTGGAGGTTGCGGCCTCTCAACCCGGGCGACCTCGTCGCGAACGCCCCTGGGGCCAGTTGCCGGGGCGAAAGCCGGCACGGTGAGCTCGACAGCGGACTTTTTGGTGTTGGAGGACCGGCGCGGGACCGCTGCGGGCCTGTAGTGCGGCGGGTGGGGCTCGGCGACCGCGAGAGGCAGAGGGGTGGCCGCGGCGCGCCGGGGGTCCTGCGGAACCATGCGGCCCGCACTCATCTTCGGAACGGTGTTCAGCATGCCTACGGGGTAGTACGACATCGGGAGTGTGCTTTGATTGATGGGGTGGTTGATGGAAGCAGGAGGGGCGCGGCTATTTGTATTCGGTCAGTCGCCCGCTCTGAGACGCGAGCCTGAGCGGTACTCGGCCACTGAGGTACTCGGCGGCCATCCGTGCAACAGCCTCAGCAGCCGTCCCGTGAGCGCCCGCGACGCCATGGACGTCGATCGCGCCGAAACCTCGCCCGCGGCGCCGGCCGTGCCCTCGCCGCCTGCGTTCTCGCCGCTCGCGTGGCTGGCCATCTTCCCGTCGCCCGCCGCGCCCCGCAACCCGCTGGCACGGGGCCTGCGTCCCGCCGATCCCGCGGCTGCGGCGCGCGAGGCCGATCCGATGACGCGGCCGCGGCTGTACGCGCACGTCGGGGCCACCGCGCGGCTGTTGTTCCGCGTGCTGGACTACGTGTTCTGGGTGCGCGTCAAACTCAAAGTCTACGAGTTCGCGTTCACCAGCCTGATTACCATTGCCGCGTCTATCGCCCCACTGTGGGCGTTTGGGCCGGACGATACCTTTTCCGTCGTCGCCAAGGCCGTGGGAACCATCGCCACGGTGTTCACCATGGTCGGCCTTTTCACGATGGCGCATTTTACCATGCCTCCGCCTCGCTCCAAGCTGAGCTGGTGGGAGATGTGGAGGCCGCTTGTTGAAAACAAGGATGCCGCAGTGGACTTTTACCCCGCGGCGGTCGTCGCGCGCTACGCGGATCTGGCCCAGCACGGCGACGAGGAGCATCGCGAGCCCGGTGCCAAGAACGTCTCGGATGCCGTGCTGCTTCTCCACGTGGAGGGCGACCCCGAGTGCAGCTGCCCTCGGGTCGGATGTGCCGGAGACCTCTGGCGGAGGATGATTTGCTCGATCTTTGCCGTCGCTGCGGTCCAGGCTGTGTTCAGCATGCTCTTGTTTGGGGTTGCGATGCCTTTTACCTCTCTTGTGACGTTGGCGGAAAGCTCGTGGACGACACCTTGGAGCTGCGCCCTCTTGATCGTTGCACTTTTGGCCCTTGTTCACTCGAGTTCCATCCTCGTGGGCTTTACAATGACGGGCCCCACGAGCCCGGTGCTCCAGCTATTGCGGCGCCTTCACGTCCGCGCCATGCGAATTGCTCTGGACGGTCTCCTGGAGGGCTTCCGCGAGAACCTTCTCTCGGACGATGCCAACGGGCATGACAGTCGCGTTTCGGACTCCAAATCAGGCAGCCAGCCCCTGTACGCCGTTCTGCACTGGAATCTCGAACCCCGCTGGAGCACCGTTCATTACGCTCAACTGTTCTACGTGTGGTATGGGCTCGCACAGGTGGGCCTCCTCGTCGTGCCGACCTTGCTCCTTGCTGTGAGTACGCGCCATTGGTATCCCCGTCCTACTACTACTAGCACTCCCGCGCCCCAGTCCACAGGCCAATGTGTGCCCTTCTGGATATTCGTCTCTGCGCTCCGCGGCGCATTCCTCTGCTTCTATGGCCTCTTCCTCATCGCGACCTCCAACTCCTCCATCAACATCCTCTCCTCCATGCAGTCCGAGGCCGCCCTCCATGCCCGCGGCCTCCTCGTATCCTCCTCCTCCCTCCCACGCACCCCGGGCCGCATGGCCGCGGAGGCCTCGCTCTCGAGGCACGCGGACGCGCTCGACGCGTTCGCGAGGGCTGGCGACGCCGCGCGGGCCAGGGTCGGGGGCGTCGCCGTGACGCCCGGGGGCTTGAGGACGCTGCTGGTGACGATTGCTACGGTGCTCTTTGCGGTGTGGGGGGTTGCGAGGGGACTCGGCGTGCGGGCGACGCTCGAGACAGTGTGCCCGACCGCGTAGCGCAGCATTGAAGTGGCAGGTCGGAAGGGGGATGGATGCGGGACCTTGGCGCCGGGCGCGACGAACGTGGCAAGGAAGGCGCACTGAAGGAAGGCTTAGCATATTCTTTGGAATGGAAATTTGGCACGTAATGCTACAGGTTTCTAGGAGTCTAGCATCTAGCGTTGGATCAACTTCCGGTGCATGTCAGGTTACTGGTTGCCAAACAACTCCAGCTCGTCGACAAACTGGACCCTCATCCGCACGATGCTGGCCTTCAGCAAGTTCACCTCGGCCTCCACGGCAGTGGCCGCGGTCCGGACGTGCCCTTCGAGCGCAGCCTTGCCAACCGCCAGGTCCGCCAGCTCCCCACGCACAGCATGCAGGTCGCGAAGCGAGCATGCATGCTCGTGCCTGGTGCAGTCGAGCTCCTGCTGCAGATTGGCGAGGCGCGAGCGGTCCGCGTCGCGCTCGGAGGTGAAGGCCGCGAGGGCACGGTGCAGGCGGTTCAGTTCATCGGCCGCCTCCTTCTTCTCCGCCTTGAACCTGTCGATCTCCGACTGCTGAGCAGCTGTGGTGGCCTTGGCGCTCTCGAGTTCCTTGGCAATGTCGGCGCGAGCCGTGTTCGCGTTCTCCAAGAGCACCATTGCAGAATGAAGCTTTGCCTCCACGGCAGCCTTCTGCATGTCGAGGTCCGAAACTCGCCCTTTGTAGAAGTCGGCATCTTTGGTGGCTTTGCCGAGGGCGTCCTCGAGCTTGTCGCAGCGGTTTGCGCACTCGACCTTGTGGTCGTTGCGCTCTTTCAGGAGCTCCTTGTGCCGTTGCCTCGCCTCGTTCCTTTGCCCCCGGAGCCGAGCGCAGTCGTGTTCGAGGTGCTTCACTTCCTCGCAATACTGCCGCTCAGCGCTTGCAACTGCGCGGAGCTTCTTGATCTCCGCATCAGCGGCGGCGAGCTGGAGCTTCAGCTTGTCGTTGTCGGCGGTGAGCTGCTGATTCTGCTCCAGCCACTTCGAAATGTGCCCAAGGACCCTGCTGGGGTCCATCTCGGAGCTTTCCGAGCTCAACTGCTCCGTTATCTCGCCCTCCTCGGGGATCTGAGGCGCAGGGGGCTCGCTCCGCGCCCGCTTGGCGGCAGGGTCGGCCTCATCCGAAAAGCGCTTGCGCCCGGCCAGGTTCGGCGACGAGGCGGTGCGCAAAATGTTCATCTCCTCGGGTCCCGGCGCCGGAAGCGCAAGGACAGCCGCGAGGAGGTTCTTTGGTGGGGAGGCCGGCGTCTCGAATGGAGCGACCCTGCTGTGCAGGCCGCTGGGACCGGCGGCGGGCGCGGGCGCGGGCACGATGAGGTGCGCGGCGGACTTTGGTGTGTTGGCTGGGGCTGGCGGACGCGGGACCGCTGCGGGCAAGCGGTGGTGCGAAGGGTACGGCGCCGCCCGACCGAGGGGAGTAGCGTCCGCGGCAGGCCGCGGCTCGCGCTGGGCCAGGGGCGCCGCACTCTGGCTCGCCTTCTTCTGCGGCTGGATAGTGTTCAGCATGCCTACGGGATAGTACGGCATCGGGATGCGTTTGATTTGATTGGGCGCGGGCAGATTCATCAGATTCGGGCCACTGGCGGTCAGTTCGCTCCCACCGAGACCTCTAAGAAGCTTGACGCCATGCTCCTGGAAAGCTTAGGTCCGCATCTAGCATCGCCCCCGAGCTCAGCTCGCGGCTTCGGCAAGCTCCCGAGGCGTTCGTTGCATGTGCCCACCGACTCGTTGACTAGGCTATCATCCATCGACCTCCATAGGCCCGCCCCGTCATCCGCCAACGATTCATTAGCTTCTTGCCTGTACATCCAGCCATTCATTTCTGTTTCGAGACAATCACCCACCCCCCTTGAGGTTGGCAATCGGCCCCGCAACCGGCCCAAGAAGTGCCCGTGACTGGGCCAAGCATACTCGTCCAAAGGCGCTCGCAGCAAATGGCACTCGCCTCCAACGCTTCTAATGAATCAATTCTTCTCTTCGATTTCGGCCGTGGTAACTGAGTGATTGAACCCAGCCGTGTGAGCGTGTGGAGTGTGGACCTTCGTGGCCGGTTCAGCTCCATTTAGCCGGAACTGCCTGTTTGCGTCTCCTGTTCCTCAGCAGCGGCAATTGCCGCGGAGACGACGAAACGAGCGGAGCAGCCCGATCAAAATGGCACTCTCCCTCGGCTCCACGCTCCTGCTGGCCCTCGCGGCCCTCGTTTTCCTGCGCTACCTCGTCCGGAGTTTCAAGGCCTACTTCGTGTCGCCGCTCCGCCATCTCCCGACGGTCCACGAGACAGTGCTCATTCCATACTATGGGATCGGCGCGGTCTTCAAGATGGACGGCTTTCTCCGCCTCGAGAAGGTCCACAGGCGCAAGGGCCGGGTCGTTCGCCTCCATTCGCAGGTCGTGTCACTCGCGGACCCCGTGCTCGTCCGACGCGTCCTCAAGACCTCGGATTTGCCCAAGGGACCGAACTATGCCTTCTTCACGCCCCCCACGATGGCCGAAAGTGTGTTTTCTACAAGGAACAGAGATGTGAGAGGAACCGCCTGGTCTCTAGTGCCGAAGCTGACCATCTACTAGTACCACCGGGTGCGACGAAAGCTCCACTCGCTGTCATTCTCCCTGAAGTACATCGCGGGCCTGGAAACGTACATGGTGTCGGCCTGGAACTCGCTGCTACGGCGGACGGAGGAGGAGATTGCGTCATCGCCCACGGGCGAGGCCGTGGTGGAGCTCTGCTCGTCGTTCAACGCCGTGACCAACGACGTGATCGGCGCCACGGCCTTCGGGCAGTCCTTCGAATCGGTGCGCTCCTCTGGGCACCCGTTCCTCAAGCAGTCTGCGCGGATCCTCCGCCTCTTTATCCTGTGGGCCGTGTTCCCTATTACGCGGGGCTGGCTGGGCATGGATACTGTGCGCTACGTCAAGGAGTTTGTCGGAGCCGTGATTTCGGAGAGGAAGGAGCTGCTGGCACGGAACCCCGAGGCCGCGCCCAAAGACATCCTGCAGAACTTGGTGCTGGCCGAGGACGCCGAGAGCGGGACGCGACTGAACGAGGAGGAGATTACGAGCGAGGCCCTGACTCTGCTGATCGCTGGTGGTGCGTGTCAGATCGGACGGTTTCGTGGTGTCGACCTGACGGTTCCCAATCTCGTCTTTTAGCCGATACCACGGCCTACACCGTCTCGTGGTCACTCTATCTGCTGGCAACGCACCCGCAATATCTCGAATCCCTCCGCGCCGAACTTTCTTCGGCCTGCAAGGACGGGAACTTCTCGCACGAAGTGCTCAAGAACCTGCCCCTGCTCAACGGCGTCATCTCCGAGGCCCTGCGTCTCTACCCCGTCGCGGCCGGTCTGACCCGGCAGGTCGGGGCCGAGGGCTTCCCCATTGAGCACGAAGGCAAGACGATCGTCCTGCCGCCTGGAACCGAGGTCGTGCTCGGGTTCTGGACCATGAACCACGACCCTGCCATCTGGAAGGAAGCCAGCGAGTTTCGGCCCGAGCGGTGGTCTTTCGAGGGCAAGGAAGAGGGCGACGGGCCGAGGTGGTGCCGCCGGGACGCCTTCTTCCCGTTCAGCGAGGGATCGCGCGACTGCATCGGAAAGAACTTTGCCTTGCAGGAGCTGCGGGTCCTCGTGGCTCACTTTGTCAGCGCCTTCGACTTCAGAATGGCTAGGCCGGAGGAGAAGGTCGAGCCAAGAGAGAAGTTCATCATCGCTCCGAGCACGGGACGGTTGGACGTGATCGTGAGGCGGAGGAAGGACTAAGCATCTCGCATGGTCAGAATGAGTGGCAATTCATTGCATTTCTGAATCAAATCGTTACGAGGCGCCTGCATGAGTGACAGGCCATTAGTCGTTCGTCCGATCGGATTCCTCTGTGATCGTTCGTCGGGTACATGAACAGCGTCTCTCGGTTGCAGCGTGCTGCCGCGACGGCTGTTTCTCTCTCGACACGCGGTCGTTCCGCTCCTCTCGGTCATCTCCGTGTGGCTTCCGCGCCCCGGCGCTTCTCCGCGACCTCCGTGCCCCGCCGGACCTTTGCCGAGTTCCTCGCGCACCTCGCGTCCCCCCCGCCCCGACCCCCGAGACCGGACATGTCGGACGACCCCATTTCTGATGCCTTTGATCCCACCCCTGCGGGCACGGGCACGGGCGGGTCGCACTACCTGCCTCCGCAGCACCGCGCTGGCGGCGCGTCGACGGACGTCATTGAAGACGTGATTCCGACGGCCAGCTACCCTCCCAAATGGCCGTACCTCCCTCCGGATTTCGCACGGATGGACGAGAACGACGATTCCTTCTTCTACATGAGCGTGGGTCCCCTTCCGCAGCCCCGGCGCGGCGGACCGCCAACCCGTGCTGGCAGCCCCGATTCGTCACCCACATCGACGACGCCGCCATCTCGGCGCTGACCTCCTTCTACTCCGCCGAATTCGACGCGTACACCAACGGCGACCGGGAGAAACCGATCGACGTGCTCGACATCTGCTCCTCGTGGATCTCGCACCTGCCCACGGACCGAAAGTACGGCAAGGTCGTGGGCGTGGGGATGAACGACTCCGAGCTGAAACGAAATCCCGTGGGTGCCACGCGGCCGCCGCTCGCCCTTTAAACTGACCGGATCCGCCGCCAGCAACTCACCTCGTACATCCTGCGCGACCTCAACGAGTCGCCTTCCTTGCCCAACGACTGGGCCTCCTCCTTCGACTTTGCCATGTGCGTGGTGAGCGTGGACTACCTCGTCAAGCCGCTCAACATCTTTGCCCATGTGCGGCGGTGTCTCCGGTGGGTCGCCCTCGGCGCGGGACGACCTCCGGGCACGCTGATCTTGCGGCAGGCCGGGAGGCAAGTTCATCGTCTCCTTCTCGAACCGGTGCTTCCCGACCAAGGCATGGCGGGCGTGGCTTTCGACCGACAAGGACGCGGACCGCGTCTGGATGGTCGTGGGTAGCTCGTTCGCTAGTGGGCGGTGGCATCTGCTCACCTCGCCACCCCCAAGGGCTCCTTCTTCCACTACTCCACCACCCTCCTTCCTCCGGCCATGTCCTCGCAGCCCGAGAACCAGTGGGCGCGGATCTACGCGAAGGAGATCACGTTGGCCAGGGAGATGGGCGGGCACGATCCGATGTTTGTGGTCGTTGGGGAGAAGGCAGGAGGAGGAGCTAGCTCGCTGTGATCTTCTGGATATGGTTTGATGTGACCAGGTTGATGTTGTCCTGCATCTGAAGGATGATTGATTGCCCTTTTTCGGATCAGGGGGCCGCCGCGTGGAGGCGGAAAATCCTCGGGGCTTGCGGGTGCTACCCCGCCGCCGCTGTGTTGAGACGCGGGTCAATCCCCGACATAAAGCCGCGACGGCCTGCGGCAGCAGCCTCATTCTCGACAATGGATATCATCAGAGTCATCGCCCTGCCCGTCCGCCTGGTGGCGGGGCTCGTCGCGGCCGCCGCGGTGCCCATTGGGCTGGCCGCAGCCGGCGTAGCGCGCCTCGCCGTCGGATCCGTGGTCTTGGTGGTCCGCGCCGTTGGCCCGCCTTTCGTGCACGTTGTCAAGACGCTGACGTTCACGGCCCTCGAGGTCGGGTACCTCATCTACGGGATCGTGGCCACGCCGCTCGTGGCCGCCGCGGATGTGCTCTGGCGCGCCGCCCGCGCGGCCCTCAGCGCCGCGGTGCGCGTCACGGAGGCGCTCGTCAAGGCGCTCACCCGCGCGGCCGATGCCGTCGAGCGCAACGTCGTCGACCCCGCAAAGGCCGGCGCGGGCTTCGTGGCCAGGAAGCTGCGCGAGCTGGCCGCGTACGTGCGCGACCGCGTTCTGCTCCCCACCGGCCGCCTGGTCGTGCGCCTCTTCACTGCGGCGCGCGACGGCGCCGCTCGCGGTGCCACCGCGTTCAGCGACTCGGTCCTCCGCCCCATGGGACGCCTGTTCGTCGCCGGCGGACATGTCATGGAGGACAAGGTTCTCGTGCCGGCCGCCCGCGTGATCCGCCAGGCCGTCATGGCCATCGCCAACGCCGCGAAGTGGACCGCCAAAGGAACGCGCGACCACATCGTCGTGCCGGCTGCCAACGCTGTCACCTGGACCGCAAAAGCGATCTGGAACCACGTAATCGTGCCGGCCGCGGACGCCTTTACCTGGACGGCCACGGCGATTTGGAACGAGTTGATCGTGCCCGCTGCCACCGCCGCGCGCGACTACATCATCAAGCCGACGATTGCTGCGGTCAGTGCCACTGCGCGGTTCATCGTGCGGACCGCGGAAGCGACGGCAAGCTTCGTCTGGAACTGGGGCGTCATGCCACCATACCGGGCCGCCGTCGCCGCCTGGTCGTTCTTTGTCCGCCGCATCTTCCGGCCGACCAAGGGTTTCTTGGTTTCCGTCGTCATGGCCGTCGGGCGGTTCCTCCAGACGTACTTGCTCTACCCGGCCGCGAACCTGATCATGCGCATCAGCAACTTCGTCGTCAGCACCTTCCAGTACGTCGTCACGCACTACTCCCGCCAGCTCCGCTTCGCCTGGTACGCCGTGTGCATCGCCTGGTTCGCGCACGTCCTGGTCTTCTGGCCCTTCCCCCTGAATGTAATCACTATTGCCTGCGTCTCCTTCGGTGCCGTGGTAGTCGACTTCATCCTCGGCGGACGCGCAAGGCAGGACCACGCCGACATTGCCCGTGACGGCCTCGCCGGCCTGGCCCGCGCCGCCGCCCGCGATCGCAACGCGGCCGAGCTCCTCGCCGCGGGCCGGGAGGAACGCCTCCTCCGCCTGGTCTTTGGCGTACGCCCCCCAACCCGCGGCTGGGCCGATCCCGACGCCTCCACGGAGAGCTTCCTGGGCCTGTTCCACCGCAACCTGCGCGGCGCCCTCGCCGATGCCATGAGCACCGGCATCCTCGACCCCGAGCTCGTCGAGTCGTGCGATCCGGCGGTGGTCATCGCCGCGCCGGGGCTCACGCTGCTCCGCACGGTGGAGATCGCCGAGCCCGGAGCGCTCGAGGCCGTCACCCCTCCCTGGTGAGCCTTTCGTTCAGCACGTTGTCCTGATCGGTCCGCTAATTGCCTTCAACCACCAGGGAATTCCGCGCCATGTACTCCCGCTTCCTCAGCGACGTCGTCGCCCCTTACCACAAGCTCTCCAAATCCGACGACTCCCTCCTCCTGCTCAAGAAGTTCGTCATCGGCGGCGAGGACGGCCTGCCCCCTGCGCGCAAGTCCGACCGCGCACGGGCGCGCGTCCTGGCGATCGGCAAAGCCGTCGTGGGGCTGGCGTACGAGATCACCAAGCGGCCCGAGTTCAAGGAGGGGCTAGGAGACGACATCGCGGCGGTGACCGAGACGGCGGATGAGTGAACGGCGGCTGGACTACGGAACGAACGGGGTACAGGAGCGGGATGCGAAGACAAGGGTGGAGGAGACAAGACTGCAGCTGCTGACGGCTTGCGATACCGTGGATTCCACTGATTGAAACTGAATGTACTGCAGAATTGAAGCAGAAGTTGATGGATTTCCGGGAGCATCCGCGTGTCGGCGGTCTTGAGCGTGCGATGCGAAGCTGGAAGTCGCCTGCAAGGCGCTTCGCAGTCACGAAGGCAGTCGTGCCGATCCCCCCGCACGTGGGACGACGGGCGGCCGGCCTCACCGCCGTCGCTGGATGCCATCACGCAGAAGTCGGGGCGGGGCTCCGCGTACCAAACAGCCTTCGATGATTGGTCCTTCTCCGCGACATGCAGCTGCTGCACTGGCGGCCGCTGGGCTCGCAGCCGCGCTCCTCTTTGTGCTTTTCGGCGGGTTTCCAGGGTACGATTGGCGGAACGCGAGCCGCAAGTCGCCGCGCTGCCCCGTGCCGGGCTCGTTGCCCCCAATCGCCGTGCACCGCGAGAAGCACACGTCCCAAGGACAACAAGACGGCATCATCGCGTCGGTGTTTGCCGCTGTCGGCACATCGACGCGTTTCTTTGTAGAGTTTGGGTTCGACGCCAACTCCTTCGAGCGCAGCGTCGGCGCCAACACCTTCCAACTTTACCGGGCGGGTTGGCGCGGCCTGCTTCTCGACGGCGGCCACGAGAACGCGTCGATCAACCTGCGCAGGCACATGGTCACCCCAGCTAGCATTGTGCCGCTGTTCGAGCTCTACAAAGTCCCCCGGGACCTGGATTACCTTTCGATCGACATCGACGGAGCGGACCTCTTCGTGCTGATCGCCCTCCTGCGCGCAGGCTTTCGTCCTCGTTTGGTGTCGGTCGAGTACAACTCGAACTACTCGCCCGCATCGTGCCTCGCGTGGTCAGGCCCTTCCACCGGACAAGGCCGGCGCGGGGAGCTGCGCTTCAACGCCGCGTACGGCACCTCCCTCCCCGCCGCCGCCGCCGTCGGCGAGGAATTCGGCTACGGCATTGTCGCCGTCGAACCGTGCATGGACGTGTTCCTGCTGCGCTGCGACCTCTTCGACGGGACCGCGTCGCTCCCCACCGAGGCGCTGGCGGAGTTTACGTGCGCGGAGCTGCATCATCCCGCGGATCCCCAGCAGGCGTATGGGTTCTGGGACGTGTGCGAGTACCTGCGGCTCGGGGGCGGCGAACGGGCGGGACTCGCCGCTGTGCAGCGGGGTGCCGAGGCCGCGCGGGCGCAGGGGCGCGGCCGAGATGCATGCGAGGTGCTTCTTGTCGGCCCGGGACCCGGCGGCAAGAACGAATCGTCTGGTATGTGCGCAGTATACGACTCGCGAGGCGTCCTGGGTTGGGATTGACGGCATCTGGACGGGCGGCGATGACGATTGAGCGGCCGATGGGCTGGCTGTGTACGTCATCGGGCACGAATCCCGCCATATATTATGCTGCACGGCATGTCCATTCTTGTTCATGGCATCGGGGTCTTCGGGGACTAGGGACTGGCCGAAGAATCCTGGACCCCTCGGCCAAGGGTGTGCGTCCCTACTTCCCGCCACATACAAGGTCGGCGGCCAGTCCGCAAGGAGTCGACAACCCGCGCCCCGCTTTCCAACTCTTCCTTTCCCTCGCTCGTCAAGTACTGCACGATGCCCCGGGACGACGGCATGGCGAAGGACGCGGCCAAGGTTGGCCTGACGCAGAGAACGCGGCTGCAGCCACGGCCAATTCGTACTCCATTCCCCCAGGGGGCCGCCAGCGTGGCCGCCGTCAACGCGCTCCTCGGAGACAAGGCCGGCAAGATCGTCGGCAGCCTGAACGTCGCCGGCAACGTGCTCCACGGCGACATTTCCGAAGCCGTGGCGAGCGGTGGGTCTGGTGCGGCTGACGGATTGGGTAGGACCGCTGATGCTTCGTCGTGCAAAGGGCTGGCAACGAGCGCGGTGAACAAGGGGATGAAGGACGAGCCCAAGCACTAGCTCGCGGACGGCCGGATTGTGCTGCTCCTGATTGTCTGCGTCAATGCGATTGATCTGCATGCTCTAGCATCTCGCCTCGCCGTCGGAGTGATGCACCGCCCACAACGCTGCGTTTCGCGGCTCTTGTCGTTCGACAAGGACACGCAGGCGCCAAAGAAGCTCCCCTCGATGATCTCCGGGGTATGCTACCCGAAGTCAACGGCTCGCGGGTATCGCAAATGTTCAGCTTCATTGTGCCGAGAGGCCAGGCAGCGTGTGCACAAGCGGACCATATAGAGACGACGCTTGGTCGTCGCGCACGATGCTGAATGCCGCAAAGTCCCGGCCGCCGACGGGCACACCGAGCTTGGAAAGCGTGGCCCGCCTTGTGCACCACGGCACCGCGCATCGCGCTTACATGATGGCGACATACATCGCTGGACTCTCCTTTCGCAATCGGCTAGCAGAGCAAGCTCTTTTGAAAGGGTGGCGTCATCTGGCGGTCAAGAAAGGGGTAAGTAACACGCGAGTTTACTGGCATGGGCGCGACAAGGGGTTCGAGTCGATAGATCGATCTGCAGCAATTCGGTGGCCTTGTACTGGCCGGCCCGTGGCTCATAGACGTGGCTTGGCGGCTCTGTTATGGGACGACACCAATGAGGGATGCCGCGCCGCGGCAAGGGACGCACCGATCCCTCAAACCCTCATTGCTTCGTCTGCCCCCCCCTGCGAGCGATGGGCCTCCGCCGCGCCCTCCTCGCCGCGCTGCTCGGCCTCGCGCTGTGCGCCGCCCCGTCGGCCGCGCAGGACTCGGTGGCCGCGGTGCGCGGCGCCCTCGGCGACTCCACCTATTCGCTGGTGTGGCTACAGCTCGCAACCTACGCCTATGTCAACCAAAGCAAGTCGGGCATTTCGGACGTCTCCAAGGTGCTGCCGCAGAAGGTGCGACTTCGGATCCCGCAGCAGACGCCTTTCCTGACTCCCATGGACAGCTCGCGACTCTCCCCGCCATCCCCCTGCCGTCTGCCAAAGGCGCTCTGCCGTTGCCGCTGCCCGCGGATCAGACCCTCCCTGGCGCGTTCCAGCTCGAGTGGGGTCCCGCCTATTCGGGCGCCAACCTCATCTATGCGGTTTCGTACAAGACGTCTTCCGGCAGCCCCGTCTTCCTTTCCGTAGTCATTAGGGGAACCGATATCTCTGCGGGAGCTTTCGGCCTTCTCAAGCAAATTTTCCAGGACTTCGATGCTTGCCAGGTGGTCGACTACACCCCCTCTGTCCTGGACTGCAAGGTTACTAAGAGGGATTCGAGCAAGTCGCAGATTGCAAAAGGTACATGCTCCGGGCTGAAGCAGCTCCTCGGCCTATCCGGCACCATCAATGCCACGGGCTCGGCCTCTACCCTCATTCCCTTCCTCGACTCGTACCGCACTGCCAATGCCGACGTGCCCGTCGTTGTCACCGGCCACTCCCTTGGCGGCACCCAGACCACCGCCATGGCGCGATACCTCGTCGACTTTTGGGCCGCCAACCGCACCTCGGTTTCCTCCTTCCCCATTGCCCCAGCGACGGCCGGTACCGAGGTCTGGACCGCCGAGTACAACAGGCTTTTCTCCAACAAGGGCCTGTCCTACATCAACTCGCTCGACATTGTGCCCATGGGCTTTGACCAGGTGGCGAACACCACGACTCTCTGGGGTGCCTACGGCGGTCCCAAGGCGCCGATCTATCTCGATGGGATGGTCAAGTACCTTAGCGGCTGCTTTACGAACAAGGTGTGTCGCTGCACCAGCACCGGCCACCTTTGCAGTCGCACTCAACTCCATTTCCGGCCCTCGCAAACCATTACACGCAAACCATTCCACACAGAACTATGTCCAAGTGGACCCTAAGGCCGTCATGTCCGGCTCCGTCGTGGCCAACCAGACCAAGTACCTGGGCCAGCTCGAGGCGCAGCACTTCCCGCCGCTGTACATGTCCCTCATCTGCGGATATCTCGTTACCCCCGGCCGGGCGGTCAACTACATCCAAAACCTGCCGTCTTCGGACAGCGTTGTTAACGGATGCGCCGCGGCGCAAGCTGCCAACCCGGAGCCGTTCGTTCCGCCGACAGTTGGTGGGATCGCATTGGACGAGCAGAGCCCGTTCGATCCGTGGCCGGTGGCGACTACGACGAGGCCTTCGGGGGCTGGAAAGACAGCTGCCGGGATGGCTGCGGGGCTCGTTGCCATACTGGGAGTCTTCCTTGGATTCTGAGGCCTAATTAAGGAGGATGGATAACTGATGCGCCACCGCTGCACAGGGTTGCCGACCAGCCCGTCAACAAAGGGATGAAGGACGACTCCAAGCATTAGCGGGCGGACGGCCGGATTGTCCTGCTCCTGATTGTACACATATTGCATGGTCTATAGCTTTCATGCTTCGTCGTTTTCCGTACATCCGTAACATTCAGAGTCCGCTCCGTCCAACACGACGATGAACTTGGGCGACGACCTGTTGACGAGTTTGACGACGAGTTCGACGCGAGTGGAAGCGGCTCGTGCGGACTTCTACGATCGGGTGATCGTCGATGCCGCCCGGGAGACACTTTCCCCCCAAACTCTCCGTGGTTCTGCTCCCTCGTGTCGTTTTCCTGCTTCCTCTTTGTAGTACGGATGGCGGCCCCCACGCCATTCACCTTCTCCCCCGCCCCCGCGGATGTCTCGGACCTCCTCTCGCGTCTGCGCTCAGCGCGTCTCCCTCCGCCCGAGCCATCCGGCCTGCGTGACCCCTGGGCCATGGGCGTTCCTCTCCGCGTGCTGCAGAACGCGCGCGACGCATGGCTAGCGTCCGATATTTCCGCGATGCTGGAGGAGATCAACAGCGTGCCGGGGTATAAATTGGACCTGCCTAAACTGCCGGGAACGCATTTCTTTCACCTCCGGTCGCGTCGCCCGGATGCGGTACCGCTGCTGCTGTGCCACGGATGGCCGCAGACGTCTGTCGAGTTCATCGATATCCTCCCGTCCCTCGCGGACCCGGCGGACTCTGCGGCGCCGGCATTCCACGTCGTGGTGCCCAGTCTTCCCGGCTACCTGTTCTCGGACCCCGCGCCGAAATCGGGGACGGGCATCGACGCGATCGCGAAGGGCTGGGTGGAGCTGATGGGCATCTTGGGATACGAGAGGTTCCTCGTCCACGGGGGCGACTGGGGCTCCTTCGTGTCGAGGTGGATCGGGGTGGTGGCCCCGGACAGGGCCATGGGCGTACACGTGGGTGCCACCATGTTTCCTTGTGCGTCGTCTGACCAGGGGGCCTGTAGATCACCGCCCCGCGCTTCCTCCCGCCCGACCCGTCCCTCTCGCTGGCCTACATCCGCCACCGCCTTTCCGAGTACCTCCCCTCGGGCTGGACATACACCCCCGCCGAGGAGGCCGAGATGGCGGCGTTCGCAAAGCACCAGCGCCGCAACCAAGGATATTCCGAGATCCAGCGCACAAGGCCGCAGACGATTGGCGCTTCGCTCTCCGATTCGCCATTGGGCCTGCTGGCATGGCACCTCTGTGGGTGGCGGTCGATTGGCCGCCGACGTATTACGGAGCGCTGATCGGCTTTTGGTTCAGGCCTGTACCACACCTGGGGCGAAACGCCTCCGACCGCCGACCTTCCCCCCCGGATCCCCCTCTCCAAGATCCTCCGCATCCTCACCCTCGTCTGGCTCACCAATACCGGCGCCACCAGCGCCAGGATGTACTTTGAAGACTTCGGCGTCATCGGCGGGCGCGTCTTCACCGAGCGGATCCCTGTGCCGCTGGGCGTGGCCGGTTTTCCCGGGGAGCCGGGGAAGGCGCCGCGGTGGTGGGCGGAGGCAAGGGGGACCGAGGTGCTGAGGTGGAAAGAGTTCCCCAAGGGGGAAGGCGGCCACTTTGCCGCGATGGAGAACGCTGGAGCGTTGGTGGGGGAGATCCGGGGGTTCTGCAGGGACGTGGAGCGGAGGGCGCGCAGGCTGGGTGCCAAGCTGTGAACTAGCTGTCGAATTGATTCGTCGCCGTGCTTTGTGGCTGCCAGGACGCTTGCGATCGGATTTGCGTTGGCTTCTCCGTCATCACGAGCTTCGAACCGTCAAAGACCTGTCAAACTTTTTCCGTGACTTCCCGACGCCACCGCTTGACATGGACAGCCCGACGCCACCGCCGCGAGCGGTGCTGCTGTCGCGGCTGTCTTTGGAGGCGAGGCGCGGGCCGGCCCCGCCGCTGTCGCCGCCGCCACCGGCGCTCCCGACGCCGCCAGCGTCCCCGGCGTCCCCGCCCCCGCAGCGGCGGTCGACGAGCCGCCGGTCGTTCGACGACCCCGAAAGACTGCGCGGCGAACTTCGGGCTCTGGAAGCTGCGCACCGCCTTGCGCACGCGGACCTCGAGGCCGCGCTGAGCCGCGCGAAGGACTCCGCGGCGCGGACGGACCGGGCAGAGGCGGCGCTCAAAAGGGAGCGGGCGAAACGCAGGACGCTGGAGCGCCGCATCGCCGCGCTCGAGGACGCGCTTCAACGACGGACGCTGGGGCTGCTCTCGCGGCGCGGGCTGGGGCAACGCTGCCTGGCGGAGGAGTTCGTGCGGCGGAGCCGGGACGTGCGGTTTCTGGCCGAAAACCACCCGGATGAGGAGAACGAGGACTACGAGGGGCGGACGGGCAGTCCTCCGGGGTCGGACCCGGACGGGGAGGGCGAAGATGGGTCGGACGACGGGGAGGACTCGGAGGCTGACGGGGACCCGCCGCTGGCCGACGACATTCGCCCTATGCCCGCGACCTCGCTGCTCTTGTCGGCTGTGCGCATGTCGCTGGACCGCGCGAGGTCGGTGCGGACGAGTTCCGTGGCGGGGGACGCCCCGCGGACGCCAGACGTGCCGCTTCCTGGGGGGCCCGCGCCTGTGGCGGAAAAAGGGCCGCCGGCCGTGGAGTACGAGTTCAACGAGGCTTTCCGCGCACCGGACAAGGCGGAGGAGGGGAAGAAGGGCAAGGGCAAGGGGCTTTGGTCGTGGTTGTCGGGTTGAACGGAGCGGCGGGACCGTTCCCCTCTTCTTCTACTTCTACTTCGTCGAAAGCAATTTCGAACGACCGATTCTTCTGGAATGATTGATGTACCTATTTCGTTGAACGAACTACTAGATGATTGAAGATCACGATTTCGAGCTCAAATGATCCGTGGGAGCAAAATCTGTTCAGAAAGGCAAGGCAAGACAACACAATCAATAGCGTAGAGCAGCGTCCAGGGAAAAGTCTTCCACGCCCCCATCGCCAAATACCAACGTTGGTTCCCGGCTCCAGTGCGGTGTGCCGCCTTCCTCAGCCCGTCAACCTCTGCTTCGCAACCTCTAGTGTGGATCTGCCCCAAACTGCTTCCGATACCGCTCCATGATCTGTCACACGTTGGTGAGCGAGAGCAGGTTCCGTATCTCCAGACGTGCTTGGCCGTTTCTCGACAGTTCCGCCAACAGGCGTGGACGCCCTCAAAGATTCCGGATCCGCTCCCGACGCCCCGCTGTCGCCGCCACCTTCGCAATCCGCTCTGCCCTCGTCGGAGGCCGCCGTGCCTTTGCGATCCAGCGCAGAACATTGCGCCGGTACGACGGCGCCGCCGCCTCGAACCATGCGCGCGACCCGGGTACCGCATCAAGCGCGCCGCCCAGGTCCGCCGGGATCTCGAGCGCATCGACGTCGGAATGCGCATCCCATCCCCCCGACGCCTTGGCGATCGCGATCGCCCGCCGTCCCGGCTCCGCGAGGCGGCCCTCCGCCTCGAGCCGCGCCGCGCGCTCGCGGTAGGTCGCCGTCCACGCGTGCGTCCGCCGCGGCGTGACGAGCTGCATCGTGCGGTCCTCGTCGAGTTTGCGCCGGACGCCGTCGATCCAGCCGAACGCGAGCAGCTCGTCGAGCACCTCGTCCCGCGACACGTACGGGGCCCCAGCGCGCTTGAGGTGCGTGACGAGCCACACGCCCTCGCGCCGTGCGTGGTGCTCGGCGAGCCACGCGCGCAGTTCGTTGCGCGAGCGCACCTCGATCTTCGGGTAGCGGTCGGTGTCCACCATCGGATCGGATTTGAGCGTGTGTTTACCCGCGGGCGGGTGGCCGGATTCCCCGCGAATCACGATCAGGGATCGTCAACGGACGTTAACCATGACTCCGTCTCGTACCTTCGAACAATGTGAAGCGGCGGTGATTTAGAGCAACTGGACGTGGACATGTCGGGGTTCTCGAAGCTAGCGATGTTACTCTCCTTCCACTCCGTTTTGGCTTCCAGGGGCCTACGACGTCTCTGATTGCTCAGATCAGAGCTGGTACATAATCTCAAGCTCCACTGTCAAGACAAGACACAGCTCAAAAGTCGAACGAGAAGGAATCCTCAGAATGGCGACCGCCGAACATCAGCTTCCCACTCCCCGTGCACATTCCCGCCTTCCTCAGCTGCGCGCCAAGATTGCCGGAAACCGCTCTCTCGCCACCTCGAGTGTGGGATCCGTCCCGAGCTGGTCCCGGTACCGTTCCGTGATCTGCCTCAGGGCGTCGCCCTTTTCGCTCTCCTTCTTGAGCTCGGCCTCCGCGGTCGCCAAACTGCGTGTAAGCTCCTCCAGCTCCTCCTCCGTCGCAGCCAGTTCCTCGTCCGCAATTCCGCTCTCCGCTGCATTGGGTGGTTGCCGGTCCTGCAGCGCCGCGCTCAGGCCGAGAAGCGTCGTCTGTCGTCGGGAGGCCTCGGCGGCGTTTGTTCTCGCCCTGGCAAGCAGATCCGCCGCCTGACCATTCAGTTCGTCGAGCTGCCTCTGCTTCTGCTCGAGCTTCGAGTTGAGCGACCCCGCCTCTTCGAGGCACTCCTTCTCGGCCGCCCTCTCGTTCTCGACGCCCCTTTGCGTCGCCTCGCACTGCTCCTCCAACAGGCCCACCGCCCCTCGGAGCTGCCTGAGCGATTCCAGCTCCGCACGGCGCAGCTCCTGCTCCCGCTGCAACGCCTGGGACCGCGAAAATCGGTGAGCTGTGCTTCTCAACCCGCCGGGACCACGAACCTCCTCTGCCTTCACCTTCCTCCCCTCCGCCCCGCGCAGCTTCTCCCTCGCCGCCTCCACTTCCCCCTCCAGCGCCTCGAACCGCCCCCTCAGGGCACGCAGCGCCGCGCGCCAGCCGCTGTTCGCGCGGGGGGACAACTCCTGCGTCGTGCGTGCTCCGTCGAGGAAGGAAGGCGTGGGGTTGGAAAAGTCGCGAAGTCCGCGCAGGACCGAGTCGGTCGGCGGGTCAGGGAGGGGAGGTAGTCGGGGCTCCATCGCTCTCGCACGGAGCGAGGTGGGACGAGATGTCGAGGGACGATGGTCGCACTCTCCTCATGATTGGTCGATCGCCGTGCGGACAAGCGATACATCAGCATCTGACTATCTGTTGCTCCTCGAATCCATTACTTGCAGTGCAGGATGCAAAGTGCGATGGGTGATCTGTACGGCGAGAGGAGTCCGAGTGGCTTCACACTACTGACCTCTATCCGAGCAGCAGGCAACCAATAGCAGGAAGATCAACGCCACAAAAGCCGTTGCTAGCACGGTGGCCGTATGTCGGAAGCGGTCGCCGCGCGGCTGCCTGATTGGACGAAGGTGATCGACCCTCAGAACCCATCTCACATCTCATGAGGCCCATCGCGGCTCGAATTGAAAGAATTGCAGTCGAGCAAGGAATGACCTGGTCCGAATAGCCTTCTAGGGGCGCAGATGCTGATGAAACTGCGGATGGGCACCGGGAGATCTGAAGTGGCGAATCCCGTCTCCCACCTCCCTTCGCCACCGCAGACTGACCAATGGCCCCGCCCGAGTACGACCCGTCGGCCGTCGCTGCGGCGTCCACGCCGGACCGGCAGCTCCCCTACGCCGCG
This sequence comes from Hyaloraphidium curvatum, assembly GCA_025558095.1. Classification (NCBI taxonomy): domain Eukaryota; kingdom Fungi; phylum Monoblepharomycota; class Hyaloraphidiomycetes; order Hyaloraphidiales; family Hyaloraphidiaceae; genus Hyaloraphidium; species Hyaloraphidium curvatum. The sequence continues at coordinate 456,083 of JAIVFI010000031.1, read as the reverse complement.
CACGTGCGGTCCGGGATGCCGTACCGGGCCCTGGCCAAGCGCGACTTCCACATTGGCGCCCGCGAGGGCCTCGGCGTCTTTGGCTCCGACGCCCGGGCGAGGGCAGCCGGTCCCGTGCCCGGCCTCGATCTCGAGGACCCTCAGTTGTACTACAACACCGGCCCGGGGTCGCTGTCGGCCGAGTACTGGAAGGGCAAGGAGCTGCCCCGGCCGACACGCGATCTCGCGAAGCTCAGGGCGGACCTCGTCCAATGGGGATACTGCCTCGTCGCCGAAGTCTTTTCGCCGAAGCAGCTCGAGGCGGTGCGGGACCGCGTGTACGCGCAGGCCGACGGCGAGAGAAAGGCCGGCGTTGCCCACTTCTCGGCGGGCGCACCGCCGCCGGGGAAGAAGCTGCCCCCGGTCCAGCTGGTGCACTCGTTGCTCAACAAGGGGGAGTTGTTCCGGCACGTGTTCGAGATGGAGCCCGAGGCGATCCAGGGCGGACCCGCGATCGAGCAGATCCTGCGCGAGGCGCTCGGGGACGACTTTGTCGTGTCGACCTACCTTTCCCTGATTACGGACAAGTACAACCTGCCGCAGAACCTCCACCAGGATCAGGTAGGCGCGCCTAGCTCGAAGCCGCAGATCCCTCTGACTCTGCTGTCGTCCTCTAGTCGTCGGCGCCGTTCCAGACCGAAGCAGGCCCGATGAGCCTCAACGTGCTCATCTTCCTCGATGAGTTCACGCAGCTCAACGGCGGCACACTCGTAATTCCCGGCTCGCACCGCATCGTTTCCCGCTCGCCGGAGCTCGATGCGCCCCTTCCGCCGCCCGTCAACGCTACGGGCCCTGCGGGCACCGCGCTCATCTTTGAAGGGCGGCTGCTGCACGGTGCTGGCGTCAACAGGACCGACCGTCGCCGCGCCGCCCTTATCCTGGACTCGAGGATGCATTTTCTGAGACAACAGGAGCTCTTCGTCGTGAGCCTGGCCCCGGACGTCGTCGACAAGATGTCGCCCAAATCCCTGGCCCGCCTCGGCTTCCGCCCGCGCGGAATGGGAGGCGCAGAAGGCACCTTCAACGAGTTTCAGCTTGCGCACAAGCAGGCGCTGGTCGAAGGCAACTACAAGCCGGTGCGAGAGCTGAGCCCGGACTCGCCGGCGGAGGTGCTCGCCGCGGACTACACCGTGCGGCACACCGAAACGGCCACGAGGCAAGCCCCGCACCAGGAGGACGCGATCCCTGCCGTCAAGGAGAGGTTTGCCGGGCTCGAGCCGGTGCTGCCCCGCGGGCCGATCGCCAAGAATGTTGGGCTGATGGGCGAGAAGATTGAATTGAAGCTGTAATCATTCTTCGTTGCTGTGGAATGTGAACGTCACCGTGATAGCAGCGCGCCGAGAATACCTCCTGAAGCATGATGCTGGCCGTAACGGAGATGTTGAGCGCCTCGACCGTGCCCGGGTGGGCGGGCCGGCGTGACCCAAGTCCCGCGTTGAGTCCATTGAGTCGCCGGAACATGGTGCAGTGCCCACCGTGCGCACGCCCAAATGACGGAGGACAACAGCAGCTCTCCGACCTTGGCGGACGTGCCAGCAGAGCTCGTCGCCCGCTTCGTCGAGTGGGACCGCCCACGACGCTTTTCTGGACCTGGCCCCGCTCACGCGTTTCCCCAGCTTCGTCGCTGGAACCTGCCCGGCGTACAATGGCATTATCCACGGCGACGCGTTCGCGCCGGATTGCACGTGCACGAAGGGCCTGCGGAAGGCACTGTTGCCGCTGCTTCTCGTGAACCGCGCCTTTTTCCACGCGGGTGCCATGAAGATTTGGTCGCACTTGGGCGAGAATTCCTATGTCGAGGAGCTTTTCGGACATCCGACGAAGGGAAAATCGCTTCTCGGCGCCCTGACGACCTCGCCGCGGTCGTCTTTCTACGGGTCCTGCGTGCGGTCGCTCTTCGTCCAAATGCCTCCCTTCAAGATGCTCAAGTCGAGCAACCTGGAGACCGTGCTTCAAAGCCTCGAAGCCATTGTTGGTCGCCTGCCCAATCTCGCCAAGCTCGTGCTCAACTATGATGCGTCTGGCCTGGATTGGTCGCTGACGGATGCGATCCTGGAGGCGGCCGCGGGTTGCCCGCTCCGCGTGCTTGATTTACGCCGGGTCAACATCGACGACCAGATCTTTTTGGCGGGCCTCAAACGGTGGAACTTGAGCTCATTGACCGTCGGAACCGACTGCGTCGAGCGTCGCTTTCCAAAGATGCTTGCTTCCGCGATTCCAGCGGGAGTCAGGAAGCTCTCGCTGACCAAGAAGGCGGCTCCCGCCGCGACGGAGGACTTGGAGAGCCTGTTGGGCCGAATCAAACATCTCGAGGCGCTCGAGCTGTCGATCACCGACGGGCTTGCGCAGCCGGAACCAGCGCTTGTCAAACGCTGCACCGCCAACCTCCAGGAGCTCTCGCTCAGCATCACCGGCTTGTGGCGATCCCAGGACGTGACGATCGGATGGCTCGAGAACGTCGAGTCGACCTCCTTGACGAGCCTGGAGCTCGTTAGCCACCCGTGGGACGAAGGCGGCGCCGTCTTTTCGCGGTTGCTCGCGTGCAATCCGCGACTGGAAAGCATCCAGCTCGCACACTGTCCCTTGGATGTGAGTTTCACCAGTCGCGGCAGAATGGCGGTCTTCTCATGTCAATTGCCTTCAGGAACTCGACGCCGGCGTTCTGTTTGCAAATTGCCCAGCCGGGCTGCGTGAGCTGTCCCTGATGGGCTGCGACGTGGGCGAGCAGCTCCCCGCCATCCTGTCCCGGACCCCGCGCCTCGTCACTCTCTCCTTCACCAGCGACACGCTGCCTCCGAACGGGGCCCTCGGGGAAGGAATGCTGGATGCCATCTGCGCGCTCGGATCGCTGCGCAAGCTCGACCTCGCGCTGACGCATTTTCTCGTCACGAAGGACGACCTCGCGCTGGCGCTTAGGAAGATGCCCAGGCTCGAGATCCTCGGGCTGCCGTTCGAGCCCCTGAAGATCAACAGGAAATGGGCCGACAACGTGCGCAAGTGGAATCCGAAGATACGAATCGTGAACACCCCATAGCGATTTGCTGGCCGCTGGAGCTGCATGACATTTGGGCAGGACGTCGGGACGCACCCGTCGTCATCATGGCGGTCGAAGATTTCCAGCAGTAATTGCACTTCCGCACAAACGAGAATCACGCCCCCTGCCTGACCTCCCACCTCCTCCTGCCGCGCTCCTCCTCCCTCGCCATCCTCCTCTCCTCCCTCTCCGCCTCCTCGTCCTCGTCCCCCAGCACCCCTGCCACCCCGTCCATCCAGCCCTCGTCCGCCTCCTCGGCGATCCACTCCGCCGTGCCCTTGCCCACCGGCGCGGGCTCCCACACCTCCTGCTCCTCGTCGGGCTCCTCGAACGCGGTGACGTCAACGATCTGCACGCCCAGCTCCTCGCGGATGGCGTCGAGCTCCGCGGCTAGGCGGGCATAGAGGGCGCCGTCCGTGTCGGATTCCTCCTGCGGGCGGCCGAAGAGGGGGAGCGAGGAGAGCGGGTCGTCGGCGCCGAAGCGGCGGGCGAGGTGGTACCGCAGGTCGTCGAGCAGCTGCGGACCGGGGCCGCGTCAGCCCGAACGGCACGCGGACAGCGCACGGTGCGGCTCACCGGCACGGAATCCTCCTCCTCGCGCTCGCGCACCCACTCGGCCGACTCGGCGATCATCCGCACCAGCATCTCCCTCAGCGTCTCCTCCTCTTCCTCGCCCTCGGCTTCCGGCGCGTCCTCCTCCCCTTCGAGCAGGTACCCCTCCAGCTCCGCGGCGACGCGCGCGGTCGCCCACGCCTCGACCCTCCCCACGCCGAGCCTCTCGGCCGCCTCGAGCAGCCGCAGCACGTCGCGCTTGTCCCACGCGCGTTCGCGCGCGGGGTGGAGGATGTAGCTCGCGACGAGCGACGTCAGGCGGGGGAGGAGGAGCAGGGCGGGGGCGGGGAGGAGGTCGTGCACCGAGGGGGTGTCCAGGGCCTGGGGCACAAAGAGCGCATCCGAGTAGAGGAAGTGCAGGACGGTCACCGCCACGCGCGGGTCCGCCGGTTCCTCGAGGCGCACGAGCCCGGCGCGGGGTTCGGAGAAGCCGCCCGAGAGCATGGCGGAGAAGTACGGGGAGCGGGAGCGGAGGACGCCCGAGTGGCACCGCAGGAGGGTCGGGGAGGTGCGCGGGCCGACGGAGATGAGGAGGTCCGGGCGGGCGGCGGCGACGAGGTGTTCGACTAAAGGGCCGTGTTCGGGGATCGGAGGCGGGGAGAGGGGGTCCGTGATTGCCGGGTGAGTGGCACGGAATGCGGCCAGGGCGCGTTCGAGAGCCAAGATGGAAGAAGATGAGTGGTCCTTCGAAGGCCCGCGGAGCACGTTCCCGTTGGCCTCCGGTGCGATGGGTCCCGGTGCCGCGCCGCCGCGCAGGCTGCTCGAAATGAGGCAGCCCACGAGCCACGCGAGCTCGCCCATGATGTCCTCCACCTTGCCCGTCAGATTCCGCGCGCCCAGCGCGGCGCGGATCGCGGTCCGCGGGTGGTGGTGCCGCCCGTGGTGCGGGTGCTCGCGCTCCCACAGCTCGCGCTCCTCCGCCGCGCGCTGCAGCTCCTCGACCTGCGCGCGCAGCTCGCCGAGGTGCAGCGCGCCGCACACGCGGATCCATTCCGGGTACAGCGACTCGGGCACGGTGTCGTCCGCGCGGCCGGTGTAGAACCAGCGGATGCAGGCGCGGAACACGTCTGCGTCGACGCGCGAGCGCACGCGGGCGTAGTCGGCGTCGCGCCAGCGGGTGGCCAGGTTTGCGGCGAAGAAGGGCGAGCGCGCGGCCAGCAGGAAGCGGTGCGCGGGGATGCGCTCGCCCGACAGGTAGAAGGCAAAGTCGGGCGGGAAGTCCGCGAGCGCCGGCGACTCGTGGCCCGGGTCGTGCAGCAGCCTGGAGCCCGCCAGCAACCCCGCCAGCCATAGTGCGAAGTCCTGCCGCTCGTCCCTGCGCGTCGAGTACTTGTGGTTCCGCAACAGCGCGCGGATCGAGTCGGTCAGCGCGCCGTACAGGCAGCGCTCGCCCTCGAACGTGGTCGGGTCGGCCTGCGCGCCGGCGCCCAGCAGGAAGCGCACGACGGCCTCGTGGCCGCACAGCGCGGAGTAGTACAAAGGCGTCGCATCGAACGCGTCGCGCGCGTTGACCGGCACGTCGGCGGCGATCAGCCGCTTGACGGTCTCGAGGTCGCCCTTCCTGCAGGCGAGCACCAGCGACGCGAACAGCGGGTGGTCCGACGGCGCGAGCGTCGACGTGAAGCGCGCCGCCGCGAACGGGAGGTCGAGCGTCGTCGTCCGCATCGCTACCGACGCCGAGATCGGGGGATCGGGCCGGCCAGCCGATGTCCGGTGTACTTGTTTGGCCAAGGGATTCGACCAGTGCCTGCAAAACTCTCGCCACGTTCAACCGGGTGCAGGCCGCGCGAGATGGATATCCGGGTGTCGGGCGGGCCGGCTGCGGCCAGGTGGGGCTGCCGAGTGCGGCGGGATTGCAGATCTCTGACTGTCCCGCGTGTCGGCCAGGCTGCTCCGCGGCGCGCCGGCCAAGCGGCTCGCGTGGATCTCCCTGGCCGTGCTGCTGTACGCCCTCGTGCTGCCCGCCGTGTGGCGCACCGTCGGCGAGCCGCGCCGCGTGGCAGAGCTCGCGCTGGCCGAGAAGCGCGAGACGGCAGACGAGCGCGCGTTCGACGCGCTCGACGACTTCGGCGCGGACGACCTGGACGCGGCTTCCGATCTCGACGCGGAGTCCGATCTGGACGGCGGGTTCAAGGCCAATGTCACCCGCGCGAAGAACAGCACCGACGAGGACTTTGATTTCAAGGCCGCCGAGGAAGCGCTGCCGCCCGGCTGGCTGCCGTCGCCACTGCCCATGCTCGGCCTGTTCGGCGCAATCACCGCCCACGCGCTGTTCCACCTCTGCTGCCGCTGGTACCCGCCGTTCGAGGCCGCCGCGCTGTACGACGCCGCGCCGGCCGTGCGGAGGGGCGACGCCACGCACGCCATCGTGTTCCCGCCGCCAAACAGGGGCAAGCCCGCCATAGTACCGCTGGACTGGGCGATCGACGCCAAGGCGTACCAGGAGAACGCGCCGCCGCCGTCCGCCGACGCCGGGGACCCCGGCCCGCCGCTGGCAAGGCTGACGTTCCAGCGCCAGCCGCTGCTCCTGCACCGCGACGCCATCCTGCCGCTGCCCCTGCCCACCTCGCTCCCCCTGTCGCACTACCTCGACAGCGCGGGCATCGACCCGTCCAAAGTGCCCGCCCTGCGCGACATGTACGGCGTCAACGACGTCGCCCTGCCCCCGCCGCGCTTCTGGGAGCTCCTCTTCGAGCAGATGCTCTCCCCGCTCGCCGTCTTCCAGGTCTTTTCCGCCCTCCTGTGGTTCCTGGACGGCTATTCGCTCGCCTACACCGGCATCAGCATCGGCTCGACGGTCATGTTCGAGGGCATGACGGTGCTGCAGCGCACCCGGACGACGGGGATGCTGGGCACCCTGTCGCCGCCCCCGCGCAAGGTGCGCGTGTACAGGGGCGCGTGGATCGAGGTGGGGGAGAAGGAGGTACTGCCCGGGGATCTGGTGCTGGTGGAGGAGGGGAACATCGCGTTCGACTGCGTGCTGGTGGCGGGGAACGGCGTCGTCAACGAGGCCATGCTCACCGGTTCGTTGCCTGCGGGGCGGTTCCCCCCATCGCTTGCCTAATGCTCTGTGCAGGCGAATCCATCCCGCTGCTCAAGGACCCCCTGGCGCCCCCCGCCGACGGCTCGGCCTCTGCGCCGCTCGATCCCGCCGAGGCGCACCGCACGCACTGCCTCTCCTCCGGCACCACCCTCCTCTCCGCCACCCCTCCCACGCAGCCCCTCCCCTCGGGCGCCCCCCTCCCCGAAGCCAAGGGCCTCGTCGCCGTCGTCCTCCGCACGGGCTTCGCCTCGGAGCAGGGACGCCTGCTGCAGCTCATCGCCTACTCGCAGAGCCCCGTGTCGTCGGACACGAGGGAGACGTTCATGGCACTGCTGCTGCTGTTTTCTTTCGCGCTGGTGGCGGCGGGGTACGTGTGGAGGGAGGGCAGGGAGAAGGGCAAGGACGTGCAGGAGCTGGTGGTGCGGGCGATCGTGATCGTCACCTCGGTCGTGCCACGCGGGCTGCCGATGCAGGTTCGTGGCATGACGTCCCCTGCGCTCGGGCGTGTTCGCTGACGCCGTTTGCCCGTCCGAAGATGGCCACGGCGGTGCACACGGCCCTCCTCTCCCTCTTCCGCGCCGGCATCTTCTGCACCGAGCCGCACAAGGTCCCCCTCGCCGGCAAGGTGTCCCACGTCGTGTTCGACAAGACCGGCACGGTGACGACGGACCGCCTCGTGCCCGTCGGGGTGGTCAACGCCGACGGGGCGGGCCGGGCCGAGGACACGTGGGGGATGAAGGAGGTCAAGGAGGCCAAGGGGATGGCGGCGGTGGTGCTCGCGGCGTGCCATTCCATCGTGGCGGTGGCGGACAAGAAGGACGACAAGGCCAAGGAGGCCAACGGCGCCGAGCAGGCCAACGGGTCCTCCTCCGAGGTCGCCAAGAAGGACGATCAGCCCGCCAAAGCGGCGGCCAGGGAGCACCTCGCCGGCGACCCGATCGAGCTCGCGGCGCTCAAGGGCGTCGAGTGGACCTGGGACCACGCGTCGTCGGCGGCGACGCCGGGGGTGTTTCGTCTGCGGGAGCTCGCGCTCGGGGTGGTCAAGAAGCGGCTGGCGGAGCTGCAGTCGGTCCCCTCGTCGCAGCGCACCCCGGAGCACGCGGCCAAGACGAAAAAGGCCGAACAGGAGGTGGCAGAGGCCGAAGCGGGGGTGGCCGAGGCCAAGAAGAAGGCGGGGGAGAGCCGGTATGCGCGCGTCGAGGTGGTCGCGAGGCACCATTTCGCCTCGGGGCTGCAGAGGATGAGCGTGGTGGCCAAGGGAATCCCGCGCGGGAGCGGCAAGGAGGACTGGGTGTGCCTCGTCAAGGGGTCGCCCGAGGCGATCAAGGGCCTTCTGGAAGAGGGTGCGGCGCCCGAGTGGTACCAGGCTTGCTACGAGGGCATGGCCCGGAAGGGCCTGCGGGTGCTCGCGCTGGCGTACAAGTCGGCCAAGGCGTCTGACCGCCCCGCGGAGCGGCCGCGGGAGTGGGTCGAATCCGGGCTGCAGTTTGCCGGCTTCGCGGCGTTCGAGTGCAAGGTCCGTGCGGATTCCGGGGCAGTCGTGCGCGCGCTGCGCGAGTCGGGGCACGCCGTGGGGATGCTCACGGGCGACGGCCTGCTCACGAGCGTGCACGTGGCCAAGGCCGTCGGCATCTCGGGCGGCAGGACGGCCACGCTGCGGAACGCGGGCGGCAAGTTCTGGTGGGACTGCGAGGGCGCGGACGGTGCGGTGCACGAGGCCGAGTTCGACGCGGCGCGCGTGGGCGAGTTGGCGGCCAGATTCGACCTGGTCTGCACCGAGGGGGACTTTCTGGCCGCGACGGAGTCTTCCGGAGGCAAGCAGTCCCCGCTATGGCAGCACGCGGGATCTTTCAAGGTCTTTGCCCGGATGAGCCCGCACGGCAAGGCCGCGGTGATCCGCGCCGTGCAGTCCGCCGACGCGGACGCGCACGTGCTGATGTGCGGCGACGGTGGTAACGACGTGGGTGCGCTGAAGCAGGCGGACGTGTCCATGGCGCTGCTTGCGGGCCACGGGGACTCGAACACCTCGGACGAGGTCGGCGCGGAGGGCCAGAACGCGGAGGAGGCCCTGAACAAGCACACGGCTGAGCTGCAGAAGAAGAGCAAGGAGTTTGAGGCGGCGCTAAACAAGCACATGAAGGATTTCCAGGCGCGGTACAACAACGAGAACACGGCTGCGGTGCAGAAGGAGATCCAGGAGCGGACCGAAAAGGGAGAGTACCTTGCCATTTGGACCGTCATGAAAGAGAACGCCGTCAAGATGCGCAACGCCATGGAGGCCGAAAACAGGCGGTTCCACGCCGTGCACGGGCAGATCTGGGATCCCAAGAAGGGCGCCGGATCCGCGGAAAAGGGCGGCATGTTTGGGACCCTCATGGCCCAGCTCGAGGCCGACAGCGGCGATCCGAGCACGCTACCCATGATCCGCCCCGGCGATGCCAGCGTCGCCGCGCCCTTCACCAGCCGCGTGCCTTCCATCCGGGCCGTCGTGGACCTGATCAGGCAGGGCAGGTGCACCCTGCTCTCGGCGCTCATGCAGCAGCAGATCATGATGCTGGAGAGCACGATCGCCGCCTACACTCTCTCGGCCCTCACCTTGCACAACGCCCGCTCGAGCGAAAGGCAGATGATGGCCTCGTCCTGGCTCATCATGACGGCCGCCGTGGCCTTCTCCTACGCCTCTCCGATCGACCGCATGCACCCGCTGCGGCCGATCCGCTCGCTCTTCCACCCCAGCGTCATCTGCTCCATCTTCGGCCAGGCTCTCATCCACATCGCCTGCATGACGCTCGCCGTGCAGTGGGCGACGGACGCAATGGGACCCGAGAAGCTGGCCGAAGTCACCGAGTTCTTCCGCAAAGCCAAGGCCAAGGAGATCGATGTCTACGCGAACTGCGGCGACTCGGACTACGTGTGCCTTGCCCAGGCGTTCTGGACCGCCCCCTTCATGCCCAACCTCCTCAACAGCGTCGTCTTCCTGGTCGAGACGTCGCAGATGATTTCCGTCTTCTTTGCCAACTACAAGGGCCGGCCGTGGATGAAGGGCATGATGGAGAACCACGCGCTATTCCTTTCTGTCTTTATTTGCATCGCCGCCGTCGTCGTTGCCGCCTGGGAGATGGTGCCCATGCTGAACGAGATGCTGCAGCTCGTACCCTTCCCAGACGATGCGTTCCGCTACCGCGTCGTGGGTCTGCTTTCGGCCACGATCGCCGGCACCCTGCTGTGGGACCGGTTCTGCACGTGGCTGTTTGCGCCGGACATTTTCGCCGCCATGTTGGAGGAAGCAATGAACACGACGCCCGCGGATCTGGTGCCGATCCTGTCGACGGCGCTCAAGGTCATGGGCGTCGTCTTCGTGCTCGGCACCGGCAACATCTTCCTAGCGGGTGCGGCCTTCTTCGGTGAGCCAGATCGAATCGTTTGTTTGCGCTCGCGGAGTTGACCGACACTTTCCAGGCTGGCGGAACTACCAAAAGTTCAGGGCCGAGCAGGAGGCATTGCGGCAGCAGCAGGCGTAGACCAAGAGCGGTTTGTAGCTGGGTATCGAGAATTACAAGGCACCGATAGACTACAGACCACTCCCTATTGCGTGTGCTCAAGCTGAGGCAAAAGCCGCGCAAGGAAACTGCCGAGGTCCTCGATCTGCTTGTCCGAGACCCTGCGAAGAAGGGAAGTTAGAGAACACAGCCGAGTTGTCGGACAAGACAGACCAACCAGTGCTGGACGCCCCGATAAGGCAGAAAGAAGGCTCCTTGGAACCCAATCTCCTTGAGAATCGCGGCTGTGGTCTCGGAGGCGCTGTGCGGCACCAGCATGTCCGAGGTACCATGCATTAAGCAGTGCAGAGTGGTTGCGTTGGCTTCGCTCGGCTTCCACTTCGACCCTCCGGCTTTCCACTGCTTCCAGGCGTCTCCGGCAGGGAGGAACGTCCCAATGGGAAAAACAGCGGCATACTTGCCGCCGGCCGCCGGAGCAATCGCGTTCCCCTCAGCATCGAAACGTTGCTCCCCCAACAAGCTCGCCAGCAGAGCCAAAGCACCCCCTTGCGAAAATCCCTGCACACAAAGAGGTTGACGCCGTACCGCAGGAAACGGGCCTTTTCACCCACCACAATGACAATCCGGTCACTCGGAATCCCCGAAGCAAGCTCCGCGTCGATCAACGATTGCACATATCGGATCGCTGGGATAAACGGCGCCAGGGGATCCTCGCCCTTTGTCACGTTCGACAGCATCGCCGCGGGTTCGGCGGGAGGGTCCACAATGGTTGAATCCTTCTGCCCGTGCTCCCGCCACTTCGAAATAGCTTCGTCGCTAGAATCGCACGGGGAGGCAGCTCTTCAGACGCGGATGGCCGACTAGAGACAATGCGACTCCAACCTGATCTCGAACCAAGACCGCATCTGCACCACATCGTCCATGGGAGCGCTGGGCAGAATCCACTTCGCGTGCGGGAGAGCAGCTTTCGTCCGGGAGGGCAGCATCTCCCAACCATCCCCGGAATCTCCGTATCTTAAGGACGCACGCGCTGGTCAAGACATTGTCCGTGTGAGCAGGTGGCCAACACACCCGTGGAGGATCAGGACCGAGGCGGTGTGGGGAGTACTAGATGGTTCGACGATGATTGGCGCCGGGGGCTGCTGCGATGGCGGAGGGAAGAATTCGGCCATTCTGGTGGGCGATGCAGTGGCCCGGCGCGGTCCCGGCAGGGTCAAGCGGGGAATGCGGCGCACAGGGCGGGTTTGGAGGGGCAGACGATCGTGCCCTTTCGATCTGCCTCCCACGCGGCCGCTGTCACCCAGCAAAGGACGAACATGGCATTCTCAGCGAAAAGCTCCTACGATCTAATAGAGGTCACCAAGGATGCGGGCGTGGCGACAATCTACATCAACAATCCTCCGATAAACCTGATGACGGCTGCGCTCGCCGGGGAGCTCATTGACGGTGCGCCGTCCGCCACCTTTTCCGCATCCCCGGGCCTGACTCGCAGGCATTCCTGCCAAGTGATCCCAAAACTGGCGAATGATGACGCGGTTCGCGTCGTGGTCATGAAATCCAAAGTCCCGGGATGGTTCATCGCTCACTTTGACGTGTGGGTGTGCTCCGTTCGACGCAAGAGTGGAGCTTCGTCTCATCGTGCCTCTGGTCGCTTCAGCCACTTCTTGGACAACCACTGGCCTGTTATGAGGGCCGGGGAACTCGCTGCCGGTAGCTGGTCTCTGACCCTGGGGCAGCAAATGACCGAGACGCTTCGTCGGATGCCAAAGCCAACGATCGCGCTCATTAACGGCCGCGCCGGAGGAGGCGGCTGCGAAATGTCGCAGGCGATGGACATGCGCTTCTCTGGGCCGAACGCGATCTTTAACCAAATGGAGGTCGCCCTCGGGATCATTCCGGGAGGAGGCGGCACTGTGCGAATGCCGCGACTCTGCGGACGATCACGGGCTATGGAGATCCTGCTATCCTCGGACGATTTCTCGGCCGACATTGCCGAGAAATACGGCCTCATCAACCGGGTTTTCCCCTCCGACGAAGAGGCGGAAGCACATGTGGATCGGCTGGCGAAGCGGATGGCCAAGTTCGAGCCAAACGCCGTTGCACGGGCCAAGCAATGCGTCTTGCGGGCGGAGAAGGAGGTCGAAGCGGATCTCATTGCGGAGCTCCAGGACTTCAACGAGGTAATGAAGGTAGGGCCAGCATCCGCACTAGCCGTTCTCGCGCTGATACACTGTTTCCTGGAAGGTCGACATGTGGCAGGAGAACCGGAGGATGCACAAATACCTTACGCCGGAAATCGGGGGCCAGACCGTCGAAGGCGAGAGCAAGGTCGGAGAGACGGTTGGGAGGTTGTGAGTCAACGACAGATCGGGCGTGCTGTAGCGAAGCACATCACGCAAGTTTGGACGCAATGATCTCGATTCACACCAATGACAATCACTTCTTCTTCTTGATCAGCTTCATGGTATCGTCTCCGACCGGCACCGTGCCGTCGATCTTCTCGTACGCCGCTCGATCCGAATCGACGATGCCCTGCCCATCGATCCAGTGCTCGGGCCCGCCCCATCGCTTCCTGCGGAACTCCCAGAAACCGTTGAAACCCCCGACGATCCAGTCCCAGTAGAAGAAGAGCGTTTGGTAGTTCGAGTTGTTCCTGCGGTGGTGCCAGTCGTCTATAGAGAGAAGACATGTCAGACTCGTTGACACAAGGGCCCTGGTAGCCTCCCACGGTTCTCGACATAGGGCATGAGCCAGTTCAGCGGATCCCAGGGAAGCGCGTAGCCGCAGTGCGCCCGGCTAGCGATATGGGTATAGAATGCTAGCCTGCAATCGATGCCCGCGTCGTCAGAGCGCAGCTCGTGGACGCCTGGTCGCGAACGTACCATGCGAGCATGACGGGGAAGCTCATGTTCCCGGCGATGATCCCAATCCGCGTCGGCAGGTAGTCCACTAATTTGCGGTGAGCCGTTTAGCCAAAAGATCGCTCAAATCCGTTCACGACTCACTCAGAATGAAGTCAAGGAAGGTGAGGTGCCCTCCCGTGATAGTAGAGACGGTCTTGAACTCATGGTCTGCAGGACGGGAAGTCAGCATTTGCCAGAAGCCTGGGCACCTCACGACAGACGTTTCTTGTGGATCGTCTGGTAGCTGTGGGCTCACGAGATCAGCTTCAGCATATGCATCGACCGCGGGAACCTCACAGATAAGGGAAGCAGTGCAATCCATAATGGATCCAGAACAGAACGGCATCCCACACCACCGTTCCAATGAAGAACTCCCACGCGGCCTCCCCGTAGCTCTTTGGCATCCTGAACACGCCAATCCCGAAGAGGCGGTTCATGACAAAGTAGGCCAGGTACATGAGCGGCAGCCCCGTGGTGAAGAGGCCGATGTAGCCCGTGACCCCGTGCCGGTTCTCCCACGCGAGCTCCTGGAGCTCGTCGGGGATCTTCCGGTCGTTCTGGATGCGGTACTGCTCGTACAGCCCGTTGCGGGCGACGTAGTCGAAGTACTGTTGCATGAACACGGAACGAAACGAGAAAAACGAGAAACGGGGCGAGGAGAGAAGGACGTGTGAGGAGAAGGGGATAGAGGAGGAGGGGAAGGGATAGAGGAGGACTCCCGTCAGCGAGCGCCCTCCGCCGCACCACCTCCGAAATCCCACCAATCCGTTGTAGAGCGACGTCAGCTTCGTGGTTAGGTAGTAGAGCAGGACGAACGTCGTCGCCTCGCCCAGGTACGAGACGAGAAAGGTGACGAACGCCGTGAACCCGTCGGGGAGGGTCTGGTGGAAGAAGGTGCCGAGCGCCTCGGCCGGCATCGCCGTGGAGTTGGTCATCCTGCCCGCGGGACGCTGGTCGCCGAGCGACGTCGGTTGCCCGGGCTAGAACCGGAGTAAGACGGGAGCCGTGGGAGATGGTCGGTGTGGCAAAGGGCGGATCGCGATCGCGCGAAAGCGGACTGCTTCATCGGTCCCGGATCGTGCTCTTTGAGTCATGGATCCCGCGCAGACGGCAGCAGACTACAGCAACTTATCGTCGGCATACGCTGAGCACCTGTCTTCGGAGCTCGACGGCAAGCCGTTCGACCGGGCCCTCCTCGACGCGTTCGCGGCGCGCTGGGCGGGGAGGACCGTCGCAGACGTCGGCTGCGGGCCGGGCCACGTGGCGGCGTACTTGGCGGCGCGGGGTGTCCGTGCTGTTGGGCTCGATGCGTCCGAAGGCATGGTTGCCGAGGCACGGAGGCGACATTCCGAACTTCAGTTCGAGATCGTGGACTTGCTCGGGCTCGGGGCGTCGCCAGGACGCTTCGACGCCGCGATCGCGTTCTATTCTCTCATTCACTTCGACGACGAGCAGCTCGCACGCGCCTTGGACGCCCTCCTGCTCTGCCTGAAGCCAGGAGGGGAACTCGTCGCGGCTGCCCACCTCGGCGACGCGCCGATCCGTCCGGGCGAGATGTGGGGCGTTCCTGTGAGCCTGGATTTCCGCATGTTCGCTGAAGGAGAGCTGGAGCGGGCGATCGCAAGCGCAGGCTTCGACGTGGTGGAGGCTCAAGTCCGCGAGCCGTACCCGGGCGTCGAGCACGCGTCCCGTCGGACATATGTACGCGCGGTGAAGCCCGTTTGAGCTTGGATGTGCGCATCAGGTGCTTCATGGCCAGCTGTCCCTCGGTCCCGGCGTGTGCGGTCCCCGCATCGGATATTCGGAGCTTTCGCTTTCGGCCGAGGCGGGAGTCTGTTGCATCGAAAGGCAGCTCGATCCCGTCGGAATGTTTAATGATTGCGTCGCAGACTGTGGTATTGACGTGGAGACATTCATTTCGCATCCTCCATCCTCCCAGTGGTGCGAGAGATTGGGGAGCCGATCGGTCTGGACCCAACTCCCCTGGCGTCGCGCGGCAAGGGACCGATTGCCACTGCAGCATGGCGGTACCGGACACGAGCGGCGGGGCCGCGGCCGTCGTCCGCGTCGTGGGCGTCGTGCCCGCCGGGCCGCCGGGGCTCGCGGGCGCCGCGGATACTTTGCAGTGGAGCCGCGCGCGGCGGCGGCCGAAGACTGGTGGCGTGGCCGACGCGCCAGCAGACGAGGACGGTGACGGGCGCGGCTATGCGTGGGACGCGCTCGTGCGGCGCGCAGATGAGTGGCGGGCCGAGCGCGTGGCCGCCGCGCGGGAGGGCCGCGACGACGACGACGGCACGCTGCCGCGGATGCCGCTCGCGAACGGCGTCTCGGTGCCCGGCGGCGGCCCGACCATCCTGGAGTTCCTCTTCACCGCCATGCCGAGGGGCGTCGGGGCCGACGCCGTCGCCCTGAGGCCGCCCGACTTGCCCCACGGGCCCCGGCCGCTGCCGGGCCCGCCGGACGTGCTCCCGCGGGCGCTGGCCGCATTCTGGACTCATCATTACGTCGTGGTGCCAGTGATTCATCGTCCAGCTTTCGAGGCGGCCATGCGGGGCTCGGGAAGCACCACCGGCGCCTCGCGAGGCACCCCGGAACTCGCTTCCATCTATCGGACTCGACCCATGGCGCTGATGTACGCCATGGCCGCCAACGCCGTGCGGCTGGTGCCCACGCTGGATGCCGCGGAGAAGCGGGCGTATGCAGTCGCGTGCTTCGAACGCTGCAGGGACCTCCTGCTGTCTCGCCAGACGGACGACCTCGAATCGGCCCAGGCTCTTTTCCTGCTAGTCGGTCTTCTCGCCCTGGCGGGGGTTCCAGGGAAAACGCTGCCCCTCCTTCGGAGGACCGTGGCCACGGCGCAAGCCTTGTATCTTGGCTTACCACGGACGAGGCCCAAGAGCGCGGCAGAATGGATCGCGCGGGAGCTCGTCCTGCGGCTGCGCTTGGGTGCAGCCATGATCGATTACGGAGCGTCGTACAGCTCTGGTGCAACCCAAACAATGGGCTCATATTTCTTCCCTCACGGCCTCGAACTACCGAGATCGGAGGCCTATTTCTTCCATGCTCATCCCGAGGAGGCATTCGCCTTGCTTCAGCAGAAGCATCCGGACCCCGAGGTCG
Organism: Hyaloraphidium curvatum; assembly: GCA_025558095.1. Classification (NCBI taxonomy): domain Eukaryota; kingdom Fungi; phylum Monoblepharomycota; class Hyaloraphidiomycetes; order Hyaloraphidiales; family Hyaloraphidiaceae; genus Hyaloraphidium; species Hyaloraphidium curvatum. The sequence continues at coordinate 439,832 of JAIVFI010000031.1, read as the reverse complement.
TGGAGATTCCTGCACAGCACGGCTGGGATGGATCCAAGGCCATCTGCGGTAACATCGCGCGGAGAGCCTTCCGAGGCAACGCCTCCATTTTTTCCCTGATCCTGGCCTACTTGTTTGTCCGGCACGTGGAAATCTCTTCCCGGAAAACATCGGAACGCGCTTCCGGGGACAGCCGTCTCGCCGCTCTGGCCATGCCTGCGCTCGTCGACTCGCTCTGGGATGCTTTCCCGCCCGAGTACCTCGGCCCACTTCGCGCCGGGGACCCCGGCCCGCTGTTGGCCGACTCCAGCTCCGTCTTTGCGCACCCCCACCACGCATCGGTCGCGGTTCAGTTCATCCTGATGGTCGAAGAGCACGCGTTTGGGCCCCTGATCCAGGCCGGCTTCAAGAGCGCGGCCGCCGCACGGGTGCTCCGGTTCACCTCCATCCTGGAGGGCCTGCTCGATTGGGACCCGAACTTTGCCACCATCCCCTTCTTCGTGATCGCCGCGGTGTTCAAAGGAGGCACCGTGCTCCTCGGCGCCGCAAAGACGCTGTCGGGCCCCGCATTGCCCGGGGAAACAAAGAGCGAGAGGGCGGAACGCAAGCAGCGCCGGCGCGACCTGGAAAGCGGTGTCAGGACCGTGGCGCGCGCGCTGAACGGGCTCGCGGAGCACTTCGGCATGGCAGCCAGGGCGGTGGACGCCTCGTTCGCACGGCTGATGCGCGAGGCCGGCGTCTCGGAGGCGTCGGGTTCGGTGGTGGTGGTCGACGAGACGTCGGACCTTACCGCGGGGCCCGATTCGACCATCGAGGACGAGGATGTGCCCGGGAAGGACACCGCGGTGTTTTTCGCCGACGTCCTCATGCGGGAGGAGGCCGGCAAGTCGCCGGCCAACTCGTCGGGCAGGCTCTCGGACGTCGGTAGCGCCGTGTTCCTGTAGTCTCTTCGGCGGGGTTGCGACAGCAGGGATCGAGCTCCGCTAGCCTATATGTGATGCCGTTTGCCTGGAAGAACAGTGCTCGTTCTGCGAATGCGAATGCAACTATCTCGACACCACCGACGACGACTTTGCGGACTCGTCCCGCATCAGAATGTCCGCGAACCACATCGCACTCTCCTTGTCCGGCACCTCCTCATCCATGATGATGGATTCGGCCGCGCCCGAGGCCAGCTCGGAAAGCACCTCGATCGCAGAGGAGCTGGCCTCGGACAACCCCGCCTCGGCCATCATCCTCGCAAATGCCGCATCGACCTGCCGCGCCGCCATCCCGTAGATTTCGTTCAGCCCGTGCAGAGCGCGGGCGACGGCCTGCGCCCCCGTGCGAAGCTCGCGCAGGCGCCGCTTCCGTTCTGCCTTCTCGCTGCTGGTCTCGCCGGGGAGTGCAGCCCCGGAAGACTTGACGGCGCTCAGCAGCACGGTCCCGGCCCGAAAGATGGGCCCGAGGACGAAGAAGGCGATGGAGTCGAGGTGTGGATCCCGGTCCAGGAGGATCTTGAGGATGCTCGCGAAACGGAGCGCGCGGGTCGCCGCCGCCGACCAGAAGCCGCCATCGCTCAGGCTCATGAACGCGTGCTCCTCCGTGAAAAACAGGGCCGAAATCGCCATGAATCCGTGGTAGGGATGAGGAAACCACTCGTTCGAGTGGTCCAGAAAAGGTCCCGGATCCCCCGAGCGAAGGGAGGTAAGCTGGTCAGCGGGAAAGGCCGACCACATGGCATCCACGAGCGCCGGCATCGCAAGCGCCGCCATGCGCGTGTCGTTGTTGGTGCCGCGGGACGCCACCGCAATGTGCCGGACAAAGGCGAATGCCATGGTCAGGCACATAATCGAGGCGTTCCCGCCGAACGGAGCCCGCGCAAGGTCGTGGCATATTGCTTTGGCCGCGTCCCAGCCGTGGTGCGCCGGGATTTCCACCACTTCCGGGTCCGGGTGCATCTGCTGTAGCATGGAGAAAGCCTCCTCCGGATCAGCGTGACAGTAGAAAGCCTCCGATCTCGGCAGTTCGAGCCGGTGGGGGTAAAAGTACGACCCCTGGGCGTGCGTCCCGCCCGGAGTGTTGTAGGCGGTGGCGTAGTCCATCCAGGCCACGCAAATCCGAAGCCGGAGGACATGGTCCCGAGCTAGCCATTCCCCCGCGCTCGAGGGCCGCTTCGTTGGCAAACCCAGATAGAGCGCCTGTGCCGTCGCGACACAACGCCTCAGCAGAGGCAAAGTTTTGCCCGGGGCGCCTGCCAAGTACAAAAGACCCATGAGCAAGAAGATAGCCTGGGCAGATTCCAGGTCATCGCGCCCGCGAGACAGAAGCAAATCCCTCGTCCGTTCGAAGCAGGCGGCCGCGTACGCCAACCTCTGGTGGGCATCCAAGGTGGGCACTAAGCGTACCCCGTTGGCAGCAATGGCGTACATGAGCGCGAGCGGAGGTGTCCGATAAATGGAAGCGGCGACCCCGGTGACGACCCCATTGGAGCTCCGAATCGCGCTTTCGAAAGCGGTTCGGTGTATGAGGGGCACCAGGACATGAAGCGGCGTCCAAAAGGCTGCCATTGCCCGCGGAAGCACGTCCGGCGGGCCCGGCAGCGGGGCGGGTCCACGCGGCAGGTCCGGCGGCCTCTGGGCGACGGCATCGGCCCCGGCGCCTCTCGGCATGGCCGTGAAGAGGAACTCCAGGATGGTGGGACCGCCGCCAGGCACCGAAACTCCGTTTGCGAGCACCATCCTCCCGGGCGCGGAAAAAGCGTCGTCGTCGTCCGCTTCCCGGCCGCCCCTCGCGGCGGCCTCGCGCTCGGCCCGCCATTCGTCTGCGCGCCGGACGAGGTCGTCCCAGGAATAGCCGCCCTCCGATGCGTCCTCGTCCTTCGCCACAGCGGTACGTTCGTCATCCGAATCCCGCCGAGGACGACGTCGCCGGGCACGGCTCCACTGCAATGTGTCCGCGGCATTCGCGAGCCCCGGCGCCCCGGCGGGGACGACCCCCACGACGCGGAGGACCGCTGTTTTGCCCGACATGGCGTGCCCGGCGTCACCTCATGTTAGGCGCGGGATCGGGCGCTCAGAAACGATTGCGGTCCGATGGGTGCCGTGTGGCTTGCGTTCGATGGCCTGGGGGATACCCGAGTGGCCGGGGGACCGAGGGACGAGGACGTGATACCCGCCCGCGTTCCATCATTATTATTTTGCCGTCGCGCCACATCCAGGACCGAAGCAGCGGATTACCTTGCCTTGTACGCTCTTGCGTCGGAAGAATATTACGCCATCACGCCGCGAAAGCATCGCGCGTGCTTCAGATCTACAAATTGCTCTCCAGGAGCTGCGGGACGTTAAGCCCCCGCTCCTCCCCGAGCGTCGCCCCCGCCTTGCGCTTCCAATGCCCCGTCAGCCGCGCCATCATGTCCGCCTTCCTCTCCTCAGTCATCCCCCCTGCGTAGAAACCCTGCAGCAGCCTCTCCACCATGGGCGGCAGCGAGCTGTCCTTTTCCTTGGATTTCGGCAGCGTGTCGATGGTCACCTTGCCCACGGCCTTCCGGATCCCCGATCGCGCGCCGAGCCCGAGCTCGGCCGCGACGACGACAATGTTCGTGGTCACGCCGACGACGGGCGTGAGCTTCTTGACCTCGGGCGCCGGCTCGGCCCAAACGATGTCCTTCGCCGGCACGGTCCCGGTGCGGAAAGTGTGCGTGATGGCGACGATGTCCCTGTGCTCGGGCCAGCGGTAGATGAGGGCCGAGTGCTCCTTCGAGCTCTCCATGAAGAAGCCCAGGGGAACGCGGAACACGGCGGCGACCTCGTCCGGGTTGGGCTTGATTCCATTCCATGCCGCGGGGGACATGACGCCGACCACGGGGGTCATCAGCAGGTTGGTGTACTTGGACGGCACGCCGTCGGCCAGGGTTTTGGGCGACGTCCGGGAGATGAACACGGGGAGCGTGCAGAGCACCGTGACGGCCGATGCGGGCACGCCGATCTCCTCCTCGCACTCGCGGAGCGCAGTGACGGTCAGCGTCTTGTCCGCCGCGTCGAACCGGCCTTTCATTGTAGGTCAGCATCGGCAACGATTAACGCGCCGCGTCTCCCACCTCCGGCAAGGGCCACCTCCCCGGCGTTCCGCCGCAGCTTGGTCGTCCGCACCGTCAGAACCACGTCCAGGTTCTCGCCGCGGTCGTCGGGGACGAGCAGCACGAGCACGGCCGAGCGGAAGCCGTCGTCCGCTTGGAACGGGTCCGGCCACTCGGCACGCGCGCCAAAGTCCAGGAAGCGCTGGATTTGCGGCCGCAGGGCGGCGGGAATGTAGGAAGGAACGGACATGCCGTACGACCTGGGATTCGCAGCAGGCAACGCGCCGGTGATGTTGGGTTCGGCTCGCTGTGGTGCCGTCTGCCGGCCGATCGTCACGAAGCGTTGAAGGATCACAGTCGTCCTTTCCAATGCTGAACGCCGATCAGACTCTACAGTGCGTAAACGGAGCTCATTCGGATTACATAAACAAGCAGATTTGAGGCGAGTCTAAGATCTCGATGGGCGCGTCCGGATAGCGTTGAAGTCTGCGCGAACCACGCCGCATAACCGGCCGTCCTCCTCCAAAGCTCCAAGCGAAATCGACGGCAAAATCTACCGCAGTCGTGTCAGTCGGTCGATCCCCCAACCCTACATCAACGAGCAGCTCTTCTTCTCCTTCTTTGGCTCCGGTGCCGGTTGGGGCTTGGGCGCCGGCGGCGCCGCCGGCTTCGTGATCGTCGGCTGCGGAGCTGCCACCTGCACTTTTGCCGGCGGGGCCGGTGCGGCCTGCTGGATCAGCACCGGGGCCGGGGCCGGCGCGGGCTGTTCCGAGAACTCGGCCCCGCCGTCGATCTCGAACACTGCGGTCTGCTCGAAGTTCTCCCCGCGGAAGGTGCCCGAGGTTGCTTCCACGGTGCCCTCGACGGCGGTGGTGGTGGTCGGTCCCGAGGGGATGGTGCTGCGGGCCGCTACGGTCGTCGAGTTGGAGGAGGACATTTCGGGGGTGCGAAGGGGAGAGGCGTAGGCGCCGGGCCCGAGGTGGGACGGAAGCGGCTCGCGACGTGTTGAGCAGGTAGGGTGCGCCGCCCACGCAGTGGCACTAGAGATTTGCGAGGATTGCTCCAGGACCCTGAGTCCGCGCCGACCACGGCGGCGCGGCCGCCGTCGTCCCTCTCTCGCCTTCTGAGACGGACGGAAGCACGCACGCCGTTGACAGGCTTTCGACGCGTCGCCGCTTCCTCCACCGTCATGCCCACAATGCTCTCCACCGTCTCCCACGCGCGCGTCGCGCTGACCTGCCTGGTCCCGTGGCACCACTCCTCCATCGCCAACGGCGCGTCCGGCGGCTGGCCCTTCCACGACCCCTCGCTGCCCCCGGGCTTCGTGTCGCCGGGGCTGTCGATCATCGCGGGAGTCAACCAGAGCTTCTTCATGTCGGAGTTTTTCCTCCTGAGCGGGTTCTTCGTGGAGGGCGGGGCCGCAAAGAGGGGTTTGCGCGGGTACATGGCGGACAGAGCAAGGAGGCTCGGGATTCCGACCGTTCTGTACGCGTTCCTCGTGGGGCCGGTGGTCCAAGCATTCTGCAACGCGGAGATGTCGCTCGTCAAGCGTTCGCCGACGGGTGCCGTGGTCTTTGAGCCCCTGGGGACGTGGCTGCCCGAGTTCGCGGGGAAGTTCCTGTCGGAGCTGCCCAAGACGGCGCGGGGCAGACTGGCGCCGGGACCGCTGTGGTTTGCGCTGGCGGGCATCGCGTTCACGGCCGGATTCGTCGGGATCCGGGCGCTGTTTCCGCGCGACGAGGGCACTGGCCGCAAACCCGGCACGGAGGCACCCACCACGCAGACGGATCTCGTGCGTCGCGGGGCCCTCGCTTACCTTGCGCTCGTGCCCCCGGCGTCGTTCGCCGCGCGGCTGCTGTTCCCGATCGGCGAGCGCGCCCGCCCGCCCGTCCCGGCGTGGCTCGAGCGCGCGCTCGGCAGGCTTGGCTTCCAGCTCGGCTTCTTCCCCGGCTACGTTATCGCCTTTGCCCTCGGGATCGCGGGAGGGAGGCACCTCCCGACCCTGTTCCCAGCCGCGGGCCCGGACCCGCAAACGTCGGCGTTCGCTGCACGGCTGCTCGCCTTCTCCCTGGCCGCGATCCCGGCGCTGCCCGCCTACCTTTTCGTGAGGCACGCCGGCGACGTGGGAAAGGTGAACATCGCGGGCGGGTTCGACCTCGACGCCGTCGCGTACGCGCTTTGGGAGCCAGCGGTCGCTGTCGGCATCACGGCCTACTCGCTGGTCGGCACATACCCTGCGTTCCTCGCCACCTGGTGGGACTCTGTCCCGGAAGGCACCCGCGCCCGTGTCCGCGACCTGCTCGCGGCCATGGACCGTGCGTCGCTTGCCACCTACGTGCTGCACCCGATCCCGACGGTGCTGGCCTCGGTGGTGCTCCCGCACCTGCTCGCGAGCTTCGGGGTGGATTGGGCATCACTCGGGACGGGGCTGAGGGCGGGAGCGACGGGACTGGCTAGCATCGCGGGGAGCTGGGGGCTGGGGCTTGCGATGAGGTCGCTGCCGGGGGCGGACCGCTTTTTCTAGATCCTTCGGCCTGTATGGGGAGGAGATTTGGGAGAGCGCAGTTGGCCACCGCCACGTTTTGCGTCCAAACAACGGCTCGAATCCAAACAACGCTGGGCCCGCCACGCAGGGAGCCATGCGCCTGGCGGCGGCGGCGATTGTCCTGCTGCTGGCGGCGTGGCCGCCGGGAGGGGCATGCGACGGCACCGGGGCCGACCAGCTGCCTCCCGAGGCCCTCGCGGCGGGGCTTTCCGGGCCCGTTGCGCGCGAGCTCGAGAGGGCATACAGCGACGGGCTGGGCTCGCGGTTCGTGGAGACGGCAGCGGGCGAGCAATTCACGCTTGCTTTGCGCGCCGAGGGCACGATCCGGGTGTGGGGTGCGGGGCCGGTCGTGGACTTGCTGCCGGTTGGGCTCCAGGGAGTCACACGCCTGGCGGCGGGCGCGGCCCACGCCGTCGCCATGTTTAATGACGGGTCGCTGCGCGCGTGGGGCGCTGGCCCAGGCGCGCTGGTGCCCGATGGCCTCCGAGATGCGCGCGACGTGGCGGCAGGCGGCGCCCACACGCTGGTGATCCTGAAGAACGGGACGGTTCGGGCTTTCGGCGCGGACGAGGCAGGGCAGTCGACAGTGCCTGTGGGGCTGGAGAACGTGCGGCAGCTCGGCGGCGGGAGGGCGCACTCGCTCGCGCTGCTGGCCGATGGCACGGTGAGGGGTAGGTCGTCTGGCACGCAGCACGTCTTCACCCCTCACAAGTGCCTCTTCCAGCCTGGGGCTCCAACGAGCACGGCCAGTGCAACGTGCCGCGCGAGCTGCAGGGCCCCATGGTGGTCAACGGGTCCGCCGTCGTGACGGTCGCGCGCAGCGTCGCCGCCGGCGCCTCCTTTTCGGCCGCCGCCCTGGGCGACGGCTCGGTCCTGGTCTGGGGCCTATGGAACGGCCGCGTACAGACACAGCGCTACTACATCGCTCTCACCATGAAGCAGGCCGTCAGCTTGGTGCAGATCGCCGCCGGCGAAGGCCACGTCGTGGTCCGCGCACACGACCCGTCGGGGATCTTCGTGCTGGGCGACAACTCGTACGGCCAGACCAATGTGCCCCGGACGCTCGTATTTCCGCAGCGCACGACCATGCTCAACGTGGCGGCGGGGTCGTACCACAACGCATTGCTGATGGTCGACGGGTCTCTGTTCCTCTGGGGATGCCGGGGCGCCTCCAACTTTGGCCAGTGCGCCCGGCCCAATCCGTGTTCGGACAGCAACGGCGGCTGCGCGGCCAACGCCCTCTGCACCAACGACCAGGGCAGGGCCAAATGCTCCTGCCGCGCCAACCACATCGGCGATGGACGCACCTGCCTGCTGGCCGCGAGCCCGCTGTACCGCCAGGTCGCTTCCAAGGGCAACTACACCGTCGCCGTCATGAGCGACGGCACCGTGCAGGCCTGGGGCACCTACAGCAACGGCACCAAGGCCACCGTGCCGGCCAACCTCCGCGGGGTGGTTCGGGTCGCCGCCGGCTTCCTGCACACGGTCGCGCTTCTCCGGACCGGCGACCTCGTCGGCTGGGGCCCAGGCCCCGGCTCTGCCAGGGTACCCCCACGCATCCCAGGGATCAAGGACATTACAGCCGGAGCCGGTTTCTCTGCCGCGCTCGACGCCAACGGCACCGTGCACGTGTGGGGCAACCGCCGCGCAACGCAGACGGCGCTGCAGGGCCTAACCGGCGCGGCGCAGGTGTCGGCAGGGAACGACCACGTGCTGGTGCTGATGCGGGACGGCACCGTGCAGGCGTTCGGGTTCGGGAACGGGGATCCCTCGGGGAAGGCGACCGTGCCGAAGGGTCTGAAAGGCGTGGCGGCGGTGTCGGCCGGTTACGACCACAGTTTGGTGCTGCTCAAGAACGGATCTGTGGTGGCATTCGGGGCCGACGACAAGGGGCAGCGCAACATGCCCCCGGGGGTGTCGGGCGCCGTGGCGGTTGTGGCCGGGGAGAAGCGTAGCGCGGCAGTGCTGGCGGGGAGCCGGGTGGTGGCGTGGGGCGCCAACGACGCCGCGCAGACCACAGCACTGGCGCTGGGGGACACGGAGGGGCTGGCCCAGTTGGCGGTGGGGAGCGTGCACGCCGTGGGTCTGATGCCCGATGGGACGCTGCGGGTTTTCTGCGGCAACAACGACGAAGGCGGGCAGTGTGACCCGCCCGAGCCGTGCGCCGCCGTGCGGGGTGTGTGTTCCCCGCATGCGCTGTGCACGGGTAGCGATCACGTGGCCACGTGCGTGTGCAAGGCCGGCTTCAGGGGCAGCGGCAAGGTCTGCGCGCCGAGCGAGACGGCGCGGATCAAGCAGGTCGTGGCGGGCTACTCCAGTGCGGCTGCGGTGTTCCACGACGGCACCGTGCGTGCCTGGGGAAAGTACTTCACGGACGTGCCCCCGGATCTGCAGGGCAAGGTCAAGCAGCTGAGCGCCGGCCCGGGGTACTACGTCGCGCTGACGGACACTGGGACGCTGCGCGCCTGGGGCGAGACGGCGGCGCAGGTCATGCTGCCGTTGAACTTGACCGGTGTAAGGCAGGTCTCGGTCGCCAAGGCGCTGCTGGAGAACGGGACGGTGGTGGCGTGGGGTTCCAACCTGCGGGACCAGGGGACGGTGCCCGACGGGCTGTCGGGGGTGGCGCACGTTTCCTCGTCGGGGATCCACACGCTCGCGCTGCGGACGGACGGGACGGTGTTCAGCTGGGGCGATCCCAACCTGTCGGACGCCGACTATGCCGGATCGCTGCAGGGCGTCGCGCAGGTGTCGGCCTCGCCGACGCACAACCTCGCCCTGCTCTCGAACGGCACCGTGGTCGCATGGGGCGGCTTCAACTTCTTCAGGGAGCGGGAAGTGCCCGCCGGCCTTGGCAAGGTCAAGCAGGTCGAGGCAGGGGTGTCGTACAGCCTCGCGCTGCTCGAGACTGGGAGGGTGGCGGCGTGGGGGCGCAACTCGACGGGGCAGCTGGCGGTGCCTCCGGACCTGGACGCGGTGGTGCAGGTGACTGCGGGGGAGCGTTATGCCATGGCGCTCAAGGCGGACGGGTCCCTGGTCGCGTGGGGAACGGAGGCAGAAGTGCCTGCCGATCTTCGAGCATGAGGAATCTTGTCGGGGCTCTGCGGGCCCGTGCACATCCTCTCTAGCTCATGGCATAGCAGGAACATTGCTTGGACATGTAAGATGCCATCATTTAGGTCATGGTGGAACGACGCTTGAAGGGAGCTTCGACGGTCCGACTGGGCCGCCGGCCGCCGGCCGCGTCGCTTTATTTACGCGCCGTCACGTCCATCCCGAGCTCGACCATGGCGTCCGTGGTGGGCCGGCCGGCGCTCCGAGCTCTCCGGCGAGCACGGCTCGACCGCGGCTTCGCCACCTCCTTCGACCCGGCGGTCTACCCCCAGAATCTTGTGCCGCCGTACGGCAAGGTTCGGGCCGCCTTTCCTTCCCGCCGGCAGCATCTCACCCGCTCCTTGCAGCTCATTGCCAACCTTGAGATCGTGAAGAAGAAGCTCGGACGACCCCTGACCCTCGCGGAAAAGATCGTCTACAGCCACCTGACGGATCCGAACGGCCCGCCGCCGGAGCGCGGCGTCTCGTACCTGAAGCTCTCTCCTGGTGAGGCCAAATTGGCCTCCATTCCACGCCATTCCTCATTCCCATCTCCTTGGCTTTGTTGTCGCAGATCGGGTGGCCATGCAGGATGCTTCCGCTCAGATGGCCCTCCTACAGTTCATGCTCACGGGCATGCCGACCACGGCCGTGCCATCCTCGATCCACTGCGACCACCTGATTGAGGCCTTCGAGGGGGGAGACAGGGACGTGGCGCGCAGCGTCCAGAGCGAGAAGGAGATATACGAGTTCCTCGAGGCATGCGGGGAGAAGTACGGCATTGGGTTCTGGAAGCCGGGAAGCGGTGGGTTGGCCGACCGCCGTGACGCCGACGGCTACTAATTTCATGTTCCAGGTATCATCCACCAGATTGTGCTCGAGAACTACGCCGCCCCCGGGCTGCTGATGCTCGGCACGGACTCGCACACTCCGAACGCCGGCGGCCTCGGGACCTGCGCCATCGGTGTCGGCGGTGCCGACGCCGTTGACGCCATGTCGGCGATTCCGTGGGAGCTCAAGGCCCCAAAGGTCCTTGGGGTCCACCTCACCGGGGAGCTGAATGGCTGGACCTCGCCCAAGGACGTGATCCTGAAGCTGGCTGGGCTCCTCACCGTGGCGGGCGGAACCGGCCACATCATCGAGTACTTTGGGCCCGGAGCCGCGACGCTGTCGGCTACCGGCATGGCCACCATTTGCAACATGGGCGCCGAGGTCGGCGCCACGACTTCCCTGTTCCCCTACTCGCCGCGTATGGCGGCCTACCTCCACGCCACGAGGCGGCCGCATGTGGCCGAGGCTGCCGACGCCGCGCTGGCCCAGGGTCTTCTGAAGCGCGACGACGGCTCGGAAAAGGAGTTTGACAAGGTCGTCGAGATCAACCTTTCCGAGCTCGAGCCCATGATCAACGGCCCCTTCACCCCCGACGCCGCCACCCCCCTGAGCCAGGTCAAGAAACTCGTGGCGGAAAAGGGCTGGAAGGACGAGGTCAAGGCGTGCCTGATCGGCAGCTGCACCAACTCTTCCTACCAGGACATGTCCCGGGCTGCCTCCATTGCGCAGCAGGCCCTGAGCAACAACACCCCTCTCGCCGCCTCCCTTTTCATCACTCCCGGCTCGGAGCAGATCCGCGCCACCATCGAACGCGATGGCCAGTCCGAGGTGCTGGCCAAGGCCGGCGGTCTGGTCCTCGCCAACGCGTGCGGGCCCTGCATTGGGCAGTGGAAGCGGACGGACATGCAGAAGGACGAGGAGAACGTGATCCTCACCAGCTTCAACCGCAACTTCCGTGCCCGCAACGACGGTTTCGCGGGCACCATGAACTTTTTGGCTTCGCCGGAGATCGTGACGGCCGTCGCGTTCTCGGGCAAGCTGACCTTCAACCCCATGACCGACAGCATGGTGGACCCCGTCACGGGCAAGTCCTGGATGTTCGAGCCGCCAAAGGGCGACGATCTCCCCTCGTCTGGCTTTGAACGTGGTCGCCAGACCTACTCCCCGCCTCCTGCCTACCCCAAGCCCAACCAGGCCCGCGACATCACCGTGAACCCGAAGTCCACGCGCCTCCAGCTCCTCGAGCCCTTCTCCCCCTGGAACGGCCAGGAGCTGAAGGACCTCCGCGTCCTGGTCAAGGCCAAGGGCAAGTGCACGACCGACCACATCTCTGCGGCCGGCAAGTGGCTGCGCTACAAGGGCCACCTCCAGAACATCGCCGAAAACACCCTGATCGGAGCGACCAACGCCTTCAACGGCAAGGTCAACACGGTCAAGAACCTCGCCACGGGCAAGGAGGACACCATTCCCAACGTGGCCAAGGACTACAAGGCCAAGAACGTCGGATGGATCGTCATTGCTGACCACAACTACGGCGAGGGTTCCGCGCGCGAGCACGGTGAGCATCTGCACGAGCCTGCCCGATTGCACGTCAGCTCACCTGTCCTCCAGCCGCAATGCAGCCTCGCTACCTCGGATGCCGCCTGATCGTCTCGCGATCGTTTGCCCGCATCCACGAGACCAACCTGAAGAAGCAGGGCATCCTTCCCCTCGTCTTTGCCGACCCGGCATCGTACGACCTGATCGGCGAGGATGCCATGATCACCACCGTTGGCCTGAGCTCCCTGGCACCGGGCTCCAAGGTGGTCCTGCTGGTCAAGAACGGCGACGGCTCGACGCACAAGATCGACTGCGTCCACACCATGAGCGACGATCAGATCCGGTGGTTCGAGCACGGATCGGCCCTGAACTACGTGAAGGAAGTGCAGAAGAAGAACTGACAGAATTAGAATACACCGGCGGATGTCAGATCAAGGGCGGGTCATCGTCTTCGCCACAGCGTCCTCGGCCGGAACACCACTGTCCTTTTCCATTTTCTCCGTACAATCCTCGATCAGTTGCGATGTCGGAGCCGCCTGTCCGAGCTTCGGCGCCCGCTCGCCGCCGTCTTTCGACGCGTTCATACTCCATCGAGGGTGAGATGCCTCCCGCCGTCCCCGGGCGCCCATCTCTCACCTGCCCTTCCAGGACGCGTTGCCTTGGTTACCGGTGGTGCTAGCGGCATTGGGAGGAGCACATGCCATGTTCTGTCGGACCACGGCTGCAAAATCGCCGTCGTGGACCTCGGTTCGAACGTGGACGAGGTCGTCGCCGAGATCAATGAGTGCCACGGAGAAGGCACGGCGAAGGGCTTCCGTTGCGACGTGCGAGACATGGAGGCGGTCCAGAAAACTACGGACGCAGTCGCAGAAGCCTTTGGGGCCATCGACTTCCTCATAAACTGTGCCGGCGTCACTGGAGGGCCTGGTCCCAACACCCTGATGGCGCCGGACCCTGCGGTCGTTTCGAAGAACGTCGCGGACGTGGTCGACGTCAATCTGGTTGGAACGGTGCGGTTCATGGCCACCTGCGCCCCGTACCTTGCCAAGAGCGCCTCCGTGCGGCCGGACGGCGTCGGACCCCCGGCGGACGGCACTTCGAGGATCGTGAACATTGCCAGCGTCGCCGGGCTTTTCACCACGGGCTCGTACGGCTACGACGCCTCGAAGCACGCCGTCCTCGGCGTGACCAAGGCTGCGTGTGCGGAGCTCGGGCCCCTCGGGATAACCGTGAACGCGATCTGCCCTGGGCTGATCCTCACCCCGATGACGTCTCAAATCCAAGATCTGTTCCACGTCATGGGCGCCGACACCCCGGCGAAACGCGCGGGAACGGCCGAGGACATCGCCCAAGTGATTTATTGGCTCTGCACGCCAGCGAGCGGCTTCATCAACGGCGAGGGTATCGTTGTCGACGGTGGATGGACCAAGATACTTCCCGCAGGTACGTTCGTTGCTCGGCATCGTCGGATGTTTGGGGTGCGGGATCTCGGGAGGCGTTCCGATCTGACCTTGCGCACCAAACCAGGATGGCCCTACCGCGGCGTCAACGGGTCGTGGGAAGATCGCTTTTCCGCCCTGCTGGCGGCAAAGGCCACCGAGAAGTGACGTGTGCTAGGCCGTTTCGGCCGGAGAGGACAACGACCTGTCTCGACGTTCTAATAAATTGCGCCGGCCGACCGCGATCCCAGACTTTTCGAACCGCGCCGTCCCACTCCGCATACTCCCTCTGGCGGCACGTCGGGAGTGCGAGGAGGCGAGCGCGATGAGCATCTCGAGCGCTTCGAAGGAGAAGGAGAAGGCGTTCCGGGACGCGTGCCAAGAGGGGAATGTGGCCAGAGTGCGGACACTGTTGGCCGATCCGGAGTTCAACGTCAACGCGGAACTTCCGGACGGCTTGTACGCCGGCTTGTACGGCGGCGGCACGGGGCTCCACAATGCATGCTATGCTGGGCGACTTCAAGTCGTTCGGGTGCTGCTGGCGGACCCACGTGTTGATGTGAACGCGACAGCTTCGGCCGCACGGGTTTCATTGTGGCCTGCTTCTACGCCTATACAGACGTCGTTCAACTACTGCTGACGGACCCAAGGGTCGATGTAAATGCCAAAGATAGTAACGGGAACACGGGCTTGATCACAGCTTGCAAACTGAGGGTCACTCCGGGAAGGGATGCAACCGTCAGGCTTCTTCTGGAACATTGTGAACGATTGGACATCACTGCCCGAAATAAAGGAGGGAAATCGGCCGCCGATTTTGCGAAACCCAACGAAAAGCGGCTCATCGAGGCCAAGATTGCGGAGGGCAACGGGCAGAGACGACAGGAGAACCCGCAGCCCGGAGGCCGCCGGCTGGAAGCTGAGCAGCATAGGGCTAACCATCGCAACGAGGATGTGCGGGACAAGGCAGCTGCAGACGGGGCCAAGCAACGCGAGCTTGAGATCAAGATGAAGGAGCTAGAGATCCGGGAGCGGGAGCTCGCGCTCAAGGAGAAGATTGCAGCATTGCCTCTCCCGGGCGGGGGGGCAAGAACGCCAGTCTCCGAGATCACTTTGATCCCCAGTGTTCCTGGCTCCTTGTCTTCGGGGCACGGATCTGCCAAGACCCCGGGTTCCGACTCAGCGTTCGTTTCCAAGCTGCGCATCACCGCAAAGGACGTCAAGTACGAGGAGAAAGACTGGCTTGGTGAAGGCGGGTTTGGTAAGGTCTATCGTGGCAAGCTCCGGGGGGCCACGGTGGTGGCGGTCAAGACTATCAAGGGCCCTGTGGGGCCCAAGACCATGAAGATGTTCAAGGACGAAATTGCGGTCTGGGAGGGCCTAACCCAGCGGAACGGTTGGGTCTTTGAGGTCACTGCCGTGGAGCGCACATTGACTTTAATCCCCCTTGCAGTTCTTCCGCTGCTGGCTTTCTGCGAGGACCCACCGCTCATGGTTTCTGAGTACTGCACAGGAGGCAATCTTAGAGACCGTCTCGAGGACCTAGATTGGGACCAAGCAATGGGGCTCAAGTACCTCAGGGGTGTGGCAGAGGGCATGGCCTACCTGCACTCCTTCAGCATGCTCCATGGGGACCTCAAGTCACTCAACATCATGATTGGTTGGTCAAGCACTGCCTGCACATCTGCCTTCAGCTCAAATGTCGATACCCACCCTGTAGACCACGATGTCCCGAAGATTGCCGACTTTGGCCTCTCCAGGATTCGCACGCATCTTTCCAGTTCATCCAGCATCAACCCCGGCACCCCCGCTGGCACCCCGGGTTTTATGGCCCCCGAGCTCTGGGATGGCCAGAAGCTCAAGGCCCCGGCTGATGGATATGCATTTGCCATGGTATCCTTCGAGGTGACGAGCGAAGGAGAGTATCCATTTCAGGGGATGATGATGATAGCGGTAGGTCATGCTGCCCACGCGCATACCGTTGCTGGGGTTAATTGGTTGGCAGATTATGCAAAAGGTGTGCAATGAGCAGAAGAGGCCAACCCGGCCAAACCGTGTGAGCAACGCAATGTGGGGGCTGATGCAGAGGATGTGGGCGCAAGAGGCTGCGGACAGGCCGGCGTTCATCGAAGTGGCGGAGGAGATTGGTAGGATGTAAGTTGCGATGATTTGGGACGCTGTATGTGAGATCTTTTTGTCTTGGTATTGAGCGGTATTAAGCACGGCGCAATGAATGTAGCCGCGAATCTTCTCCTCTTCAAAACAAGTTGACGAAGGATGGTGTTGGACAAAGATCCTTCCTACAGGTGGACTGGGGTTGCGGGATCTTGGGGGCGTCGGAGCTGACCTTCGGAACCAGGACGGCCCTACCGCAGCGTCAACGGATCGTGGGAAGATCGCGTTTCCGCCCTGCTGGCGGCAAAGACGGCCGAGAAATGACATGTGCTCCGCCGTTTCGGCCGGAGAAAGGACAAATGGCCTGTGTTGTGTTGCGGCCGGGTAAACGCGCGACAAACTTGCCGCCGGCCCGATCGCATCCCAGACGTTTCGAACAGGCCCCCGTCCTACTCCCCCGCAAAGACCCGTCGAGATGTCCGGCGGCCTGAAAGTTGCTCCGCCGACGACCAGCGTCTTCTCGCCCGACCTGTTCAAGGGCAAGGTCGCCTTTGTGTGAGCGCCGGACCGGTCCCGGTTCCCGGACTTGCCTGACCCCCTGCACGCGCGCAAAAGCACCGGTGGTGGCTCCGGCATCTGCAAGGGTACGTTTGCCGTGTCCGATGCTCCCGACGTTGGGGCTCAAACCCTCCTGCAGGGATGACTGAGGCATATTTGAGGTGATCAAGCTCGTCTCCAACGTCCTCCGTCCGGCCACCGACGCCCTCCCTTTCCCCATCATTCCCTCTTTCCAGGCACGGCGCCAAGTGCACCATCTTCTCCCGCACCCAGTCGAAGCTCGATGCCGCCGCCGACGAGATGCGGCGCGACATCCCCGGGGCGCAGGTGCTCGCCATCGCGGGTGACGTGAGGAATCCCGAGGACATCGAGGCGGCGATGAAGACCACGGCGGAAAAGTTCGGAGGGATCGACATCGTCATTGTCGGCGCCGCGGGTGGGTTGCGGCGCCCGGCTGCGGGGGTTGATCCGCTGATCCCGGGTCCAAAGGCAACTTCCTCGCCCTGGCCGAGAACCTCTCGTACAAGGCGTTCAAGACCGTCATCGACATCGACCTCCTCGGCGCCTGGAACACCTGCAAGGCCGCGTTCCCGTACCTGAAGAAGTCGGGCAACGCCAACATCATCGCCATCTCGGCGACGATGCACTACCAGGGTCGGTGGAGCCGTCGGGCCCGCGGGCCGTTTGCTGATGCCTCCCGCTTGCCAGGCACCGCGATGCAGGTCCACCCGGTTGCCGCCAAGGCCGGGATCGACGCCATGATCCGCACCCTCGCGATCGAGTGTACGTGGCACGGGCGCCAATGGCGATCATTTGCTGATTTCGACCGCTTGCAGGGGGGCGCTACGGCATCCGCGCCAACATCATCGCCCCCGGCCCTATCGACGACACCGAGGGCATCGCGCGCCTCCTCCCCCCGGCCCAGAAGGACGCCATGATCCAGAACATCCCGCTCCGCTCGATGGGCACCATCAGGGACATCGAGCTGAGCGGGCTGTACCTGGCCTCGGACGCCGCGCGCTACGTCACGGGCGAGGCGATTATTGTTGATGGCGGAAGCTACCTTACCTCGGGGGGCGGTGCTCAGCGGTTGAACCAGGACGTCAAGGCTATGGGAGTGAAGACGGGGCGGGAGGGCAAGGCGAAGATCTAGATGCGTCAGAGACAATCTATTTCCTCTTCGACTTGGCGAAGAGTGTCTGATCCACAGCGCTAGTTCAACACTAGTCCTCGTCCATGTCCCGGAACCTGGAAAAGAATCAGCCAAGCTTGAGCGACACCCGTTCCAGACACCCACATCTTCGGCAGGTTCAACCCCACGCGCTTCGCGCTCGCCTCGACGCGCTCCGCGTCCGTCATCTTCTCCAGTGGCCAGTACAGCTCCATCATCTCCCGGTGGGTCCGGTTGGACCGCAAAAAAGTCAGCAGGTCCTCCGCATTCCGCTCTGCGATCTGCCTGGGCGTCGAAGTCCGCGTCTGCAGCTCCGCGTCCGCCGGCACCAGGATGCTGGATGCCGGGGCGCCGCGGAACTGCCTGACGAGCTCGTCCCGCCATGCGCGCGAGCCGTTCGGCTTCGTGAACTGCCTGTTGACCTCGCGCAGCGTGTGGCGGAACAGCCTGAGAAGGTACGCGCGGCTGACGAGCGACTCGGGCGAGTCGGCGGGGGGCCGCGCGGCGCCGGCCGACGGCGTGCTCGCCAAACCCGCGGCGCATCGCGGGTTCCGCGGGCCAAACAGGCGCGCCGGAGACGCGGCCGCGTTTCTCAGGCCGATCCGCATCGCTGCGCCTGGCGGGGGCGTCTGCGTGACTGTTTGCAGAAGCGTCGATCACGCGCGCCGTCACCGTAGTGTCGACCCCGGCGGAGTCCGCGGCGTTGGCCGGCAGCGGCACTGCGGAGTTGAGAGCGGCGTCGCACACCGCCACACTGGAGGAGGTCGACCGCCGCTCGCCGCAATGCGCCGCGCTCGCCCCGCTGGGCGCTGCGAACCCCACGCTCTCCGCGCACCCCTCGCCCGCCGCGCATTCCCCGCTGTGGCGTGACGGCGGCGCTCTACAGCCAGCGCCGGGCACCGCAGAATCCTCGCCGGCTGGCCAGCGCTCCTCGCCGCGGCTGGACGCCGAGTGGACGCCGCTGCCCTCGCCGTACCCGTCCTCGCAAATCTCGCGCGCGGCCTCGCCGGCGCTCTTTGCCGCACAATCGGACTCTCGCCTCGCAGAGAGCGCACTGCTCCTGTCGGCGGAACCCGTGCACGCCGCCATGGACTTTGACGAAATCGAGGCCTCCACCGCCCAGCTCTCCGTTTACTCTAACACACTCTTTGTTCTCGGCTCCTTCATGTATGTCGTCATTGGAAGCGCCTCCGTTAACGGCTCGCCCGTGACGGACTTTGGCAATGCCCTGGTGCTGCACGGCAACGTCGTGGCCGCCCTCCTCTTCATCTTCAACGGGCTGCTCGATTCCTTTGTCGCCTACTTCCAGCCCGTTGGACCAGCCGGCAACGCGCACCCTTCCGAGGCCGAGGACCTCCACGGACACGGGAAGCGCCGTCCGCGCCGGACGAAACCCCACCTGGGCTTCCTCCTCGGCGGCATCCTCTTTGTCCTCGGCAGCGCCCTCTACGCCTGGAACGCCCTCGTGGTCTGGTTCGCCTGGCCGAGGACCGTCGACCCGTGGACGCTTTTTTGGGTGGACATCGCCGCCTCGCACACCTTCCTCCTGGACTCGGCCGTGTACCTCATGGCCGGCGCGGCGTCGGATCCTGCCCCGCCGCGCGGCTGCCTCGCGTCCGTCCGCATCTGGGACGCCGACTTTTGGGGGGACGTCCTCTTTGCGGTCGGATCGGCGCTGTACGCCCTGGACTCGTACTTCTGCGCGCCGTTCAGCTCGCTGGGCGAGGACTACTGCCAGCCCGTCAACTTCCTCGCCGCGTGGGTGTTCATGATCGACTCGCTCCTCTACTCCTACGCCAAGTACAAGGAGGGTCTTGCGGAGGCGTCGGCGCCTCCCGTGCCGGCCGCACTGGGCCCGGCGATCCCGCTGCCGACGTCGAGCTCGGGGCTGTATGCGGAGCGGAGGTCGGACGAGAACGCGGGTCTCTTGGAGAGGGTGCCGCATTCGGGCACGGCGGCGGGGCGATCGTCGTCGGACGGCGAGGAGGATCCTTGAGCGAGTAGCTGGAAGCGGGTGCCGCACTCGGGCACGGCGGCGAGGCGATCGTCGTCAAACAGTGATGAGGATCCTTGATCGAGTAGCTGGGCTGGATGTAATGGTCTTTTGATACCCTCGGTCGCTCGGGTTTGAGGGTGTGATCTCTGTTGAATCTCGGCGTCGCCGCCCCGCGCGAGTCTATTGTGAGACGCTCACATCTCCCGCCGACACGGCCACAGGAAGAGGCATTTCGCCGCCTGACGCGTTTGCTAGCGCTCGTGACGCAGCGACGTCGGCCTCCCCGGCCGGCGAACCGCTCTCCGCCCCCCGGCCGCGGCTTGGGACCCCCGGTCGCCGGGCGAACTCCCCGGTCGGAGACCACCCCCGAGGCGATCCCGCCCCGCATTTGGCGGCGCCGTTGCCGTTCGCCACGCCGCATAGGCCCGCGGCGCCATGCCCTCCGAAACGGGGAGCGACTACGACGACGAGGGACCCGAGTCCAACGAGGGCAGCGAGGAGGAGGAGCTGGAGGAATGGGAGGTCGAGGACCTGCTCGAGCACCGCGATAGGGAGGACGTGGACGAGGGCAAGGTGCGCGGCGGTCGCGCCCGTGGCGTTGGCCCGGGACGGGGTCTGAAGCTCGGGGTTCCAGTACGTTTCCGAGTTCCTGGTCAAGTGGAAGCCCACCAAGGGGAAGAAATGGAAGCCGACATGGGAGCCCGAGGAAAATATCCTGGTGAGCACGCTGCTACGGGCGCCGCGACCCGTCTGACCCCTGCTTCTTGCCTCGCCAGGACCAAACGCTGATTGCGCGGTTCTGGAAGCGGGAGAACGCGAAGCAGGCGGTGAAGAGCAGTGCAAGAGGTTCGCAGGGCGCCCGCCGCAAGATCTGCGTGCCGCTGACGTGACCAGCAGGGTCCAAGGATGTCTCTCGGGCACCGAGCCCCGCTCCCAAGCGGAAGCCCGCCGCCGCAGCGAGCGCAACGAACGGACGGCGGGCGAAATCGGAAACCAAGGAAGAGCGGAGGGAGTCGAAGCGGAGCAAGCGGGCCATTTCTGTTTCCGATGACGAGGAGGAGATTGTCGAGGTGAGCTAGTGGCCTGTTGTCCTCGAGAATGCCGCTGACCTTGCCGTGCAGGCGCCGCGAAAGAGAAAAAAGTCGGCCGCGCGGGAACGATCCCCTTTCGTTGAGCCGATCAAGCCAAAGACGCCGAAGAAGCGCGCCGTTTCGGACGAGAGCGAGACTGACGACGAACGGCCGCCGAACCGGGCTTCCGGACGGGCAGCTGCCAACCGATCGGCATCTCCCATAAACCGGGGCGGCGATGACAGCAGCCAGACGAGCGGCGAAGGTCGGTTTTTGACCCGCCATCCCTCGGACACCGCGCTCACCCCGCCTTGCAGTGTACAAGGTCATGGACGAGCTTCCCGTGAAGCTCAGGTACGAGAAACATTGGGATCCCCTCCTCAAACGGGTCGAGACCATGGTGAATGCCGACAGCGGGGAGACGATGGTGTTTGTGATGTGGAAGGACGGCGGCAAGAGCGTGCATCCTCTGCCCGAGATCCGGTTGCGGTGTCCGCAGACGGTGGGTCGGGGTTCGCATTCCGCTCCTAGCTTCGAGCTCACGCCCTGGACAGTTGATCGACTTCTTCGTCTCCAAGATCAAGTTCAAGCCCAAGTCCGAGAAGAAAGGTACCAGCACGAACGGCGATGAATGAATGATTGAATGGTTACATCATTGTGTATTCCTTCGTTGAATAAGCGTCCGATCGTCTCGGCGAGGTCATCCTCCTCGATGATCTTGGTCAGAAAAACACGACTGATCGGTCGCGGGTCTTTCTTCGCTATCGTGGTCATCGCTACACTCCTTGGGACGGAAATGGCCGCCCCACCGCCCATGGAGTTCCTCCTCGTGTGTGCAGAAACACTGAAGATGTATGATTGCCGCTGCCGTCGTGTCCCCGGCGAACTGGACGCGAAGCGATTCCCAGACCCCGGACGACCACAGCGACCGCCTTGGCCTACTTTCATCGCTACAAGCTCTACTACAGCGACCGTCAAACGCCAGACATCGCATCGTCTTTCCCGCCTCTTGATGACTATGTGAGCGTCTTGTCGGCCGTTGGCGTGGAGCACGCGTGCGAAGCTGTTCTCCAAACGCGTTCCCGCTCCGCCCCGCGTACGGCACCGGACACGGTTCGGGACCGGATTCCTCGCTGAATGGCGCCAATGGAACATTGATATCTCCTCGGTTTTGGAGCTCGTCGCCACCGCGGCTCTGGATTTGGCCTGCAAGACGGCCGAGACCGTGAGGAAGATCCGCGACGTGATCAACGTCGGTTGGTTCGTCCTCCATCCCGAGGATCCGTACCTGCCGATCTCGGACCAATATCATGCGCTGCGGGACTCGCTTGTGAACGCGGAGCTGATCATGCTGAGGGTGTTGCGGTTCGAGCTCCAGGTCGACCTCCCCCATCGCTGGATCGCCCGGACCGTTCACGAGATCTGGTGCCGGGAGACGGAACCATATTCGGATTCCAGACGCGGGCGTGAGGAGTACGGACACCGGCCGTTTACCGATCGCGACCGAGCAGAGGGCTTCGCACCGGAACGCGATGCCCCGCATGGCGGATCGCGCGACAACGCAGGTCACGGCGGACCGTACTGGACTCCATACAGCAACCGCAATCGGTCTGCTAGCCCGAGGAGAAGTTCGACGCAGGAAGCAATGCTTTTCCGCTTCGATGTGCTGCGCCAGGTCGCGCAGTTCGCCTGGGCCGCCTGCGCGGACGCCATGATGGATTCGGAACTGGCCGTTCGATGCCATCCTAGGAATGTTGCTGCTGCTTGCGTGTATCTGGGCATCCGTAGCATCGCGGGAGCCGAGTATCTGCTGCATGGACCGGACCGACAGCCTCAACCGCGCAGTAGGAGCCGGGATCGTCACGACAGGGCGGACAGCGACCGTTCCGCAGATGCAGCTTTCCAAGAGGTGCGCCCAGTGTCCGCAAGGCCATGCCGTTGTTGATCCCTCGCAGTTCTGCAGGCACGTGGCGTTTGCAAAGTCCGTGGACGGCGCCGAAAGCTGCGTTCGGCGGTTGCTGGGACTTCTGAGCGCTTGATCAACCCTCGGCCACTTCTGCTCGAGCGCTCTTCATTGGAAACCCAATACAGGCCTTTCAACATCACTCGTCTTTCTTTTCCCCTTCCGGCACCTCAGTTTCGTCGTCAAGGTCCACCTCGGGAACGTCCAGGTCTGTTATAGTGTCCCGGAATCGCGCTCCAGAAATCTGCTTCAGCGTGTGCAGCATGGTATCCCTCGTCGTGTCCAAAAGCTGCTGCGTGTCGGCAGCCGTGAGGCCCTTGGTCGGGATCGGAGGCAGCACTCGGACGGTGATCGTGCCGCCCGGCCAGCGCTTGGCCTTCTCGTCAAAGACATGCGTGTAGACTGAAAAGACGACGGGGACGACGGGACATTGGCAGTCAATGGCTGTGCGGAAGCCACCCTTCTTGAAATCCAGCAGGTCGGCCTTGCGCAGACTTGGCGAATGTCAGGGTCATCCGACTTGACTGCACGAGAAGCAGTTCGACTCACTAGGACCGCGTTCCCTCGGGATAGATCCAGACGCCCATCTTCCGCTCCTTCATTCTCTCCGCTACCTGGCCCATCATGTCGATGGCTGCGGCATGATTCTTGCGGTCCAGCGCGAAATTGCCGGCGGCTGTGAAGTACCACCCGAGGAAAGGCAGCCGAGCGAGCTCCTTCTTTGCAATGACAAAGCAGCTCATCGGGAAGACCTGCAAACGTCAGAACAGGCGCAGGAAGGTATACACATCATGACCAACCCTTGCCATGGTAATCATGTCGAGACTGGACTGATGATTACTGACAAAGACGCAGGGCCGGGTTGCGTCCAGATACTCGGCGCCGATGATCTTGTAGCGGATCCCGCCGATCACCGTGACGGCGAACGCGATGATCCGGCCCGCAATGTAATTCGAGTAGCGTTCCAATCCGAGTATGCGCAGCACGAAAGAGAGCAGCATGACCACAACGAAGAGGATGGCGACGACAAGCATCGTCAAGACAAGTCGCGTCCAGAACACGACCGGGACATAAATCTGAGGGCAGAATGGGTAAGCTGGGGTATGAAGCTTGCCGCATCACGTTCCGGATCGATTGCCGAAAGACGGACGCGGACAAATCGTCCGCGGGAGCGTCGGCGAGCAGGAGTCTCCCAGCGTGGCGCCTCACCTTGGCCGCCCCGTGGAGCTCCGGTGGCCGGAAGCCATGCGCCGATTGGCGCCGCTGCATCCTCTTCTTGTCCTCCGAAGCCGTCGACATCGCGATTCGGGGCGTGAAGGGGACTTCAGGGCTCCTGCCCTGCGCGATCACGGCACCCGCCTCCGCGCTGTCCATCGACGATCACTCGAGCTTCGAGCGACACGCTTCCGGGTCTTCATTCGCCGTCTGTTCTTTTTTTCTGTTCCATTTTTGTAGCATCGCGTGCCCGAAGCGGCTTACGCCACGGACAACGCGCATTGACGGGCAGAGCTCGGCATGAAGCTCATCGTACGACCCAACGTCTTTTCTGCCATTCCTGGGCTACGCGTGCTGGTCCTTTCGGTGACCATGCCGAACGATGTGCCGGAGGAGCGTGTGTTGGCTCGGAACGAAGCGATCCGCTCTCGATGGACCGCGGCATGGTCGCGTGTTGCCGACGCACCGAGAAACGGACCGCATCCGCACATTGCCACCTTTAGGACCGCCTTGAAGGCGGCCGGGATTAAAGTATCTTCGTATCCTCCCGCGATCGAGTCCCTGACAAAGCGGATCAAGCCTGGGACGAGCCCGTTTTCCGTGAACCCGCTCGTAGACCTCTACAATTCGATGTGCTTGGAGAACTTTCTTCCAGCGGGCGCTTTCGACCTCGACCGCGTGGCGGCTGCTTCCAACGGCGGAGACATCCTTTTGCGACGGTCCGAGGTCGGTGACACGTTCTTGGCGCTGGATGACGCGGAGACGAAGGACATGGCACCTGGAGAGCTGGCCTACTTCACAGGAAGCGTGGGCCTCACCCGTCATTTCATCTGGAGGCAAGCTCGCCAGGGCCTCGTGCACGAAAGCTCGCGACGCATCGTCGTCGTTTCGGAATTTGTTCGGGGCATCGATGAGCAATCGTGCAAAGAGATGGAAAGGGCGCTGGTATCGGCATTCCGCGACATCTGTGGCGCGGACGTCCGCACCGGCATGCTGACGACAGAGAGCAATGAGGAACAAGTGCTGGTTTGAGATCTCTGCTAGAGTTGGATTGATGCTGTCTGTTGTTCCACTGCGGTAAAGTCCGATTCCAGATCGGACCTCGTCCGAACGTCCGCAAGCCACACGATTACTTTGGCCGGTGAACAATACGGGTTCAAAGATTGTACGGTGGCGAGATTCTTTCCTGTGTGCTGGGGTGACGCAAGGTGGAGATTGATGAGTTCGCACGACCCTCCACACGCGTCCCGTGTCCCGCAGCGGAGCCCTAAAAGCTCGCAGAGAGCCATGAAGAGAGCTCGCGCGAGCGCGGTCGCATGACCGCGGCAAGCGAAGAAAGCTCGTCCGGACTTCAGCAACCGCCCCCGCGCCGTTTGGTGCTTCATCTCGGCACCGCTCCTGTCAAGGATCGCGCCTCGTCCGCGCTCGCAGCAAACGGCCCTGTTCGACCGACAACTTCGACGCGCGGACTCGGGAGCGCTGGTCGGAATCTCGGCACTGCTCATCCGGCCCCTTCGATCATCGCTGCCCCTCCGGACGCGGGCACTGGCCGTCCGCGTGCGCTTGGCCCGACATCGATCACCGCTGCCCGCCCGAGTGTCGCAACTCCAACTCCCTGGGAGTATTTCGGTCTCATCTGCGCACCGGCCGAATGGACGGCATTCCCTCGCGAGCATCTGAGGTCGCTGTGGGAAGCCTACGTTGCTTGCCGAATTGCTGACGATCGTGAGAACTCGGAGAAGCAGGAGGCCGAGGTGCCCGACACCGATTGGATCCGGATCGATGACTACGAGTGCCACGTGGATTTTCCGCCGGACATTGCAGGCCGCATCAGGCAGTCTGTGAGGAAGCTGTTGTGGGAGAACGGCATCTCGAGGAACCTCAGGGAGGCTATCGCCCGCAACATTACGATCAGTACAAAGGGGACGTGGGCAGGTTACCAGCTCGAGCACGTCACTGTTCACACGAAGCTCTGGTGCCCGTTTGCTGCTCCGACTGGGCTCGAAGCCGCACTGAATATGCGACGTAAACGCACCGAGTTTCTTTTCGTCCTCTCCATCAGACCGCTCCTGTCGGACCAGGACTGGACGATGGTTGCCAGCAACCTCTACGAGGCACCGCCCCAGCTCAATGATGCTGCAATGGACTTGAGATGCTGGGAACCAGTCGAACACCGGCGCGCCGACGGTCTGTCCAAAATCAATACGAAGCGGATCCGAGAGCACCTCTTTGCAGACTTCGATGGATACACGACCGAGCTGATTCCCGATCACGTGCTCTGGCTTCTGCTCTTCAGCTCCGTCGGGGTGCTCGAGTTCGACATTGGCGAACGAGAGGCAAACACCGACGACTGCTGGCTCGTGCAGAGAGTCCGCAAACAGTTCGATCCCGATTGCGACGGATGTGGCGACGCCTACGACGTGGCCGCGGCGAAGGAGAAGTGGGGCAGCAAAGTCCTGGAGGAGCTGGAGGTAGAAGACCACCTCGACCTGCAGCCATCCCAGGTTTGGGACTTTCTCAGCAAGCAAGGAGGTGCCCCGGCACTGTGATTTGGGCATTGTAGTCTGATTCAACCTCTGATAAGCTGACCCGAGAGGGCTCCCCTGCTCATCCTTCCAATGAAAGGTCCGTCGTGCACACTGCCCTTCCACTCGGGATGAGCAAGAGCGCTCTGCGAAAGACAACGCTGTGTCCTCATCGTCCAGCAATCACGAGGGAAGCGTGCTGTCGAGGCACAAGAATGTAGCGGTCATCCACTGCTGGACGCGCAACCTCGACACAGCTCCGGTCGACATGTCCGAGTGCAGCGATGCCACCGATAGAGACTGGCTCCAGTGGATCAGGTGCCCGAAAAGTCCTCACTTCTTCGCCCGCGAAGACGACCGCCTCGATGCCACAGCGGCGTCAAAGGTCTCCAGAACGTGGTCGCAGAGATCCATGAGATCATCCAGGCCTTTGGAAAGGACGTCGGTAGCGGGGCAGGACCCGTCCGTCTGAATACGGAGGTTAATCTTGTCTTCAGAGGGGTGGGGGTTCGAGTAGCCGCAGTAGTCGGTCTTCGGGCTTCAGCGAAACATGAGATCCCGCTCAGCTGGCGAGTCACTTTCAAATCTCACTTCTTCATTATCATGTAACGCAGCGAGTTGCCCAGAGTGTGGTCCTCCTCGTTCAGCGTGAAGGTCGCACACCCCGGGTCCTCGTAGGCACCATTGAGCTGCCGCGGAGAAGTTGGCACAAACCGCGAGGTCGAGCGCTTTCATCGTGCTTACCACGACCAGCTTCGGCTCCTCCGTCGCCATGGGCTTGATTGGGCTCTTGTAGTCGGCCATCGCTGTTTTGATGTTTAGCGGGGTCCCGCCTTGATCACCGCCCGGGCCTACCGGCTACGCACATCCGCGCGCGCTGACGACTCAATTGACCATCAACTTCCCGTGACACAGCATGACGAAATCTACATTCCAGGGGTATCTTGCCACACACCGAGACAGAGTCGCCATGATCAAGTGCAGTCAGATCACGAAGCGGCGCGAGGCGCTCCGTCTGGTTTCTGCAGAGTCCACACTATCTCGTGATCCGTCCATCGCTCGAGCCTTTCCGAATCCGGAGATTCAGGGGAATCGACCACCATCGCACTGGCGTCGCCGTTGCCGACCACCGACGGCTTTCTCTTCTTGCTCACGCCGACAATCTCCCACGTCGAATAGTAGTGCTCGTTGTTTCTACGGCGAACAAGCACGTCACGTCGAGCTCGTGGCACTCAGAACTGCGCCACGCACCTGATCGAGAGAACCTTGGTCTGGCGCGAGAACGCATGGTACATCTTGACCAGGACGAAAGTCTCATCCGGCACGGCCTGCACCGCCGCCAACATGGAGTCGAGGTCGTTGATGGGCTTGCCACCGATCTCGGTCACCCAAGTCATGGATCGAAGGCCGTACAGCTCGGCCGGGCTCCCGCTGAAAACAACAGCGCAGTAGACGCCGTTCGGAACCTTCTTCAGCTGCGAATAGACCTGCCGATGGGGCACTGTGGACGACAATGTTGGGATGAGGGTCATCGGCAAACGGGCGAACACTCACTTTGGAAAACGGCGCCTGCCCAGCCGACGATCCGGGTGGTGCCAATCGGAGACAGCTCCGAAGCGGGCACCTTGGCCTCGAAGACGGAACCGTTCCTGAAGGTAGTCTGGGTGGGTTTCACCAGCTCAGCGCGCGTGTGCTTCTCCTAATCCGTGACGCCCTCACCAGAAGAAGCTCGGTCTTGTCAGGGTAGCCCACAACGTCCGTAAACACAGTAGCAACGGTACTGTCCACGGCAAGGATCAGGTCCCCCTCCTTGAGAATCTCGCCCGCTTCTGTGCCACTGGTGACCCTCCGAACCACGACCACGTTCCGCCGACTGGACTGGCCGCCCTCGATCCTCTTCACCCACTCGTCCGGAACGCCCAGGAGGCGCGCTTGGGCGACGTGCGCGTAGCCAAGCTCGATCTCGGGGCACATGAGCCTGGGGACCACGCCTTGCCGCAGGATGTTGAGGAAAGGGAGCAACAGGTCCGCAGGAAAGCCCATTCCGAACTCGTGCCGGCTGCCCTTGGACGAGTACTTTGTGTACGCGATCCACACGGATTGCACCTTGCCCGTCTCGGGATCGCACAACACACCGTAGGCAGCCAAGGGGTTGTCGAGCTCGATGCCCTCTTGGTTGGTGGCACGGAAGGTCGGAGGCAAGGTTTCCGTGATGAAGAACGCGCGAACGTTTGTGACCACAGTGGAACGCACGACGACGTGGAAGGACTTTGTGAGGCAGACCTGCAGCACCGTGTCGCCCTGCGCCAGCTTCTTGTCGCTCCACTCGATCTCCGCGACCTCGGTGTCCCCCAAGACCTTGGTGTCGTAGGCCAAAACCGCGATGTTGTAGAGCTGGTGGATGAAGACGACGCGTCCTTGCACCAGCACCGAGTTGGCAAAAGTGAGCACCACATCGCCCATGGCAGTGGGGACCGAATGCCGATCCGTCACGATAAGTCCTTTCTCCCGATCCACGACGACGCCAATGCCCGTGTGCACCAGCAGCGAAGTCCCGTCCACCTTGAAAGGCATCCGGAACTCGATCAGCACGAGCGCCGGCACAATTTTGTCCGCGATGGGGTTGTCGATGTGAATTCTCGCCGCGGAATGGGGCTTTGGCACGGCTGTCCCCGTCGTGCATTCCGGATAGGTGTAATGCCACAGTCCGGAGACGTCGTCACGGGTTGCCACCGAGAAGGCGTGCCATTTGCGGTCGACCTGATTCACGATCAAGCACGTTTGGGGCAGAACTCGATAACCGCCGCCATCAGTCTCACCTGCAGGATTCCGAGCTTCTCTTTGTTCACATCCCCAAGAGCATAGTAGCGGAGACCGACGCGGTCGCCATCCTTCAGTTGGGCGAATATCCGTACGAAGTCATCCAAGTGCGGAGTGGATTGATTGTCGAGGCTCGTAATGATGCACTTTCGGCTCACGCCGGCGAGCGATAGCATGTAGCCGGCCGAAGCGACGTAGACACCCGAACACGGAACCATGAAGCCGCGTGCCATCTGGTACGATAAGTCGTGAAGGATTCCACCGCCGACCTCGACATATCTTCGCGGCATTGTCGAGTGCAGGTCCTCGACCGTCACCGAGACGGACAGAATGTTCGGGCCTCGATGGATCTCGAAGGTGACCTCATTTCCGACGTTGGAGTCCAGTATCTCTGGTTGCGAGGAGCGATGTGAGTTGGTTCGACGGAGGCCACAGCGGACGCTCACCTTCCAAGGGGACAAAGGTTGTCAGCAGCTGACCATTCATCCGCAGGACAATGTCTCCGGCTTCCAGCTTTCCATCCGCAGGTCCCTGTGGCACCACTTGGCTGCGAAAGCCGAAGGCCATGATCGGAAGCTCGCCATACAATTGAAAGCGAGGCCCACCTGACGACAAGCATGCCCTCTCCGTCTGGGAAAGCTCTCCGCATTTCGCCCTCGAGCTCTTCCTTGAGTCCCAGCCTCCGGACCTCATCGTAGGCGGCGTGCTTGAAGACGGCTTGGATATCTCCACGGGGCACTTCCTTGCCCTCCTTTATGTACTCCAAGGCACGAACCACTCGATCCAGGGGGAGGAAGAAGGAGGATGCTGCCGCTCCAGTGGCGCCACCGGCATTCAATGCGACACAGTGGCCGGAAATGTCCAGTACTGGAGAGCCGGAGGAGCCCCCAGAGGTCATGGATGCCGCTTGGTAGTAGACTGGACAGTTTCATGGCGTTGGTTGAGGCGCAACATCCCAACTTTCTCGCAAACAGACTCACAGGTGTTGAAGTCGTTGAAGCGTCCCACCCCGTACTGCGAATGACATCTGAGCGCCTTGCTTCGAGTGAACTCCGCTGCCGGCCCTACCGTAGGCGCTTTCCGGTCGAGTCGAGCCATCACCCCGCTTAGGATGCTAAGCCTCTCTCCAGAATCGTTGCCCACGACGCGAACATCCGCTCCGATGCGTGCCAGCTCGGGTGCCAGGGGTATCTCCACCAGATCCATGTACTTGACCTCCTTCGTCGAGAAACGGAACACGCCGAAATCGTGCACGGGGTCTCGATAAACAGGGTATATCCGGACTTCCTCCTTGTTCTTCAGAATTGCCTCCGCGATGATGGGACCTTCACGAGGCATGGTGAGGAACGGCCGGGGCTCAGGTCGTGTACCGGTCACCTGGCGTTACGACGTGTCTGTTGGTCAGGATCAGCCCACGCTCCCGGTCGATGATGAATCCGGTTGCTTGGCTCGTGCGGCGCTGTTCAGTGTCGAAGTTGCGGACGCAGATGAAGCGAATGCTGACAATGGCCGGAATGAGCCTGAACAGGGCACGGTCGGGACGCGTCGCGCAGGCCACCGCATCAGCAGACGCGTAAAGCAGCAACATGAGCCCCAGTGTACGCGCAAGGCGCGCAAATCCCACCGATTTAAGGTCTGCTCCCAAGGGGACCCGGCATCCAGCGTCGGGGGGACGGCCACCGCCATATCCGCGTCCGCCTCCAGCGCGCCGTCATTCTCGTAGAGATCTGGCTCATCGCCTCCGCCACCGCGATGACCAGCGCCGGCACCGGCGCCCTGGTCCTCGTCCATGATTGGGGGTTTCGGCGGTGTCGCAAAGCCGCTCCTTTCATCACGATCGCTACACATGCCCATTCGGCTGGCCTGCTAACCGCCATATCCGGATCATCTGATCGTCTCCAGCGCTGGCCAAAAGCGTCGAGTTGGAATCCACGGGGTTCCAAGCCACGCAGTTGATGTCGCTCTGTCCGTGGGCGTTGTCCACAGTCGCAACCACGCTCCAAACGAGGTTATCGGGATCGGAGCTGGCAATATCGTCCTGCCCCGGCGATCGCTCAGTCAGTCGACCGTGTGCAATCAATAGCCCAAACCAGGAGCACAGCCGACAAGCTTACCTGCTCCCAAACACGTATCCGGTTATCCGACCCGCACGTCGCGATCCTCCCGTGCACCTTGCTCCACGAGACGCCGAAGATGGTCCGATCATGGGCATCAGGCTTCGCCATCACCGTCCGCCACCGCGGCTCATTTCGAGGCGTGGGGATTCCTCGGGCGTTTCCGGGTCCGTAGCGCTTCCATATTCGCAACGACAAGTCGTCCGACACCGAAGCTGACGCGTGAATGATGTGTGAGGTTGGTGGTCCGCGCCGCTAGCAGAGACCAGCAATCCACGAACCCAAATGGTTGCCGTCCGCGTTGAAATCAACAGCCCACACGGTAGAAGTGTGCCCTTCAAGCGTATCGGAACACATCCAGTCGTCATTGTTCCTGTTCTCCCTCCAGATTCGAATCGTGTCGTCGTAGCTGGCCGATGCGAGGAGTTCTTCGTTTGGGTGCCAGCAGACCATCTTCACGTCCTGCGTGTGCTCCTGGAGCACGCTGAGGCACGAGAAGTCCGTGTCGTCCTCGACTGAGGCGGGCACGTGGTGACGATTGGGCAGTTCGATCGGAGAAGCCGGAAAGCCTACCCTCCCAGATCCAGACGCTCTTGTCTCGGCTACAAGTGGCCAAGAGATTGCCTCCCGCAGAGTAGCCCACGCTCTTCACTTCGTTCTCGTGCCCCTCCAAAGTCGCGACACATTCGTACTCTGCAAATGCCGTGTGGTTCGTGGGACGGTCCGGTCACCGGCAGCGCTTCCCACCTCTGTCCATGCCCTTTTCCCAGATTCCGGTGGTCGCGTCAAAGCTCGCGCTGGCAAGGTGCTCGCCGTCCGGGGACCAGCACACGCTGCGGACTGTCCGCTTGTGCATGCCGTCCAAGACGTTCGTCGCGACCCAGGTCCCCGTCGCGTCCTGAGCCCAGAGCCGCACGGTTTTGTCGCCCGAGCATGACGCAAGCAACCTCCCGGAAGGATGCCAGGCCAGGTTCCAGACCCGGTCGAGGTGGCCTGCGTGTGTTGTGGCCCCAGATCCGCGATAACAGTCGGAGGACGCGATGCGTCCCAAATCGCCGCCGGAATCGTCGAAAAAGATGCGGGGAGTCAAATTCTGATTCTGATCTGCGAACAGGTCGGAAATCCTGCCTTTCAGCTCCGCGACGAGCTCGAGCATTGTTGTTTGTCGCCGATCGAAGAAGCGTCGCCCGCCCGCTGGCGGAGTCGTCAACTGCAGTTGCGCGTGGACTCCCACTCTCCAAGCAAAGAACGCGAGATGGAGCACCAACCCAAGTCACCCGTCTCGCCTACATCCTTTACATCGACCGTGGTCTCGGACGGCGGCCCGCGCGGTACGGAGGAACGTAGCCAAGGGGCGTTGAAGCACGCTGAGTCACCTGTGCCTTTGCCAGCGCATCCGTACCACATCCGCCGGCCCAGCGTTGAAACAGGAGAAACCCCAGAGCCTCGATGGCTGCCGGAAAAGAATCGGGTGGAGCTCAGGTTCGCTCCCGCGTCTGCAGAGCCGTTTGGTGGGAGACATCTGGCTCGGGGTAGGAGGAGCTTTACATTCAGACCTTTTCGTTTCGAGGCGTTGCGCTGCTTGAGTATCGCGATCATCCTCATGGGCTCTGGACCGTGGTGCACTGCGAGGTCCCTCTGGAACACGCCAACGAGGGTTATGAAGGCAAGATGATGGAGCTGCTGCTCCGCAGCGCTCAGGAGCAGGGCGTGAGGGTCAAGAACACTTGCGGCGGCGCGGTGAAGCGGTATGCGTAGCGGTACTTTAGATGGCTGCCACTTTACCTCTCAATCATTCAGTTGGATCGAGGAGGATCTGACAGGCGACCTCAAGGACGTGCTGAATCAATGAAGCATCCAAAGTGCAGAATAGGACGGGGAGGTCGTGGAGGCTAGAGAAAGGAGCCGACTGGTCTGCCGCCTGTATCATCTTCCTGGTTTCATCTATGCGTCACACATTACCATGCCTTAAGCCGGTACCTTTCGAACGCCGCAAGTTCCAGCTGCCCACGATGTTCCGGAGCCGCTATCGAAATCAATGCCTGCGCTCTTTGCACGTAGTTCAGCCCTGGGCGGGGTCGTCAGGGTCCTGTCCGCTCCCTTAAGAAGGCGGTAGAACTCACCAAAGAGATTCACCGCGCCGTGCTCGGTGACGACCCAACGTACATGGTAGCGCGAAGTCACAACGCCGGTACCGGGCTTCAAAGTGGGCACGATCCTCGACGTCCCGTGCGCGGATGTAGAGGGAAGGCAAACGATCGGCACCCCGCCCGCCGAATGCGCGCACCCGTGGATGAAGTCGAGCTGTCCCCCGATGCCAGATATCTGCCTGGTGCCCACGGAATCGGCAGCGACCTGCCCGGTGAGGTCGATCTCGATCGCCGCGTTGATCGCCGTGGCCTTGTCGTTCTGCCGTATGACGCAGGGGTCGTTCACGAAAGCGGCATCCATGCTCAGGACATCCTTAGTGTTTTCTCGCAGGAAGTCGTAGAGCTTGCCCGATCCGTAAACGAACGTGAACAAGCTCTTGCCGCGGTGTATCTTCTTGTTTACGTTCGTGATCACGCCAGCCTTGATAAGCTCGACTGGCCCGTCCCCAATCATCTCCGTGTGCAGACCGAGCCCCTTGTGGTTCTCCAGCAGCGATTGGCACACTGCATCCGGAACGCCGCCGATGCCAACCTGAAGGGTCGCCCCGTCGGGGACGAGGGCGGCGACGTGGCGGCCAATCTGCTTCTCGAGCTCAGACGGGGGCTTGGCCTTCAATTCTTGCAGTGGCTTGTCGTTGTAAATGTATCGGCTGATCCGCGCGAAAGGTATCACGGCCCCAGGAATGTTCGGCACGTGCGGGTTGACCTCGGCGAGGATGACTTTCGCCATTTCGGCTGCTGCGAAGCCCGCCGTGGCCTCCAGACCGACCGAGCAGTTCCCGTCCGCATCCGGTGGCGAAACGGTGAGGAGAGCAACGTCAGGAGTAAGAGGTCCGTTGCGAATCGCCAACGGCGCCTCGGAGACCATCACTGGCGTGTATGTCGATCGCCCTTCCTCCACAGCTTTCCGCAACGAAGGCCCAACGAACAGATTATTGATCTTGAAACGAGGTGCTCGTCCGGCCTTCAACCAGTCCTGGTCAACCGTCGCACATGGAGACTCTCCTTGGAGACCGTAGTGAATGAGCTCAA
This sequence comes from Hyaloraphidium curvatum, assembly GCA_025558095.1. Classification (NCBI taxonomy): domain Eukaryota; kingdom Fungi; phylum Monoblepharomycota; class Hyaloraphidiomycetes; order Hyaloraphidiales; family Hyaloraphidiaceae; genus Hyaloraphidium; species Hyaloraphidium curvatum. The sequence goes on along the minus strand of JAIVFI010000031.1, from coordinate 405,626 downwards.
CCCCACGGACGTCCTCGCGCTCGCTTAGAGCTTTCAAGAGATTGAACGGGGTGCCGGAGAAAGAATGCACGTAGACCCGGTCATGGCTTTTGATCAACTGGACGGCTTCGGATGCCGAAACCGGGGATCCAGGCAGCGGGGCATGCGCCGTCGCGAAGAATCGTGCCTGTGGCGCATGGGAGACGCCGGCCCGCTTCGAAGCTCCCGTCAGCAGAACGCGTTGCATCGCGGTCCCGGAGCCCGCAAAACGTCGGATATAGAGCCGTCCCTCAAGTGGCACGTCTCTCGCAGCGGAGCGGGTAGGTTGTCCGGCGACAGCCGGGGCGGGACGCGTCTGAATGGTGCGATCATCGGATTCGGATTCGCGCACAAAGTCAACAAAGCTTGCCTCCGGAAGTTCTCGTCCACGATGGCAGCAACACAGAAAGAGCCACCGTGGTGGGCAGGCGGAATGGCAAGCGTCCTGGCAACTTGGTGAAACTGCTCGTTTGCTTCAGCTCGAATCGTTTCTCATGCGACCCACCGTTCACCCTCCCGATCCCATGCTCCTGTGATTGTCTAGCGTGTCACACCCATTCGATCTCCTCAAAGTGCGAGCCCAGACGTCTGTCGGCGCAGGGTCGTCGTACGGGAGCGTTGTTCGGAGCATCGTGAGACAGGACGGGATCCTCGGACTCTACGCCGGCCTTTCGGCGAGCGTGCTGCGGCAGCTCACATACGGCACGACGCGATTTGCCGTCTACGATTGGCTGAAGAAGGAGCTGAAAGGCCGGGACCGCCTGAACCCCGTAACTTCCACCATCGCCGCCGCGCTCGCCGGCTCGGCCGGAGGGGTCGTCGGGAACCCGGCGGATCTTGCAAACGTCAGGATGCAGAACGACGGGAAGCTGCCTCCGGAGCTGCGGCGAAACTACAAGAACGCGCTCGACGCCGTCTACCGGATCGCAAAGGACGAGGGTTTCGGCGGACTCTTTCGCGGACTGAGCGCCCACGTTGCCCGCTCTGCAATCGTCACGGTGTCGCAGCTGGTCTCGTACGACTACGCGAAGCAGCTTTTCGTCGGCTCGGTCGGGCTGCGCGACGGGGACGTTTCGACGCACATTGCCTCGAGTCTGGTTGCCGGCCTCGTTGCGACCACCGCCGCAAATCCAGTGGACGTGATAAAGAGCAGAGTCATGGCTTCGAAGACCCCTGGAGAATACGGCGGGGTTGTTTCGGCTTTCGGTCGCATTTTGAGGACAGAGGGGCCGTCCGCCTTCTTTAAGGGGTGGCTGTCTGCGTACATTCGCATGGGACCGCATCTCGTGCTCATCTTTGGTGGGTCATGTGCGCATGTGCGGTATGGGCGAGAGCTAATCCGTGCTTAGTCTTCTACGAGCAAATCAAGAAGATAACGACTGCATGATGCGAGGGCACACCGAGAAGGTCGGAGAAACAGCGGATACCCATGATGTATTTGCAGAAGAGAACAACTCTAAATCCAATGTTGCAACGCACGCAATCGTCCTTTAAGACGCCGTTCAAGAGGTGGCGACGCACTCTCTCGCGAATCCTTCGACCTCAACCGCGTAGGACTGCGTCGGCTTGAGCTCATCCTGCTCGCTCCGAACGTGTCGCAAGACGCCAGCGGCAAGGACGGCGGCGAGGTCGCTGCCGAGCTTCCAGGCCTTGCCGTACGCATTGAGCGCTTTTGTGATGGTGTTCCTTGCGACGTGGCCGACGGGCAGCTTCGCTCCCATGTGGAAGACGGCCCTGTTGCGGGAAATCGCATGTAAGAACGAGCCAAGGTCTTGGGGGAGCAGAAGCAACTCACCATGCCGCAAACGGAGAACCCATCTCGAGGTACTGACCCTCGCCGACGGCCATGAGCGCCGCTTCCAGGTCGAGGATCAGATCGGAGAAGTCGTGCCCGCCGTGCCGCACGAGCAGCATCGAGAGCGTGCAGTGGTAGAGCACCCGGCCGCAGATGTACCACCGCGCGGACTGCCCGCTCGCACGGGCGACCGCCATGACGCGCTTGACGGCCTCGCTGTCCCGCAGGGCCTTCGCTTCCCGGTCCGGCGTGTCGGGGTAGCAGACGTACGAGTGGGCGAATGCAAAGTGCCGGTGGAGGAGCAGGGATTGCTGGCAGGGATCACGCAGCGAGTCGGCGGTGACGCCGCTGGCGCGGAAGAGTGCCACGGTATCGCAGTCGGCACCCGCGTTGGTCGCTGTGTTGATCGCGATGGCATCCCTCGCAGCGAGGAAAAGCTGCACGTTCGCCACGAGGTCCGGGCCCTGCGACCGATCCCAGCCCCCAACCCAGTCCGGTTCTCGTTCGATGAGGGCCGGGGCGTTGACCTGGAGCCCGGTCTCGATCTCTTGGTCGAAGGATGCAGTGCGATCGAGCAGGCACTTCAGGTAGATGTCGTAAACCCAGACCTGCGCGAGCGTGCGCTTGGCTTCCTCCTGCTCGACCGGCGACCGGAACGATTTCCATTTCTGCGCGCGCAGCGTGCCGTCGGGAATGTCGAGACGCATCTGCCTGACCATCGAGACCGCGGCGCCGATGAGCGCGTCGCTTTGTTGCGAATTTAGCTTCTTCAAGCCGCTCCCGGATGCAATCAGCAGCACGATCCCCTGAAGAAGCCGCACGTCGGGCTTGGCAAGCGTGTCGTGGTGCTGCCGCGCCATTTCCCAGTAGTCGGCAGCGGGCGTGCCGCGGTAGCTCGGATCCAACGCAGCGTGCGCGGCGGCCATCGAGTACATGGAGTAGACGAGCAGGGGCGGGTAGCTGGCCGGGTTCTGCTCGAAGCTCGGCCGATGGATGATGGGGAGGAACGGCGCGCACTTGTTGAAGTAGATGCCGATGAGCTCGGGCAGGATGGGGACCTGGAGGTTGCGGTTCGAGACAAACATCTCCACGAACGGGTCCGGCAGCGAAAAGCTCGGCATCGGCGCAGCGTGGCGATCCAGAACCGCGAAAGGTTCCACCTGCTCGCCCAGGTAGTCCGCACGGCTTCCGGAGGAAGAGCCGCTGGGGCTCGTCGATTGCTCGCCAAAGTCCTCGTTCGCGCCGGAGAACAGCATCTCGAAGATGTTGGGCACCGCGATGCCCTCGGCGGACGCATGCTGCATTCCGGGACCGCCGTACGAGTCGTCGGTCTCGGGCGTGAGCGGACGTGCACCGGGGAACGCGCCCATGGGTGCGAGCTCGGGCGAGTCGTGCGACGAGTTGGAGTGCGGCGGCGAGTCGCGGCGCGAGTTGCGACGGGCGCCGGCGGACGCCATGCCGCCGCTCGCCGTGCGGTTCGGCGGCAGGCCGAGCTCCCTGTCGATGTCCTTCGGGTCCAGGCCGAGGGTGTTGGAGACCAGCGACTCCAGGGCCTGCAGTTGAGGGTGGTGCGTCAGGACTGGCCGGCCGCGGCGGGCGGCGGGCGCGGCGCACCTTCAGCCTGGCGTGCACCTTGGAGGTTGTGCCGCGCGGCGGGCCCCGCTTGCGCTCCGGCCGCGTGTAGTCGCACGAGAGGTCCAGCCGCTCGCAGCGCTCGCAACGCGGCGACGCGGCATCGCAGCGGACCTTGCGGTGCGAGCAGGCATCGCACGACCTGCGGGAGACGGGCTTGTCAGGCAGCTCGGCGCGCCCGGGGCCCCGGAAACACGCACCGCGTCGCGCGCTTCTTCTTGGGGTCGTCGACGTCCATCTCGGCGGCAGCACCGGCACCTGCGCTTACTGCTGCGTAGTGGGTGAAGGGGAGAGGGACAGATGAACAGTGAACAGCAGCTGAACAGCTATTCCGCGCGGCGCGCGCGGCATAAGCTCAAAACGCCGTCCCGCAGCAACACCACCGGTTTCATCAGCTTCAAGCGCAAGCGCATCTGCGAATCCGTTCAGCCAATCCAGGTACGAGTTCCCTCGAAAGCAGTCTGCGTCGTTCTGGACCTCGAATGGCAAGCCATGGACCACGAACACCGATTTCAAATCGGGGGACGGGTGGTGGACCTCGGATCAAGCCCACGGGACAGTGCATGGTCTTTGGTTTTTGCTCGGGACACGATAAAGGATGGCCTATGCGGTGCTTGCACACCTCAGGCGTGAGGTGAACGGCAGCCGGGTCGGGTAGGTTGAGAGAAGCCCGAAAAGCCCTGCACGCGCAACCCTCCAAAAGCAGCGAAAGCGCGTCCAAGAGTGCAGTACATTACTATGGTGCACACAGCAGCCGAGTCAGGGCCCATACGCGCGCGCCACACACCTCCCGAGGGTGTGGTTGCGGGTGGAAGGGTCTCCGGTATCCAAACACGACTGCACCACTGGCATTGCAGTGCCAATGACTTGTAGATGTTCTGAAGTGACTCTGCAATGCATAAAGCCACACGGTGTTCCGTAATCTGCGACGTATCTTCCGATCCCGTGCGATTGATCGGGATGCGGGAGCGGCTGACCACGGCGGCGGGGCGGCCCGCGAACACCCGGTCGTAGGGACGCCGAGCTCAATGACTAACAATCGTCACGAGTTCCCCAGCAGTTCCTTGAGCTTAGGACGCTGAAAAAAGCACTCCTCTTTGCCTTCATTCACGGCCGAGACTCCTCCCGGGGCCCGCGCCGAGAATCAGAGAGAGGGCCGCCGACGACGCCGCCGCCGCTCCTCATTTCCTCAGCGATGGAATCAAAACCGAAAGACGACGGGCCCTGCGCGCCCGCAACATGGGCCCGAAAGGTTGAAGACGTTGCTATCGTGGTGCCGGAGCCTCTGGCGCACCCGGCTCCGGTCAACGTCAGTTCTTTCCTGAAGCCAAACGAGGTGACGGACTTCCTCGTACATGCATCGCACGCCAAGTGCGAGAGGACTTGGGTGGAGCTGATTCTTGCCGGGTTCATGGGTGGCTGCCTGCTATCTTTCGGCGGCTTCCTCATGGTCGTGGTGGCCGGTGGTTCCTCTCTTGTCCTGCCACCCGGACTCGTCTCCCTGCTCGCCGGCCTCGTCTTTCCCGTCGGCCTGGTCATGATCGTTCTGACCGGAGTTGACCTCCTGACATCTAACATGATGTACACGACGGTCCCGTTCCTGGAGCTGGCTCCCCGTGAGGTGTTTGGGAAGCGCGGAGCTTCTGCCTGGCTCTCCCTGGGGAGGCTGCTTTCCGTCAGCCTGTTCGCCAATCTGGCCGGCAGCGTGATGATTGCCGCATGCGCCGCATACCTTGGCGGTCTGTCGCCCGAATCGGTCGCATGGGCGATCAAGGTGGCGCACAAGAAGGGGACTCTGCCCGCGGGGACGGCATTCGTGCGTGGGATCGGCGCCAACTGGCTAGTTTGCCTCGCCGTCTACATGTCGTATACGTCGCGGACCACCGGGGGCAAAGTGGCCGCAATCTGGATTCCGATTTCGACGTTCGTCGCCCTCGGATTCGAACATTCGGTCGCAAACTGCTTCACGATTCCCCTGGGGGTCTTTCTGTCGTCAGGGACGGCAGATGCGATCCCCTTTGTGGACCTTCTGTACAACCTCGCTCTCGTGATACCAGGGAACCTCGTCGGAGCCGTGCTATTCATCGGCAGCCAGTGGATCCTAACAAGGCCTCCCTCAGCGCGTACCGCTGGACGCCGGCCATCCATCTCTAGCATTCATCCGGAACAGTAGAGCACGCATGGCAATAGACTGCTTTCTATGCGGCCGTTAGCTACAGGAGTCGATCGCGTATCGCCCCGATCGCGGGGACGGCCGCCACTCCCCACCGCCCACGATGCCAAGCGGCGACACCAATGCCAAGGAGGGAAACCTCCTGACTCGCGAAGAGTTGAGCGCTCTTTGGGATGAGCACACGAGCTACGAGGCAAGATTCCCATCTGCCTCCCTCGGACTTTGTCCTTACGCCGTTCTCGACGCGACGACCTCTCTCCTTCCTAATAACGCCTTTCTACGGCGCGATGACTGCAGTTTGCTACGCGAGGTAACGGCTCTTCAGCTTGTGAGCTCAAGCAGTGGTTGACTCTTCACCTCGACCAGATGTCGTAGCAACGATGAAAACCATGGTCCAGGACTGCTACGTGAACCATATCCCGACGCTTCAGGGCGGTTACGGCGCCGAGCACCTCTCCAACTTTTACGGGACCTCATTTATCCCGAGCGTGCCCGCGGACTTCACTCTGAAGCCGCTTGGCCGGATCATTTCCGTGGAGGACCAAAGTGGGTAGCTTCGCCCATTTCGAACCCTCGCCTGACGTTGTCTCGATAGGCGTCGTCGACGAGATGGTCATCGAGCTGACGCACACCACGAAAATGGACTGGCTCCTGCCCGGTCTTGAGCCAACGGGGAAGAAGATCCGATTTCCTTTGATCGCAGTTGTGAGGTTCAAGAACCGGTTGATCCACCACGAGCACATCTGGTACGTTGGGATTGGCGTAAGATCCGTTAGCCGTCGCTCACACATCCTCCTGAAGGTGGGATCAGGGAGCGGTCCTGAAGCAATTGGGCCTCCTGCCGGCCAACCTGCCGCTGCCCGTGTACGGCGCCGAGACGGCCGACCGGATCATCGAGGACTCTGCTAGAATCCATGCCAGTTAGTTGGTCTTCGGCATCAGCATTAGGTTGTATTGGTCACAACAGTATTCAATCACAGCATCATTCGAAATAGCATCAAACCATCAAGAGAAGCCGTTCCCAAGCCACCGTGCCGCCGCCAACCGGTTGGCCGCTAGGGCATCCGCGTTCCTCAGCCCCGGTCGGGGCCCGTCCGCCGAGTATACAGTTCCCGAGCTCCATCCAATTCTTTCGCCGGCTGTCCGTGCGCTAGAGGGCTGCGCAATCGCCCGCGGACGCTGCGGTTGCGGCGTCGGCCCCTGTTGCGCCGCAGGCGGCGCGGAGGCCTGCTGGGAGCTCGATTGCGCCGTGCGGTCCGCCGCGGTCGAGTTCTGGTACTTCTCGGCCGCTTCCAGAAGCGCATCGAGGAGCTTGCGAACCTGCGTCGCATCCTGCTCCGGCAAACGGAGCATCGTCGCGACGAGCTGCGACTTGTGCTCCTTGAGCTTGGCGTAGTTGTGCGTCACGTAGTCCGTGATCATGCGCTGCAGCCGCCGATTCTCCGTCTTGCGCGCAAGAAGGTAAAGCGGGACGATGTTGTTGGAATCAAACAGGGGATGGAGCCGCCGTATCACCATCTGCTGCAGGTGCGGGATCTGGTAGGTCTCGCAGGCAGCAAACAGCTCGGCGAGGGTGCGCCACGGCATGCCCGAGGGAAGAGCATATTCCGTGTTGTAGATGTAGTCCAGGATGATCTCCATGATCTCGGGCCGCAGGGACCGGAAGAGAATGGTCTGATCCACCAAAGGTTCCGAAGGTCCGAAGTCCAAGAGATTTTTGAAGAAATCCTGCATTGACGCGTGTCAGCTCCTGAAGGCAACCGCGCGGCCGAGCTCGGACACCCACCGAACAAAGCCCGAGCACCATCCTGTGCACGTAGTAGTTCTTCTCGCCAACCCGAAGAGTCAAGTCCGCGAGATTCCCCCCGGGACTGGGGAAGAATCGGTGCAGCTCCGTGAGAGGATGCCGTATGCCTTCGTCCCGCGGATCCGGTATCGGAAACTTGAACGGACCGTACCAGAATCTCACGTCGCCCGTCACGGTGTCCTCCTCCTCCGGAGGCGCAGACGGCGGATCCTGCTGCGTTCGAACGCTCCGAGCATCGTCCCAGCCCCATGGATCGGAGGCCTCGACTACGGTGTCCATTCCCCAGCGCGAACCCGCCTTCATCGGCCCCTGTTTCGTGATGCAAGCCCGGCCATCGACAACGAACTGAAACCGCGCCTCCACGCCGTTCGTCCGGTCCGAGAAATCTCCCTCGTAGGAAACGCAGTGCACCTCAATCGAGCAGTTGAAACCCGGGCGGCACCCTTGACGGCCTTTGGGATACAGGGTGACGCGCCAACGCCAGCCGCCTGCCTCGCCGTCCACGAGCTTGTGGCGCTTCCCGGGCCAATAGGTCGACCAACCAGGAACGCGGATACGGAAGGACAGATCCGGCGGATGCTTCTGCGTGTCGATGGCTGGGGGATTCGAAGGCGGTCCGGGCGATGCGGCGAGTGCCTTCGCCTTGGAAAGCTCCTGGCGAGCGGCAGATTGCGAGATCACGGTAGGGTTTGGGAGCGGCTTGTACGGAATGTCCTCTCCGTTGACGTGCGTGGAGATGAAAGGGAGCTGATCGCCGCTGCCGTCCGACTGATCGCCCGGTGTAGCACCGGGAACTTGGGAGCCAGCAGTCGTCAATGGCGGCGGTCGCGGCTGCTGGGTGATGATGGCAGGCGGAGTGGGCCGCTCGGGACGGGCGTTGGCGCTCGCTGCCCGGGCGCCGTTCTCGGCAGCTGCGGCTGACTGCGCTGCGGCAGCGGCCTCGGCCTGTGCCATTTGCGCCGCCTGCACGGCCTGGGTGGCCTGACGCTGCATCGTGGCCATCTTTTGCTGCTGTTCTCGCAGCAGCTTCTCCTTCTCCTCAAGAAGGCGGGTGAGCTGCTCCAGTTGCGCGAGCTGAGACGGCGTGGCTGACGCAGGGGCATCGTACTCGTTGGACGGAGCGCCGGAGCGCATGGAAACGTTCTCGCTCGCCGTCGCGGAGCGCGCCCCTCGGCTGTTGGCCATGTACTGCGCGGCCATGACCGCCCCGGCGGCGGACTGCATCGTTGGCCGTTGCCGCTGTGGCTCAGCCGGTGGGGCCGCAGCATAGGCCGGGGCCTGATACGTTTGCCCTTGTTGGGAAACGGGCACCTGTTGCGCGGTTGGTGGAAGCAGTTGCCCCTGCGAAGAGTACGTAGGTTGATTCAGCTGCTGCTGTGCCGGTGCCAAAACGCTTTCGCTGGGCTGCGGGCTCGGAGGCAGGTCCTTGTGATAGTGCTGGGGCGGCATCGGGGGTAACGGAGGCCTGCCGCCGTTGGTCGACACTTGTGACGCCGTTTCCGAGGCCGCGCGATAGTCCTGCCCAGGTCGCAGCTGCTGGCCCTGAGGCGGCACCGGCACGGGCGGCGAGTCCGGGTCGGGTGGCGGCGTGTACGCCGCTTGGAACTGCCGCTGCGCGTACGGGTTCGGGGCGGCAGCCAGGTTTGACGGTCCTCCCTGATTCGTTTGCGCCGCTTGCGGGGCGCCGTTGGTCCCCGGCAGATAAGGGTTGGAATAGGAATTCGCCATCAGCGTTTGCTGGGACAGGTTGACGTTGGACGACCCCTGCTGCGGCTGGGTCCCGAGCCCGAGGTCCACGGCGATCTCGGGCACCCCCGACTTTGACGGCGGGTACATGACCGAGCTGGCCTCGTCGTCCGCGACCGAATCGATGCCGTAGTGTTCGCGCAGGTAGGCGGCACGCTCCTCAAACTGCCGAGCGCGCTCCTCCATGGCGGCCATCTGAGCTGGATCGGCCGGCTGGCCCGCAGCGTTCGCCGGCACCACGGTCACGGTCGGTACCGGCTGCTGGTACGGCTTGGGGGCAGGGGGAGGGGCCAAAGAGGCGGCAGACCGCACGCTGGCGGGCGCCGGGGGATACGAGGAGGAGGGCATCGGCACGGCGGCCGCGGGCTGCGGCGGGGCGGCCACGGAGCCGGACTGCTGCGAGCTCATAGCCTGCAGCGAGTGCGTCCGTGGGTATGGTACGGCGTCCCCATTCTCCGAGGCCGAGGCGCCATAGTCGTCGTCGTCGTAGTCGACGCCGGCGTCCGAGGCGGCGAGGTTCCGCGGCGGGGCGGCAGAGCCCTGCGACACCGAGGGCGCCCCCGCACTCAGCGCCGAACTTGGCCGCCCGCCCTGCGGCGGAGGCGGTGCAGGCGTCGACAGCTGCTGCATGAGCGCATCGTACTGCGCCTGCGTGAGCTGCTGCTGCTTCCCGCTGCTGCCGCCGAGCTTCTTCCGTCCGAATACTCGCAACACGCCATCAATAGTCTTATCCACCGCTTTATCTACGCGGTCCATTGAAGCCCGGCGCTTCGATCGACCGCTGAGCCGTCAGTGAGGGACTTCCCGGCGCCCCGCGGTTGTTTGGCTGGGTGGCTGGGGACCTCCAGAGAGCTCTTTCTTCCCCCCGTGGCAACTTCGAAATGGGTACATTTCGTCTCTAGTTCTCCTGACAACGTGTTCACTGACCCCGCCATTTGACTTTCCGGGGCATCGTTGTGTCGCATCGGCTCTGGTGGTCGCCTTTCTGCCACTTCTCCCCCCTGTTCAGCAAAATCGCTGCGCTCCAAGACCAAGCGGCATTTCCGGGCCCTTCGCCGCGAGAAAATCTACGGGCCGAAAGAGGACGAGCGGACGGAGCGGCTTGCGAAGAAGCTGGCCGAGTCGGAAGCCGGCGAGGGTGCCGCGGACTTGGAGATGGACGACGGGGCGAACGCGGCTCGAGGGGAATTTTCGGACGCTGTGGAGGAACAGGATGGCACGAAGGAGGAAGTCGGGGCATCGGGATCTGGGGACGGTGCGTCTGTCGCTTTCCGGCGGCCTTCCTCTTGGCCTGATCTCCTCTGCAGCGATGGCCGTGGACGCAAAGAAGATCGACAAGCGTCTTTTCCTCTCGCGGCGAAAGCAGAGGCTTCTGAAGCTCAAGAAGAAGGGCAAAGGCAAAAGCGGGAACGTCGGAAAGCGCAAGCGGATCATCTGATCCACTCAACTGCGCTGTCGATGCTCAAGCTCAAATCATTATACCCGACATGCCATAATGCTACCCGCCAGCGCAAAGATCTGTGTTGAATGTTTCAAGGCGCAGGCTTGACGGCGGCAGCCACGTCAGATGCTGCGTTCCCTACTGCGTTTGCCGCGTCTGCCGCGCCGTCAGCAACCTGCTGCGCCCCGGACGAAGCGGCGTCGGCGACCTGCGCCGCTGCCCCGTCGACCTTGGCGGCCACTTGGGCCGTGCCCGACTTTGCCGCCGCCTTTGCTGCCTTTGCCGCCTTTTCGGCCTGCTCTTCCTCCCATTCTTTCCGCTTCTCGGCTTCATCCTTCAGCTTCCTCTTGAAGTCCGACACGTCCTGCGGGCTCGGGACCATCGCCGCCTCCTCGATAAAGAGCTTCCCCGAGTTCTTGTAGTTCGAGTCCGCCTTCTTCTTGTCCAGGTTGATCAGATCAAACTCCTTCCGCGCACCAGACATGGTCGAGGACAGAGAGCCGCCGCAGCCCCCAATCAGGGGATATTTGCCGGAAACGTTGAAGTCCAGGACCTGTTGGAGGCGAGGGTCGGCTCGGGCATCCACGTGGGGCCCAGCCGGCTGCCCACCTCGAAAATGATGCCCGCATCGCCCTTCTCGTCGATATTGAGCTCGCTTTTCGGGAACGTGAGCTCTTCGAAGCTGGGATTGAGCTCCGTTTGGATGATGCCCCGCGTGGATTCGATCACGGTTTCGGCGAGCTTCGTCGCCGGGTCCACCTTCTTGATGCGGACAAACGGGTCGCTGGACCTCTTGAGCTTGTCCTGGAGCGGGCGATACGGGTTCAGCGGGCTGCGGAGAGCCTTTCAAGTAGAGAACCCACCAGGGCATCGAGCTTCTCTGCCCGCAGCTTGATCTTGATGAAGTCCTTCGGCAGCTCCTCAATCTTCTTCGCGAGCTCGGCCTCCACGTCCACAACCCGCGGCGGAGCGGCGTCGTCGTCCCCAGTGAAAACCGAGGTCATTTTCTTCCACATCGAGTCGTCCTTCTGCTCTGCAGCGGCCCCCGCGGCGGCCCCGGCGGCATCGGGTGCGGCGGCCGCCGCGGCCGCGGGTGCTGCGCTGCCGCTAGACAGCGGCATGCTCGGAACCGGTGCCTCTGCCATCGCCGAGGTGTGAGAATCGGGCGGCACGGCGGGAGTTTGGACCCTGATCGAACCCCTGGCCGACATACCGTCGTCCTTCCGCACTTTTGAAGTCAAGCCGGTAAATGAACAATGATAGATACCTCGCGCTGCCGAAGATACAGATCCAAAGCCGGGCATGTCGGCCCGCTAGCCTCCCGATCGCCAATGAACAGTTCCGCGATCCACGTGCTCCCTCGCCGCATCCATCGTGCCCTGCCAGCCCGAGCGCTTTCGAAGGCCCGGTGCCTTCAACCCCTGTAGTCCCCGTCGTCGTCATCATCGTCATCGTTGCTGCCCGGCCCGAACGCCGAATCCATCTCCTCGCTCTCGTCCTGCGGCGCCTCCGACTCCTGGTCCTCCATCTGCTCGGGCTCCGGTTCCGGCTCCGGGACCGGTTCCGGCCGCGGGTACTTGGGCGGCCTGCCCCGCTTCCGCACCTTGGGCTGCTCCCCGTTGGCCAGCGCCGCCGCGGCCGCCGCCGCCTTGGCCTGCGACGACGCGCGGCTGTAGGCGCCCCTGCCGCCCCTGCTCCCGGGCCCGCCGCCGCCCCTGCTCCCGGGCCCGCCGCCGCGCCTGCCCCTGGGCCTGCCGCGCTTTGCCGGGAACACGCTCGAGGGCACGACGGCCTGGCCGATGTCGCCGAAGGGGTCGAGCGGGTCGTCGCCGCGGTCGCCGGTGCCGCGGAGGAGGTCCGTGGCGAGCACGCCCTCCTGCGAGGCAAAGAGCTCGTGCGGCGAGAAGGCGTCGTGCGCATGCGGGTCCGCGCCCTCCTCGTGGTCGTCGGGCGAGGGCAGCCCGTGGATGAACTGGCCCGGCGAGCCGACCTCCTGGAGCTCGGGTTGCAGGAAGGGCGACTGCCGCGCCGCCGCCTCCTCGTCGATGGCCTCGACCAGCGACGTCACGTCGGCGATCTCGGCGTTGAGCTGCTTGGTCATCGCGACGACCCTCTCGCGCAGCTGCTTGAGGTTGCGCTTTGCGATCTCGAGCTCCTTCCTCGCTGCGTCCTGCCTCCCCTGCTCCTCCTTGAGCAGCGCGTTCTCCTCCCTCAGCCTGGCGCGCTCCTCCAGCAGTTTGGCCACCTCGGCGTTGAGCTCCTCGTTCTCCTGCTGCATCTCGAGGTTCCTCGTCCCCAGCGCGAGCGCCGAGTCGGCCAGCGCGCGCCGCTCGTTCTCCCGCAGCGCGTCCTGGGCCTCGAGGTCCGCCACCCGCCGCTCGAGCGCGTCCACCTCGGCCTGCTTGGCCACGCACATCTCGATGCGCATGGCCAGGTTGGACTTTGCCGTGTCGACCGTCTGCCTCGCCTTGAGCAGGAGCTCGTCCCGGTTCCGCATCACCTCGGCGTGCTTCTGCACCTCGACCTCGACCTGCTTCTTGAGCCCCGCGATCTCGCGCGCGTGCCGCGACGTGGACGAGGCGATCTCCCCGTCCTTGCGCCCCGACTCTTCCCGCGCCCGCGCCGTCTCCTCGGCCCGCCGCGCCGCCTCCTCGGCCTTGCGCGCCGCCTCGGCCCGCGCGCGCGCTGAGTCCTCCTTGGCCTGCGCCGCCTCGGCGCTCAGCCGCGCGACCTCGGCGGCCAGCCGCTCGTTGGCGGCCCGCAGCGCCGCCGCCTCGCCCGTCTCGCCCTCGCGCCGCGCGAGCTCCTCCTCGGCCCACTGGAGCCGCTGCTTGACCTCGGTCAGCTCCTCCTCCTGCGCCTCCAGCAGGCCGTAGATGGTGGTCTTGATGCCACCCCCTGCCCCTCCGGGGCCGCCGCCGCGCTGCGAGGCCGGGCTGGGCCGGTCCGACGTGCGGCGGTCGCGCGAGCGGTCCCGCGAGCGCGGGCGGCGGTCCCAGTCGCGGTCGCGGGAGCGGTCCCGGCTGCGCGAGCGGTCGCGGGAGCGCGGGCGGCCCCGGGAGTCGCGGCGGGGGGAGCGCGGGGTGGGGCTGCGGAAGGAGGGGGCGCGCTGCGGGTCCGCGGGCTGCGCGGGCAGGTGCTGCTGCGGGGGCGGCGGGGCGTGGATCGGGGGTTGCGGGCCGCGGAGGGGGTCGGGGTATTGTCCGTCGTGCGCGGGGGGTACGGGCGCGGGGTCCTCCTGCGTGGCGGGCTCCTCGGCCTCGGGCAGGGGCGGGTCGTCCGCGGGCTCCTCGTGCATCGGGTCGAGCTGCGCGGGTTCGAGCTGCGGCTCCTCCCCGTGCGCGTCGTCCCCGTGCGCGCCCTCGTCGAGCGGGTCGTCGGGCAGGTCCTCGGGCAGGTCCGGCTCCTCTTCGAGCTCGCCGGCCTGGGCGGCGGCCTCGAAGATCGACGAGATCGCGAGCGAGTTTTCGTAGCCGTTTGCGGGGATGCGGCCGATCTCCTGGTCCAGCTCCGCGGTGAGCTGGCCCATCTCGACGATCGACGGGTCCTGGATGGCGACCTCTGCGGGCTGCGGCAGCGGGAGGGGTGCCTGTGCCGGCGGCCGCGGCGCAAAGGTGGGCACGGGTGCCGAGTCGTCGCCGGGCGACGCGGGGCCGTCGAGCCTGCGGCGCTGCTTGGAGCGGGGGGCGTCAGTCACGTGCGCGGGCAGCGGGGGCGGCGAGCGCACCACGTTCGCGACGGTGAGGTCGTCGACGCGCCTGCGCTTGAGGTTCAACGGCAGCTGCGTCTGCGAGTCGTCGTCCGGCGAGGCGGGCCCGTGCGACAGCGGCGTGTGCGGCGGCGCGGGGGCGGGCGTCCCGGGTGCGCGTGCGTGGGGCGGCGGGGCGCGCGGCCCCTTCGGCTCGACGGAGGACGGCGCGAGCACGGCGGGCGACTTGAGTTGCGGGCGCACCGGCGAGCGCGGCGCCGGCGAGCGCGGCGCCGGCGGGCGCGGGCCCATCCGCGGCGCGGGCAGCTCGAGCGGCCGGTCGGCGGGCGGGCGCGGCGACGGCGCCTGCGACAGCGGCTGCGAGGGGGACGGCGGGTCGCGGAACCCGGCTTGCAGCGCGGCCCGCGCGCCCGGCGGCACGGCGCCCGGCGGGGACGCGGCGTCGGCGGGCCCCCGCGCGGGCGACCCCGCGGGCACGCAGTGCGCCGCACCCGCACCGGGCGCGCCCGTCGCGGTCTCGCCCAGCATCGCCGCCGTTTTGCCCATATACAGGCGCGCGCGCCGAAGGGCTGGGGCCGTGCGCGGCGTCGAGACCGCGCGAACTGACGGCAGATGGGACCCCGGTGGCTGGTCGTTGCGGTTCGGCGGCCAGCGATCGAGCGACCGGGAGACCCCAAACCCGACCGGTCCGGACTCAAGAGCGCCGCGAGACTGTGATATCTTGGCTGTTCTGCTAGTCCCGGATGTCCCCCGGCCGCGATCGGCCGCCTCGCCTTCCACGGGCAGAGACAGCGGCCTGTGACTGGCTGGTCGCGGCAACCGCCACAGCCGCCCCAATCAATCTAATGTCCTCCGAATATCTGGTATCCCACGTCCAGCGGTATCATGCGCCCTCGCCGTGCGAATCCGTGCTCGCCCGCGGTCCCCCGTCCGCGCTCGGCTGCCCCGGCGCCGTCCTCGCCCGGCCCTGCTCCGAGCTCTCCCTGCCCGCGCGATCGGCGCTCAGGCGCGGGGGCTGCTCGGTGCTGCTCCTCGGCGCCTGCTCGGTGCTCGTCCTGGGAGCGGGTTCCGAAGCCGGCGCGGCGGGAGGCCGGTCCACGCTCGTCCGGGGCTGCTCCACGCTGAGCCTGGAGTGCTCGGCGCTCGCTCGTGCATGTTCGGCGCTGGGTCTCCCTTGCTCTGCGCTGACCCTGCCCTCCTCCGTGCTGGGCCTGCCTTGATCGACGCTCGCACGCCCCTGCTCCGTGCTGGGCCTGCCTTGATCGACGCTCGCACGCCCCTGCTCCGTGCTGGGCCTGCCTTGCTCGATGCTCGCACGCCCCTGCTCCGTGCTGGGCCGGCCTTGCTCGATGCTCGCACGCCCTTGCTCCGTGCTGCGTCTGCCTTGATCGACGCTCGTTCGACCCTGCTCCGTGCTCGCCCGCCCCTGCTCCACGCTGCCCCGCCCCTCCTCAGCCGGCGCCTCCGCCCCTCCCTCCCTTGCCACCGGCGACGCCCCCGCCCGCGGCAGCAGCTCCGCCAGCGGCTCCGCGCACCGCGTCCTGTCCACCGCACCCGTCGACGGCACCGAGCCCGCGTACACGCCGCGCTCGAACCCGTCGCAGATGGCCGGCACCGCGACCTCGGCAAAGAGGCGCGCGCATTGCCGGTGGTTGGCGATCAGCGGCGCGTGGTGCGTGGACGTCGGGTCGAGCCTGTGCACGGATCGGAGGATGGCGTCAGATCGGATTGGAAGTGGCGCCGGCCGTCCACGCACCTGCTCCCGACCGCACGCAGCGCCTCAGCCGCCCGCACCAGGCCGTCCTCGATGCCCTCCTTGGCCAGCCGCCGGATCTGCGACAGCGGCGCGCAGATGCGCAGCGCGTTGTACGCCGTGAAGTAGTAGTTGACCTGCCGCGGAGCGTCAGCCCCGCAAACGCATTTCCCGCCTCTGGCGACCCACCAGATTGCCCAGCGGCGGCCAGGCCACCAGCACCGCCGGCGCCTGGTACACGCTCGCCTCCCCCCTCCCCGCCCCCCCGGACACCTTGACCGGCTGCACGGCCTCGACCCCGCTCCGGGCGACGTACTCGACAAAGGCGTCGCACCCCGCCCGCATCTGCGCCAGCACCACGTCCCCCACCGCGCGCTCGAACCGCTTCCCGACGCACTGCCGGAAGTCGATCCCCACCCTGCCCAGGGACATGCCGTAGTACATGGTCTGCGTGAGCAGCGAGCCCAGCTGCGGCACGTCGCGCACGCGGGGGAGGTGCGCCTCGAGCTGCCCCACAAAGTCCTCGAGCACCCCCGTGACGTAGGACGAGAGGATCGAGAGGGTCGAGAGGACGGTGTTGGAGCCCACGTCCGGGTCCAGCGCGGCCGACGGGGCCAGGCCCGAGGCCGGGCCGTCGGAGAAGATGGCGCGGTACTGCGTGATGATGTCGAAAAAGTGCTCGCGCGAGGAATCGATGTACCGCTTCAGGTAGTCGGCCGGGTCGCCCGCGGGCGCGGGTAGCTGCGCGCGGAAGAACCCGTCCCGCTGCCGCAGGAACATGACCCTGAGCTCGTGCTCGGTGTAGGCCTCCAGGCGGCGGAGGTACCCGATCACGCGGATGCACACGGGGAGCTTGACGTCCCCGCGCAGCAGGTTCACGAGCTGCCCGAGCATCATGGCGCCGCACTGCTCGGCCTCGGCCGCGATGCGCTGCAGAAGCGCCACGCCGGGGTAGCGGACCACCAGCCGCGCCGCGTGGTTCTTGAGGTCCATGGCCTCCTCGTAGTACCCGTTGCGGACGAAGGTGTCGATCAGCTGCGGGATCTCGAGCACGTCCAGGAGGGTGGCGTGGTGCGAGAGCACGAGCGAGGTGCGCGCGCGCTCGGCGAGCACGGCCGAGGCCTGCCGGACAAAGTCGGCCGACGCGGCCTCGAGCTCGGGGAGCACCGCGACGGCCTTGTCCAGGCCCTCGGCGGCCGAGTGGAAGCTCGAGCGCAGCGAGGCCGTGGCGGCGTGCGAGTCCAGGAAGGTCTTGTAGTCCGTGTAGGCCAGCCGCGCGAGCTCCTCCTGGATGTGCAAGGCCTGCTCGGCCAGCGCCTCGGACTCGGTGCGCAGCTGCGCGAGGCTGCTGCCGGTGAGGTGGTCGACTGTCGGTGGGGCGAGCCGAGTCAGACGACGCGCCCCCGTGTCCCGGCACGCGAATCCCACGGTAGTTGACCATCTCCTCGTCGGCGAACGTCGCGCGCGACACCTCCGCGTGCGGCCTCCCCGCACTGCGCCGCGTCACGTTGCCCTCGATGTCGGCCGACGTCAGCAGCGCGACCAGCAGCTCGTGGCCGTGCGCGGCGTGCGCCGACTTGGGCGGCGCGTACGCCTCCGCGGGCGGCGCGGCGGGCGGCGGCGACACCGTCGAGATCAGCAGGCCGGCGTCGTTGGCCGGCAACGCGCGGAACGGCGGCGCGGGGCCGTGCGAGACCGGCGTCGGCGGCACTGAGTGCGGCCGCGCGAGCGGGTCCTGCGCCGCGCCGCGCGGGCCGCCGTTGGCGTGCGGCCCGCCGCCGTCCTCCTCGGAGTCGGACATGGCGGCGGAGGGGCGAATCCGAAGGCGTGTTTTCGGGGACGTGTGCACCTGATGACGCCCCCCCACTTTACTCCCACTTCGACGTTTGCTTCAATGAGCGTCACCAACGAGAGGACCAACTTTCAGGTGAGATACTCTTCTATGAGACAATCACTGTCTGTATATGCTCTGTTCTCTGGTGTGCTACAGCCTCGGAAGCGGCCCGATCAGAGCGAGGCTCGCCCGAGCGCGGCAAACAACCGTGCCGTCCTCCATGCGGCCGATCGCCTCTGTCTCGTAGCGTCTGCCTTCCTTTCTCACCATCCAGCCGCGGGAATGGAGCCAGCCTTCCTCGAAAGCCCACGCAGCGGGCTCGAAATCCACGGCCAGCTTCGCGGTGGCCAAAGTGACTCTGTCAATCCCAACCGGGGGTTGGTTCACGGCATAATCCATGAGGATGTACAGGGCGGCCGGATGGATCGCCCCGTTCCACGAGTACCGTCCGCCGGGGCTGACCATCTCCTGCCATTCCTCAAGATTGCCCTCCCTGTCGAGCACCGAGAGCGATCGCGACCGGAAACGTGACTCGTGCGGCGTAGGCCACAGGAAAGGAACGACGTCGGCGAATGGCGGGGGAGTTCGGCTGGGGTCTCCGGGGAGGCGCAGGTAGGGAACCGCGACGATGCCGTGCCCGACGGCCGCCTCATGAAAGTACTCTGCCGTGTTGGGAGTCTTTTCTGGACGGCCAGAAGCGTCGAATAATTCGCGCAGGCCCTGTGGCCACGCGTCCGTGCCCACGGGCGTGAAAGGAGCCCTTCGCACCAAGCTGTCCGGCGCAGGGACCCATTCCGAGCGCGCCTCCACAATGTCCTTGCCCGTCGCCGGGTCCGAGAGCACGCAGTCGACGGCGATCGCGGTTCCCTGCCCGCCTACGAGCTTTGTCCGCCCGCGCACCCAGCACGGCAGAAACATTGGTTTCCGGTAGGTAACCTCAATCCGTCGGGGCCTCTTCCCAGCCCCAACGAGGTCCGAGGCCGCCTGCAGCGCGATCGACATCCCCGCGGTGCCCTGCGCCGACACATTTGTCCCGAAGTTTCCTCCGGCGAGCTTCCGACCGCACAGCACGGCAACTGTGCCCTTCTCTCCATCGGCCGCAACAGAAATGTACCGCGAAATCGCGTCAGGAATGAGGATGTCGGGCCAAAACAGGCCCGGAGGGTGCGGAGAAGGTAGCGAGGAGCAGTCCACGTCCCAGACGACCTTCCCAGACGCGGATGACCGCAGTTCCGAAACCCACGCGGGGGGAGCTTCCGGCTCCGCGGACATTGGGCAAAGCGGCGCGATGCGCGTTGCGGACCTGTCCAATGGACCGCAAATAGCCGCAACAAGGCAGCGATCGCGCTGTTCGGAGAGCTTGTCGAGTGAACGTGATCGCGCGCGGCCGGCGCTTGCGCCGGTGGATCAAGTGCGGGCATCGCTACCTTCTGCGGGGGCTCTGACTGTTTTCCGGTTCCCTTGCTATGGTCTGCTAGATTGCACTTCGTTCCATGGCTGGGCTAGGCGACGGACCACTGAAGCCCGGGATTGCCCTGGAAGGCGTTCGGGAGACACGCCCAGAACCACCGCCGTCCGACCCCGCTGCCGCTTCTTCGGAAGCCGAAATTGGGTTCGGCGGACTTTCGCCGGAAGAATGGCTCGTTCTATTTCCCCGGCCCGTGCAGGCGACCCGCGACGTCGGCGACACCAGGAGTCCGCCGGCGGATCCGGCGTCCAACCTGAGGCAGAAAGACCCGCTCACGATGGACTCTGTGCTGCGGACCCTGGCGGTTGAACCTCTGCTCCAAGGACTGGTAAGGATGAACCTGGCTTTAGGCCCGTTGGCCAGCAAGTCCGTCCTGCGCGTGGGCGGATACAACCTGCTTATTTGCGGAACAATGGGATTCCTCTGGGGTGTCAATGACGGACGTTTGGGAACCAAGCAGCTCGCTGCAGGTGAATTGCTTGTGCTGCCCCGAGGTTTGAGGTCTGAGTGCCCCGTGAGAGCAGCGACTGCGTCGGCAGTGCTACGAGTCCTCGTCTACGGCGTCGCCTTTCGTTGGGTCGCTGTGTGGGCGAATACGTCCAACTACCGAGCAGCGAGCTCGGCGGGGATACACCAGACACCAGATTTGTCCTTCTGGCCCGGTGCGTCGCTTTGGCGCTACATACAGCTTTCTTCTGGACGCGGCCGAGATCTGGAAGACATCGCGGTCCCAGGATCCCGCCAGACACAGCTTTGTTCTTCGACGCTACTTGTGCACTCTGAGGAGGACGAACTCTGCAGCTGTCCTTCACTATTGTGTGCCGGCAATCTCCCGGCGCAATGTGCCCGGATCCAGACCTTGTTGCTGGCCGTGGCACTTTCGGTCGCGCTTTTTCACGATTTTGCTGGGGAGTACACCTTGTTGGTGACGTTCGCATCATCCCTTTGGGCATCTTGGTGGGGAGTTCTTCTTGGCATCGTCGTAAGTGAGTTAACTTCGTCATCGGTTTGGCATGACGAAGCTGAGTGAGTTTGCCTGCAGTTCTCGCGACTTTGTTCGATGTCTTGCCGAACTATTTGGGCGGCCCGATCATGGCGAACAACTTCTCCGTGTGCAGCCTGGAGCGTCGCTTGCTCCATCGGGCCGTGTCAAGTGCTCTCCGGCTTCTCGTAGTCCATTTTGACGGTATGCTTGCTCGCGGAAAGGAAGACTCGCTCCTGGATGCACGGGCGGAAGAGTTGTACGGCGAGCTCCTTCCTGCCATATTCACGAAGTGGCGCGCCAATTATCTCTTCCGAGTTTCCGTTTGGTTGACACTGGCTATATTCGTCTGCGAGTCTATCTGCATCGTTGTTTCTGTGGTTCGTGCACTCGCTCAGCTGCTAATCGATGGCGCTGATTACCTTGCTCGTGCAGGCTCTAGGGTCTTGCATCCCTACGGTCACGATAGCCCTTGTCGCGGCAGGCTTCTACCTGCTAATCCTGGAGCTTGTGAACACGAGCATCCTGAACAATCAGGCCAATGACGTTTCGGAGCTCTGCGTTTCCGCCGCACGATCGCTGAAGAAGCTTATCGTCGCGGCCGAGCGCGACCCGGCGCTGCGGACGACCAACGTCATCGGACGAATTGCATCGCACATTGCCATGCTACAGTCGTACGCGGACACCGATGCGTACAAATCTCGCCTGTTTGGAGTGCAAGTGACGATGGGCTTCGTGCGCACGCTGGTGGTGACAAGCTTGACCGTCTGTCTCGGATTGTGGACGATCCTGAGGGGATCGGGCGTATTCGTGACGATTGAAACCGTGTGTCCAATCACAAATTGAGTACCATTTTGTCAGCAGTACAGCAGGGCCGCGTGATTTGGGGTGCAACCGAGTCCGAAGCAACCGAGTCCGCTGGACAAACACCAGTACACGCGTCCACCAAAAAGCTTGAGTGGGACGAGGAATGGACCATAAATCCCCAGGATAGTGGGCATGGAGTGACAGGGCATGTCGGCGGCGCTGCTACTCGAGCGCCCCAGGGGGCAGGAGGGCCTGGACATCGAACCCCGTGGCCAGGAGGTCCTGGCGTCCCAGGGCTCGCAGAAGGGTCAGGTTGCGGCCGAAGGTGCATTTCGATCATCTCCTCGGCATGCCGGCATCGTTCAGAAGCCAGTCTCGGCACCTGCGATGCTGGGTATGGCCTTCGAGGCCCTGGAGGTCAATGCCCCAAACGGGCCGGCAGAGGTCCCCGCCAAGAAGCCGCGCAAGAAGGCAGCCCAATTCGATGAACGTGCGCGCACCCGTTGGCTCCTGTACCGTCGCGAGAAACGGGTGGAGCATGCACGGAAGGCGGAGGGGATCACTCAGAAGGACCTCTTCGACGTCATGGCCGCGGACTTTGGCGCCAGGTATCCCGAGTACGATTACGCGGGAAGCGAGCTTTTGAACCTGGAAAAGTCGCTGCGCCGGACCTACACTGCTTACGAGGAGGCTGGATACGACAAGGGCCGAACGCTGCGTTTGCAGGGGAAAGCGCCCCCGAAACCAGAGCTCTGGGATGCCATGAAGGTGTTCTTTGGAGGCGCAGAGAGTAGTGTTCCTGGAGATGGTGGCTCGCTGGTTCTGCAGATTGAAGCGAGGGCTGTTCCGGCGCCGGTTCTTTCTCCGCACCCTTCGCCCCCTGGTTCGCCTCCTCGACCGGATCCGCATGCGCTTGGAGGATGTGTGTTTGCTCCGTCGGATGGTTGGGACATTGATGTGGGAGCGGGAGCGGGACGTTTACCTCGTTCGCACGAGGATGTGATCGAGGAAAGCGACGACGATACGAGGCAGCACTACCTCAAGGGGCAGTACGTGGCCGAGAGCGACGACGAGGCTCGGGCCGCTGCATTGGTAGAGCACAGGGTAGGCTTTTGCGCACCGCGGCGCCGCGAGGCAGGTTCTGACCTTGAGATCGCAGAAACGTCGAAAGTGGCAATCTGTCATTGGAGCAGCTAGGACGGACGCCCGGGAACCAGCAGCATTGCATCATAAACGGATGATCCCAGTGGTGCCGACGGCTAAGCAGGAGCAGATAGCTTCTGACGTCTTGGCTAAAGCAGCACACACCGTTGAGGGCTGCGACGGGATGGGGGATGCGAGGGATCAAGATGTTGCTGGTTTGATTCTCGAAGAGCGCGCAACCGTTCCAAACGGCGATCACGATCTGCCAGACGGAGCCGGGGACAGGATTCGCGACCGTCCAGCGCCGATCAAGTCATTCATGTTCGATCCGAATGGGGCGGCCAAAGGTCGCGCGCTCGTGCCTGGAGTTGAACTTCGGCCTGGGGCCAGACCAGACCACGGCGCGGCAACTGCGGCCTTGGTGCAGCCGGTGCTCGAGAAGAAGAAGAGAGGCAGGCCGAGAAAGGACCCCGAAGCAGACAAGGTGGAAAAGCCCAAAAAGCCCCGCGTTGGCAAAGATCAAGCCGCGGAGGAGGAACAAAGCCTCGACGCCGATGGTGCGGCTCTTCCGAAAACGAAGCGACGCCGGCAAAAGGATCAGGATGGGGTCGAGGGCGAACCCAAGCCCAAGAAACCTCGGAAGCAAAAGGCAAAGGCCGGAGCTGAGGCAATCTTCCTGTCGGACACGGAGCGCGAGCCGGTGCCTCCACAGCGGTTCGAAGGACCATTCGAGCCCGATTACCCAACGAGATCGGTCCACTTTCTGCGGGTGACAAGCTATCACGTCATGCGAGTCGTTCTCTACCTGAAGAAGAGCATGCTTGATGGATGGTGGTCTGAACGGCGCTTGCAGGTAGGTTCCCTCCAACTTAGTCACTTACACATGCTCACTTTGCTTCTTCAGGAGGTATTGGTAGCGATCCGTTTCGCGCTCCCCGGGAAGCTCGAGAAGGAGTTCAAGTCGAAAGCGAAAGGCTTGGCCGAAATTCATCGCGACAGTGAGTGCTGCTGACGTTCGCGGAGTGTGTCTGTTCCAACCAACCACACTGCAGACAACTTCGCGGTCTCCTACTACTTGACGCCTAACGAGGTGGATCACTCGTATCTTGTCTTTCCCGACAACGAGAACCCACGGCTCAAGGGGTTCTGTGTTTACCCGCAGGCCGTCGTTGCCTACGCCGAACGTCCTCGGCCGCTCGGACTGCCTGAGTTTTGGGGTGTGAAGTTCGCCAAGCAGCCCGCACCGCCGAAGCCGCCGAAGAAGCCCCGGGGAAAGGGGAAAAAACCGGATGCCGGAGAACCTGCTGCCCAGGATCTTCTGCCCGTCGCCAAGCGGCAATCGACGATCGAAGAGATCACCGCCAAGCAGCCCAGCCCGCCGTCGAAGGGAGCTCCGAAGGGCTCGCGAGATGGTGCTGCGCCGCTCTGCGTCATCGACATCGTCTCCGACGGCGAGGAGGCTGGGGTTTCTGCAAACGTTGCCGCCGGGACTGTGCAGCACATGCTCAAAGACGGAGCCGAATTGGAGCACGGGAAGCTCGAGTGCACCGGTGGGAAGTCGACCTGTGCGGCTAATCAAGGCCACGAGCTGGATGCTGGGGACATGTCTGCGTGCATGGTTGAGGGTGGGGTCCTCGCTTCCCAGAAGCGAGACACGCTAGTCTCGCAGGAACGTTGTGGTGAGGAGAGAGAGGGAGCGGTTTCGACGCTTGCGGCTCCGCCTGCCATGGGCGATGGAGGGCGCAAGGAGTCATATATCATCATCTGATTTTCATGGTCATCTGGATCTGTGATTGCTTCGTCATTTGTCTTCGTTCGTTGATGTATCTTGTGACATTCCAATCTTCATCACCATACACAACAATAGGTCAAATCATGTGGAGCTATAGCTCTGCTCGCTCCAATTACGCCTGCCCTCCACTCTCCGGCCTCATGTCCGTTGCTGCCCCGGCGACGGCACGGCCCCGGGCGTCTGCGCCGCCCCCGTCGGCCGAACAAAATTGAGGGGCAACATAGCCCGCACATTCGACGTGTAGTTATAACCCTTTCGATCGCGGAAATCAGTTCCGGGACGCGAAACGGATTCGACGAACAACGCACCTGTGCCCAGCCATCCTCGTGCACCCGCTCCACCAACACCACATCCCCGGGCCTCAGCTCCATTTCGTCCGCGTACTTCGGGTTGTACGGCCGCGTCGCAGTGCACTGCTGCCCCTGGTACAAAGAGAGGTCCGCCGAGCCCGCCGGAAGCGCGCCGGCCACGATCGAGCCGGCAGCCGAGGGGGGCACGGGCGACGCCGGTGAAGGCGTCCCGGGGAGGTGGCCCGGGGAGGGATACGCGGCCGCCGCGGCTCCCGCGGAGGCGATCGACGCCATCCCGCCGGGCAACGGCGAGGACTGCATCGGTTGGGAGGCCGGGGACACGCCGCGGCTCTGGGAAACGGCGTTCATGGGGATGGAAGCCATGTAGTCCGGCACCGCCGAGGTGTAGGCGGGCGCCGCGGATCCGTAGGGTATGCTCGAGTACCCGTTCACGCTGCCGTTGGTGTATCCGTTCGGCGACTGGCCCGCGGCGAATCCAGCGGCGCGGGCCTCATTCTGGGCCGCCAGCTGGGCGTCCCGGTCGTCCGTCCGTTGCTGGAGGGCCAGCTCCGCGGCCTGTTTCTTCTTTTTGTCGCGGATCACGAGGTACGCGATCAGGCCGCCGAGGAGGAACAGGCCCGCCACGGACCCGACGACAATGCCGATGATAGCACCCGTCGACAGGCCGCCCGAGGACAGGGGCTGCGGCGGCGGCACTGAGCTGATGATGTTCCAGGTGGCGGCCGGAGACACGCAGTTGTCCAGCACCACGCGGTTTCCGGAGCCCGGTTGGAGGCAATTGAGGTTCGCCTGGAGCGCGACGTGCGTCTGCGTGGCGTTGCCAGACGCGGAAAAGACCCAAAGCTGGTCGCTGACGGTCTGCCGCCGGCTGATGGAGGGGATCGGGGACCTGCACGACGAAAGAAAGACTGCAACAGGGGGAACAATGATTTAGCAACCTCGAAGCAGCGGTCGAAAGCAGGTCCGCTCACCGGTAATTTCGTCCGGCCCCACGGTCAGGCAGAGCTGCCCCGGCGCGGCCTTGACGAGCAGCACCGCCAGGCAATTCGAGGTGCGGTCCGGGCACACCCTCTGGAACGAATCGCCGGCGACGGCCACGCTGCAGCTCGTGGTGCCGCAGGCCAGCTGCCCGTTCGCGGCGGCGAGGAACAGCGGTTGGCCGGTCAGGGTCGGGGTCGGCGGAACGGTGGAAACGCTGGTTCCGACAGTCGTGGTCGTGCCACGGGTCGTGGTAGAGGGCAAAGTGGTGGCAACGGTGGTCAGGGTGGTTGTCCGCGACGTGGTCGTCACGGTCGAGGTGGTGGCGGACGATGTTCGGGACGTGGTCCTCGTCGTCGAAAGAGTGGTGCCCGTGGTGGGGGAGGTGACGGTTCTTGATTGAAAGAGCGACACGTCAAGCTTCTGGCAGCGATACCGTCGGTTGAACGCACTTTGTGGTTGTGGTCGTTCCGGACTTGGTGGTCGGTGCCGACGTCGTCCGAGTCGTCGTCGTGGTCTTTGTCGAGCCCCTGGTGCCGCTCGTGGTCGTCCCCCCGGAGTTCAGCGTTGGGATAGCTAGGCCTGGGCAATACCCCTGGAGAACCGTCAGAAAGGGACGGTAGGAGAGGGGGGCTTTCTCCAACTGACCTGGACGTACTCTCGGACGAAATCCCCGTCTCGACAATTATCGGTGTCCAGACACGCCAGGAGCGTGGTGTAGAACACCGCCTCCGTGTCGCAGGCGCACGAGCGCGGCGGGAACAGCTGGGTCCCCGTCAGCGGACATTGCGCCTCCTCCGCGGAAGCCCGGACGCAGGCGGTCGAGCAGGCCGTCAGGTCCGTCTGGGCCGAGGTTGTCCGCAGCAGCAAAACCAGGACTGCAAGGAACAGTGCCGCAGTGGCGGGCCACGTGGGTTCACGACCCGTCCGGCAAGACCGTGTCCTCCGATGGCCCGTATGTGCCGCCCCGCCGCACGTGGCGGGTCGGCGTAAACGCATCGCAAGCGCGCCCGAAGGTCCGGGCCGCGCCACCGAGTCGCGATGGCGCCTGAATCCCCCGCGGTGCTGAGGGGCGTGTGGCGGGGTTTTTCCTAATTGCGGTCTTAACCGCTTGAGTTTGTTTGGTTTTCGAGGGAGCCTCGGATCCCTGCCGTTCCCCTGCGAATCGCGACGGGGCAAACTCTCCGATCGGGGCTCGGAGCCGAGCCGGACTCCGCCGAGCGCGCCTCGTCTGCCGCCGCTGCCCGCCGGCGGATGCCGCCCCGCTGCGGCGGCCCCCGCGCTGTGTGACCGGCCGCCCCGCGGTTGTTTACCCCGCGCCCCGCGCCGAACCCCGCGCCGCGCCGCCGCGCCCAAAGCGCATCATGGCGCCCGCTGACGTCGACGTGGCGGCCGCGCCGCCGCCGGCCGGCCCCGCAGGGTGGGTGCGCTCCGCCGCAGTGGGGGCCCAAGCACCCAACACCCGCCGCAGCCCGTCCGACGCAAAGGCCGCACTCGACGCCACAACCGCCGCCGCCGCCGCCGCTGCATACCAGATGCCCATCCTGCCGCGCTCGTCGTCGGTCGGCGCCCTGAACGGCACGCCTGCCGTGCCCGTCAAACAGCCCGGCGCCGTCGAGCCCCCGCTGCCGCCAAAGCGCGTGGACTCGCTCTCGGGCATCGCGGTCCCAGGCGATGCGGCGAATGGTGCTGCCGCCGTGCAGAGCCCCGGCGGCGCCGCCCTGTCGCCAGAGCCGCTGTCGCCAAAGTCGCCTCGCAAGAACAGGAACCTGCTCTCGGGCCTTTCGTCCCCCTCGATCGGGAGTGCGTCGGACGCTGGAACCTCGGAAATGAGGCCCAAGCCGGTGGACATGGCCGCCGTGGCGGCCGCGGGAGCTGCGACCCCGGAGCGCACGCCCGAGTGGCCCGCGGACGGGAGCAAGGGCCCGATCGAGGACACGCGTCCACAGAGCCCCATCACGGACTTGCAAACGCATTCCTTAAAGTCGGACTCGTCGCCGCCGCCCGTCTACGTCGAGGCTCCGGCAGGTTTCGTCATTGCGGACCCCGTAACTCCGCCGATCATGGTCGCGGAACCCACGGCGACCAGCCCCACGGAGGCTCCGGACATTGTCCTCACACCTCCTCCTCGACATCAAGAAGACGTTCTTGCCGTTGAGGAGAGTGCTGCACTCACCGCCCAGCTCATGAACATGCTCCCGACTCCCGTCGGGGAGGCCGACCCCAAGCTGTCCCCCGCTCAGCAGCCCGGCGCAACTATCCAGTCGGTCAACTCCAACCTTTCACCCCTCGCGGTGGCCTCGCCGCATTCGGGCGTCATTGCCACCACCCCAAACAGCCCCAGCAGCCCTTCCATGTTCCTTGCCGGCGACGATGCCTTTGTCGTCTCGGCCATGATCGGGATGGAGGACCCCGAGGCCGCGGCGCGCATCCGCATGCAGGCGCAGCTGGTGCAGGCGCAACCGGTCGTCGACCACTACGCCGGGCGCGACCTCGAAACGGTGGACGAGGAGGAGGAAGACGAGGACGGGCTTGGCAAAGTCGGCAAGCCCAGGCAGGACGCCGGGGAGGAGGAGGACCCGTCCTTCCCGCGCCCCGGCCCGCAGACTGAGCAGTCTCCCTCGTCCGGGGATCTGAGCAGGATGTCGCACTCGCAGTCGGCCGAGAACCTGGAGGAGCGGGACTATTCTGGGCCCATCATCTCGGGCATCCCGCGTTCGGCCAGCTCCCCCCGTCTCGACCAGCGCTTTGGCGGGGCACGCATGTCGAGCTACCAGCCCAACGTCAGCTCGCCGCTGGCGGCCGCTGCCGCCGCCAAGGGACCCAAGCGGCGCCGCCGGAGCTTCCGGAGCAACAGGCCGATCGCCTACGGAACGGCCCGCCACTCCATGGTCGGACTGACTCCCGAGAACATGGAGGAGCTCAAGAAGGACGCACATGCGGCCATCCGCGACATGCTCCTTAAGGGCGCCGAGGAGGAGGACGACGCGCGCTCCAAGCGGTCCACCCCCGCTCGCTCGCGCACGGCCCCCGTCAACGGCTCCGACCCGGACCTCTCCTACTCGTCCTTCTCCCGGCCCGAGTCGCAGATGTACTACCCGGACGAGGCCGCGTCGCAGATGTCGGAGCCCGATCGCTCGTCGACCTTTGCGCCCTCGATGCGGACCTCGCACACGAGCCCGGACATGAACCGCTCCCCGCCCAACAAGCCGACCTTCCGGGGCGGCGTCGACCACCGCGCTTCCATGATGGCGCTGGACCAGCTCATGCACGGCGAGGGCCAGATGGGCGGCGACGGGGACGACTTTGAGCTTCCCGGCGGTTTCTCGTCTTCGGACCTCGCCGGCGACATGTCCGAGGCCGACACGGACGCCGAGACCGAGGACGGCTCGAGCGGCCGCGGGTCAAGCCTGCCGGGCAACGACACGCTATTCGACAGCGACATCCTGTCCCTGGACCAGGCGCAGAAGGCGCTCAAGTACGCGAGGAGGACCCAGGATGTGGACGAGCGGGTGAGTCGTGGACTTTTGCACGATCCGGCACATCATCTGACCAATCGGCTCTTTTCCAGTACCACTTCCTCGACTTCCTGTTGGACCACCTCACCGACCTCCCCTGGTGCGACGACAAGGGCCGAGGCCCGTCGGCCGACGTCACCCACAGCGCGATCAAGCTCCTGCGGCGCCTCGCCTACGTGCACTACCACCCACCTTCCCAGTACACGCTCGGCAACCTCTTCATCACCGGCCTGCCCGACAACGTGCGCAACCGGAGCAAGAAGCACAAGCCCGACTATGCGCGCGCCTTCGAGCTCTGGGTCATGGCGGCCAAGAGGAACCATGCCGACGCCACGTACAATGTGTAGGTTCCATCTGGAGCCCGTTGCCTCCGCGACGCGCTGACCTTTGCACTCAGCGCCCTCTGCACCGAGCGTGGCTTGGGCACCCGATCGTCCCAGCGCCGTGCGGCGGACTTTTTCCGCAAGGCAGCCGTCCTCAACCATCCTGGTGCGATGACCCGGCTTGGGATGGCTTTGCTGAACGGGGAGTTGGGGCTGTCGCGGTCCCCGCGCGATGCCGTCAAGTGGCTCCGGATCGCCCTCAAGTACGCCGACACCAGGTTCCCGCGAGTGTGCGTCGAGCTCTCCAAGCTGCACGCCCAGGGGATCGAGCACGTCGTGCTGCGGGACGACGACTACGCGTTCGAGCTGCTCAAGCGCGGATCCGAGCTCGGCGACCCCGAGGCTCAGCACCGCCTCGGCCGCGCATACGAGCTCGGCCGGATGCACTCCAACCCCGAGGCGCCCGAGGTCACGACTCCCAGCCCCAAGATCGCGATCCAGCTTTACCAGGCGGCGGCGAACCAGGGCCACGCGGACTCGATGCTCGAGATCTCGGGGTGGTACCTGACTGGCTGGCCCCGGCCGGGCGAGGAGGTCAAGGTCCAGCCCAAGCGGTTCGGCAAGGAGCCGCCCTTCACCTTCCCCCAGAGCGACGAGCTGGCCTACAAATGGGCACGGCAAGCCGCGGAGAAAGGTCTCGGTCGCGGTTTCTACGTGAGTGCCGTGCGCCGATCATTCGCTTCGACGTTGTTTACAGCGCTTCCTCGCAGGCCGTTGCCTACTTTTACGAGCACGGAATCGGGACTGGGATGGCGCCGGATACCAAGGAGGCGTGCCGGTGGTACGAGATGGCCGCCAAGAAGGGCGACAAGTCAGCGGTCAAGAAGGTGCAGGATCTCGGCGGGAAGGTGTCCAGGTTCTCGATGATCTGGCCGAGCAGCTTTTCCATCGGCGGGTCGGTGGCGTCGGCGTCCTCCTCCAAGGCGCCGTCGCTGATGTCGTCGAGGCGGTCCTCGACCTACTCGATGTCGGTAGCCCCGCCGGCGGGGCCGTCGATGCCCATGGTCGTCGCCAACGACCTGGCCAGCGCGGAGCCCACGGCACCAAACTCGCCGGCGATCGGGGGCCAGTCGGAGGCGCCGAGCGCGCTCGCGACGCCGGTGACTGCAACGCCGCGAGGCGCGTCTTTGGACGGCAAAAGTGCCGCGAAAAAGCAGAAGAAGGGCCGGAGGGTGTGCTTGATCCAGTGATGACGTCGGGCAGAGAATTGTTGACTTTTGGAAGATCCTGCACTTTTGAGTTCGGCACGCCTTGTACAATTTAGAATAGCATACCAGCCGCGGTGCTTTCCTCCGAGGCTCTGAAACTGCCCATAGTGCGAAGGCGTTGGTGATGATGGACGTGGTGTGATTTACTGGGTCGAGGCCTACGAAGGCTGAACAACCCCTTCCTGGACCAGATTTCGAAGCAGCTGAAGCTAAGTCAAATTCCCTGGAGGGAGATGTTCTCTGTCGAGGTATTCGTGTCGCCGTCTGGCGCGGAGTAGTGGGTATCATCCGGGAATGGAAAATGGGTCCAGCGCAGGCCGCAGCGCCTCATCAGCCCGCGCCGACCGACGGGGGACCAACTCTGCCCTGGACCGCTGCAGCCCATACAGCGGCATACAGCTCCCGATCTTTCCGGAGCCTGCTCCGTGTGCCAGCCGCTGCCGGTGGGCGCGAGATCAGTGTCCGCATGCGGCGTGCCGTCTCATTCTCGGCCCGGGCGTTCCCCTTCCTTTCGACGGCCATCGCTGCCTAACCAGACCAGTGGGGCCCTCAAATCGCCTCCCACGTGCCTTGGAGCGATTGATTGCGAGTTCTGCGGGGGCTTTAAAAGGCCTGGCAGAACATCGCACGGATCCGCAATGGCACCTTCTCGCCTGTTTTGGCTCCTGGCGGCCCTCGTCGTGGCCTGCCTGTTCGTCAACGCGGCCGATGCTCGCGACCTGCCGGGCACTCTGAGGAGCCCTCTCAGTGATCCGCGCCAGAATGGCGTCTGCCGGGGCCGGTATCGGATCGACTTTGACGACGGCTCCGTTCGCGCCGCCAACTCGCTCTCGAACATCACAAGATGGAATGGCGACCCGGGCTGTGCCGACTTCGTGATGGAGTTCTACAACAGCGACGCAGAGATCACGCCGGAGGGAATGAAGCTGCAGATGAACCGGGCAACCAAGATCAATGTCAGTCCCCGGGAATCAGTGGCCGATCGCAGGCTCGCAACTGACGTGAAGCCCTCACCGCCGCTGGAATAGGAATTCGGCAAGATTGGCGGACAGGAGACTGCCGTGAGCTGGTCCCGTTGGTGGCAGTACGGCAAGACGTGCATGACGTTCAAGGCCGCTCGGGGCGGCGGCGTGATCACGGCGTTCAGTGGGTCACTCTCCCGTTTCTCTGTCGAAAACGCGTCTTATACTGCTTCAGTGATTTCGTCTTATATCCCCGGAGCCACCGTTGACGACGAAATCGACGTCGAGCTCACCGGCATCCGGACCGACCGCTTCGAAAGCGTTTGGTTCGGGCTCGAGAAGCTTAACAACTCGCACGGTGGCTTCCATCCACTCCCCTCGGACGGTTTCGAGAACTTCCACGAGTACTGCGTCCTCCGCACCCCGGATTCCATCTTCTGGACCTTGGACGGCGACACCAAGCGTGGGACCTTCCGGAAAGACTTTCCCGACATTCCGTACCGGCCGGGGAAGATTGTAATGACGATCTGGGATGCTGGCTCTGTGAGAAAAGCTGGGTACTGCTGGTGAAGCTGTTTTCCTGATTCGCGGCGCCTGATTCGCAGAGCAACGAAGGAGCTTCGAGCTGGGCGGGAGGTCCCACAAACTGGACTGAACCGTCCAACCGTGAGTCGAAATCGTGGACCTAGCTGGTAGAGACTGACGGTATCTGCAGCCGATTTCCGGATCATTGTCAAGTCTTTCAGCGTGGAATGCGCCGACGAAAACGGCGTCGTCGCCGATACCGTGATTCCGTTCGCCAACTCCACGAGCCCCGCTTGCGCATTCTACCAGGACCCTCCCCCGGAAACAACGAGGACCTCCAGCCGCACTGGGTCGTCTACCGCGACGGTCTCTGCTTCGGGCAGCGTTCTTGCGACGACCAGCAACGCGGCAGGCTCCTCGACGCTGACCGTGATCACGCCGAGCGCCTCGACGGCCACGTCGGTCTCGGCAACAGCGTCTGCTTCGGCATCGGCCTCTGCATCGGCATCGGCCTCTGCATCGGCCACGGCGCAGTCCACAACCGCGTCGGTGTCCACCAGCAGGCCGTCGGGCGCAGGGAGCTCCTTGCCGTGGATGATTGGGACTACTGTCCTTGCTGTTCTGGTGCTTGTGATGATGATGTTGGTTTAGGTTGCAATTCCGCGTATTTATTGGATGCAAAAGAAGCCTTTACCGGCTATCCGTCTTCGTCGTTAACCCACAATCATCAATCCGCGGCGTCACATTCCGGCTGCTTTGTGGAAGAGCATCCAGCAGCCGGAGGTATGGACAGCGGTCGTTGCCCACCGAAAGCGTTCTACCCTACTCGATCTTGGGCCTGGGGGCGTGCGGAACTTCGGCACCCGTAAAGATCGGCGAGGCATCCTTGTCAGATTGTGGAGATCAGTATGGAAGGAAGAACGAGATGGAGACCGCTCTACCATGAAGATCTGTGCTTGTTGTGCCAGACCGTCCTTTCCAATATGGTAAAGGATGGTCCCCGGGATAGTCACCGACGTCCCATCTTTGCGTCCGTACTTGATGTCGGCCTCAATCACGACGGTGGATCCGGTCGCCCCGACCGAGACGAACTCGTGCTTCATGCTGCTGATGGCGCCCAGGAAGCCGCCGAGCGCTGCGCTGGCCGCCTCCGCACCGATCGCCGGGGGATTGTTGCCGAACCGGAACCAAACATCTGTCGCGCAACGTAATGAGCTCGAGCATCGGGCACAGCCCGTCAGGCATGCCCAACCGGGAGAGAGGAACTTGAGGTAGCCTTCGGCGTCCATCGCGTCCGCCGCGGCGTAAACGGCTGTGGCCCACTCCATGGGCTGCTTGAGGGCGTCGGGGGCCATCGTTGCTTGGAGTGCGGGCGAGGGGTGCGGAGTTTGGCACAGCCTCCTTGTTGTTGCGAGTCGGGAGTGGGGGGGCTGGGGCTTCAATTGTTGCAGCGCTCCATCTCTGCAGCGACGCCGATCCTGCCCATGTTCTTTCGCGGGCGCCTAGTCAGCTCAATGCAGCCATACGACGCCTCACATCCCTCTCTTGCCTTCGCTTTATGGATAGTACACTCGTTGCCATCCCTTGGCTGCGCAGCTCAAGCATGCATCATCGTACGACAAGCCGAACTCGATAATGCTTTGCGCTTCGTTCGCCGGATCCACTGCTGCGGATTCGCGCGCCACATCGGTGTTGTTGCGTGGTGCAGCTGACAAATCACGGTCGCCCTCTCGTGCTCGCCTGGCCGTGAAGGCTGCGAGCCTCGCAGTCCGACTCCACCATGGCCACCTTCCACGCGAAGTTGAGGACAATGGTTCCGAAGACGGCGGTCCCTCCGACGCTGGAGCTGCTGTGCTCCATGACTTGCCTCGAACTCGAGGACCTCGTTTCGACGTACGAGGGCACGGCGCTGGGGAAATGGAAGATGGTTCTTATGCCGCTGAGCGACAAGACGCGTCCCCCAAAACGGTCGATGCAGGAACTCCAGGAGGAGGTTAATGCGGACGAGTCGCTTGAGACCGTGGAGCAGAAGCAGGCAGCCCTCCGGAAGCTCATCGTCGAGAACAACAAGGCGTCGACAACTACGCCGGTTGCCCTGACTGTCGCGGACGCGACCCTCGCAAGCTTTGGGATCCTGCCCGGAGAGACGAGGACGTTGGAGGTGATTCTGGATTTCGGCAGCTGCCATATGGACCGATCCTTGAAGATGGCCAAGGCAAAAGGAAAGACCGAGGCTGAAGCCGAGGCCTGCAGGCGGGATGCCACGGGACAGTGTTCGTGCCTAGATGAAGTGTAGAGTCCCACCAAAAGCCGTTCGTGCCGCGGATGCCGACCAGCTCAATCTCGCCCCTCGAGCATCAATAGCTTCTGCCGTCCTCGTGCCGCATCCATCATGATGGAGGGAGGGTCTAACCTTGCCCGGTTCGCCCCGGTCGGGTATCTTTGCCCATTGCCAATCTGCGCGCGCCGACGCCGACGCCGCCACATCGCCGCGATAACGGTTTTCATTTCGCGGCCGGACGCACTCGTCGTCGTCCGACGGAGAGTTTCGCACCGGGCAAATCGGCCTCGTATATCGGCTCTCCTTAGCACGGCCCATCGGCACGCGATTTGGTGGGTTGCGACGCGGATTGCTCGGACCACCCGCCGGCGCGGTGGTCGGCGCGTCGGCCGCGCGAACCCCGGGCGCCGTCGCCGCGCGCAGCCGGCGTGGCATTCATTGGCTCCCGACTCACCGCGATGCCGTCTCGCTCGCCGCCCGGCGCGCTTCCGCCGGTCGTGTTCCCGCCACCCGCCTATCCCTCCCGTTCTTCGCCGCAAACAGACAGCAATCACGATGCAGGCCGCCAGGATCAGCGCGCTTCTCACCGCCGTGGACCGCCCGGCCCGCTCGATCGAGTTCCCGAAGGATGCCGCGGGCAAGCGGCTCCCGCTGGCCGACTTCTACGGCGACAAGGTCTTCACGCTCAAGACTATGCAGGCGTACCTGCCCAAGCCTGTGTATGCCAAGTTCATCCAGCAGGTCAAGGTAGATTCCCGCGCTCCCTCTGGAGTGTGGATTTGGTAGGCTGATGGACTGGTTCGATCAACAGGGTCGTCAGCACCTTGACCGCACCACCGCGGATGCCATTGCCCACGCCGTTCGCGTCTGGGCACAGGACAAGTGGGTTCTGCTCCGTCTGCTGCAGTGTGATCAAAGTACCGACCGCGGTGTCTTCCTCAGGGGTGCCACGCACTTCACCCACATCTTCCAGCCCCAGACCGGCGCCACCGCCGAGAAGCACGACTCTTTCCTGACTCTGCGCTCCGTCGTGACCAGCAACGGCGAAGAGGTCGGTTTTGGCATGCGTTCGGCGGCCCCGC
Organism: Hyaloraphidium curvatum; assembly: GCA_025558095.1. Classification (NCBI taxonomy): domain Eukaryota; kingdom Fungi; phylum Monoblepharomycota; class Hyaloraphidiomycetes; order Hyaloraphidiales; family Hyaloraphidiaceae; genus Hyaloraphidium; species Hyaloraphidium curvatum. Next base: position 370,278 of record JAIVFI010000031.1, on the reverse strand, counting down.
TTGCCCGGTCTGAGCCTCACACGCCTATCACGTGCCTTCACAGATCGCTGCCATCGACGCCTTCTCCGGTAGCCAGCTCCTCCAGTCTGAGCCCGACGCCTCGTCGTTCCCTTCCGGTGGCATGAGGACGACCTTTGAAGCCCGTGGCTACACGATTTGGGAGACCAGCAGGTGAGCCCGACTTGTGATCACTCCGCCTTCTGTGCTGATCGCACCCTGCGCTCTTCTCTCGTTCAGCCCCATGTACGTCGAGTCGGGTCCCCACGACACCGCCATTCTCTACGTCCCGTCGGTGTTCATCTCCTACAACGGCGACGCCCTGGATGAGAAGACCATCCTTCTCCGCTCGAACGAGGCCATCTCCACCGCCTCCACCCGCCTGCTCCACCTCATCGGCGAAACCGACGTCAAGCGCTGCTACACCACGCTCGGCACGGAACAGGAGTTCTTCCTGATCGACCGCGGTGTCTACCAGATGAGGCCCGACCTCAAGATCTGCGGCCGCACCCTCATCGGCCGCCTGCCCCCGAGGCACCAGCAGCTCGAGGACCACTACTTCGGCCGGATCCCGAGCCGTGTCCTGGCTGCCATTTCGGAGACTGAGCTGGAGTGCTACAAACTCGGCATCCCGATCAAGACCCGCCACAACGAGGTCCGTCTCCGATCAAGTACTACAAACGGACGATCCGCTGAATTTCGTCTTTCCTTGCTCAGGTCGCGCCGGCCCAGTTCGAAATGGCTCCTATTTTCGAGGAGTCTGCAATCGCCGTGGACCACAACCTGCTGACGATGCACATCACCCACCGCGTTGCCCACCGCCACAAGCTCAAGGTAGGCGTTGCTAGCGAGTCAAGGCTTTATCAGATCAGCTGCTAATCCCGCCTCCATAGGCCCTCTTCCACGAGAAGCCCTTCAAGGGCGTCAACGGCTCCGGCAAGCACTGCAACTGGTCAATCGGTGGGCAGCTCTGGCTTTGCTTCTTTGTATTTTGACTGAGAACCGCCTCATTCTTCCAGCTACTGACCTTGGCGACAACCTGCTGGACCCTACCGTCAAGCCCGAGACCAACTACCGCTTCCTCCTCTTCCTCGCCGCCATCCTGTGGGGTGTGTACAAGAACTCGGGTGCTCTCCGCACTTCGATCGCGAGCGCCAGCAACGATCTGCGTCTCGGCGCCGCCGAGGCTCCCCCTGGGATCATCTCGGCTTTCCTCGGCGAGCAGCTCACCGAGGTCATAAACTCGGTCCTCGAGGGTCGCGAGGTCCGGTGAGTGAATTAACCGAAAGCCACTGGGAAAACCTCGCTGATCTCGCAACGACAAACGCAGCAACTTTTCCGTGCCCCACGTCCAGGCCATCAAGGTCGGCGGCACCGTTCTGGACCTCAAGGTCACCACCCTCCCTCCCATCGCCCGCGATCTGACCGATCGCAACCGCACCTCGCCTTTCGCCTTCACCGGCAACAAATTCGAGTTCCGCGCCGTCGGTTCGCAGCAGAACCCCTCGTTCCCCGTCACGATCCTCAACGCCATCGTCTCGGTCGCCATCAACGAGGTTGCCGACGCCCTCGAGAAGGCCAAGGGCAGCAAGCCCCTGCCTTCGGATGAGGACAAGATCGCCGTTATCAAGGAGTTCCTCGGCAAGGCGAAGAACGTCTGCTTCGAGGGCGACGGGTACTCGCAGGCCTGGGTCGACGAGGCCGCCAAGCGCGGGCTCCTCAACATCAAGAAGGCCCCTGTGGCGTTCAAGCAGATCAAGGAGGCCGCCAACGTCAAGGCGCTTACCGAGGATTCGGGCGTCTTCCACCCCAGCGAGCTCGAGGCGCGCTTCAACATCCTCGTCGAGAAGTACCTCAAGGACATCCTGATCGAGGTCAACACCCTCAAGACCATGGTCAAGCAGGGCATCCTCCCGGCCGCGCTGCAGTACCGCAGCGTCGTGGCTGCCGGCGCCAAGTCCGTCAAGGACCTCGGCGGGGACGTCACGGAGGAGACCAAGACCGTCGAGACGATCGGCAAGCTCGTCGTCCAGCTGACCAACCAGGTCGACGAGCTCGAGAAGGCGCAGCACCACATGGAGGGCGAGGGCGAGGAGATTACCCACGCCGAATACGCCTCGGACACCATCGTCCCGATCATGCTGGCAATCCGCGATAGCGTGGACTCGTGAGTTCCACCCTTTGCCCTTCGCTTGTCGATCGTGATGGCTGACCTTGTTTGCGACAGGCTCGAGGACATCGTGGCGGATTCGATGTGGCCGTACCCCAAGTACTCCGAGATCCTGTTCTGAACCTAACTGAGGCTGGACATTCCTTTCGCAAAATAGAAAATGGAGGGTAGTAGTTATGCTCCGTGTATCGGCCGTCGGATTACATTGTCGTCGACTCTGGAGTGAATGAAGTCCTCACTCCTCACTCGCCGATGATCGGTGGCGGTGCGGCGGCGGCACGGAAGAGCCGGGATTTGCTTCCCGCCCTGCGCACAACCCGCTTGGCCAACATCGTCGTTCTATTCCTGTGCTGCAATATCGCCTGAAAGCTCCTCTCGACCTCGTTGCTGGTTTGGACGTTCGAAACGGCTCCAGGAAAGCGAAACCGAAGCCGCCCGAACTACCGAATCGGGTGCAGAAGGAGAACACCAGAGCGGCACTTCTCGCTGACAAGCTCCCCATCATCGGCTGCTTAGCCGACGACTTTCGAAGCATCGGCGCCGGGCTCGGAGCCCTAAACCCGTTGCTACTTGGCGAACCAGGAGGGGACCATTCCCGGTGGCAAAAGCGGAAACAAATCCCGGCCTTCGTCACCCGGCGTGGCGCCACAGCTATCCGCCAATAATCTCGGAAAACAACATCGACGATGTCCCGGTACGTTCGCCGGCGTTCGCTTGCCGGGACCTCGCGACGTGGCGCCGGCAGACCCCTGATCCCCTTTCGTCTTCAGGCCCCCGGTCCCGTGCTTGAAATGCGGGTCGAAGAACACGTGTCGCCACTCCCCGGCTCCATACGAGTCCGCGCAAGAGCGCCGGCAGCGCGGCGACGGCCGGCAAGAGCCGGCACGGCGCAATTTGCGCTCCGCTTCTCTTCGAGCGGGCAAGCCGGACGTTCCCTCGCGCACCTTTCCTACTCAAGACGGCATGTCATCGCCTGTGCCACCTTTTTCGGAGATGCAGGGAGGTGTCGGCGCGGCTTGGCCCGTGGGCTCGGGTAGTGGCCAACCCTGGTCCGACCCCTGGTTCGCCCCGGACAAGAGCCGATTCAATCAGTTGCGCACTTCCGACAGCTTTTCGGACGGCTGCAGTTCACCGACTGCCTCGGTCGGCTCGACGGTCGGCGGCGACTTTGAGCACATCGCCGCTGGAGGCCTGTTGTCGCTAACGACACGGTCCTCTGGAACGCTTACATGGACCGCGCAGGACTTTGAGTCCGATTCTTCTTCGGACGCGGCGCCGTCGCCGGTCGGCCCCGCTTCCTCGCCAGCTCGGGGCACCTTCCGAGACGCGGCGCTCTATCAGATCGCCGTTGCGCGGAGCCGAAGCCTCCCGGTCCTTACCTCGGACGCACTACTCGGCGACTGGGAGCAATTTAAGCTCGAGGGCGGTCACATGGTCGACGTGCCCATGATTGTCTTCCCGCAGATCGTCAACCTGCCGCCCTCCCCTCTTCCTTCCCCTTCCCTCGCCTTTTCCGTCATTACGGACCATCCGAATGTTAAGCGCTTTGCCGAGGACGGCACTGCTGCGTGGCGAAGTTTCATGGACGCCGTGTTTGCCAGCGCTTGAACACCTCTCTCATTCATTCTCGCTCGGTTAGCGCGGTTGCATTGCAAGAGCTTGTAGATGCTCACTGGAGGTGGCCTGTACATAAAGATTTACCGCTATAGACTGAGCAATCGCATAAGCAGCACGCTATGGAAGGTCGTGGACGAGAGTTGGGTGTTGCGTAATCCCCCGCCGACCCGCTTGCGCGTCGACCTCACCTTTCTCCGGCTACAAAAGCTTCCCCTCCGTACGCTGGAGACAGCCGGCCAATTCAGCACAATGAGCTTCACCGTCAAAGTTGCGTACGACGGCGTCCTCCGGCGCTTCCCCATCGAGGAAACTGCGTCTTGGGCCCAGGTTGCCGGACAGGTTCGTGCGTTCAACGCGGCATTTGAACCGATCTGACGGCGGTCAACAGATCCAGAGGCTGCCCCGGGTGACGGATCTCGCGCCATCGTCATTCTTCGTGGGCTACCGGGACCAGGAGGGCGACATAATTGCTATCGATTCGGACGCGGAGCTCGCGGAGCTCTTCGCCCTGGCCAAGGCCACCGGGAACAACACCTTGCGATTCGAAGTGGTTCTTAAGCACGGTGGAAAGGCGACGCCTATCGAGCAGCTCCTGTCGAACGAAGATCTCGGTTCCCTAGCTCCCGAGTCGGACGTGGACATGGCTGTGGCGGGTGATGCGAACGGAGCAAGCGAAGCGCAAGGAGCCCAGCAGACGCATGCCGCCGAAAACAAGCCTGCCGCCGAAGACAAGGGCAAGGAGCCCGCACCGGCTCCGGACGGTTCTGGGCCGGCCTTCGAACAGGTGGCTTCAGTGATCTCCCACTTTCACGACATGTTCCAGAACAAGCCCGGGATGGCTGCACACATGCAAGCGTTCTCTCGCCTCTTTGAGAACGGAGATGGCGAGTTCGACGTCGAAGGTGCGTGGCATTGTCGAAACTGAAGGACCGGCGCTGACGTTGGGGTGAAAAGCTCTGAAGGGAAAGCTCCAAGGCTGGGCATCGCACGTTCAGGAACATCTTGGTGGAAGTGGGAGGCCAGGTGAAGAGGGCGGCGGCCCCTGGTGGGCGCCGTTTGCCCGCCAGTGGTTCGAGAACATGCAGGCGGCGCACCAGCACGACGAGGCCGACACGTCAGCTGGGATAGCCAGTTCGAGCACCGACAACCACGCCGAACGCGTACCGTACGGCGGGCGCGGAGGCCGCACGTGGCCGGGTCCCTATGGCCGGGGGCCCTTCGGCTGGATGCACCGCGATCCCAGGGGCTCGGAGGCGGCGAGGACTCCAGACCCCAGGCCGACTCCCGCGGAAATCGAGGAAAAGGTCTCGACGCTCCACAGCATGGGGTTCCTCGGCGACGACGAGAACCTCCGCGGCATGCTCGAGAGGTACGGAGGCAATGTCGAGCGCGTCGTTGAGCTGCTCGTGCGCGCCTAGTTCAGGTTTTCCATGCGATGTCCGTTTCCATGTGATGGTAGATCATTCGTAGCAGTAGACAACGTCAGAGAACTTTGCAGCAGCCGGAAAGGTGTAAAGCACGACAAAGTCCTCGTCCGTGTCGTTATAGGTTTGATGGCTGCAGTTCGAGGGGTAGAATACCGCATCCCCTGCCTCGACGCGTCTCGGAGCTTCGTATTGCCCGTCGTATCCGGTCGAAACCAGGGCCGACCCGCTGAGCACGAAACACGTCTCGGGCTGCTCGTGGTGGTGTCGCCGGACCTCCGTCTTTGGTCGAACACACACGATTCCTTGCGTGAAGCCGGTGGACGGTCCGCCCTCGCCGCCAAAGATGGTTTTCCACTGGAGGTTCCCGAAATCCAGCGTTGATTCCAGGGCAAGGTCCTTCGTCGCCACGAAAACTGCTGGAGGTTTCGAAGGGTCCGCAGCCGTGGAACCGGAGCCCTTCCCTTCCGTAGCCGGCGGCATTCTTTGGCCTGTATCTTTTTGAGCCGCACGCGGTACTGTCTCGCGGAGAGAGTCTGCAGGAAGAGTTAAAAGGTGGGGACGACCGTCACCCGATGTGCCGCGGCCGGCCGCCAATGCAACGACGAAGAGGAGACAGTGGCACGAAGCGATAATCAATTGACACAGAGATGAGCAGACAGAGAGCTACAAAATGACTCCAGGCCTTGTCCTTGTTCCATGCGGCGGCAACTAGGGCACATCCATCCACACTCTCCCGGCCTAATCGTTGCGAATAAAGGTGATCGTCCGACTGACAAAGCTCCGCCTGTCCGGGGCCCTCCACTGGTCGGCGTAGTAAAGTCGGCCCGCATTGCTGGGGCACCAGGCCGAGCCGCCCAGCCGGCACACGACGGTGGGATGCCACGCACGGGTGCCGTCGCGGCTCCGCACCACGAGGCGGGGGGTCTCCCATCCGTCGGGGTCGGAGATGTTGACGTTGGCCGACACCCAGATCGCGTTGTCCCTGCATGCGGATTGCAGTGAGCTTCTCAGCGTCCCACTGCGTCGATTGAGCCTGTACGCACCATCCGTTATATAGCATAATCCATTTGGCCAGGTGGACGTTGTAGTGGATGCCGGGATTGCTTCCGGCCCTAAGCGAAAGACCCCTCATCCCGTTCCAATCGAACGAACCGTCCGGGAGCTGGCTTCCTCCGACGGGGAACCCCCTGCCGCGGATGCCCGGGCTCGAGAACCCGCGCTGCGGCCCGGCGTACTTGTACCACGTGCCCCTGCGCCCGTCCGGGTCGGAGGAGATGGCCATGGATAGCCAGTTCTCGCCGCCGTAGAACAGCACCCAGCGGCGGTTGTCGTAGTCCCACACCGCGCCGTGGTCCCCGTTCCCGCCGAACTTGGGCGCCGAGTTGGGCGGGCGCGGCTCGGCCGAGGTGATGATCAGGCCGCCGTTGGTCCAGCTGACGCCGTCGTTGGCCGAGTATGCCACGCCAATCGTCTTCCACGCCGCGGCGCCGCCGTTCAGCGGGTCCCCGTAGTTGTCTTGGGCGTGGTAAAAGCCGATGAGGTTCGTGCCGCCTTTGGTTGGGTGTCTGAAGACGCTCATGAGCCATTTGCCGCCGTTGTCATACCCAGGACGGTTGTAGGCGCCGCCAAAGACCATCTTCGTCGGCTGGAGGAGCGCGGCGTCCTCGAAGAACGGCGACTTCGTGGCGACGGTGCGGTAGTTGGAGCTCTCGCTCCAGAACTGCATCCAGCCCCCGGCAACCCGGGGCAGCACGGGCGCGAAGCAGTCCTGCGAACGGAACGTGTCAGCAATGCCTCCAGGCGTCGTCGGGCGCACTAATCACAGGCGTGACATGGTAGAAGTTCGAGTACTGCCGATCGACGTTGTTGGGCACGATGCGGAAGGGCCCCAGGGCGATGCGCCAGCTCCGCGAAGGCGCCCGGGTCGGCCTGGGAGGCGCCTGCATCGTCACCGGCGCCCTCTCCGCGCCCACGATGCTCTGCGCATCGGGATCGTCCCCCGGTGCAAAGTCCGCGTCGGTCCAGGGGCGCAGGGAGGCGTTGGAGAAGAGGGATTCCTGCTGGAACAGCTGGCGCCGCAAGAGGGAATGCAGCGGGCCATCGCCGGCAGCCCGGGGCTCCGGACCAAAGGCCCGGCGCATCGGCGGGTCCGGAAGCACCGCCGCATCGACCAGCGGGCGATCGCCGGCGGCGGAAAGCGCGCGGGCGTGCGCGGCGGCGGGGTGCGAGAGCGGGAGGAGGAGCGCCAGCGCCGCGGCGGCGGCGAGGCGGGGGCGCCATCGGCGCCCGCGATCTGTCATGTTCGGCACGGGGGAGAGTGCAGCGGGCCTCGGAGGGAGGCCAGGATGCGGATTTCGGCGGCAGGGGACGGGTGAGTGCGGCGTCCCTCGCGGGGCGGAGCGTGCGGTTCGGGGGCCTTGCCGCACCGCGTCATCACCCCGGGACACAGCCAGCGGCAAAGTCGCCTGATCCGGACGGGGAGAACGGCATCGTGCGGCGAACTGCTGGGATGCAGGAGCACCGATCGTGCGGCTCGGTGCATGTGTGGAGCGGACCGACGGGAGCGGCGGCACGGCACCTCTTGACGCCTCCGTTCCATTCCTCGTTCCCTGTGCAAAAGTCGGCCCGTAACAACGGGCCGAATAGATACCATCCCTCCCCGCGCCGCACCGCACAGCACCGCACAGCCCCGCCCTCGCTCCGTCGACGCATCACCTCCCCGCGGGCCACACCTCGGCCGCCACGGCCCAGTGGTCCGACAGCACCCCTTCGCCCCCCCCGGGCGCATCCAGCACCTCCACCGCGCCGTCCAGGCGGAGCAGTTCCAGCCCCGCGGCGGCGGGCTGCGCCTCGGCGCGGTCCAAAGGGTCCGCGTCCCCCCCGGGGGCGGGAGGAGAGGGGAGGCGGTCCAGGGCGAGGAGAAAGTCCATGCGCGCCATCTCGTTGCTGGCGCGGTACCGCTCCGCGACGTACGGGTTGCGCGCAGGGTCGTAGGAGAAGGTGCGGAGGAGGTGCTCCGCGTGGTGCGGGGGCAGGTACAGGTCGCGCGCGTCCAGGGCGGCGAGCAGGTCCAGGTACTCCTCCGAGGGCCGCAGGGGGCCGCCCTCTCCGCGGGCGGCGATGTGCGCGGAGGGTTCGGAGAGGTAGGAGATGTTGAGGTCGCCGCAGAGGATGACGGCGGTGCGGCGCCACGAGGCCGCCTCGGCCTCGTCCGGGTCGGGGTGGTCCGGGGACAAGGAGATGAAGAGGGAGCGCCACCGTGCGCGCAGGTCGCACAGCACGGATTTGATCTCGGCGATCTGCACCGTGCGGTGCGGCGACTTGATGAAGGGGTCGGGGGAGTGCAGGTGCGTGTTGAGGGCCAGCAGGCGGTGGTTGGGTCCCCAAAAGGACGAGGCGTCCAGGAGCAGGAACGAGACAGACTTGTTCATAAACTCCTCGCCCTCTGCGTGCCGGAAGGTGTGGTGGTGCGAGCGCAGCACGCGCAGGCGCGGTTCCAGGGAGTCGGGCACGCCGGCCCAGCCCAGGGTCAGGGTTTCGAGCCACGTCCGCGGCGGCCTGCGCACGGCCGACATGAGGCCGCCGTAGCGGCACACGGTAGCCCACGCGGCGTTGATCATGTCCGCCAGCGTGGAACCGGCGAGCCAGCCGCCGAAGCCCCACGGCCTGCCCAGCACGACCTCGCAGGGGTCGCCGCCGGGCGCCTCGAGCGCGGCCAGCAGCACGTCGCTGGCGCCGCCCCAGGCCTCCTGCAGCGCGACGAGGTGCGGGCGCCTGCTGCGCACTGCGGCGCCGATGCGGGCTGCGCGCACGGCCTGGTCGCGGCACGAGGCGAGGTCGTACGCGGGCTCGCCGGCGGCGCCGCCCTTTGTGTAGTGCTCCAGGAAGAATGCCGGGATGAGGTAGCAGTTGAGCGAGAACACCGACACGGGCCTCAGGCCGGGCGGCGGGCCGCGGGGCGCCTCGGGGGCCGCCGCCAGCGCGCCCGCCGGAATAGCCTCATCGGGCGGCGTCCCCGCGGCGGGCTCCCCCGGCGGCTGCGCGGCCCCGGCCCCCGCCGGCGCATCTCGCGGGTCCCCGTTGGCGTGCGCGGGGGCCCCGGAGTGCCCCTCGGCCCCCCGTGGTCCCCCGTCAGACGGCGGACCATCCCCGCCGCCGCCGCCGGCCCCCCGCCGCGCCTCCCCCGCATCGCGCCCGCCGCCCGGGCCCCCCGCGTCCTCCGCCGCATCGCCGTCCCGTGCGTCCGCGCCGCCGCCCTCGTGTGCGGGGCCGGTCATGTGGGCACGCGGCTATATTGGAAGCTGGATTTCAGCGCCCCAGCCGTCACGGCCGCCGCAGGTTTATTGCCGCCCGAAGCGGAGCGGGCCCGATGTCGTGCCTCGGAGGGCTGCTGTCCGAACCGGATCGGGGCCAGTACGAGGAAGCGAGCTCGGCGGCGGGATCCGGCGGGCGGATTCGGATTCGTGAGTAACCGGTCAGAGAACCCGCCGCGGTGACTCGACGTCGGACCCTTCCTTCGGTCCCCGCCGGGCGGACCGGTGGCGGGACGGCGGCCATGCTGCCACAGGCTCGGATATGCAGGGTACGGTGCATGCGCGGACCCTCGGACGTCCACGATTCGCGGTGGCATCGCATCCATGACTTCGCGCAGGGAGGCGTCGGCTCGCAGCGTGCGCGTGCGCCATCAGTTTAGATACCGCTCCCTGGGGGCACATACACCGCCCGCAGGGATACCGCCGCGCGGGGGCCTCAGGCCTGCACCTCGGCCTGCGCTTCGGCCGGGGGCGCGCCCGACTCGGCGGCGACCTCGGCGGCCTCGCCCTCGTCGCCCTCGGGCTTGACCTGGCTCGTGTACGCCACCTTGATCGTGAGCTCGCGCCCGTTGACGGTGGCGCTCTTGAGCTCCCCCAGCACCTTCTTCTGCTCCGCCTCGTCCGCCACCTCGACGAAGCCGAACCCCTTGCTCCGCCCGCTCTTCATCCGCACCACGTGCGTCGAAGTGACGCGGTACTCCTGGAAGATCTGCTTGAGCCCGGCGTCGTCGAGCGTGAAGGGCAGGTTGGCGACGAACAGCGTGGTCTTGCTGGGCTCGCCCTCGGGGGCCGGGCGGGGCGCGCGGGGGGCCGCGGCGCCGCGCGCGACGCGGCCGCGGCCGCGGCCACGGCCACGGGCGGGGGGGGCACCGTCGGCGGCGGGCGCGGGGGCGTCGCCGTCGGCGGCGGGGGCGGGGGCCGCGGCCTCGCCGTCGGCGGGGGCGGCGCCGGTCGCACCTCCCTGCAAAACGGGGGCGGCGGTCAGACGATGAGAAACAGCGGCCGGCAGGCAGGACGACGCTCACCCTGCCGCGGCCCCTGGGGGCGCCCCGGCCGCGCGTGCCGCGCCCGCGGAACTCGCCCGTCCCGCGGTACACGCCGCGCCCGCGTCCGCGGGGCACGCCGTCCTCCTGCACGATACACCCGTCAGCACACGGATCGAATGAATGCGACCCGGCCGCGTGCGGGGCCCACCTTGGCCTTGGCCAGCTCGACGTTGATCTGCCTGCCTTCCATCTCCTTCTTGTCCATCATTTGCACGGCCTTCTCGGCGTCGGCGTCCGAGGTGAATGCCACGAAGCCGTAGCCGAGCGAGCGCGTGCCGCGGTGGATGATGTTTGCGTATTTGCTGCGGGGCGCCGTTTTAATGGAAAGGGGGAGGGGGACATGGGGGAGGGGCGGCAGGGGGCGATGCGGCCCCCCGCCCCCGCGGGAAACACCCACGGCTCGGCGGCCTCGCGGAAGAATGCCTTGAGCGAGTCCTCCGTGGCCGAGAACGGCAGGTTGCCGGCAAACACCTTGGGCAGGCCGTCGTCGGCGGGGAAGCCCGTAGCCGGCTCCCGCACTTGCGTCGTCGACACTTCGGCCATCGTGTTGCGGGAAGGGTGAACTGGACGGGGGCGCGGGGCGCGCGGATGGGCGGGGCGGGGCCGGGAAGCGTTTGTTTCGTGCGGAGCCAGGGACCCGCGAAAGGGCTTGGAGGCGCGCGCAGGCTGGGGCGGGAAACCAGGAAACCACGGCTGGGTGGCAGTCAAGCCGCAGTTCCTCTGCCGGGAGCCGGGCGGGTCGTGCGGCGGACCTGCGGCGGACCGCGCTGCCGCCCGGGCACCGATGCGGGCTATTGCGACGGCGTCACGGCGCTCCGGTGGCTGTCCACTGCAATAATCGCACTAGGGACTCGGTTGCTTTCCTGCAAGGGCGACTCAGCCCTCATTCCAAGGCACGGAACACGCCCGGCAGGAAGCAGCTCGCCGAGGGCTCCGCCGAGATGATCGTCTGCCCACGCATGCTGTCCTCGATGAGTCGACCTCGTGGGTTGCCGTCGGGCGTCGCCGCGGGATGAACTGACCCTCGATCAGCGGCTGTAACGGAAGACCGCAAGGATCTGCGAATGAAGGTTGGGACCATACGAGTTCATTCATACTCATACAGCCGTCATTCCATCAGGAAATCCTTCGAGTCCATCCAGAGACATCCCGAAGCACCTCGAGGCTCCCAGATGCTCGAGATGCTACCAGAATCCGAGAAGACAAATCTGGTGACATCCAGATGCAGCTCTTGGAGAGCAGTTCATCCAGATGCCCCCTGGGACATGCCTCCGTTTGAGATGTCGCCAGGGTCCGCGGTCCGGATACAGATGCTGCCGCAGGCGGCGCCGGAGGTCTCGATGCTCCCGGACTCGTACAGCCATACCAGTGTTGAAACCCGTGTATTCAGCTCCACCTGGCACGTACACTCGATGCTAACTTGTTCATATAGCCACTCCCCATCGCCTCGGCAGGCCGCGCTGTCGCCGTTGGTCGCCGTCCGCCCAGGAGCCGAACACTGAGGTCGCGGTTCGGGTCAGCAGATGAGCAAACGAGAACCCGGCGCCACGTACCTGATGATGCTGGCGACTATGAGCGAGCCTGCGGGGAAGGGAAGGAGGGAGCGGTGCGGATCAGCGAAGAGGGGACGGCGGAAGGCACCCACCCGGAGAGCTCCCCAAGACGAGGACCTGAGGGGGGAGAAGAGGAAACACGTGTCAGAAGCACGCTTAAGCGAGGTCAGTAGCGGCGGGAGCGGCGGACATGCAGCGAGTGCGAGGAACTCGGGAACGGTTCGGCAGCAGTACCGGCGCGCCGGGGTCCCCGCCGCGCGACGGATCACGGCAGCGAAATGAAGAGCGCGGAAGACGCGTTGCCGTGGGCGGCCCGGCGCGGAGACTCGGTCGAGGTTGCCCGGTCGATGCCTGAATTCTGTGTCGGTGGGGTTGATCACTCGATCTGATCACGCTCAGCCCTTTCGCCGACGGAAGTGGCACAACGAGATCTTGGCTGAACAATACAAGTACAGTGCTTGCTCCTATTTCTACTGGGTGTCGTCTTCCTCCTCGCCGGCCTCGATCCGGGCCTGCCTCTCTGCGGCCTCCAGCTTCTCCAAATCTTCAGCTCCGACGTTAGCCCGCCTCCCGCGCGTTATCGCCTTGCGGCTTATGGCCTCCGCGAAGACGATGGCCGAGATGATGTCGACAGCTTGCTTGATGATCGGCTTGGGCGGCCTGTCGCCCTCGTCAAGGTAGGATTCCACCGCCAGCGACTCCTTGCTGCTGAAGTTGAGCTGCTTCACGCCGAGCTTCTTGCGCCGAAGGTTCTCCAGACAGTGCTGGAACATGGTGGCAACGAGGAAGATGGTCCCAAAGGGCACTAGACGTTGTAGAAGGCGTCAATGTCGGCCTCGTGCGACGCGCTCGCGATGGAACCAACCTTTCATCTCCTCGATGCTGGAATGCCCGATCATGCGGCCAGCCTTCTTCGAGGTCATGCCGTAGATCTTGGTCTCGATGAAGTCGACGATGAGACTGTTGCAGAAGGTTCCGGTTTTGGCGTCCATGTCTTGGCAAAGGTACCTGTGAGGCAGCACCGTGAACAGGAGCCCTGGAGCGCGGCAATGACTGCTACTGACGTGTCGTCCTTCAACAAGGCCTCGATGCGCGAGGCCGCCTGCTTCTTTGCCTCGTCAGTGGTGCCGCCAGGGATGCCGAGAGTCGCCAAGTTCTCCCCCAGGTCGAGGTACTTGCCGAACTCGTTTACCAGGTTCCCGCGGAATCCGTTGACCGTGTCCTGGAACTACAGGGATGTGAGCATCATCCAGGATCGAGGAAACGCCAGACCAACGAATGTGTCGAAGATGTCCAGCTCGGCATTCGTGCCCTGACGCCCAACAGCCTTGTTGAACAGCTCCGTGAGTTTGCGACGGCGGGCAACGAGCGCCTGTTGAGGCGTTCCGGGGAACTTGGCGAAGACGTTATCGGTGATGGCGTACTGCTTGGCGAGTATCTTGAAGCGCTCCAGCACGTCGCCCTTCTCGACTACTTGACTAGAAGCCGCCGTTAGCAAGGGCTCACGTTGAATGACACGAAGTCAGCTTACAGTGCTTCTCTTTCGCGGCGCTCCTTGGCACTCTCGCCGTGCTTGGTCATCCGCTCCGGAGGCACTTTTCGCCTCGTCCGCCCCGGAACGCGCCTTCGGAGAAACCACCGTCCTTCCTGGTAGCTGTGATCCGCTGCGGATGGCGATGCATGCCAGTGAGCGAGAGTGCCACGACGACGGGATCCTTCTTTGGTGGGCTCCCGCGTCTGGCGACCCCGCGGCCAGTGGTGGACGAAGTATCCGAGCCGCTGCTCTCGCTATTCTGGTCCACGTCGTCCGATTCGCCCCCGAACATGGCTTGCGGCGGCTGCTTCTGCTGCCGACGCGCCTCGGTGAGTTCACGAGAAGGTGAAGGACCAGCTGTGACATGGGTGACACGCACCTTGCGGGCACCCTTGTTCTTCGACATCGTCGCAACAGTGATGGCGGGACTGCAGGTGAATTCGAGCCGTTGCCATTGCGCAGGGCTCGAGAGCTGGAGAGCTTGACTGGTCGTTTGTTTACGCGCGATATCGAGATCACGTCTAGATGCCACACGAGCAATGCCCATTTTGCGGCGCGTTGCCGAAGACCACGCTATATAGACACTATGCTTCCAACAAGCCATGCGGGATCCAGGCGAGGCGGAGTGTCTGGAAGGTCGAGGATACGCCCCCCGCGAGTCCGCAACGGAGCGACCTCGCCGGGGACTATTCAACGCGCCAGCCTAGCCCATCCGGCTCCTTGGACCTCATTGTGGACGATGACTTTGAGGTACACGTTTCCCAGACTGAAGTAGGCCAACAGCTTGAGGGCACGACGTCGCCGACCCTTCAACTCGGTGGTGCTCCTCGCCAGACTTCATCCCCCTCGAACCGCGTCGAGCACGCGGACACGCGTGATGTTGTTTCGAGCTTAGCTCAGCATGCGCTGCAAGACGAAGACGGCGAACTTGAGGACGGCCTCCTTGATGTACGTGGACGGCTTCGTGCTCGATGCTTGACCTGACCGCTACGCCACTATCCACGATATCCAGCTCGACGACGATGGCGTCGAGATCGTCGGGGCCACCGCACGGAATCGGCCATTGGAGTCCTGGACGGTGCTGCCACGCAGGACGAGCTACAGGTGACGGCAACGTCGCGTTCCGCTTGCCCGTCAGTGACCGCCGTTTTCTAGGCTGCTGCGGAGCGGAACGAGGGCAGCATGGCGTCTGGGGAGGCGGCTCAGGACGCGGAAGACGACGAGGAGGAGCAGGCAGAGCCCGCTTTCATGGTTGAGGGCTCGGAGGACGAGTCGGATTCTGGGGACGGGGTTAGCATTTGGGAGGAGTTCGAGGGGGCAGGTGAGACCTCCTGCGGCTGCCGCGCCCTTGTTGCTAATCAACGACCAGGACAACCATATGGATCGCCGGAGGAAGCCGCGGAACACAGCGCTCGTTGGGAGGACATGGACGAGGGCTTCACGGAGCTGGACAAGTGGCTGATGGACTTCGGGCTGCTCAAGGCCAAGCTGCCCAAGGCCCACCTAACTGAGTACTTTGCTCTCGTTGAGGAGATTACGCAGCTGCTCATCCCCTCCCCATAGACTCATTCGAAAGCTGAACGAGCTTGTGCCCGATGTGTTGACCTTCAAGAGCGCGGACCAGATGAACGAAAGGCTGGATGGGAAGTTGCGCGAGCTTGTAAGTCGTGGCGGCCATCCATTCCACGGCTTCACTAACCGTCTTCGAAGGACTTCAAGGTCTGGGACATCATGCCCGACGCCTTCGACCCCCCTCTGAAGGCCCACGAGCGGAAGCTCATCGAGCAATTGAAACCCGTCCTATACTACCGGGATCCGATTGCGCTGGCCTCTATAGTCTTCTCGGACCCGGCCTTTTCGGACCACATCGCCCTGCGCCCTGTCAAGCTTTGGAAGGGAAAGCGGGAGACCGAAAACCGGGTGTATGCCGACTACGAGACCGCAAGATACTGGTGGAAGCTGCAGGTGAGGTCTACCGTCCGGCGTTGCATAATACCAAAGACCAGGCTGGGATGGAAGGAAGCTGTTCTTCGTGCGAAGAACATGCAATGCTCTCCTACGGCGTATCAGACCCCGCTAAACAAGATCCTCAAGCTGGGCCGTGAGGACCTTGCAGAGCACTGCGGCTTGCTGTCCGACCTTGCGGCCGGCGCTTTCGAAATGTGCATGTCGATGGCCTTCCTCAAGCGCGGGGAGAAGTGCAAGTTGCGCTGGAGCGACTTCGTCGAGGCGGGAAAGGACGTTCGCCATTGGCCGATCAAGAAGGAGCTTGAAGAGCTGATGAACACGTACCTCGAGAACCTGGAGGACAAGGGCGAGCTGGAGGCGCTGAAGCCGGAGCGGCGCAAGACGTACGCGGGCAAGCTGATGCTCCTGCTGGCACTGGGCGACATCTTCTACTTTTGCGAGGAGTGGTTCGAGCTGCCCGACGGGCCGATCGACAAGTTCGACCTCGGGCTCGGGTCCGAGCGCGCGGCGGCCTTCTTCAGGTCGAACGGGTGGAAGCTGTCCGAGGTCTACGCCGACGTCGAGGACTTCCTGACCAAGTGGGGCTATCCCCCGCAAAAGTCGGGGAGACCGACCGCCAGCGCGGTGTTCCTGGACCTCCTGTACTGGGAACATCTTCTTTGCAAGTTCCTACGGCTGGATGCGGCGATGGGGAAGGACAGGCGGATGATCACCAAGCAGGCCAAGGGCACAGACGGGGCTCGGAGCCGCAAGAAGGCCGCGAGCGGTGCGGCGATTGCGGGCGAGGATGCGGGCACGGCCGAGGCGGACGGTGATGACGACGACGAGATGGAGGAGGAGGGCGACGAATAGAACGGTCCTGGGAACGGCCGCAGAAAGTGCCAATGGAGCTCGAGTTAGACCATCGCAAGCCAAAAGCTGTGATGACCACTCGCTGGATCAACAACTGCTTCCCAATTGTAGTTGAGGTTAAGGGAGGGTAGGGGGTTTTGTATCTTTGTAGTCCCGGTTTCTAGACTCTGATTCTCTGAAAAGCACCATGCAGATATACGTGCGGCGCCTCGTGGGCAGCCTGTCCCGCCTGGGCGTGCTGCTCGCGATCTACTCGTTCGTGCTCGACGCGTCGCTGCCGCTGCTGCTGCTGCGGCTGGCGGCGCACTCGTTCGGGCCCCGTCTCCGCCCGGCCGCGCACGCGTGGGCCGCCGTGGCGCCAAACGCCGTCTGCGCCGCGGCACACGCGCTCGGCGGCGCCAACCCGTGGTCGATCGTGCTGGACTTTCTGGGCCGCGAGCAGCCGTCGAGGGCGAAGCTGCTGCTGGTCGATTTCGCCGCCCTGGCCGCCGACCTGCTGCGGTGCGCCGCCATGCTCACATTTGCCCGGACGTTCTACTCGGCCTCGGACCTGCGCGGCTACGACCTCGACGGGCGGCCGCCGCCCTTGCCACCCGAGGCCGAAGCGCCCGGTGGAGCCGCCGACCCGCCACCCCCGCCGCGGCTGCGGACCGTGTTCCCGTGGCACCCCGCCGAGGGCGACCCGCACGAGGCGCAGCCGAGCGACGACGACATGCTGGCGCTGCTGCCGACGCTGGTCGTCGACCTGTCGGCAGCGGGGAGGGTGCTGCTCGCCAGCCTGGGAAAGGGGGATCCTCGGGCGGGCGTCGGGGGGAACTCGAGGGGCGTGCCCGTCTGAAAACCGGAGTGGGGAGTGCTGTGGACACGGTTCCCGGTGCAGGTGGACGACAGGAGATACCAAACGTGGACTTGTGTGGAACTGTGTAGGATACCCGAGCTGCACATTGCGATTCTGTGTCACAACCTCCTTTCCATTCCTCAACGGCGGAACCGCCGAAGCTCAGCAGCAGCAGCAGTCCCCTTCGCGCGGCGGCGCGGGCTCGGTCTCCTCCTTTCCCTGGATGTACGTCGCCGTGGGAGGGTAGGAGGGAGGGTACGCAATCTGCTGCTGGCCGGGGTAGTAGGACGCCTCCGCGGCCCCCAACGGGCCCGTGGGGGCACGCGCCGGCTGGGATCGGCCCGTGCCGAACGACGCGGCGGTACCGTCGAAGCCGTACGGATCGGCATAGGGATCGGCATAAGCATCGGCGTAGTGCGCAACGCGCTCTGAGCGCGATCCGCTGGACCTTGTCGCGGAGCCGTGAAGCTGCGGTCGCGCCAAAGGCGGCGGGGGCCACTGCACCTCCTCCGATCCGTAGTCTCCGTACTGCGTGTTTGCGCGCTGGGGATGGCGCGGCGCGATGTTGGGCCTCAGGTGCACGCTGTCGCGCAGGTTCAGGTAGCGGGTGCCGAGCTGCTTCCACGAGAACCGGGGTCCGACCAGGGCGGTCAGCTTCTCCCAAATCACCTGGGGATCTTCGAAATCCTCGTTCTCGTTCTCGTACACGGCCGCCACGACCAGCTCGCAGCCGGCGGCAAAGTTGTTGGGGCGGCCGTACTGGTTCCGGGCGTTGCACTTCCTGCACGTCGGCACGAAGCCGAGCAGGACCGCTCCGGTGCTCGACATGACTCCGACGTGTGCGCCCACGGGGTCCTCGATCCTGTGGGTGCCGACCCCAGGGCGGATGCACGGGCACTGCGAGTCGCAGTCGAGGCCCGTAACATCCTCCCACAGGCTGATCCAATTATCGTACCCCATGTGCTTTGCCAGGTGATCCTTTGTCGTCGCCGGACCCGTGGTCACCCCTCTTCCGAACAGCTCCTTCTTGCGCTGCCGTCGGCGGCAGTATCCCACGGACGCTTCCTCTGCGTCAGGTCGCCTTCCGAGGCCTTTGCGGATGAACTGTGACCTGCAGTTGCAACGACACTCGCTGGACCCTTTCGCAACCGCCGACTTCAGGCACTCGAACCAAGCCAAACTAATCGCCGCCCTTTCAATTGTGAGGCACAGCACCGTTACGACCACTAGCTCGGCACTCCGAAAAGCTTACGCCGCTGGCTCTTGCAGCCACCGGCGCCGGGGCCGCCATGTCGTACGTCGTCTGCGTTCCCACCCAGGGCGGCGGCCACATGACGGTCGTCGGGCCCACGGACAAAGCGGACGCCGAGAAGCGGTGCGCCGCGATTCAGAAGGCCGGCGACTTCACGCGGCCAAGTTCCAGAAACCCTGGGGGTCGAACAGCAACCTCTACGCCATCCCGCGGGCAATCCAGCAGGTCTACCAGAACGAAAGGCCCCCGCACATCGAGCACGGGCCCGATCATGACGTTGTTTGCTACGGGAAGAAGGCGTACGTGCGGGAAATCAAGGGGAAGTGATAGTCCGAGCCGTTTCAAGGGAAGCTGGCCGGTTCGAGGCGATTGATGCAGTTAGTGTACAGTGTAACTCTGAGAGCGTTTGATGGGTGAACGTCGCTATCCCTGAAGCTGTCGGGATAGCTTTACTGCGGCGATCGGGGGACCGCATGAACTTTGCCGAGGACCCGGCGGGGATGGGCGTCCCAGAACAAGAAAGCCGATTCGTCTTCACCACCGACTCCGCCCCCAAGGCACCCTTCCTCTCCCGAAACAAACCCCGCAGCCCCCCTCTCCCCGCCGCAATGTCCTCGGCCCCGCACGTCGTCGACGTCGAGAACCTCACCTTTGCCCTCAACGGCCCCCCGATCCTCAAGGACGTCACACTGCAGCTGCCCGCCGGCGCGCGGTGCCTGCTCATCGGCGCCAACGGCGCGGGGAAGAGCACGCTACTGAGGGTGCTGGCCGGGAAGAGGATGGTGCGGGAGGGCAAGGTGGAGCTGCTGGGGTACCGCGCCTTCTTTGACAACATCCCGGTGAGTTTCTCCGAACGGCCTGTCGATCGTTGGGAGCAGTTTCGGGCGCTGTGGGCTGGTCTATGAGGCCGTTGGGCTTGATGGACCGAGTTTTGGCGGTGTTCGAGCCCTCCTGTCGCGTGATCCGGGGATGTCGCTCCACGTCCGTCCAAGCTCGCTTTTGGGCGCTTTTCTCGCCCGAACTACAGTGCTGACCATCCATTCCAACAGGACCTCACGTACCTGGGCACCGAATGGGCCACGAACCCCGTCGTCCGGGGCGACCTCCCGGTGTCCCGCCTCCTGCAGACCAGCGGCGCCGACACCTACCCCGAGCGCACTGCCGAGCTGCTGGAGCTCATGGACGCCAACCCCTCGTGGCACATGAACGCCACCTCGGACGGCGAGCGGAGGCGCGTCCAGATCGTCATGGGCCTCATGAAGCCGTTCCGCGTGCTCCTCCTGGACGAGGTCACGGTGGACCTGGACGTCGTCGTGCGGCAGGACCTGCTCGGCTTCCTCAGGCGGGAGAGCGAGGATCGCTCGGCGACCATCGTCTACGCCACGCACATCTTCGACGGCCTCGGGAACTGGCCCACCCACGTCGCCCACATGGCCGGCGGGCGGATCAGGGCCGTGCACCGCGTCGAGGACATCCCCGAGCTCAAGCAGTACGCCGCCGAGAGCGCCGTGAGCGGCATGAGCCCGCTCATGCGGGTCGTGGAGGGCTGGCTGAGGCGGGATCTGAAGGAGCGCCGGAAGGGCGGCAAGGTCTACGACGACGGGCACGCGGGAGAGTTTGCCAAGAAGGAGGTCAAGGGCTACGGTATCACCCTCAAGAGCCCGCAGCAGCTCTATGATTACAGCCACTGAGCGTCCTTGGACTCGCAGATGAGCAGCGCCGGTTGCTGCCAACATCCCCGCGCGCGGCCATGGTTGCCGCGGATGCCATATTCCGGCTCGGACTCGATGTGCTAATGGTTGGCACGATTATCGGGTTGGAAATGGATTTGCAGGACTGCGCAAGCTAGTGCGGCATGGATCCGCTGGCTTTTGGCTCTGTCACTTGCACCGCAACCGGAATCGATCCCATTTAGAATTCTGCTTCTCTTTCGATGTACAGGGTATTTGAGACACACTACAATGGCTCGCCACCGCAAACCATTCCCATTAGGCGCCCTTGATCATCGCCTTCAATCCGTCGATCCTGGCGCCGAGGGTCTCGACGTTCTTCTCGACCAGCGAAGCATTGTCCATCATGCTCTCCTCAAGCTTCGAGCATAGCATCTTCAGCTCGCGCACCTCGCCGTCCAGCTTGGTCTGTGACTCGGACACCGCAGCCACCGAATCGACCAGCGTCACGGCGTCCGCGTGCACTTGCTGCAGGGCGCGCAGGCGCAGAAGCAGCTGCGGGATTTGGGGTATCAAGGGCTGCAGCGTTGTGATGGTGGAAAACAGCGAGCGGATGGCGGATGCAGGCACCAGCTCAGAGCCGGCGCCGCCGCCACCGGGAGCATTCGCGATTCGGGCGGGGGAAGGCGAGCGGGAGCTGGCCGCGGAGCCCGCGGCTTCGACCGACGGGACAGCGAGCCTCGTTCTGGCCTCCGCAATGCGGTCGAGGTCGGCCGCAAGCCGCCGCACCTTCATCGCGAGCACGTCCAGCGCGCGGGGCTGCGTGAGGAGATTGAGCTGCTGCTCCATCTTTTCCACTGCGGCAAGCAAAGGCTGAGGCTGCTGGATGCCGCCGCTCGGAAGGATGAGCGCCTCTGGGTCCGGCGCTGGTCCGATAAGCTTTTCCAGGGATGCCAAGCGCCCGTCAATCTCGGCAAGCACCGAAACCTGGTGTGAGGCGGCAGAATCGGGCGACAAGTAAAGCTCGTACGTGAGCTTTGCCCCGTCCGGACCGTCATCGGCTGCGCCTTCCGAGGCCGCGGCCTTGGGAGCCCGAGTGGCGCCTTTGGCCTCTTTGAACGCGGCCAACTGCTTCATCAGCGACTTCTGCGCGGCCTGATCCGTTGCTCCGGCCATTCCTCCCAAACGCGAGAGCTCCAGTCCGTCGAGATCGGCCTCCAAAGCACGTGCCTGGTCCAGAAGAACCTTCTGGCGCCCTTCTCCGCCTGTAATCCCGTTGACCGCGGCACTTGCACCCATGCGCTGCTTAAGCCTCGCCAATTCGCGGCCCAGGCGCGCGAGAGTCTCTGCCGGCGACTCGACATCGCCGTCGTCCTCGTAAACCTCACGCGACGCGGTGCGGTAGCCACGCGCGCCGTCGAAATCGGCATTGCGCGCGTCCACGACGGCGCCGCCGAATCTTTTGCGCGCTTCCGCAGGTGCGACGCGCGGGTGCGCGATGTTCTCCGAGTCGGGCTCGTCCGCGTCGGGCAGCGGTTCCTCGCGCCGCGCCGCCGGCTCCGACTCGTAGACGTCCGGCGCGTCGTCGATGTCGGGTAACGCCGAGAATTTGCTCATTTTAATCCGCCGTCTTCGGCACGGGGGGAGTGCGGCTCGAACGCGGCGGCGATCGCACGATGAGTCCGCGACGTGCAGCCGCGTGGAAAGGCGTCGCGACCTCGCAGCCTCTGGCAAAGATGGCCCCATCGAGAGCCATGGCCGCCTTTCCTCGATTTTTAAAGCCCTCTGCTTCGTCGATGCCGCGGTGGACGCGCTTTTCGCTCGCTTCCTGCCGGGCCTTCCCACCAAGGGGACTCGGGGGCCTCGTCTTGGGAACCACCCTTGAACGCAACTATTCGGACTCAGCCTCTGGCAAGGAAAACCGAGACTGAATCCCGGCTATCCGACGTCGGAGGAGGCGTTCCCGCGGCTCGTCACGGGCTCTGTTCGGTCCGACGGAAGAAAGGAATGCATTCCAGCACATTTACGACACGATCTTCTACTTCAGAAGGCTTAGTACTATGTGGATATGTTCCACATGTTTAACCGGGAGGAGCAAGTGCGCACGCTGCTCCGGCGGAGGTTGGGCAGCTGTCTGACCTCGGGACGCTCAAGGTCCTCGAAAAGATCGCTGCTGTCCGGAGCCGCCAATTTTGGATATGGTCTATGGGTACCCCATCCCCAAGGATAACGGACCTTCCTTGGCCATGCTGGAAGGCCGCGATTGCGTCAAGGAATACGTCGAGGAGAAGCTTCCCCTCGGAGCGGAGTTGGCCCTCAAGCGCTTCCTAGATGTGCTCTCCCGGGACCGCTTATCGCTGCACAAAGTTTGCACAAAGCCGCTCGCCGCGTACCTCGATGAGGAGCTCGCAAAGCTGGAGAAGAAAAAAGAAACGATCACCATCAGCATTTCCAATGAATCGCCGCCACGATTGTTGCGGGGCCGCTTGTTGCATTAGGTCCCGAGTTCGAAGTGGACCGCGGGCAACTAGCTATGCTGGATCCGCTTTTCAAGCGCACTTGGTATCTTTCAGAGCGGTTCAGGTGCACGCAGGGGCCGTATGGAACTGGTACAATACCCTTGACGGGGAGCTCATTTCGGACGGATTCTACCTCTACGTAGATGTGGAGCTGACTGCCAACGTCTTCTTTGAGCACCGGAATTCGAAGCGCGAGGTCATCTTCGCGGAGGAGCGAAAGAGACCCATCAAGTTCACGGTACACAGCAACATGATGTCCCCAAACAAGAACGTGCGCTTGTGGGGCACGCAGCTTCGCTGGCGAATCGCGGACATCGACGATCTCTTGTGGTTCAAAGCTGTTGGTATGCCTTTCCGTGGGGCTTCGCAGTCTCTAACGGCTCCAACGACAGGTTGCCATGAACGTCAAGCACGAAGCTGCCAAAATTCTGCACGAGGAGAAGGTCAAGCGATCCTAGCTCGTTCCTCTTTTGCCGGAAATACGGTGCTACATCCTCTCACGTCCCGACTTTTGCGAACGTGACGTTCATCCGGTCCCGCGGCGTCAGCTTGAATCCGTCCAGCACGTCCCGCGCCGTCGTCGCGTTAACCTCGGTCTCGAACTCGACAAAGGCGATGTCGGTCTTGCCGGGCACGAGGCGGACCTCCTTGAAGCCGGGGTATTGTTGGAATAGGAGGCTGTCGAGCGGCGGATGAGCGGGGGCAAAGACAAGGAGCGCGTGGCAACGCACCTGAGCATCTCGTCGGTGATTTCGGCGGGGAGGTTCGAGACAAAGAGGATCCGGTTGGGTTTGTTTGGCGGTTCCGGCAAGGGCGCGCTCGCGGCGCCCGCCACGCCGGCGGGCCGTTCCTCCACGTCCTCGGTCTCCATATCTGCACAATGGTGAGCGTCTGACCTTCGATGACGCCCCGAAAGCGACCCACCGGACCCCTCGGACCCGTCCTCCTCCCTCCTCGTCCGCTTCCTCTGCTCCCCGTCCCCCTCGTCGTCCCCCTCCTCCCCGTCGTCCTTGCCCCGCTTTTTCGGCACCCCGACCGACACGGGCCCGTTGGTCGACGACGCCGCGCCGGCCTTCTTGGGCTGCGCGGACTTGCGCGCCGCCGCCAGGTCCGCGGCCGAGACGTAGGTGCCCTGGTGCACCGCGACGGCGTTGGACCGGGATTTCGCGTACGAGATTTTCTGCATCGGGCGCGTCAGTGGCCCTTGTGCGGGGCGGCAAGGGGGACGCACCAGCGGCCGGTCAAAGAAGGGGAAGTTCTGCAGCCCCCGCAGCGCGGCGCTCGCGCCGGGTATGTCCTCGAAGACGACGTGTGCCTGCCCACGCATCTTCATCGTCTTGAGGGCGACGATGTCGAGCACGCGGCCAAAGGAGGAGAAGAGGTTGTAGAGGTTGCGCTTGAGGACTGCCGCGAATCGGGGCCGTTGGAGGGCGCGTTCCGGCACGCGGCAGCAAAGAGGCGCCCACCTTCCTTCCCCAGCTTGTCGTTGAGATTGCGCACGTACAGGGTCTGGTTCGGAGGCACCGATGCCTCGAGGGTTCCCGGTGCGCCGGCCATGGCGGCGATTGCGGTCCGGCGCCCTTTCCGGCGCGCCGAAAACCAAGAACGTTACAATATCTCCCGGAACTGCGCTAGAGAAGCAGCCCTGCTCGGTCGCAGAGAGTGCGGCAGAAGTTGGTGAGCGACGCTGCCGACGCGGCGCGCCTTCAACTTTTGTCGTCACGCCGAGGCCAACGCGTCGACCACCGACCACGATGCTGCGGCTCGCGAGCCGTGCGGAAGCGCGCGTGCCGCTCAGCGCGGTGTCCGCGGCGCTGCCTGCCGCGGCGATGGGTGCGCGGCGCGGTGCGCGGCGCCTGGCAGTGCGGCACCCCGCGGCGCGCCCGACGGCGCTGCCCGGCGCGGACGAGTACCGCGAGGAGCTGAGACGCCGCCGCCGCCTGTGGATGGCCGAGCTGAAGGTCGCCGAGGAGGAGCGCGCCGCCGACGCAGAGGCGCGCATCGCACGCAGCAGGGAGCGCAGGGAGGCGCTCGAGCGCGACCGCGAGGCGTACCTCGCGCAGGCGAAGCAGACCATTTCGAACTTCGAGGAGTTTGGCCCGTCGGCCGCCCCCGCGCAGCCGATCAGGGGCGCCACGCCGCTGCTGCGGGACATCATCGCCGCGCTCGACGCCGAGGAGGCCAGGCAGGCCGCCGAGGCGCCCGCATCCGCCGCCAGGCCGGCGTCCGCCGACGTCGCGGACGAGCTGGGGCTCGCGCCCGCATCGCAGGACCCCGTGGTGGCCCAGCGGCAGCGCTGGTGGAAGCGCTACCTGCACCTGCGCAGGCAGTTCCGCTTCCAGAACTACCTCAAGACCGAAGCCGACAAGTCCGACAAGCGCCTGGCGGACCTGCTGTCGCTCTTCCATGCCTCGGAGCACTTTGTCACCCGCGAGAACATCGACCGCAAGATCGACGCCTTCCTGGGCGAGGGCGTAGCGCTGCCGCCCGTGGCGCGCAACTACCGCGCCGAGACGCGCTTCCCGCATCTCAAGATCTCGGACCCGCTCGAGCTGGCCAGGAAGCTCAAGGAGGAGGCGCGCCAGCGCGCCCTCGAGGACGCCCTGACGGGGAGCGTGAGCATGGAGGTGCCCCTGCGGTCGCTGTCCCCGTCGGAGATCGCATCGAGCCCGCCGAACTCGGTCGGGAGGGTGATCAGGAGCGTGCCGGACCTGGGGGAGGTGCGGAAACTGGCGGCGAAGGCGGAGGACGACGCGCCGGAGGCACCGCCGCCGGGCGTGGGGCGCAAGGCGGCGGATGCGGACGGCCAGGCGGCATGAACGGGCAGGAAGTCCATTGACTAGATTGGACTAAGCTAATGCACGATGGTACAGGATTCTTGTGTGCAGGTTGCGATTGTCCGCGTCCTTTCACACGGTTGCGCGCTGAACTCAAGTCGCAAGCTTCTTGATGATCGCCTTTGCCGCCAGCAGGTGGACTTGGCGCCTCGGCCGGACGGCAAAATAAAAGGCCGGTTGGGGCTTCGGCGGAACGCCGGATCAGCTGGGATTTTTCCACATCAGCCCATCGTTGTCGGCTGTGCCTTCCCGACACCTCCCCAACACCTGGCCCGAGCGCATTCTCCTCTGCCGTCGCCAGGAAACGCGGCGTCCAGCGCATCGGACACTCCAGCGCGTTCTGCGCTCCCCCGAGCACGCTCCACGCCCCGAAACCCACGAAGGAACACGTCTCCCCTCTGAGACTCCGACACCCATCTAGAGAGCCGCCGCGATGTCTGCCAAGGCGGTCTCCGAGTACGACGGCAAGCTGCTGATCAGCCATTGGCTGCCGCGCATCGCGCGCCCGCTGGAGAACCCGCCGCCGACCGCCAACGGCGTGGCCAAGGCGCCGCCCGCGGCCTCGCTCTCCGCGCCCGCCGCCGCGCTGCCGTACCTGCCCGCGCCGCGGCTGGCCCAGCTCGAGTTCGACACGTCGCTTGAGGGCGTAGAGCTCGCGCAGCACGTGCAGGGCGTGTTCCAGCAGGCAGAGCGCGACTACCCGTGGCTCGTCGAGCCCGGCGTGCGGCTCGTCGCGAAGCCCGACCAGCTGATCAAGCGGCGCGGCAAGGCAGGCCTGCTGGGCATCAAGCTCGACTGGCAGGGCGCCAAGGACTGGATCGCTGCGCGCGCCGGCAAGCCGGTCACGGTGCGTCCCCGGCGCGTCCCCGATCGCGCGACGCCTCTGATCCCGCCTCCCCGGCCGCCCCGGAACAGATCGGCAAGACCACCGGCATCCTCCGCAACTTCCTCGTCGAGCCCTTCCTCCCCCACGATGGCGCCGACGAGTACTACATCTGCATCCAGTCGGTCCGCGAGGGAGACTGGATCCTCTTCACTCACGAGGGCGGCGTCGACATTGGCGACGTCGACGCCAAGGCCATGAGGCTCATGGTCAAGGTCGATGGCGATTTCCCCTCGGCGGACGAGATCAAGAGCACGCTGCTCAAGGGTGGGTGCTCAGCCACGCCCCGGATCACTGGCCTCGGGCGCTCACGCTCCGCCTCTCCGACCGAAACAGACGTGCCCGCTGACAAGCACGAGGCCCTGGTCGACTTTGTGACCCGGCTGTACGCCGTCTACTCGGACCTGCAGTTCACGTACCTCGAGATCAACCCGCTCGTGGTCATCACCGACCCGGCCACCAAGCGGACTTCCGTCAACTTCCTGGACCTGGCCGCCAAGATCGACCAGACCGCCGACTTTGAATGCTCCAAGCGCTGGTCGGCCGCGCTGCAGGCGCTGTACCCCGCCTCGAAGCAGGGCAACCCGCAGTTCGGCGGCCCCAAGCTGGACTACCCCGCGCCCTTTGGCCGCGAGCTCAGCAAGGAGGAGGCGTACATCGCCGACCTGGACAGCAAGACCGGCGCCTCGCTCAAGCTGACGGTGCTGAACCCCAAGGGCCGCATCTGGACCATGGTGGCCGGCGGCGGCGCCTCGGTCGTCTACTCGGACGCCATCGCCAACGCGGGCTTCGCCGACGAGCTGGCCAACTACGGCGAATACTCGGGCGCGCCCTCCGAGGCGCAGACCTACGAGTACGCCAAGACGCTGCTGGACCTCATGACCCGCGGCGCGCCCAACCCGCAGGGCAAGGTCCTCTTCATCGGAGGCGGCATCGCCAACTTCACCAACGTCGCGGCGACCTTCAAGGGCATCATCAAGGCCCTGAACGAGTTCAAGTTCAAGCTGCAGCAGCACAACTTCCGCATCTTTGTCCGGCGCGCCGGGCCCAACTACCAGGAGGGGCTCAAGATGATCAGGCAGTGCGGGAGCCAGCTGGGCGTCGAGATGCAGGTCGGTTTCCCGCTGCCGCTCGCCCGTGCCTGGAGATCCTTCTCTCACACGTGCGCCTTGGCAGGTCTATGGACCCGAGATGCACGTCTCCGGCATCGTCCCGCTTGCCCTCCTCGGCGAGAAGAAGGCGCGCGAGATGGGCCTCCTGGACGACCTGGATCGCGAGCGCGCCGCCCTCTCGGACCGCCGCGCCTCCACCACCAGCGACTTCCCCACTCTGCGCCCGTCGACCCCCGGCTCCGGCTCCACCCCCGCCCCGGCCCCGCTGACGACGATGCCGCCCAAGCCCAAGACGCCGGCGCCGGACGAGACCGGGGTGGTGCACTTCCCTACCACGCCGATCGAGAAGGCGCAGTGGTGGCAGCCCTTCACCAACAAGACCAGGGCCTTCGTCTACGGCATGCAGCCCAAGGCCGTGCAGGGCATGCTGGACTTTGACTACATGTGCAACCGCTCCGTGCCCTCGGTCGCCGCGATGGTGTACCCCTTCGGCGGCGCCCACGTGCAGAAGTTCTACTGGGGCACCAAGGAGACCCTGCTGCCGGTCTTCACCAGCCTGTCCGAGGCCATCGCGCGCTTCCCCGAGGTCGACGTCGTCGTTAACTTTGCTAGCTTCCGGTCGTGAGTAGCTTCCCGTCTTCACGGATATTTCTGGCCTCGCTTGACCACCTCCAACCAGGGTCTACGAGAGCACCCGTGAGATCATGAGCCACCCTCAGATCCGCACCGTCGCCATCATCGCCGAGGGCGTGCCTGAGAAGCGCGCGCGCCAGCTCCTGTGGGAGGCCAAGCGCAAGAACGTGCTCATCATAGGCCCCGCCACCGTCGGCGGCATCAAGCCTGGCTGCTTCAAGATCGGCAACACGGGCGGCATGATGGACAACATCGTCGCCTCGAAGCTTTACCGCCCCGGTTCGGTCGCCTACGTGTCCAAGTCCGGCGGCATGTCGAACGAGCTCAACAACATCGTCTCGCGGTGCACCGACGGCGTGTACGAGGGCGTGGCGATCGGAGGGGACCGCTACCCCGGCTCGACCTTCGTGGATCACATGATGCGGTTCCAGCAGGACCCCGGCGCCAAGATCCTCCTGCTCCTCGGCGAGGTCGGCGGCGTGGAGGAGTACGAGATCGCCAAGGCGGTCAAGGAGGGCAAGATCACCAAGCCCGTCGTCGCCTGGTGCATCGGTACCTGCGGGACGATGTTCACCACCGACGTCCAGTTCGGCCACGCTGGCTCGTTCGCCAACTCGGACATGGAGACCGCGGCCGCCAAAAACAAGGCGCTTAAGGAGGCCGGCGTGCACGTGCCCGACACCTTCGAGTCCCTGCCCAAGGTCCTCGGCTCGCTCTTCAGCAAGATGGTCGACAGCGGCGCCATCCGCGTGGCCCCCGAGCCGGACCCGCCGACGATCCCGATCGACTACTCCTGGGCTCAGGAGCTCGGCCTCGTCCGCAAGCCGACCAGCTTCATCTCTACCATCACCGACGACCGCGGGCAGGAGCTGCTGTACGCCGGCATGCCCATTTCGGACGTGTTCAAGGAGGACCTCGGCATCGGAGGCGTGCTCAGCCTGCTGTGGTTCCGTCGCCGGCTGCCCGACTACGCCTGCAAGTTCATCGAGATGGTGCTCATGCTGACGGCCGACCACGGTCCTGCTGGTGAGTTTGGCCGTGGCTTAGCGATCCGCTTCGCGCTAACGTGCGGCTTCCAGTCTCGGGTGCCCTCAACACGATCGTCACTGCCCGCGCCGGCAAGGATCTCATCTCCTCGCTCGTTGCCGGCCTGTGCACGATCGGACCCCGCTTCGGCGGCGCGCTCGACGACGCGGCGCGCGAGTTCACCACCGCGTACGACAGCGGCCTGACCCCCGCGGACTTTGTCGAGACCATGCGCAAGGCCCAGAAGCTGATCCCCGGCATCGGCCACCGCATCAAGTCCCGGACCAACCCCGACCTCCGCGTGGAGCTTGTCAAGGACTACGTCATCAAGAACTTTCCCTCGCACGTGCTGCTTGACTACGCGCTCGAGACGGAGAAGATCACGACGAGCAAGAAGGACAACCTGATCCTGAACGTCGACGGTGCCATCGGCGTCTGCTTCGTCGACCTGCTCCGTGGCAGCGGTGCCTTCAGCCCCGAGGAGGCCGAGGAGTACGTCAAGGTCGGTTTCGATCGCCTGGCTTTTCGAGACGCGATCTCATTCTGTTTCCCTTAAGATCGGAACGCTGAACGGCCTCTTCGTTCTTGGTCGCTCCATCGGCTTTATCGGTCACTACCTGGACCAGAAGCGCCTGAAGCAGGGTCTGTACCGCCACCCGTGGGACGACATCTCGTGAGTTTGCCCGGAAGTCGATCCCGCCTCAACGATTCTGATCGACCATCTCCAGGTACCAAATGAGCGACATCGGCAGCGCCGGCTCGACGGGTTCCACGGGCACCCGCGTGATGGCGCCGGGCAAGCAGGTGGTGAAGAGCGGCGTGCAGCGCGTGGCGACCGCGACGGAGGAGGCGGCGTGATCGGCGGGCGGAACGAATGGAGGGAAGGAAAAAGAAAGCGAGTCTGTTGGCGTAGCTGTATACCTGGCATTGTTCTGATGAAGTACACTTCAATCTTGTGCTCTTCGCATCCACTCGGCTGCGCGAAGCCGGCGGAGGACCGAGACGCCTGCGTGACTGGCGTGCAACAAACCACCGCACGCGCTCATCTCCCGTCCCTGCGGCCCTGATGGCACCGCCGTGTAGCGGTCTTTTCCTGCGCTCGACGCCGCGCGGCATCGGCGGGCCGGGCGACGCGTTGGCCGCGATGCTGCCGCGCCTTCCGCCCCGAGCCTCGCACCGCGCCGCGGCGTCCCCGCGCGGCATCGCGACGACTCCCGCGGTGGCCGCAGGCGCGACGCCGACGCGGCAGCAGCGCAACCAGCCGCGCGAGTTCTACGCGCAGCGCCCGCAGCGGCCGCCGGCGCCCAACCTGAACTACACGCACATCCTGCACGTCGTCGCGAACCGCAAAAACACCCTCGCCACGCTGACGGACCGCGACGGCCAGCCGCTGACGATGGCCAGCTGCGGGATGGCGGGCTTCAAGGGGGCGAACCGCGCCAGCGTGGACGCCGCCCTCGCCGCAGGGAAGCTGCTGGCCGACAAGGCAAAGAACAAAGGCATCAACGTGCCCAAGGGCATGATGGCCGGCGGAGTGTGGGTCAAGCTCAACGGATTCGGAACGGGCAGGGACGGAATCGTGCGGGCCGTGCGCGAGGCGGAGTGGAGGATCGTGCGCCTCCAGGACACAACGCCGTTGCCGTGGGGCGGCGACCGGCCGGTGAAGAGGAAGAGGCGATAGATCCATGCGAGGGCCGGTAGGACTACTTGTAGCGGGAATCAAACTGGAATGAGCTTACAAAGGGGTATCGAAGGTATCGA
Source organism: Hyaloraphidium curvatum (assembly GCA_025558095.1). Lineage (NCBI taxonomy): Eukaryota > Fungi > Monoblepharomycota > Hyaloraphidiomycetes > Hyaloraphidiales > Hyaloraphidiaceae > Hyaloraphidium > Hyaloraphidium curvatum. The sequence continues at coordinate 339,270 of JAIVFI010000031.1, read as the reverse complement.
AACGGAGATGCGAGCCGTTGGTCTCACGGCAGGCCTTTCGAATCAATGCTCCTCGTTATCGTTCCCCGCCTCCACGTCCGCCTGCTCTCGCACCATCGCAGCGTCGCTCCCACGGAGCTTCTTGACGAGCGCGGGGATGGCTCGCCGGGGAGTCGAAGGTTCGTCCTCCATGTCATCGTTCTGGGCCTGAGCGGCCCGCACCATGCCGCCGATCGACAACCGCTTGTTGGGCGTCTCCGCGGGAGGTTCCACAAGGAGTCCGAGATCCTCCATGACCGAGTGAGCGTTCGCCAGCTTCGACTCCAGAGCAGGCACGGTCTGACGAAGCGTAAGTGAGTTCATTGGTGACCGAGCAGACCAGACAGAAGCAAGGGAGAGCGAAACCCACCAAAGCCATCTCCTTCACCGCCTCGGCCGTCTCCTTGATCTCCGAGACCATTTCCTCCAGGTCCACGTCCAGCGCAGGCGACGGATCCGCCACCTTTTCTGCCGACGAATGGTCCGCAAAGACGATTCCCTCGGCCTCTCCCCACGTCTTTCGCCGCTCGGCGTCCTCGGCGAGTTTTGAAAGGAACACCGGGAAGTTGCGCCGCATCTCCGTCACTTTGAACAGGCGCTCCTCCGCCTCCCGCTGCTTGTCCTCAATCAGCTTGTCCAGCCGCTCGTCCTTCGGCTCGTACTCTGGAAGACGCCGAGAAGCGGTTTGGAAACTTCCTACTCCTTGGGGCGACGGCGGTCCCACCTTCCTTGTCCTGCATGGCCTCCGCGTACTCCATCCCGTTGACGGTGATATTCGGCCCCGCCATATCAAAAATTTCGTCGACCCACTAGTCGTAAGGCAGCCGGCCGCGTCAGACCGGCGTAGGAGGTGCGCTGCGGGGCAGCAACACACCTGGTCCAGCGAGCTGGCCAGCGCCGCCCTGTCCTCCTCCGGCACGGCGGCCTTCTCCACGCGGTCCCGGGCCGCCTGCTTCAGCACCCGCTGGAGGTGCAGAATGTCCCCGCGGGATTCGACCTGGATCTTTTGGACGGGCGGCGCCGCCATTGCCATTGTGAAGCGCGGTGCGCGCCGGTCCCCCGAAGCCCGTCCTCGCCGGCCGCGCGGAGGGCGGCGTCAGAAAGTCACGGGGACGTGCTGGCACGTCTCGTCGAGCGCAGCCGACGGGAATGGCGCTCGATGAATTCAAAGTTGATTGTGGGTCACGTGACACTCCTCTCGGATCTTCGCCACACGCCGGCGGGAGACGCTCCTACTGGGGGGATTGGGGACAACGAGGACCTTGGACCTCCAAAGCTTGCGATTCTGAGTCCGCGAGCCGCTCCTTGAACGATGTCGGACGATGGCCCCCCGCCTCCGAAGCTTTCAGTCAAGGAGGCGACGGACCTGCTGCTCTCGACCGTTCCCACGTGGGAGCTGGACACTTTCGAATGGAAGTGCCTCGACGGAAGGACGGCGCGCGTCCGGTGCTGGAAGAACGCGCCGCCGACCCTGCGTGCCTTCTGGGACATTGCAAAGGCCTTCGGCGACAACCCTTACGTGGTCCAATACGATTCGGCCGGAAAGCGTGAGGAGGTCATGAGCTACGCTCAAACGGACGACTACATCGGTAGATGGGGTGCTTGGCTGGCCGAGATCGGACTGAAGAAGGGCGACCGCGTCTCCGCCGGCATGCGGTGGGTGTGATCGGGAGAGTTCCTTCTCGTGATTGAGATTCACCCCGTCGACAGCAACTTCACGCAGTATCCGATTACTTTCTTCGGGACCACGTCCCTGGGGATAATCTTCTCGGCGCTGAACGCCTGGTTTTCGGCGCCGGAGCTGGCCTACGTCATCAGGGATTCCGATCCTTCGGTCTTGATCCTCGACCGGGAGCGGTTTTCGCGATTGCACGAGGCCGGAACGCTGGCGGAGCTCTTGCGTGACCTTCCGGGGCTGAAGCGCCTCGTCCTCGTGCGGACGCCGCGTTCGCAGGCCGGAGTCGGCAGCTACGGTTCAAAGATTGTTTTCTGGGAGGACATCATGGAAAGGATGCGGGGCAGGAAGCTCCCGGAATGCGAGCTCCACCCGGATGAGCCGGCTACGTGAGCGTTTCTTGCCGGCTTCACCCCTCCAAAGCTCTGACCCATCTCTCGGCCAGGATATACTACTCTTCGGGCACTACAGGGCAACCTAAGGGCTGCCTTGCTCCACATCGGAGTTGGACCAACATCCAAATCTCGTCTCCCTTTGGCGGTGCACGCCAGCTCGTACGTCGCGGCGACCCCTTCCCTCCCCCGCCGCGCGAGAAGCCGCCGATCGCCATCAACCCCATGCCCTGCTTCCACGGATTCGGGATCGTAGTTAGCATGCAGATGGCCATTCAGGGCGGGACGACGATCTACCCGTGGAAATGGGACGCCAGCACCGCGCTCAAGATCATCCAGGCGGAGAGGGTGACCGCGCTCGTCTGCGCGCCCTCGATGATCATGCAGGTTCTGGAGCACCCCGACTTTGCCAAGTACGACACGTCCAGCCTCGAAGCCATCAGCAGCGGTGGGGCACCGGCCTCGGCCGGCTTGGGCAAGGACCTCAAGAAGAAGGCCTCGAACGTCGTCGGCGGCAATGGATACGGTCTCACTGGTAGGTCTTTTCTTGCCTTGGGCCCTCAAACGTCTGTGGCACGCTCACTGGTGTCTCTCCAGAGTGCAACAGCTGTATAGTCAACCTGATGGACGACTTTGCGAGATATCCGACCTCGATCGGCCTTCCCACGCCAGTGTGCGAAGCGAAGGTGATGAGCCTTGACGGAGCAAAGGAAATGCCGAGGGGCCAGGTCGGCGAGCTTTGGCTCCGATCTAGCCACGCCATTCTCGGATATTGGAAGCGAAATGGTGCGGGCACCACATTACCTCCGATCGTAGCTCATTTGCTTTCCGTTTCAGATGCAAACGCCACATCTTTCTCCGACGACGGGTTCTACAAGACCGGCGATGGCGCCTGGATGAACGATGAAGGATTCATCTTCTTGGCAGATCGCCTCAAGCAGGTACGGCGGCGCTAGTGCCTTCCTGGGCGCTGGCATGTAATCATCGCTTCATAGGTGATCATCCGCGGCGCGGAGAACGTGTACGCCGTCGAAGTGGAGAACGCCCTCTACTCGCAGTGGGTTGATCGCCGCCGGGTCCTTCGGGTCACGTTCTCACTGTCTCGCGCAGCCCCGCTGTGATGGAAGCTGCGGCCGTCGGCATTCCTGATCGCATCCTTGGCGAGCTTGTCGGCGCGGTTGTGGTGCTCAAGCCGGGGCAGAAGGCGACCATGCAGGAGTTGATCGATCATGCCAAGGGGCAGCTTGCGGCCTTCAAAGTGCCCGAGTTCATCGATATTAGGCATCCGGTGCCGGTGCCCGGCGAGGTCGACGCCTACGAAGGGCTGCCCAAGAATGCGACGGCCAAGATTGACAAAAGGTTGCTGAAGGCGGAAATCGAGCCCAAGTTCGCCAAGCACGTGGCTGCGGGCGGCAGCAATCTGTGATGTAGCTCCAATTCAATTCTTCTAATGAAGGAATTTCCATGAGGGCTAACGTACTTAGCACTTGATCCTTCGCGCCTTCCGGCTTCCGGTGGGAGCTGCTTGACCTCAGGATTAGGTCAGCGAGGAAACGCAGAGCGCATGGACCCCGAGGCCGACCCGCTTGAACCCTTGATCAAAAAACCCGCTGCCTGCGTTCCGCGCAACGAGAGCGGTCAGCAGCCGTAGAGGGCAATCTGCACGATAGCAGAAAACATGGACGCGAACCCGGTGGAGAAACCGGACGCCGCGGTGCCGGCCGGCACCCTGCCCGAGAACGGCGATGCCAAGGTTCTCGAGATCCCCGTCGTGGAAGCACCCGACGAAGAGGAGATCGTGGCTGCCGACGAAGCGGACGGGGATGAGCTCCCCAAGAACTTCCGCGACTCGCTCTTCTACATCACGAGCGATTCCGGGGCCCCGCCGTACATGGTCAAGCCGGTCGACAAATCCCGCTCGCTGTGGTCCCGTCGGCTTTGGTTGCTCTTCGGGCTCGTGCTTTGGGGCTTGTTCATCGCCTACGTTGTGATCCAGGCCATGTACCTTGCTAGCCGGCCGACCAGTACTTCGGTCGGCAAGGAGCGCAGGTCGCCGTTCCCGTTCCCGGGATTTGCAGTCTGCCTGAGTACCTTGAACGCGACCAAAGCAAAGGAATTCGTCGCAGTTCCTACCGGAGGAATCCAAGGGCTCGTCAACGGAACTTCTAGCGGCATGGCCTGCGTCGCTGGCCTGGGCTCTCTCGGGGAGGACATCCCTGCCGAGGGCACGTGCGGCCCGGTCGTTACTCAATGGGTCGACTTTCCCTTCACGATCCTGCCCACGGTTTGCCGCATCTTCAACACCGGCGATAGCGGATTCGCCCCGATCACGCCCGGTGCAAGCCTCTCGATCGCGGGCAGGTTCCCTTCGTATGGGGAGTTCGACTTGATCTCGTACGGCATCGTCAACGCGGAATATCCGGCGACCGAACCGCTGCTGAACAATGTCGTGTCGCGGGGCGTCCTTTACCGGATTCTCCTTTCGCTGGAGGAGACCACCCTCATCAAGGACTGCACGGACGCGCCGGGCGGGCAGTCGGCCTGTCGCATCAACTTCCAACAGCAGTGCGTGGAGAAAAACTGCAATTGCCGCTACCCGACGGCCGAGAACGGCGGATTCGATCCAGACGCAGTACCCGGCTCGTGCGAGCGCGCTTTCCTCGAAGGCCGCTGCCCGACCAAGCAGCCGATCTACCCGTGTCAGTCGGGATCGGGCAGGTGCACCCTATTTGAGGCCTGCGATCCCGAACAGGCTTGCCCGCTGCCGTCTTGCGTGCAGCAGAGATGGCCCGTTGTATCCTCGCTCCGCCCCGTGCAAGCTCTTGTTGGGGCCCGCGAAACCTTCATTTTGTCGTTCACCCTCGGCTCGCTCGATGTTGAGACCTTTGTGGAGACGTCGATCTACAATGGTGGGTTCTCCTTGACGTGGTGGCTGTTGCAAGCGGGGCCGGTTGAGCGTCGCCGTTAACCGCCTCTCTGATCGCAGGCTGGGCATTCTTGAGCGGGATCCTTGGTCTGCTGGCCGGTTTGCTGGGCTTCTCCGTCGCGACCTGCTGCGAATTCTGTGACAATACGGCTGCTTTGAACCGGAAGAAGCGGAAGGCGAGAGAGGAGGCCAAAGAGGCATGATGGAACGGTCGGCTTTATGAAAGACGGAGAGAATCCCAATCCCTCGCGTCCCTCGGTGCGCAATGACGACACTGCCGTTGTGGCGAAGGCACGCTCAATCCCCTCAATCCCCCATCCCCGCCCTTCGCCGATGGTGATCCCGCGCACACAGACGAGTGGCGTGCCATGGCCGCCTTCCGCGACGGACGATGGGCCGCGGCTGACCCCTCGATTTCGGTCCCTTGTCGAGGCCTGGGTCTCTTTAGTCCCTCGCGGCATCACCCCTTCCAGCACGAGATGTTCCTAGCCGTCCAATCGGGCGAGCAGTGGACCGGCGATGAACGATGGGTTCGCCTTTACGGCCACCCTGTGGTGGTCTCTGTCGTGAACTGGATGGCCGCAATGACGGCCCTCGCACGCCGCACGGCGTCTGCAGACGACCGCAGCTTCTCGACGACACATTCTCTGGGCGATCTCGGCGTCCTGCTGGAGCGGAATTTCGTCGAAAGAACCTTGAAGGCGGACCTTGCGCGGTTCTGGCGCGAAGCCGATTCTACACCTGTCACCGGGGGATCTCTTCACTCGATTGAGAACCTGGCTCTCGCTTTCGCTGTGCAGCTGGCCGGCAGTTTCTGCCACTTTGCTGTATCGCGCATCGAAGGCGCTCCGGCATTCGTCAAGCTGTCCCTGGCCATCTTCAGGCGGATCCGCTTGCCGGGCGAGACGGGCTACGAGTATGAACCGCAGGACATGGACGACCTGCTGCTTCTTGAGCACTGGAAGATCGCTTTTTGGACGCCATTGGTACTAATGTGGGTCCTTCGCTGCATTGTGGTGAGATTTTGATGGACTGCTTACCCCATGGTCGGTTACGCAGCGGTTCGGCAATCGCCGCCAACACCGGTCGCAAACTCGAGTACGATCTGGCGAAAGAGTTTCCCACGGCGCCGCTGTTGCGCCCGGTGCTCATGGTTCGCGACGTTCCCGGCCCGACGGAGCGCGCCCCGAACGTTCCCGTGCCGGACTATCTGCTTCGGTCCGAACCCGCTTTTCGATGCCGCGAGTTCCTCGGGTGGCTGGATCACTCAAATCCCGGCCCTGTCGGTGCACTAGGACGCGCAGAAGTTCTCGCCTGGGTGTTTCCCAACTTCATTGCGCACGGCTTTTCGCTCGTCGACTTCCTCGTCATGTTTATTCGTGAGAAAGTGGCCGAGTTTGGCTCGTGGCTCAGTGACGAAGCCGGACTCTCGATGCTGGATCTGTTGGTCGCGGAGGAAGTCCTTCGAACGAGCTCCTTGCCGGCGCAGCTTCCGGCATCCTACGTCCAAGCGGTGCTCGGGAAGCCGCTGCTGTCGGAAGCGATTCGCCGGCGGTCATTCTTGCTCCATGCCATGAGAGACGTCGAGCGCCATCTGCCGCACGATCTGGTCTCCGCTGCCCGAGACAGCGATCACGGCGCCCTCGCCGCGGCGCTGACGGATCTCGCTCCGCCACTGCGGCCGCACGTGATGGCGATCCTCGCAACACTGCGCCTTATCCAAATGCTCCTCATGTGCCCCGAACCGTTCGCAGACGTAAGCCAGGACAGCGACGGCGTGCGCAACGAGGAAGCCGAGGCCGAACTCCTCCTGTTCTGGTTCTCCTCCCCGTCCTTCCGCGAGGCCTCTCGATGCGCCGGACAAATATCCGCCAACATGCGCATGTGCGCCGCACGCGAGGGACAGGACGCCGTCGCCCGTGACGTGGTCTTTGCCCAAATGGCCGTCAGCGCCGCCACACACGCGGCCTGGCTGCACCTCCTCGTGCTCCGCCGGTTCCGATCGCTCCTCGCGACCGAGCCGGCTGGTGTACAAGCCTCGGCGCTGGGTCTGCACCGCGACCTCCGCGCCGATGTCCGAGCGTGCATGGAGATCATGTCGCTCTCGGGCGGCGGCCAGGCCGAGGCGGTGCGGCAGCTCCTCGCGGACCTGCTCGATGCGGAGGATGCGCGGCTGTCCCGGACCGAGGTCCAGATCCTGAAGCAGGCGCAGCAGGTGGCATCGGTGTGCGAACACCGCTCGTCGTTCCGTGCCTGGGATGGATGGTGCTTCGAGTGCGCGGCACAGCGCAGCGGATCGTTTGTCGCCTCGGAGGAAGCGAGCTCGGACTTGGCGGCGGATGCGGAGACCCTGGCCGGGGGAGATCCGCTCGCTGGCCTCGCTGAAGCGGTGCTGGATGCGTTGAAGAAGAGGGTCAGGTTTCAAGAGACCCTGGAGGTGTGGGAGACCTACCATAAGGACGAGTACCCTGCGAGGTCGATGCGGGCTCCCGACGCGGATGAGGACGGCACGGAAGGGGCGGCGGCACCCCCGGATGCTCGTGATCAGCAGCGGTACGAGCAGGAGCACAGCGACGACTCCGGCACGGACGATGATGACGACGACTGATGATTGATTTGCTGTGTCGAATACCCGAGTCGTTCTTTAGTCGATTGATACATGTAGAGTGGAGCGAGATCGATGGGTGGGACCTGGACTTCTGGCCTCGCCTCGTTCCTCGAACAACCGTCCATCCTCATTACCGTAAGCGTACAATCCAACGAAGAACAGGGTATGATCCGGCGCGCGCGCCGGGGGTATCAGTACAGCGACCTGATTGCCTTTTCGATGCCTTCGCCGTCGGCAAAGTTGGGCGGGCCCAGCTTGATCAGCCGCTCCACGAGCACGTCCACGTCGAGCTTGCCCAGGGTGCCGAACATGTCCTGCGACGAGCGACGACGGATCAGACAACCGCAGTCGGATCGGTGCGGCAAACAACCCACCGCGACCTCCATCCTCCTCTCCATCCGCGCCACCAGGTCCCCCTCCTCCTTCCTGAGCCTCCGCACGGCCTTGACCCCCGCCTCGAGCTCCGTGTCCAGCTCGTCCGCGTGCGAGGCCTGCCACTCCCCGTGCCGCGGGCACGAGCGCCGCGCGAGGGAGCAGGCGCCCTCGGGGACGCCCGAGGCGTCGGCGTCGAAGACGGCGAGGTCCGCGGGGTCCAGGGAGGAGGGGTCGCCGTCGAGGAGGCGCAGCAGGGCGGGGTGGAAGCCGCAGACGCCGGGGGCGCCGGCGGACTCGTTTTGCGCGTCGAGGCGCTTGGTGAAGGCATCGAAGAGTTCCTGTGGGGTGAACGCGCCTTGTGAGTTAGCTTCCCGGGACGCCTACGCCATCCGCACAAACCCCACCTTCCTAGCCAGCCACCGCCGCAGATTAGCCCTCTCCTTGGCCTTTTCCCAGCGAATCTCGCGCGCCCTCGCGAGGTCGTCCCTCTCGAGCGGCCCCAGCCACACCTCGTCCGCCGGCTCCTCCACCTCCACGTCCGGCGCTGCGCCCGCGAGCCCGGCCACCATGCTCCTGAACACGCCCGCCTTTTCCTCGGTCTCCTCCCCGATCACCCCGTCCCGCCACGCCCGTTTGCGCCGCTCGTTGCTCTCGCCCAGCCTCCTCTCGGCGACCGCCACGCCGCACTCGCGCGAGCAGTACTTGCTCCCCCCCTCGGCGTCGGCGTGCCACCTCCTCGCGCACAGCTCGTTCGCGCACGGCTTGTGCCACAGGTGCGTGCGGCCCTCGTGCACGCGGCACGACGGGCAGAACCACTTTTCGCAGAGCTCCATCAGCGCGGGGGGCATCTGCACGCATTCCCCGTGGAACCACGAGTCGCACACGTCGCAGGCGATCCATGAGACGGTCTCCTCCATGCCGACGAAGCGCCCCTCGCACACGCAGGGGTGGTAGTCCTCGCCGTGCGACAGGGGGAAGTAGTCCTCGTAGCGCGGCCGCTTCTTGTGCTGGTTGAGCGCGAGGGCCACGTGGCGCTGGTACGCGGCGAGCTTGTCCGCGTGGGGGAGGTTGAGGATGTGCTGGGGGACGTAGACGGCCTGGGGGGCGGCGGCGGGCTTCTTGCGCGCGGGGGCGGCGGCGGGGCGGCCCTTCTTGCGGGAGCGGTTGTCCTTGCGGGCGGCGGCGGGGATCGAGGGCATGGCCGACGGCTGCGAGGATGCGACGGACTGGTGGAATCGGGGAAGAAGGTGAGGTCCGCGGTCTGGAGGGTCAAGAGCCGTTCGACGCACCGTCCCGTCGTCGAACGCGTCGTCCCGCTGCCGCTTCCCTGGCCTCCTCGGCTTCGGCTGCAGCGGCAGCACCACGACGGGGCCCGGCAGGTACGTTGCGCGCGTCGGCGACGCGACCACGGGGCCGCCGCGCACGGGCTCGACGACGGGGCCGCCGCGCGGCGGGCTGCCCGCGACGGACGTGTTTGCCGAGTGCGCGTCGGTGCGCGGCGACGCGGCGACGGTCGACACCGACGGCGCGCGCTCGCGGGGGGCGGGCGCGCCGGGCAGCGGGGCGGGCAGCGGCGCGTGCCGCAGCGCCGCGTACGGCGGGAAGAGCGCCGCGAGCGGCGGCATCGCGGCGGCCGGCAGCCCCGCGGGCAGCGGCACGTTCTTGAGCGACAGCCGCCCGTCGTGCTCGACGAGCATCGGCAGCCCGGGCTCCGGGGAGGGGCCGCCCCCGGGGAAACCGTCGCCGGGCAGGTACATCGGCGGCAGGCGCGGCAGCGGCACGGCTGTCTGCACCGCGACCGGCCCGCCGACAGGCGACCGCGCCCCGTCGCCAGACATCCTTGATTGGGGACTGGGGACGGTTGGAACCGTTGCTCGAAAACTGATCACGCCCCTGGGACCGTCGTCCAACTCCTCTCACCCCTTTCCATTAAAGGAAGACTACACTTAGCTCATATGTTACGCCCACAGTACAGGTGGGACCCGGCTCACGTCGCCTTCTTCGCGCCCCCCTTGCCCATCAGCTCCGCCGCCTTCTTCCAGATCTCCCCCGTCCACCACACCTGCAGCGCAAACAGCGCCCTGGCCGCCGTCCGCCCCAAGACCCCGAGCCCCGGCCAGTCCGGGTCCCCCGCCCCCAGATCGGCCCGCCAGATCAGCGCGCCGAACCAGCCCACGCGCACCCAGAGGAACGAAGCCGCGAAGCCCGCGGCCGAGAGCACGAACGCCGGGGTCTTTTCCATGCCCAGCACGGGGAGCACCCTCGCCAGGTCCAGGAAGATGGTCGAGACCTCGGTCAGCATGACAAAGGCCAGGTGCGAGGGGAGCACGCCGCGGAAGAGCATGCCCCAGCACAGCGCCAGGCTGAGGAGGTGGTGCGCTATGTCCAGGATGCGCTGGGAGAAATGAGGCACGAGGACGCCGAGATCCGCGAGGAGGTAACCCGCCAGCAGCGAGACAGAGAGGAGGTCCGTGCGGCGGTGCGGCCTCAGGTGCGACCGCAGGCCCAATGCCGTCATGACCAGCGCGTTGGCAAAGCTCAGGGACCAGCCTTGGAAGCGCAGGCGGGCGGGCGGGTCCATCGACTGCACAGAACGACGGCGACGGGGAACCGGCGAGATCGGGCGGAGGTGGCGATAATGAAGACACCATCCGCGAATCGGCGCAGATTACAGGCAGAAATCAGCAAAGAGCCCTTTGAAGCCAGAAAGAGAGCAACGCACCTTGTAGAACTCAAACCCGGCGAGCCACCGCCGCAGGAAGAGCAGCCCCAGGCGATAAGCCGCCGTTGCGGCCGCCACGGCGCCCACCAGCCCCTCTCCAGCGTCCCCCGCGGCCCAATATGAAGCAGGAACCGCAATTGCAGTGACCAGGAGCTCGAGATCGGACGGGATGGCCGGATTCGCATGTCGGCGGGGGAGGGGGTCGGGGAGGGCGGCGGGGGGTGCCGAGAGGCCGGCGCCGCTTTTGTCTTCGAGCACGATGCCCGAGTCCGCGGTCGATTCGCGCCTGCGGGCCATGCTTGGGCTGCGGCCACGTATTGGCGTGGTGTCCACGCGGGTGTTCTCCGGGATCGGATGATCACCCGCCCAGCCGCCCCAACCATCGGGTCACATCTCGGCACTGCTTGAGGCCGTCGCCAAGGCCGCGGAAGCGGTCCCGCCTCTTTGCTTGCTCGCGGCCGGGCGCACTCCGCACGGTCCGCGTGCCCGGCTGCCCCGCGCCCGGAATCGGACCCCGAGAGAAATGGCGGACCCCGCGGGCGCTGCGCCGGCCTCGCCGACGTCGCCGGCGTCGCCGTTCCTGATCCAGACGGACTTCACCTTCACCGGCGACACATACGTCGAGCCGCTGGTCGCCCCGCGCAACAAGCTGACGGTGTCGCCGGTGCTGCACCCCGTGCCGCCGCCGGACCCGTCGGTGCCCGTGCCGGCGCTGCCCGAGCACCGCGGGCTGTCCGGCGCGATCAGGCCGTGGGCGGGCAGGCTGCGGCGCCGCACGAAGGAGAAGGAGCGCGCGGAGGGCGAGGGCAGGGGCAGGGGGAAGCGCATCCTGTTCGTCACCGACACGTACCTGCCCAGCGTCAACGGTGGGCCGTCTGCAGCCTGCGAGCTTGCCGTCATGTTGCTGACTGCCGAGCATTCCCCCTTCTGTCGTCCGATTAGGCGTCGTCACGACGATCCGCAACCTCATCATCCACGCCCAGAAGCTGGGCCACGAGGTGCACATCATCGAGCCCTCGCAGTTCACCACCGTCGGCTTCCCCGCCTACCCCGAGGTCCGCCTCGCGCTGACCCCGTGGCTCGTCGGCCTGCGCATCATCGACGTCTCCCCCGACGCCATCCACATCTTCACCGAGGGCCCCCTCGGCGGCGCCGCCCGCATCTTCTGCTGCAAGCGCGAGATCCCCTTCACCACGAGCTACCACACCCGCTTCCCCGAGTACCTCGACGAGCTCATCGGGCTCCCCGCCGCCGTGTGCTACCCCTTCCTGTCGTGGTTCCACCGGCCCACGCGGGGCTGCCTCGTGCCGACCGCGGGGGTCAAGCGCGACCTGGAGCAGAGGCTGGGGGACGGCATCGCGCTGGTGCCGTGGACGAGGGGGGTCGACGCGGAGCTGTTCTGCCCGGCCATGAGGGAGGCCGCGGCCGAGGCGGGGGTGTACGCGGGGCTGAGGCGGCCGGTGATCCTGTGCGTGAGCAGGATCAGCAGGGAGAAGAACGTGGAGGAGTTTTGCGCGCTGGATGACTCACTGGGCACGAAGGTGCTCGTGGGCGAGGGGCCGCAGGTGGGACGCACGGCTCGCGCAGGCTTCCGGAGCTGACCGCACTTCTTGGTTGCGTTACAGAGGGCCTACCTGGAGAAGAAGTATGGCAAACGCGTCATCTTCACCGGGCTCAAGCTGGGCCGTGAGCTGGCCATGCACTTCGCGGGTGCCGACGTCCTGGTCTTCACCTCCAAATCCGACACGTTCGGCAACGTCATGATCGAGGCAATGGCATGCGGAACGCCCGTTGCGTGAGTGTTGTCGATGCCGCGGTCGAGTTCCCGAAGCTGACGTGGGCGCAAAACTCGCCAGCGCGCATTACGTCACCGGCCCCAAGGACGTCATCGACCCCGGCGTCACGGGCTACATGCTCCCGACCGGCCTAGCCGACTCGATCCACGCCTGCTTGGACCTGGACCGAGCCGCGGTCGTCCGCGCGGCCCGGGAAAAGTGGACCCTCGAGGTCATGGGCCGCATCTTCATGGACAACCTCGCGCGGGTGCACGACCGCCGCCGCGTGTACGTGCGGCGCGCCCCGTTCCGCAACTCGGGGCTGCGCTACGTGCTCGCGGGCATCGCGCTCGCAGTCTACCGCTCCGTGCTCGGGGACGGGAGGGCAAAGGGGCCGCTGGCGAGCATCCTGGCGACGCTGGGGAGCTTCTTGATCACCATCTACTTCCTGCTGATCGTGCCGTTCACGACGATTGACGACCAGTGAGGGATCTATCTCGAAAAAGGGGCTGGATGTGCGGGAGGGCGGATCGTGGGCCTCGGACCGGGCCGGGGAATTCTTGTGTGCTAGATACGTAATGGTACATAGACTGGAACTGCCTCTGCTCTATTCATAGGTCTCGATTCGTTAGAACCGGCGGAAAAGTGGACCTTCATCCATCGCCAGAAGGTGCTGCGGTCCACCCCGAACGCGCGGCATATCCAACTCGTCTGGCACATCCCGCCCCGCCACAGCTTCTGGGCGACGTCCCGGCGGTCGACGAGATGCTGCTGGGACATCGCAACAGCTGGCAAGAATGTTTGTTTGATCTTTAACGATGGTTGCAATTTAGTCGCAACACCTTGCGCGAGTAAAGGTTGACGAGGCGTGAGTCGGCGTCTCAACCTCCGTCCGCCTACGAGCACCGCGTCAAATGGCCTTCGTTATAGACACCGTCGGCGATCAGGGGCTCCAGAATGGGGCTCAGGATGTCATTGACTACGAGCCCAGCTCGCTTGGCGTGGGAAAGGGCCGGACAGAAAATCACTCGTTTGGTGCGGCTGGGCCGTCGATTTCTGTGTTGGAGGATCCGGTGGACGGACTCGTCGCGTCGACCGAACCGTCGCCTGTCTCGAAACCCGGCGGACCGCTTCTGGACAGCGGACCGGCTGCGGGGGACTCCGCATCCTCGTCTGATTCGGACAACGACGACGAAGTCTGGATCCGGGACTACCTCGAGAACTCCGGGGGCCTGGGTGCTGAGGACCTCCTGAGCGGCGCCGCGTTTTCGGCGGTGCTGGGGTTCGACGCGAGCGACGATGACGAAGGATCGGATTCGGATGGTAACGATGGCGCGGTGGGACCCTCCGGTCCGGGACAGATATCAAAGTCGGCGGCCAAGAAGCTACGCAAGGCGGAGCGCAGGTCGAAGCTGCAGGCCAAGCGCGACCGGATCCAGGCCATGGACACCGAGTCGCGCAAGATACGCAACGGACTGAAGCAGGGTACACGTGACGGCGGCGCCGGGGGCAAGCTGCACGCGCTCTTAGGGCCGATAAACAGCACCCTGCGCAGCTTCGTCGCCGACCCCCTGCAGCCCGAGATGGGCGCGCTGCCGCCGATGCCGGCTGTGCTTCGGCGGCCGGCGCTGAAGCTCGCGGCCGAGTACCGCGTCAAAACGGGGACGCAGGGCCACGGCGCTCGAAAGTACACGACTCTCTACCGGACGCAGGCGTCGGCGGTGCCGCCGGATTGGAATCGCCTCGTGGAAAAGGTGCTCGCGGTGGACCCGACGGCGAGCGAAATGTCCAACACCATCCCGAACGTCGTTTCCAAGGCGGACCGGAGGAAGAAGGGCTCTGCCGGCCTCAGGCTGAACAAGGATCAGGCGCGGCCTGCCGCCAAGGGCTATGCGATCGGGGAGGAAGTCGGCGCCGACGTCGCGCCTATCAGCGGCGGTATCGGCTTCAAACTCATGGAGAAGATGGGCTGGTCGGTCGGTGAGGGGTTGGGCAGGCCCGGCGAGGACGGAAGCTCGGGCATCTTGGAGCCAGTCACTGTCCGGATCATGGCAAAGGGACGGGGGCTCGGGCACTACGATTCGGGGGCGCAGCAAGATTTGAGCTGACGTGTTCACCAACTACAATGCCAACTTCTTGACGGCTTTGAATACCACCTCTGCATCCGACGCGTCCTCGAACGACATCTTGCACACGCCAATCTCCGGAACCGGATTCACCGCCGTGATCGCGTTGCCGAGCAGCGACACGGTGCAGTCCTTCCAGGTCGACCACCACTGGATCTCCATCTTCCTCGTCGAGTCGGGGACAATGGTCCCCGTCTTGATGAGTCCGAGCACCTTCTTGCGCTGAGCGGCCATCTTCTGGGACGTCAGCAGCATGCCGGCCGTGGTTACCACGACCCTGTGCATGTTGCTGTCCTCCCCGCTCGACGACTTGCCTCCTTTGGTGATCTTGTACCCTTCGAGCTGGGCCGTTGCAACCAAGCTCGAATCAGGGGACAAGCAAGCCATTGCGTCCATGGAGCCCTCGGCGGAGAGGATGATGGTTTGCATCTCCTTGAGAGCGGTGGTGTGCTGCTGGGGAATCTCCGAGTTGATGTTCTTGAGGAGCCCCTCCAGCCGCTCGATAATGTTTGCAAGGTCTTCTGCCTCTTCCCATGTCGGCGGAGTGTGCTTTACCATGTCCCGTAGCATCAGCACGATGCGAGGGAGTCGCTGGATTGGCATCAGCATGTAGGACTCCAGCCACAGTCCGTTCTGGGAGGCAACCTTCCCGTTGAACTGCTGAACGATGGCCGCGATCTCGGGGTTGAACCGCTGAGCATATGCAAGATGCACCGCCATCCGCGAGTAGGCTTTCATGTACGTGCCGTAGCACGACAAGTGCGGGAGATGATGGCGGAAGATGTCTGCCACGGAGCTCGTGTCGTTCCACTGAGCCAGCTCGTCCTCCAGGTCGGCCAGAAGCTTCAGATGCGCCCGCCAAATGTCCCTGATCCGGCCTGTTAGAGGTACGAGCTCCTCCTCCTTCAATCCGCCGGCGTGTTGCAGGGGCTCGGCATAGTCGAGCAGCAGGAGGCGGATGTTCTCGCAATACTTTTGCTCCGAAGACACCAACTCCTCGACGATGTGCTTCCGCATCGTTGCATGGGCCTGTGAGATCTCGATCGCGGAGGCCGAGACGTGGGTACGAGCCTCGTCCTTGGCCGCCGCAGCCTTCGGGGCAGATGGCTCCGGTGGAGGATTCACAGCAAGAAGCTGCGTTTGAGTCGACAGACTGTCCATGCGCGGCGGTATCCAGCGTGGGGGGAGGTCGACGGGCGACGGCCCTACATCCGCAGTTGGGGCGTTGACTTCTTGGCTTGGTTGAGAACCAGCTTCCGGATGAGTTGGACCGTTTGCGACACGTCCGGTGTCCGCTGGGGCTTCATCGGTGCCAGGTTCGTCGTCTTCCAGCTCTGGATTGGCCAATGGAGTCGCGGGCGCCGAATATGCCTGTGTGACCATCTTCGTCACGTGGGTGTGCTCCAGGAGGCGGTCATAGAAGTACGAAAACTGCAAGATGCGCGAAGTTAGCGGGGCGCACGTAACAGGGGACAACAGTGTGTAGCGCCGGCAAACTCACTGCGACTTGTCGTCAGATTGAGCACGGAAATCGGAACGCATCACCTACCGTCAAACTTCTCCCGCACGTACTTGAGCACTTCCATGGTGGCCGCTGCATTTCCCTTTACGATCTCGAGCGGTCTGAAATTGGGGCAGAAGGTGGCTGCCGACAGGCCACGGATCGCGAGCGAGACGTTGCTGGCGCAGTCGTAGAGCGACGTGACTTCTCTCTCGTAGTGGCCCACGTTGGTTCCCAATGCCTTGGGGAGACCTGAGCTTCAGAACGGTCGAATGCCAAGCGCTAGACGTCGCTTACCTCCAGCAGCTCAAGCAAGACGACACCCGTTCTGAAATCCTTCCCCACGTTCGAGATCCTGGTGGGGCGTTCTTCCCCCCTCTTCATGTCATCGTCGCCAAGACAATGCGACACCCCGACGGGACTCGGTACTTGGTCCCTAAGCTTCGAGTTGACCCAGTTCACCATTTCTTTCTCCTCCGACTCTGGCACATCCCAAGAAGAGTCGTCCTTGGGAGTCATGAGGTTCTGCTCGTCGAGTTGCTGGAGGAATCGTCTCGTTGCTTCCGACATTGTTGGTTGTCTCCCATTGATGGGCTCCGTTTGTTTTGCCTTCGAAGCTTTGGTGACGATCGGAGGCACGACCGGTCGCCCATCAGGGGAAGCTTCCGGTGAGGCAGCTTCGATCGGTCCAGATGGCAGTCCAAGATCAGTGCTGGACGGATCTCTCGATTGGACCACAACGTTGTCCGAGTTCCCAACGACTAGAATGTCATCGATCTCCCTCAAGAGCCGCTCGTACTCGTTCTCCGTAGAGAATTGGGTCGTCGGCGCCATCGCGGATATCGGAGTCCGGGCATGGAGCGCCGCGGGGTGGGTGGTGCCTGCCGCAGAAGCCAGCGACTGCGACGAGCCGTTGAGCGAGGTCTGCGAGCTGTGCCGGGACGAGCGGCGGGAAGCTTGCGATGACTCCCTCGAGAGCCGCTTGGCTTGGAGCTGCGTGGTGCGGGGCGTTACTTCCGCCCAACGGAAGGAGCGCAGACGTACCTTCTTCGCCCTGCGCGTCTCGAAGAGATAAAGGCGGTGGAGGTTGAGCTGCACGGCGCTGGGGTCCCGACCCTCTTGCAGTGCGTCCATCGTGAAGGACGGAATCCCCAGTTTGCCCGATGCGGCGAGATATGCAGACACATTTCGGTACCGAGCCAGCCGTTTGCCGCTCGTTTCGATCTTTATCCGCGAATCCGGTTGGTTCAGGACCTTGTTTATGAGCTCACACAGGATGACGCCGTCCGACAGCGTTTGGAAGAACGATGCCCACGGGACGTTCCCCATCGGCCCAGGTAACACCGGCCCCGGGTTGAGGAGCGTCACCGCATGGGCCGGAAGGAGTGCAGCGAGCCATCGCCGCAGGACCAGCTCGAGTTCGATATCGTACGAAGCAGCGCGCAGATGCAGCCGGGCCGTCAGCTGGCCAGTGATGTCGCTCGAAGGAGCATTGCCCCGCGAAGCGAACTTGGGTTCGCCGAGCCTCATGGCCGGTCGCCGTCACCAGATTTGAGGGGTGTTTGGAAGGCCGATCGGGCCCGGCCTCCGGTCAACAACTCAACACAAAACCGCGAGGGCATGAAACGGCGAAGATCCGGCTCCGATGGCCAGTTCCGGCGGATACGGGCCGACTGGTTTCTCCATTTGCCGCCGGTCTTCCTGGCATCGCCGGCCGACGGAGCCCACACGTTCCTCGGCCGCTACCTCATGAGGTTCGACGTCCCAGCTCTCCCAGGCGATCCCCTGACCTTTGCCCAGGCATCTGCCGGAGGTTGACGGGATCTTGGTGTCGTACACGGACCTGAAACCCGTCTCCAACGACGCCGTCATGTTTTACGACAACGGCTACTTCCACTTTCACGTCTCCCTTACTCTCCTTGTCTTTTCGCCGGCTGTGGGCAGCGCCTTAGGTAGGCTCGAAGACGGTTTGACCCGACTGCCTTGGTGACACGGTTTTCAAGTTGGTACCGTGACCAAGACTTCGCGGAGCCACATCGGGCTCCTGGTCCACGACATCTTCAACGCGTCGATTCCGGTGGACCATATTCCTTCGTCAGGATACGAGTATGACGACCAGAGGCGGTGTTGGCAGGAGCGAAGCTCCGGAAAGGATGTGGAGGAGGGCACCGTTATCCGCTTTCGGGTTCACAGGTGACTGTCTTTGCTGCCGAGGAGTGCTTGAGGTCTCATTTGCTCCAGTCTCATGCACGCGAACGACATGATGACCATTACCGGGGAGCTGAACATGGAAGGAGACGATGGCGTGGTCGGCTCGCGACCGCGGCCGAGCGTCCCATACGTTGTGCCATTGCCGCCCCTCTATGAGCCTCTTGCCAAGACCCGGATCGATCGGCCTGGCCCAGTGGAGCCGGCGCCAGCTGAAGAAGGCGCGAATGATGGGGACGGTCCGCTCTCGATCAAAGGACCGGCACAGCTTGACGAGGACGGCGATCGGGACACGCTCTTCGAGGGACACCTCCGCGACGGCGGCGATTTGAAGAAGAAGAAGAAAAGAAAGTCTTCGGGAGGGGCGATCGCTGCGGAAACGACTGGACCGACGGAGCGGCCGGATGGTGGGGACGATGAGGCGCCCGCCGCGGCTCCTGCGAAGCCGAAGGAACCGAAGTCGTTGGATCAGATGAGCGCGCGGGATCTAAAGAAGCTACAGAGAAAGATGGAGCGGAAACGGGAGAAGAAATCTGCAGCTTGATATGAATGTTAGGTATTTTTTCTGTCCCCGGCTGACTGGTCCCCCGATCACGAGACCCCGCCGCTCTTGAACCCCCGGCGTCTGACGCCGTCGCGCGTTCGAACGTGTCCAACCTTTGAGACGCGTCGAGATCGTTAGCATTTGAACTCCGAACTTCTTCCGGCGGATTCTCTACCGAGCCAGCAGGCCAGAGACGGACTCTTGGTGCAGGGTCCTGCACCCAAATGGCGTCGGACAATGGGACTGCCTTTGGCGCCGCACGGACAAGAAGGGCGTCGAATCCTTACTATGGGACGAACAACGAGCGCGTGCTGCAGCAGATAGACAGCAAAGTCCTCACGAACACGCTTCATCGGCCATCGCAACCGGAAGTTTCGAAGCTCTCTCAAGCGCAGCAGATTGCCGACCGCGGGGGCCCCGGGACACTTCCGCCCGTCAGTCATGAGAGTCAGGCCGGGGGGTGGAATTTTCGCTTTTCGGAGCGTGCGCTGGCGGACGAGCTCCAGTCGCTCCTATCTTCGCTGAAGCGTTGCCTGGAGCTCCGCGCGGACTACATGGCGTGGTCCCTCCAGCGGATTGGGGACAACCCCAAGGACAGCGACTCTTGGGATGTCTTTCCGCCGCCCCCGCCTTCGTCGTATGTCAAGTCGGAAACCGGGGACGTCAAGCTGGATACCTTGGAACGGCGGCCACCGCCGGAGTTTGACATGTCCAAGGTTTCGATACCGGAGCCTGATACCGTAGGTTATTTATGGACGATCAGGAAGCACTGCTTGACACTCTCTCGGAAGAAAACGTTCGCCATGTGCGACGACGGAGTCTACAAGGTTTTCGAATCCGACGGAGGTACGGCTCGAGCTCTTGATTCGCGGTGTCCGACTTGAGGGTCACTATTGCCATCCATTTGCATCGCAGACTTTCTTCGAGACCAGGATTCATGCGTCTTCCACGTGCCGAGCGTCAAGGACTACTACGTCAAGCTGGACTTCATCCTCGAAGTGATCTCGGATGGGCCGACAAAGAGCTTTGCCTTCCGCCGCATGCGGTACCTGGAAAGCAAGTTCCAGATGTACACTCTCCTGAACGATTACCAGGAGATGGCCGCGAGCAAGGTGTGTGTGCCTCGCGCGCAAACGCTCCTCGCCGCTAACGGGTGCTTGTTAGCGAGTGCCGCACAGAGACTTCTACAATGTCCGCAAGGTGGACACCCACGTCCACCATTCTAGCTGCATGAATCAAAAGCACCTCCTCCGCTTCATCAAGTCCAAGCTCCGCAAGAGCGGCGACGTGGGTTTCGAAACCGCCGCGCCTCTTCAGCATCTAGACGTTCCCCACGCACAGGAGATCGTCATTTTCCGTGATAACAAGCACCTTACCCTGAACGAAGTTTTCCAGTCGCTGAACCTAACTGCGTACGATCTGAGTATTGATACGCTCGACATGCACGTGGGTGTCGACAGTGAGCGCCTGGTGGAAGCTGACCCTGTCGCAGGCGCACAAGGACTCTTTCCACCGCTTTGACAAGTTCAACCTCAAGTACAACCCGCTCGGAGAATCGCGCTTGCGGGAGATTTTCCTGAAAACGGACAACTTCATCAAGGGAAAGTACCTCGCAGAGCTCACCAAGGAAGTCTTTCAGGACCTGGAGGCGTCCAAGTACCAGCATGCGGAGTACAGGATTTCGATCTACGGTCGGAGCAAATCCGAGTGGAGCAAGCTTGCCGTACGTGCCGACGCCGGATTGCCCGCTAGCTATGCTCACATCTGTCGTCTTGCAGGCCTGGGTTGTCGACAACAAGCTCTTCTCAACCAATGTGCGTTGGCTCATTCAGATCCCTCGCCTGTACAACGTGTACAAGGAAAGCGGTCAGGTCAAGGACTTTGCAGAGGTCATCGCAAGTGAGTGACCGAGGGGGGTTATCAAAGTCTTTTGCTAACGAGCCTTCGAGACGTTTTCGAGCCTCTTTACGCGGCTACGAAGGATCCCTCCGTGGACCCCAAGCTGCACGTCTTTCTGCAGAACGTCATCGGTTTCGATTCGGTGGACGACGAATCCAAGCCGGAGAAGCGGATCTGGCGGAAGTATCCGCTCCCCAAACAGTGGAACTTCGCGACGAACCCGCCGTACAGCTACTGGGCGTACTTCCTGTACGCAAACATGGTGTCTTTGAACCATTGGCGGCAGCAGCGGGGCTTTAGTGGGTGGATGTCTGTGGCCACCGTCATCACGACTGACATGTTCCCTTGCAGACACTTTCGTGTTCCGGCCCCACGCGGGGGAAGCCGGCGACACAGAGCACCTAGCAGCAGCATATCTCACTTCCCAAAGCATCAGCCACGGCATCCTTCTGCGGAAAGTGCCCGCTCTTCAGTACCTGTGCGTGAGAAAAGGGGCGCTTTACATTGCTGCCCCTCTGACAACTTCAATTCAGATACTACCTGGATCAAATCGGCATAGCCATGAGCCCACTGTCCAACAATGCCCTCTTCCTCGGCGAGTGACTCTTTAAATTCGCCACTCTGCTAAACTGACTGCCTGTCTGTCGCATCCAGAGTTCGAGCGGAACC
This sequence comes from Hyaloraphidium curvatum, assembly GCA_025558095.1. NCBI lineage: Eukaryota > Fungi > Monoblepharomycota > Hyaloraphidiomycetes > Hyaloraphidiales > Hyaloraphidiaceae > Hyaloraphidium > Hyaloraphidium curvatum. Next base: position 317,832 of record JAIVFI010000031.1, on the reverse strand, counting down.
CGTTCCTGCAGTTCTTTCAGCGGGGCCTTAACGTTTCCTTGTCCACGGACGATCCTCTGCAGTTTCACTTCACCAAGGAGCCGCTGATAGAAGAGTACAGCGTCGCAGCCCAGATCTGGAAGCTATCTCCAACCGGTGGGCCGGACAACAGGCCAAAACCGACCTGGCTCATCGTGAGGTGCTTTGTCAGATATGTGCGAAATTGCTCGCAATTCAGTGATGCAGAGCGGCTGGGAACTGGGCATGAAGAAGCGTTGGTTGGGCGACGACTGCGCTATCCCAGGGCCAACAGGAAATGGTGAGGACGATGCGGGCATTGGATAGGACATCGTTGATCGGAACGCCCCAGATATCCACAAGACGAATGTACCGGATCTTCGCGTGGTTTACCGTTGGGAAACTCTCACGGAAGAACGTCAGCTGGTGCTTGAAGGAATCAGTGAGTAGCCGTCGTGTCATCTACGTGCACTGGCTGACACTCGTTCGCTAGTGCGTTTGCCGCACGAATCTGTTGCTGGCGATGCCGGCGACCATCCGACGTACGTGGAAGAGGCTGGACTGGAGGGAACACGCCCGGAGACGCTCGTTCCTCAAGTCGCTCTCACCATGAACCGGGCGCCTTCGCCCACGATTCGGATCCCTGTCGAGCTTCCTCCCCGCGATTCTTCCCACGGGCTCGGACGTGCCGCTTCCACACTGGACGCAGAGTTGGCGGATGAAGAGGTAGAGGTGGAGCAACGGAGACGCTCACGCTCCGTCGAGCCGCGCTCGGATTCCAGCCTCGGGCTGGTCCAGTTGAACATATCTCCGCCGGCATTCTCCACGCCGGCGTCGCCGACAAAGACCGCTCCCAGGACCGTGGACGAGATAAAGATTGTCTCTCCGACCTCGCCGCTGAAGCGGAACCCCTCTATTTCAATGGCTCCGTCGACATACGGTGTGCAAGAAGACGGCCCGAATTTCGCGCTCAAATCTGCGGGGGCGCGCATGAGCATACCAGCCATCTTTGCTCCGGGGTTGGCGAGCAAAGGGAGTATGTCCGGACTTCTGGAGCCGGACGATGATGACAACTCAGTCTTGGAACAGGATCTGTAGATTCCGCTCTTGATTTTGTGCTCTTCATTACATTGCTTTGCTTGGGAATTCCCGCTCAGTTGCTCGGTGTCTTGACGAAGAGATCTGCAGTGCGGGAAAAGAAGCCAAGGCCAAGGACACCGGGCGTCGCGGCCTCGCCCTGAAAAGGGAGCATCAGTTGACCGGATTGCGGCTCGTTTTACGTACAACGTACCAAGGCGTTGATCGCATCTTGGCCCGTTGCATTTGTCGAACGGTTCGCAAGCAGTTCCCCCCAGTAAAGAGCGAGCGCCTGCGGGATGGCATGTTACGAGGCCGCACGAAGACCGTCGCCCGCACGGCTACCGACTCCCGCGACGTGGGGGCTGGAAAAGGATGTTCCCGTCCTGACGCTTTCGGTACCGTTGGGAAAGATGGACACGATGTCGCTGCCGGGAGCCCAGATCTTGACGCATGGCCCGAAGTTGGAATACGTGGCGACTTCGTTCGTGCGGTTTGTGGCGCCCACTGTGAGGACGGCAAGCGCGGAGCCCGGCGACCAGTTGCATGCATCTTCGCCCTGGTTGCCGGCCGAGGCTACGACGGGGATGCCGAGATCCACGATGTAGTTCATCGCTTGATCGAGAAGCATGCTTTGCTCCTGGACTTTCGTTCAACCCCTTGGACGCCTCTACACGTCACTCTCACTCACCGTCCCGATGGACAGGCTGATTATGCTCGGATCGCCGGTTCCGTTCTTCGTTTCATCGAGGACCCAGAGCAATCCGCGAACGAAGTCGCTGACGCGGCCGATGCCTTCGCTGGCCGTCACTTTGACGCCCACGATCTTGACCTTCTTGGCCACCCCGTATTCTTTCCCCCCGATGATCGCTGCAGTGAACGTCCCGTGCCCCTCGTTGTCCGTAGTGGACGTGTCGTTGGAGAAGTTGGGGCCCTTCGTGGCGCGGCCCTCGAACTCGTCCAGCTCGCTGGCGATTCCCGAGTCGAGCACGTAGACCGTGATCCCGCTGCCTCCGCTCGCGATGTACCGGAATTGCCCATCCTCGTTTCCGTCCACTCGGTCCAGTCCCCAAGATCTCGGCCCGGCCTGGGTCTGCAAGCCCTGCTGCCTCCTTGCGGGGTGGGAGAGGAGCGGGACGGCGGCGTGGGGACGCAGCTCGCGATCGGGCTCCAGGTGGGAGATGCCGGGGCCGTGGGCGGTGTCGGCCGCTGCATCGGGAAGGAAGAAGCCGCGGAGAGGCTTGCCGACGCGCGATGGGATTTCCCAGGTGCTGGCCGCCTCGGGTGGGTCCGCGCCGTCCTTGAGGAGCCCGAGCCAGTCGGCAGACACGGGAACACCGGCGAGAAGGACTGCAAAGAGGGCAACTAAGCTCGCTAGAAGCAACTGCACGGGGGCCATGGCGCGGGAGAAAGGGGGAGCGTTGGGAGAAGGGTTGCAGAAACGCTGACGTCAACCAGTCCGACGAGTCATCCAACTCAGCACGACCCCGTCGCGTAAACTTCACTGGCGCGCGGAAGTACATATGTCGATCAGGAAATTGCATTCAGCAGTTTCCGGCCCGCCCTTGTTCCGCCAGCCGCTTGTGGACAGGTGGCTTTCCATGAAGTTGGCAGGGAATCTATTGCGCCGGCTTCGTCGCCTGCTTCTCGACCTGCAGCGTACCATCCACGATCGCAGGCCTCGCCCCGTTCTTGTTCGCCAGCGTCTCGAACACCGCCATCGCCTCTGCCACGGCCCCCGCCACCTGCCCAGCGTTGGACCCGGGCAGGATCAGCGTCGTGCTCTCCTTGGCCAGCTGCGAGAAGCTCTCGACGTATTTGTCCGCCACGGAGAGGGACACGGCGTCGCGGCCCGCGGGGTTGCCGGCGATGGCCTGGGCGACGCGGAGGATGGACTGCGCGGTGGCGGCTGCGCGCAGCTGGATCGCTTCGGCCTCGCCTGGGGTGTTCTTGCGTCAGCGGCAAACCTCGGAGGGGGCTGCGGACAATCCCACCGGCCGCTGCGTTGATCTGCTTCTCCTTGTTACCCTCCGACTCGAGCACGATCGCACGTTTCCTGCCCTCGGCGACGTTGATGGCCGCCTGCCGGGCGCCCTCCGATTCAAGCTGGAAGGAAGAAAGTGAGCCGACGATTCGCAGCGCGGAGAAGGGGGACGCTCACAATCTCCGCGCGCTTCTTCCGATCCGCCGACACTTGCTGGTGCATGGCGTTCACCACGTTCTCGGGCGGGTGGATGTCGCGGATCTGTCCGCAAACGGAAGCGCAGGCGTCAGAAACCACGGGCGCCACCGCAGCGGTCCGCGCCGACCTCGTATCGCAGGCACCGGATCCCCCAGCTGTCCGAGGCGTGGTTGATCGCGTTGACGATGTTCTCGTTGAGCTGCGTGCGCTCCGCGAGCGTCCGGTCCAGCGTCATCTGGCCGATTTCGGCGCGCATGGTGGTCTGCGCGAGCTGCTGGATCGCGTACTCGTGGTCCTCGACGCCGTAGGATGCCTGGTGGGTCATTCAGCCGGCGGCAGATCCCCGTAGCGGGGTCGGACCAACCTTGTACGGGTCGACGACCTTGTAGTACAAGACGCCGTCCAGATCCAAGGTCACGTTGTCCTGGGTGATGGCCTGAACCACAACGAGATCTAGAGTCAGCAGGCCGAACGACACTCGCCCGATGACCACCCACGCTCTGGCTGGGGATCTCCACCGCCACTTCCTTCAGCACCTTGACGTAGCGTACCCGATCAATGACGGGAATGAGGATAGCACTGGGCAGCAGCGGGCGATCCGCGATCCGGGCGGAGATCAGCGACGCCCCGGCCCGGGCGACGCGTCCCGCTCACAGGCCAGGCTCCAGGATCCTCGAGAACCGACCCATCCTCTCCACCACCCAAGCCTCCTGCTGCGGCACGAATTTGATCGGCAGGTTCGAAGGAAGGCGCCGCGCCGACCGCGATCCGCCCGAAGAGTTGCTGCCCCACGATTGGCGGGCGGTGGCGGTGCCAAAGCCCGAGGAGCCCGTCCATGACTGGGTCACAGAGTTCGAGGAGGAAAATGCCCGCGTGCCGGGCGGACAGGACGCGGGTAGCGCGCGTTCCCGGAGGGCGGCGTGGCCGGCGGCCGCGAGGGACCGTGCGAGCCGCCTCGCGGCGGCCGAGGGCCCGCCGATCACGGCGTGCGACACGGCCGTGGCCATTGCGGAGTCTGATGACCGCAGGACCTTCCGATGGCCCGGGAAACGCGCTTGCGTCGCGGGGGTGTGTTGGAGCGATCGCGTTAGGAGTTTTGGTAGTCGCGGGTTTTTGGCGCCCGCCGGTTAGCGCCTCCCGTCCAGGCGCCGTCTGCGTGAGTCAAGCTCGGTTTCTCCCTCCCCAGTCCTCCTCGCCGGGGCAATCCGAGTGCGATGGCTTCCCGCGTCCTGCTCCGCAATGCCACGGCCCAGGTACGCGCCGCCGCCGCGCCGCGACCGCCCTCCGCGCGCCGCGACCCGCGTGGCGCCACGCGGCCCGCCGCCGGATGCCGCGCGCACAGTGCTGCTCCCGCCGCGGGGCCGCCTTGGCAGCTCGAGCGCGCCTCGCTTGCACGCGGAGGGCGCCCCGCCCGCAGCCCGGATTCGCTGTTGACGCCGCCGCTCCCCAGGCCCGCCGCGCCCCGTCGGCTGCCATCCGCTCGTCGTCGTCCGCCGTCGTCGAGCAGCCGGTGACCTGGAACGCCGGCTCGGCTCCCATTGTGCCCTTCGTCGACGGCATCCCCGTCGCACAGGCCCGCGCCATCACCGAGCGCGAAAAGACCTGGGTGTTCTGGTCGACGACAAACTACGGCAAGAAGCCCTCGCCCGGGGTGAGTATCGGCTGTCCCGGCTCGGACAATCACGCGGATGCGTCGGGAGGGGATGCCGGGGCGGATGCGGGTCGGAGGAGGCCGCGTCGACCCACCGCGGTTCGGGGCCCAGGAGGCGCCATCCGCACCGGAAAGCGCGGATGGAGCCCGGAATCCGCCTGCGGGCCTTTGCATTGGACGCCTTTATTGCCCGGGACGGTGCCGGCATCCCGCCAGCCCCGTCGCGTCGCAACCCTCGATTTCGGGCGCTGACGTATCCGCCACCCCCAGTTCATCAACATCGTGCCCGCGAGCGAGCAGTGGGTCATCGAGTCGGGCGGCCGCTTCTCCAAGGTCGCCGGTCCCGGCTGGAACGTCCTGCTGCCCTTCATCCACAAGGTGAAGGCGGTCAAGTCGGTCCACGGCACCACGCTCGGCGTCCTGTCGCGCAAGGCCAAGAGCAAGAGTGGGTTCCCGTGCATGCATGCGTCGCATTCCAGCGTTGACGGTGCATTTCGCGTTTCCAGCTGGCGACGTTGACGCGTACGCCGTCATCTACGCCAAGTACAGCGACCTGTCCAAGGTGTGTTGCACCCCGACGCCCCATTCGAACGGTTCCTCACGCTAGTTCGTCCAGGTCTCGCACCACAACAGCGGCTCCATGGACGGCGAGCTCGAGCTCGTCACCTACGCCTCCAAGGTCATGGCCGAGGCCGTCGCCGGCGTCGCCACCCCCCTCTCCGAGTCGGACCGCGCCGCCCTGGCCTCCAAGGTCAAGGCCGGCATCGCCAACCGCGCCGCCGAGCTGGGCCTGACCGTCGAGACGGTCGAGTTCCGCGACGCGTGGCCGGTTTCGGCCGAGGTGCCCGACCGCCTCGTCGCGCTCGAGAAGGCCCCGCGGCCGTCGTGGGACCACACCCACCACCTCGCCAACGACTACTGGGCCCAGATGTGGGTTATCGCGCGGGCCGTGGGCCGCATTTTCGCTCATCCCGGCCGGTTTGCAGCATGCCCCCGCTCTTCTTCACCAAGTTCCGGTACGGCAACCTTCGTGAGCCCGAGACCCTCGCCACCGTCGGCCTCGAGTGGAACCTGCCCTCGCCTCCCGAGTACCACCACTACCGTGCGTTGCCCTGCGTGCATCTTCCGCCGGCACCGACTGACCCTCCCCGCGCTTGCAGACGCCGGCCTCCCGAAACTCGTCATTGGCCCCGAGCAGGCCGCCGAGCTCAAGGGTGCTTCCTCGCACTAGATATCCGGACGTGTGGCGTTGGGGCGGGTTGGCTGATTGTTGGGGGGTGAGCGGGCTGTGGGGCATCCCTGCGGGCTGAGGAGCGGCCGCGCGGGCGGGGACGAGGGGGGGAAGGGGATATTGAGGAGGAGCTGCGAACAATTGCCTTTACTCTCCTAAAAGCTCAATAAAGCTGCCATCAAGTCAATCTGTTTTGGGGCGGTTTCCGGCGTCGGGGGCGTCGAGGATGGCTTCGATGCGTGCGGCGACCCAAGGCACGGCGAACTTGGCGGACAGGATGATGAGGGCGACGAGGAAGGCGATCAGGCGGAGGGAAGAGTGGGGCACGGCCCCGAAGTAGAGCCTGTCGAGCACTGCCCGGATCGTCCGCGTTTAGCTCCCCGCACGAGCCGACGAACGACGGAGCACCCACCCATATCATAGGGCACGAGCGTGGGAAGGTGCTTGTCCGGCAGGGCGACGCCCGTGGCCTTTGCTGCAACGAGCTGCACGTGCGAGGCAAGCTGGAGCTCGCCCGTCGTCGGCGCCGCGAGCGACCCCGCATCCCGGCCCAGGAACCGCACGAAACAGCCCGCAGTAAAGACGTCCTGGTAAAAGTCCGCCGGGAACTGCGTCCCGGAGTCAGGCCGGCAAGTCGAGAGCGGGAGTGGAGCCGCCCCACCGTCGCGGGGTACGATATCCGCAGCTCGTGCGCCGTCCCGACCTCATTCGCGCGAATGAAATAGACATCGACGTCCCACGATGCTCCCGGGCCGCAGCAGGTCGCGTTCAGGACGTTTCCGGGGGCGAGGGTGTAAGGAGGTTGCAGGACCGGCTTGGGCGATCTGAGTAGGAAATCTCATCGGTCCGGGCAGTGGAACCCGACGCAAAGTGTTTCTCACTCTTCCGCTCTTGTCAGAGCGGCGAGGATGCGGGCCCGCGGCCACATTTGGCTATGGCCGACGAGGGCGGGGTCTCCGGCGAAGCACGGAGTTTCGTCACGTCCCCCGACCGCCAGGCGGATCTTCTCCGTGTTGGCGTCGCTTCCCGGGACGGAGAGACCTAGGAGAAGCAGGAGCAAGAGGCATCTCGGCGCTAGTCGGGCCAGGATGGGAATCGTCGAGGAGGGATGGCAGGGGACGTGCGTCACCACCGAGTCCGACGGCAACAACCATGGCGCGAATGATCAGGTCTATGTGGTTCACTTTTTTCCAGCGACTCGTTTCATGACCAAGCGCTGCAGCACGCGGGCAGCCTCCGATGCGGGGAAGTTCGTCAGGTCTGATGGAATCGCAGTCAGCAACATTCGACAGGGGGAGCCCTGGCGGAACGCACCGTAGTAGGAGGGCGAAATATCCAGCAGCCAGTCCGCCTTGACCTCGGTCACGGTGCGGATATAGTTCTTGGACGTGAGCACGAACTCGTTGTACACGACCCATTCGGGCTTGTGCTCAAGGGAGGAGGAGGGATGGAGGAGGACGATCTGGAATGGCTCGTTAGCGACCGAACTTGCGACCGCGCCGCGCACGGCACCGACCTGGTTGTCCTTGACCGTCAGGTAGTGTCCGGTCTTTTCCAGGTGCGCAACCTGCATAAAGAAGCCCGCGGTCAGGGCCTTGCGGATGTTGGTGTAGTAGTTCTTTTGGTCGTTGAAGTCGCTGCTGATGAGCTGCAGCCCCATCCTCTCCATGATGCCCTGGAGCTGCGTCCGGACGTTGTCGGCGCTCTTGAGCGACCGGAAGTTGAGGAAGTTGTCGTAGCACCACTTCTGCTCGTCGCCGTTGGACTTGAACGCGTGGAACACGTTGAGCAGCGTCAGGTGGTCCCCGTCCGAATGGGCAAACTTGGCCTTGGCCTCGTCCGCCTGCTTCCGGCTCTCGTTCGGCCTGATAAAGACGACCGGCACAGACAGCATGGCCACGATCGAAAGCGCCTCGTTGGAACACCGGTATTGCGGCGAGCTGATGAGCATCTTGGCCAGCTGGGGATCCAACGGGAACTCGGCCATCATCTCGCCGACCTTGGTGAGGTTTCCGTCGTCGTCGAGAGCTTCCAGGTAGTTGAGAAGCTCGAGCGCCCTCATCAGGGTCTCGGGAGCTGCGAAAAACAAGCGGTGAGATTCAGAACACAAGGCGGAACATGCGCGCTACCAACCTGGCGGGTCCATGAAGTCAAAGTGAACCAGGTCATCGATGCCCAGCTTCTTCAACTGCAGCACGACCGTTCCCAGGTTGCTCCGAAGGATTTCCGGGTAGGTTTGCTCCTGGAGCTCCTTGACGAACGCCTTCTCCGTGTAGAGCCGGAACGCCTTCCCCGGCTTCGTACGTCCGGCACGGCCGGCCCTCTGCTGGGCCGAGGCCTTGCTGATCGGCGACACCAGAAGCGACTCCACGCGGATCCGAGGGTTGTACACCTTCTGCTTCGAAAAGCCGGGGTCGATGACGTAGACGATGCCGTCAATCGTCAAAGACGTCTCGGCAATGTTCGTGGAAACAATCAGCTTCCGGCCGGGCGCTCCAGATCCCGGTCGCGGCGGCGGAGCGTCCTCAAAAATGCGCTGCTGCGCGGCAGGGGGGAGGGTGGAGTACAGGGGGATAACCTTCAGCTCGCCAACGTCCTTGCTCTGCTGCATCAGCTGCTCGACCTCCCCTCGGACCTTTCGGCACGCGTCCTCGATCTCCTCCTCCCCCGTGAGGAAAAGAAGGATGTCACCAGGGTCCTCGCAGGTGTGGATCTGCAGCACGGTGCGGATCGCAGCTTCCAGATAGTCCCGCTCGGGCTCCGGAGTGTAGTAGATTTCGACAGGGAAAGTCCGCCCCGGCACAGTCTAAACGAGTGGCTTCCATCAGCCAAAGCTGCAAACTCGGCGAGGAAAGGCACCTACCAGCAAGGGTGCGTCGTCAAAGTACTTCTGGAACTTGCCGGCGTCCAGCGTCGCGGACATGACGACCAGCGTCAGGTCCTTCCGATTCGAGCAAATCTAGACGGCAAGATGATCAGCAACAGAGGCATTGTGCCGTGCAGTAACCGCTCACCTCTTTCAAGAGACCCATCAGGATGTCGGTGGCCAGGGTCCGTTCGTGCGCTTCGTCGAGGATCACGGCCGAGTACCGAGAGAGCTTCGGGTCTGCCATTGCTTCACGAAGGAGCATGCCGTCCGTCATGTACTTCAGCACGGTCCGCTTCGATGTGCAGTCCTCGAAACGGATGCTGTAGCCGACTTCCTCACCAAGGGGCACGTCCAGCTCCTCCGCGACACGCCGGGCCACCGACATGGCCGCGACACGGCGAGGCTGGGTGCAAGCCACCATTTTGCCCTTCTTCTGGGGCTGCTCATCGTAGAGCAGGAACTGGGGAATCCTGAAAGAAGCCCGTCAGTTGAGGGACGCTGCGCAGCGGATCGCCGCCGAATACTCACTGCGTGGTCTTCCCCGAACCGGTCTCTCCCACGAGCACGACACATTGGCTCTTGTGAACAAGATCCAGAAACTCCTGCCGCTGCTTTTGGACGGGCAGCTGGCGGCGCTTCTTGAGGATCTCGAAGTAATGGGGCGTGAAGGGGCGGCCCGTGAAGGGGTTCAAAGCGGCCTCCTCGACGGCAATCTGCTGGGCAGCGGTCGTCTGGCCAGGCACAAGGTCCGGCAGCTTCTCCGACTTGAACGGGTCGGATTTCTTGTCCGTTTTCAGGTGGGCCAGGTACGGGTTCTCCTTCGAGTCCATGTCCACGTCCATTCCTGGCTTCGGCGAATCGCGATCGCGCGACGGCGAATCGACCTTCATCTTTTTCTTCGGAGGCTGCTCCATGTCTGCCGTGCGCAGCAAGGCTAGAAGCAAGGCTAGATGCTGGGTTTTTGAGACAAAGCGTCGATCACGAGACAGAAAGAGAAACAAGATGGCGGCGAGCACGAACGACGTCGCTATGGCCGAGACGGAGACCGTCGACCCCAATTCGCTGACGAGCAAGGACTACTACTTTGGTGGGCCCGGCGTTGCGCTCCAGCTCGCCCTGCGGGGTCTAATCGAAGTGTTGCACCTCTTCCAGACTCGTACGCTCACTTTGGCATTCATGGTGAGTTTGGCTTCTAGTCATCATCTTGTGTGACCGTGCTGATCCTTGATGTCACCTACAGAGGTTGGACCGAGCTGTTGCCAGACCTGCAAGGGGCGTGTCACTGATCCTCCTCGCGCTCTTTCAGGAGATGCTCAAGGACACCGTCCGGACGACATCGTACCGGAACTCGATGTACCAGAACAAGCATCTGTTCCATAACAAGATTGTGCTCGATGTCGGCTGCGGGACCGGTTCGTTCTGTTTTCGCCACGCCGGACTCCAATCTTAGAACTCCACATCGCCCCCAGGCATTCTTTCCATGTTCGCCGCGAAATCGGGTGCCAAGCTCGTCATCGGTGTCGACATGAGCAACATTATCGACCAGGCTAGGGAGATTGTGAAGGACAACGGCTTTGAAGGGAAGGTCGTTCTGATCAAGGGCAAGATGGAAGAAATCTCGCTCCCCAACGGGGTGGAGAAGGTGGACATCATCATCAGCGAATGGATGGGCTACTTCCTTCGTGAGTTGGCCCGTCGTTGCTTCTCGCTCGGCCCGGCTGAGTTCCCGCACCAGTCTACGAGAGCATGCTCGACACGGTCCTCTACGCCCGCGACAAGTATCTGAAGCCCGATGGCCTGATGTTCCCCGACAAGGCCACCATGAACATTGCAGCCATCGAGGATGGCGATTACAAGGAGGAGAAGATCGGGTTCTGGGACAACGTTTACGGCTTCAACATGTCCCACATCAAGAACCTGGCATTGCGGGAGCCCCTCGTGGACGTTGTGGACCAAAAGGCCGTCGTGACGACGACCTGCGTCTTCAGGGAGCTCGACTTGAAGACGGTGAAAAAGGAGGACCTGACTTTCACTGCCCCGTTCAAGATCACGGCGCAGAGGGACGACTACGTTCACGCCTTCATCTCCTGGTTTGACATCACGTTCAGCGCGTGCCACAAGCCGATCCGGTTCAGCACCGGGCCGTTTGCGCAGTACACGCACTGGAAGCAGACCGTGTTCTACCTCTCGGACTACCTGACAGTCAGGGAAGGGGAGACGATCTCCGGATCGCTGTCCTGCCAACCGAACAAAAAGAACCCCCGCGATTTGGACATTTCGATCTCGCTGGCATTCGACGGCGAGTGCGGCAATGTCGAGGAGACGTACAGCTACAAGATGTGCTGAGCAGCCTGGGGCGTTGGGCCGGGTTCCGGAGTGGTGCTGCTCTTGTCGTCGCTAGGTTATGATACCCATCATGTTCCGCAGGCCTAATATCACACGGAGGTTCTCGTTCCAGCCATCCGCCGACCTGGCCCGTCTCGTCATTGCCCAGCATTTTCGGGAACGATCAGCAGATTGCCCGGTATGAGCTGGAAAGCGTTCGAGAAGGCCAGAAAACGAGCGTACAGCTGGGTCTCGTTCTCAAACAGTCCGAACGACTCCCGGTGCACGAAGTAGCAGTGTGCAAATATCCGGTAGAGGCGGCGAGCGATATTCTGTGGGCCGCGGGTCAGGATCCGTTACCTGGGCTCGGAGACCATCTCATCTCACAGAGAAATGCTTTACGGAGCTCTCGGGTGTTGGCGCGTTCAACGGAAAATGTTTGTGGCTGTTGAGCAAAGCGGTGGCTCCATCCCTAAAGCGCGTCAGGAGGGTCTCATAGCCGAACAGCTACACATCGGCCCACTCACAACGTGTGAATGATGTAGTCGATCGCTGGACACTGCGGCGAACGTCAGCGACGACGCCAGAGCTGCCAAAACCAACCAACCGATTGTGGAGTGAGGTGAGCGGCACTGCGATAAGGGAGACAGTCAGGGGACAACACGAAGGTCCATGGGAAAGGCTTACCAAAGAAACTGCCACTCGTCCGCCTTCATGTCGGCGCAAGTCGCAGGAGTACATTCATCCTCGAGGACCACGACAAGGTGACCGAGCCTGACGCACACGAGCCTGGAGACACGCGAGTTCAAGGCCAAGGAGTTTCAATCGTGAGCCAGTGAATCTTACCGCAAGAACTCGTACTGCAAGAGCGCGGGGTCCACTTGCGAGTTGTGGAAGACTGACGGCTCAAAGGTTTCATCCCGGAAGGAGTCCTGTGGAGGTGTCCCTCTTCACGAACGCCCTCCAGAGAAACGGCCTGGGCGTTCCACACCTCAACAAAGGCTCGGATCGCGTCCTGGCTCCCTCCTTCAGGCGGAAGCTGTTCGACTGGCCACGGCGCCCAGTCCTGCGATTCCAAGTTGCCAACACGTCCTCCAGGCCGAAGCACGACGTATATCCACCTCCGCCTTGGTCCCTTTGCGGGTCCGTTTGAGCCCCCTCGGCTCTGCCGGCTGGTTCTCTACCTCCGCCATCTTCCGGTACGTACGGCGGGCCTCATACTAACCTGAGACGCGGGCGAGACATCAACTTGCTTCTTGAAGTCTGAAGATGCTATGGACGGCCCGTCTTGTCTACCGGACGAGAGGATAGTCACCAACAGTGAGATTCTCTCTAGTGCCGAGCGCGGAGTCGGAGCACCAACCTGCTTGCTAGTCTTGTTGGTGAACTTCCACCATCGAGCGGGTCCGCAAGTCGAGTTCTGCCACCCTCCCCTCCCACCTTTGAAGGATCACCCGGAGGCGGCTGGAAAGGAGCAGTTGGGAACTCCGGAATCTCTTTCTCGCCTTCCCCTTCCCCCGGAATGGTCCGACCTACCGTTCTTCTGCCTCCCCGACGGAGCCCACTTGAAGGAAGAGGAGTTTACGAGCTTCCACCTTGCTCCTGTGGCGGAATGGCCGGCGTTCTCGGCTTCTACGACGTTTGGAATGGCGTGTTGTCGGCAGATTAAGGCTTCTGTGGGACTGGGCGGTCTCCGGCCGTGGGGCACTGTTTGACATTCGCCGCAGGAGCTCGTCAACAAGACTGCCGATGTTACACGTAACACTGGTAGGAAGAGTCGTGGTGTGCCTGGCTTAGCTCCTCTGACGTTGTCCCTCGTTCACAGTCCAGAAAGCAGGTAAGGTTCAGCCGCTTGACACGGAGACCTCGTTCCTCAATCGTCCCCTTCAACTCAAAAGTGGTTGTGCTGGCGAGAGAAGTTGGTGGCTGCCTTTTGCCTCGTGCGGATTTGGCTGACGTCGGTCCCAGCCTGTCTATGGAGCGATTCGATCAATCCTAGGTTCTGGCACCCAGGCCTTCTTCAACCAGCGCGACTTCTCGCAGACTGACATCTTGAAGGTCGGCAACAATGTCGCTGAGGAGCATCCACGCTGACACGCTTTCGCAGCAACTGTATGTCAGCCTCAACCAGAAGGTGCCCTCGCGTCCTTCAAACGAAGTTCTTTATCAGGGTAGGTCACCTCCGTGCCAGATGGCGCGCGATCTCATTTTGCGTCTGCGATTCTAGCGACGAAACTCGGCGAGGTGGTTCGAACCTTTCGTGCCAAGACGCTGACGCTCTTTAAGCTGCTCCTGCTGGAGCGGCGGTTACTCTTCTTTGGCTCCGACGTTGAAACCCTCTGCAACGTCCAGTACTCTTTGGTTTCTCTGATACCCGGTTGGCTTCGGTCGCGCTTCCGCTAAGCAGGTTACGCTGACCGTTTCTCTGGGCAGAGCTAATGTCTCATCTCAAAGACGTCGGTTCGCCCCAGCTGGAGATTGATGACCAAACCGATGTTTCGGGCGATGCTGAAGCAAGTCTGGCCCGAAAGCTCCACATGCCGGTAGGCTCCGTTGCGGATCATTCTCGAGGCCACCCTAACCGAAGTTCTCCAGCTCCGCATTTTCCAGAAGGGGGCCTACTTCCAACCCTACTGCCCGCTTCAGAAGATGTCGGTGCTGTTCGACCCCAACACGCGGACGTTTGTCGCCGGCGTGACCAACCAGATCTTTGTCGAGCGCGCGGAGCGCGAGGACTCTGGCATTCACGCCGTCATCGACGTCGAGTCCGGCTCCGTCGAGATTCTCGACCGCCAGTTGGAGCAGACGGTCGCCCTGACGGCGCCGGACAAGCGGTTCATCGAGGAGATTGCCGCAGCCGTGGATGCTCGCTTCGACTTTCTCGGTGGGAGCCTCGAGCAGTGTGTTGGCTACTTGTCTAACTGCTGTCACACCAGACTCGCCTGCGGAATCTACGAGCCCTGTGGGCTACGAAGGTTCCGACGAGGAAATCCGGGCCCGCTTCGAACAGTACCTGTACGGGCTGCTGCTTTGCAGCCAAGCGCCGCGGAAGAGCTCGGACGGCAACGACAAGGGCAAGGGTACGTAGAATCTGGCGCCGACTTCCTCGTCTGCAGCTGATCGAACCACCAGAGCGGGGATCCCTCTCGGAGTATGGCGCGCGCTTTGTTGAGGCTTGGATGCAGACGGTGGGGTCTTGCACTTGATTGTCCGGCGCATTCTGACGCCCCAAAAGCTCAACTACGAGGATTGGGCGGCGAAGGACGTTTCCGTAAGCCAGCTCCCCGAGAACGTGCCGAACCGGCATCCGTGCTCCGGCACGACGGTCTTTGGAGAGCTCCAGAAGACCTTCGTGACCAGGTTTAAGGACCTCCGCGTCGAAGAGCGGCTCGCAGATATTGGCACAGCGCTGCAAAAGGTCGCGAAGCCGCCCTCGGAGGATGGCGGGGAGGCGGCCGACAACCCGCTGCGTCATATCTCGGGGGTGTTCTCGAACATTGGTGGCAGCATCAACGGCTTCTTCCGCCGGGCGAGCAGGAAGGAATGAGGACTCTGCGCTAGGTGGCAGGGAGGATTGACGACGTTGGGATTGACGACGTTGGCGACGTGGCGATCTGACTGTTTATATTTTCCGATACCGCTCTTTTCACGGCTGGCGATGTTAGTAGACGATACCAGTAGTCAGCTGAATGATTTACTTGGCCTCTGTGTTTTCTTTTCGGCTGCGAGCGTCCCTCGAGCAGTGCGCCTTCGACTCTGCTCGCAGGAGGCCACGTCTTACCTTATTCAACCCACCCCTCCCCGCAAAGATGGCGGACGACGGTGAATCGCGCCTGCCGAACACCACGGAGCTTTGCCTAATGAATTCCTCGGCCCTGCCCGCCCGCCGGCCCCTGCCCGCCGCGGTGTTGTCCCCAGAGAACCTGCAGGTCCGGAACCTCTTCTACATCGGCAACTACCAGATGTGCGTCAACGCGTGCCTCTCGAACCCGCCCGCGCGCACGGACAAGGGCAAGATCGAGCGGCAGGTCTTCCTGCACCGCGCGCAGCTCGCCCTGGGCCGCACCAAGCTGGTCGTGTCCGAGGTCGAGTCGAGCGAGCAGCCGGAGCTGCAGGCCGTCTTTGCGTTCGCACTGTACCTGGCGGCCAAGACCGACGCGGACCTGGAGGAGGCGACGGAGCGGGTGAAGCTCATGGCGCAGGAGAACGCGGGGAACGCGACCGTGGCGGTACTCGTGGCAACCGTGCTCTTCCGCGAGGGGCTGATCGACGAGGCGCTCAAGGCGCTGTCGCTGCACCCGAGGAACATGGAATGGTGGGCTGGAGCGCGCTGCGGGTCGGGGAGAGGGGCTGAGGCACGGCGACGCGGCAGCGTGTCCTTCATGATCCAGATACTGCTCAAGATGGACCGGCCCGACCTCGCGCGGCAGCAGCTCGCGCAGCTCAGGTCCTGGGCCGAGGACGCGACGATCGCGCAGCTGGCGGAGGCGTGGGTGAACCTCTACATGGTAGGACCTTCCCTCAAACGTGCCCGAGTGCGAGCTGAGCGGGGCGGGACGCCAGGGCGGGGACCAAAAGTACCAGGAGGCCTTCTACATCTTCGAGGAGCTCGGCCACGGCTCCTCGGCCAAGGTTCTGACGGGCCAGGCCGTGTGCCGGCTGCACCAGGGCAAGCTGGACGAGGCCGAGCAGCTCCTCCTCGAGTCCTCCAACAAGGACCCCAACGACCCCGAGACCCTGGCCAACCTGATCGTCGCTTCGCACCTGGCGGGCAAGCCGGCGGACGTGGTGGCGCGGTACACCAAGTGGGTGGCGGCGCGCTTGCTGGACGTGACAGGCAACTCACGGGCCGGACAGCTCGCTCCGCGAGGTCGCACCACAACACGCTTTACTAACCGAGACAGCAGCCCGGGAGAGCGCCTTCGACAGGGCGGCCTCCCGCTACACGTTGGCGATGTGATTCTATGTCACGACAGGGACGAGAGGAGGATCTCGATCGCGGCGTCTACGTTGCCGTTCGTCATTGTCTGGCGGGCTCGGGTCAGAATATACCCCCTTATTGCGGCCACGCCGTGCCCACCAGTGCCCGGAGGCATTTTTGCTGGTCCGTGAACCCCATGTCGGCCAGAGTTTGCAGCTGCGCCTGGAAGCGCACCGCGGCGTCCGCGGGAGGCGCCGCCGCCGCCGCGGGACTGGAACCCGCGGCCAGGGAAGCGCCGGCAGACGCCTGCGGTTGCTGGAACATGCGCATCATCTGCACAGGGGTGGAGGCGTTATCGGAACGTCCCGGCGGGAACGCAATAGACCCACCTGCTGGAGAGCGGCCATGTCCATACCCGCCCCTGCCCCTGCCCCCGCGCCCGCACCCGCACCAATACCGCGGTTCCCCGCCGCAGGCGCCCGGTTCTGCGCCGCCGCCCAGGGGTTCGGCAGGGCCGACGAGTTGGGCCCCGACGCCGGGTCCGCGGCCCCCGGCGCGACGCCCAGCCGCTCCGCGAACCTCCTGTTCGCCTCGTCCGTGCTGGGGTCCTCGGACCGCGGCCCCATGAGTGGCTCCAGGGAGTGGTGCAACGACGCGAGGGCGTTGAACCCGCCGGGGATGTTCTCGAGGTTGAGCAGGGCGCGGTCCTGGTTGCGCTGCATCTGCTGCAGCGCGGCGGGGTTCGAGACGGTTTCGATGGTTTGGCGGAGGAAGTTGGGGTCCGAGAGGAGGTTGCGCAGCTCCGGCTGGCGCTCCATGGCCTCGCGGATCCGGGGATCCGCCGTGAGCATCGCGCGAATCATGTCCTACGACGGCCGGTCAGGAAGCCCAAAGGGGTGCTCTGGCGCGGAGCAAAGGCTCACCGGGTTCTGCAGCAGGGCCTGCATCATCGGAGTCTGCAGTACGGACATGTCCGGCGTGCCGGGGGGATTCTTCGGCTTCGCCATTTGGGACGCGAGGGCGTCCGGGGTCACGGCCGGCGGGGCGGCCGATTTCGCGGCCTTTGCGCCGTTGATGACGGTGCCCTCTTTAATGCCGGCAGCGGCCATGGTCTGGTCCGGGTCCGAGAGCACGCGGCCGCCGACGACGAGCCGGAGATCCGCGGGGTCCTTGGGCGGGTCGTCGACCAGCTCCAGCACCAGCTCGCGCAGCTCGGCCACGGTGTTGCCCGGCACCAGATTCAGCTCGATGCGGGCGCCGGCCCATTTGAGAACCGCCTCGAACGGCTCCTGGGGAGCATCGTCCTCGTCGTCTGCCATGTCCAAATAAACCCGAAGGGTGCCGGCCTCGCCGAGCAGCGCCCGCCTGCCGCTGTGAGCGATGCAGGACCCCTCGAGCAGAGGACCGAGTCCCGAGAGCCGCCGATACGCGGTCCCGACTGTTTATTGGTTTCAACGCAGACGACGCAACGTCATCACGTTCGCGGTTCACCCGGGTTCCCGAGTCCCGCGGCCCCACCAAACGCGTCGCCGCGATGACGAGCGACGAGCCCTTCTCTCCGGGCGGCCCGCGCAAACCGCGCCGCGTCATCGATGGGTCGCGGCTCGAGCGCGGCCCCGAAAATGGCGATCCCACGTACGACGACTATCCAGAGTTCAGAGCTGCCCGCGCCCCGCTCGTCGTCGACAACGGCTGCTGGGAGCTGCGGGCAGGCTGGGCAACGGACGCCGCAGGCAGCGCGGCAGAGGCCCCCCGCCGTGGGTTCCAACCCCCCGCCCCATCCAACCGACGCCTAACCGCTTTCCATTCACGCGCCAGTCCAATTCCCAAACGTGATCGCAAAGTTCCGCGACCGCCGTACCGGTCGCACGGTGCTGCATGCCGGCCACGACGCGCTCTCGCCGCTGGCGGACCCGTCGGCGCGGCTCAGTCTACGCACGGCCTTCGAGGGCAACATCGTGACAAACGTCGACGTGCTCGAGACCGTGCTCGACTACTCGCTCACAAAGCTGGGCGTGTCGGGCGAGAGCCGCGTCGACCACCCCGTGGTCATGACGGAGCCCGTGGCCAACCTGTCCTACTCGCGGAAAGGTGGCCTGCTCGTGCTGCGCCGTTGGTAGTGCCATCTGACCTCTGTTCCCCCTTTCTACCAGTCGTCTCGGAGCTCCTCTTCGAGGGCTACAACGTCCCGTCGGTCTGCTACGGCATCGACGCCCTCTTCAGCTACCACGCCAACACCCCCGACCCCTCGTCCGGCGGCCTCGTCATCTCCTCCGGCCACGAAGCCACGCACGTGCTCCCCTACACCCCCGGCAACGCCCTGTACGAGCTCGTCCGCCGCATCACCTTTGGTGGCGCACAGGCCGCGGCCTACTTCCTCGCCCTCCTGCAGGCAAAGTACCCCGACTTCCCCGCCAGGGTGACGCCCGCGCAGGCCGAGGCCCTGCTGCGCGAGACGACGCACGTGTCGGGGGACTACCTCGCCGACCTGCGGGCGATGGACGACCCGGCGGCGCTGGACGCGGCGAACCTGGTGGTGCAGTTCCCGTTCGCGCTGGCGCAGGAGAAGCCGGGCATGACCGAGGAGGAGCGGCTGCGGTTCGAGGAGAAGAAGAAGGAGCAGGGGAGGAGGCTGCAGGAGCAGGCGCAGCGCAAGAAGGAGGAGCGGATCGCGGAGATGGAGGCCTACATCGGGGAGCTGCGGTCCGTGGTGGCCATGAAGGAGGAGGACCCGCGCGGGTACGCGGCCAAGCTCAAGTGGCACCAGCTCAAGGGGGACGAGGACCTGGACGCGGCGCTGGAGGAGGCCGAGGGGGACCTGCACCGCATCCGCGTCGGCGGACGCAAGGGCCGGCGCGACCCCGAGCGGGCGGACGACGACAAGCCGCCGCCGACGGACCTGCTCGACGTACCGGACGACGCGCTGACCGAGGACCAGAAGAGGGAGAAGAAGCGGCAGCGCTCGCTCAAGGCGTCGTGGGAGGCGAGGGAAAAGATCAAGCGGGAGAAGGAGGAGGTGCAGCGCCGCACCGAGGAGGCCGCGCGGAAAGAGGAGGAGAAGCGGAGAGACGACTTCGAGGGCTGGTTGAAGGAGAAGCACGAGCGCCGCAAGGACCTCGTGGAGCGGATCAGGGCGCGCAAGAAGAAGAAGGAGCAGCTGCAGGACAGGAGGAGCCAGGCGTCCAAGGCGAGGATGCGGACCGTGGCGAACCTGGCCAAGGACGACGAGGGGCCGGCGAAGCGGAGGCGGCGTGGGCAGGACGGTGGGTCGCTGCGCCATCCTTCAAAGCCTCCAGACTCACGGTGCGCACCGTCGTCAGACGACAACTTTGGCGCGGACGACGCCGACTGGCACGTCTACCGCGAGATCGGCGGCGAGGACTCGGACGGCGAGGAGGCCGAGATCACGGAGCTCGGGCACATCGACGCGCTGCTCGAGCAGCACGATCCCAACTTCCAGCCGGACGACGTGGACGAGGACCAGAAGCTGATGCGGAAATCCATCGTCTATCGCCTGGCCTACGGGGCCTACGCCGCCTCGGCGCCGCGCCCGCAGGGCAAGGAAGAGCAGGCAGCGATGGCGCACCAGATCCACCTCAACGTGGAGCGGATCAGGGTGCCCGAGGTGCTGTTTCAGCCCAGCATCGTGGGGCTGGACCAGGCGGGGATCGTCGAGATCATCGCCGAGATCCTGAAGCGGGTGGACGCACGCACGCAAGACGCACTGATGCGCAACGTGCTCGTCACGGGCACGCACAGCATCTACCCGGACCTGATCGAGCGGCTCGAGAGCGAGCTGCGCGCAATTCGGCCTGTGGGGAGCCCGCTCATGGTGCGGCGGGCGGCGGACCCGAGGCTGGACGCGTGGAGGGGGGCGGCGATGTGGGCCGCGGGACTGAGCGAACAAGAACTCAGGAATGCGAGCCTCACGAGGGAGGAGTACCTCGAGGGCGGCGAAGAGTACCTCAAGGAGTTTGCATACAGCAACCGTCGCTAGGGGCCGCGCCGGCAGCTCAGAGCTGCCTCCGGAGCTCGGCCGCCCGCCGCCAAAAGGCGCGATCGCGGTACGCGGTGAACGATATGCAGACGACACCGAGCACCGCGCCGAGCGCCAGGGTCGTGAGGTTCCGCATCGAGGGTCGCAGACTCAGTGAGGCTGCTAATGCCGTCACCTGGCGCGAGGCCAACGAAGCCGCGAACCAAGCTGCCCAGGTCGCGGCGTCGTCGGCAAACAGCTTGCGGACGGAAAACTGCGGTTCGCGCTCGCCGGCGTTGAGCTGGCTTGCCGCGTACCGCAGGCCCCACTCGAGGCGGAGGGCGGCGTTGAGGGCGGCGGCGCATATCATGCCCGCGGCGCCCCAGTGTACGAAGCCGACCATTAGAGCCCAGGCCGATCCCGCGAACGCGATCCAAAACAGGACGAGCCGCGACGAATATCGGCTCATCGTTGCCGAATCCGCCAGGGTCTGCACGAAGGCTTCCGTCACCCCATTGGACGCCAGCACGGGCAGGAAGCAGCAGTAGACGGCCAGCGCGCCCGCTGTGCCCGTCTTCAGCCAGCCCGCACCTCCCACGAGCGCCACCAACGGTTCCGCAAACGCCGGCGCCAGGAACCACATCGGCAGGGCGAGGTAGGTCAGGTAGATGTGCAGGATCGTCGAAAGGACGCCCGCCAGAGCCTTCCGTCCAGCGGGAGTGCCGGTGTCGGATTTAGACATGAACGCTCTGAGGGAATCCTCCACCGGGAGAAAGAGAATGCGGACGACCAGCGATCCTGACAAGCGTTTGTGTCAATACCATGCCCCGAAGCGAGCGGCGGAGATAGTACCGTAGTTGAATACAAAGGCCCAGACTCCCTGCTGCTCCAGCGAAGCGAACCAGTTAAGAAGCAGACGATCGCCTTCGTTAAGGAGGAACTTGAGCACGGTTTGGATGCAGTAGGAGAAGAAGAACGGGCCGACCGACGAACGAGACTCTCCGCGGGTCCCAAAGCCGCCCGGAAAGAAACCCGCAAAGCCGGCCGCCGCCAATGAGCTCTCTTCGGCGCCATTTTCCTGGGGTCCATTGGAGCTCGAGTCGCCCTTCTTGCCCGTGCCTACGGCTTTGTGGATCCGCCCAAACTCCTTTCGCCACTGCACGACCCACGCCAACAGGGTTGCAAGTCCGTAAGCAAGCTGCCCGACAGCAAAGGCAACGATGGCTTCCTGCTCCGTCACGGGCCCCGTGCGTTGCGCGCTGGCGCTTCCCGAGGCGTAGAAGTACGCCATCGCAGCCACGATCGCGGCTGTCTTGCCAGTCGCGGCCAAAGCCTCCACCTGCGCTCGCTGGGAGAGCATCATCCGATGCTGACCAACGAGATACATGGGCTCCGCGAGCAGCTCCAGCAGAGATGCCCCGGCGTAAAGCACGTGTTCGGTCTTCAAGCCTACCCGACCACCAGATCGGAATGCAAAGAGGCCAGTAACAAGGAAAGTGAGGCATGCTCCGATGCCAATGGAAATGTACGAGAGGTCCACGATGCTTCGCAGCGTCACCTTGGCCGCCTCCGCACGTGTTCGGCCCGACTTCCCGGCGCCTTCCGGGCCCGCTGGCTGCCGCAGGACCGTCATCCTCGCAGGTTCGCGTCCGAGAAACAAGATCGTGCTCAGGAGCAGCTCCAACTGCACATGGACCACGCCGAGCACGGCCGGGGTGGTAAAATACATGAGCAGCACCTGGTTCAGCGCGAATGTCAAGATGCGCGAGAAAGCGTTGGCCGATATCAGATTCGCTGCCCCCGCCAGCGATCTGCCGAGCACGCTTTCGCGGCCATCGCTGCCGCCGGCGGCCGACATGCTCGACACCGGCGGTGACCGTCTCGTGCTGTGAGAGGTTGCTTGACCGCGCGCGCGCGGCGGCAGCCCGCCGCCCTTGCGGAGACGCGCCGAAATGGAAGACAAAATGGCTTCGAGTTCCCTGTCCGGTGCTGCAGAAGCTGTCGCGAAGCGTGACTTTCGCGAAGCATGGAAGCTGGCGCGGTCCGCCGCCGAGGACATTCAACGGGAGGACACGCTCCCGGAGACAACCCACGCTGCATTCGCCAGACTAGTGACCAAGCTAACGGAGTCATTGGCGAGTACTGCCGCGGCAAGTGCCGAATGCAAATCGGGCTCACCATTCGCACGCGGACAGGCCAACGGCATCCCCGACGGCGAAACCGCGCTGTTCTTTGTCGGTCTGCCCACGGAGCTGTGCCAGATCGGACAGAAGACCTTGTTGGTGCGGCACCTGAGCACTCTGCCCGTCAAGGAGCGCGTTTCCCTGGCGCCCGCGGCGGGGAGAGCCTTCGCACGGACGTTCGAAACGGGCCGCAGCGAGGAGGAGGGCATGGACTTGGAGAAGCTGCGTCTTCAGCTTCTTAGTTTCCTTCGTGGATGTCTGCGTGAGTTGAAAGGGGCAGACTCGTTCTCGTTTGTCGATTCGTCAGCCCTGGAAACTGCTTGGATGCCCGACTACACCGCGATGGATCGCCCTGGAGACGCAGCTTACCAAGCGTTGATTCAGGAAAGAATCAACAGCTCCTTCGAGTTTGCGACTTCGTACGTTGCTATGGCGATCGAGGCCGGTCCGAGCCGTCAGGACGCACTGAGCCTTCGTGCCGAAGTTCTGCACCGTCTCCTTGCGGTTCTTGCCCTTTCGCGGCATCGTAGGGCGACGGATCAGAACGAGGAGTTCGATGAGGACCTCGATGCTTCCCTCCTGGTCTTGCTCGGTAGGCTCCTGACGGACGTGCGTGCCGTGGACACCTTGATGGAAGAGGACCGCTCGGTCGTGGAGGTGCTGCTTGGATTCGCCGGCGCAAAGTCACCCAAAGTCACGCAGGCCTTGTCTGCTGCTCTCGCGCGGCTCATGACGATATCCGGCACCGACGAGGACGAGTCGAAGTCTGCCAAGGTGCTAGGGCAGGTAGTCACCGTCGCTGACAAGTGGATTGGAGGATCGGAGGAGGAGCATCTCAGGGGTCTGCGAGCACTGACTCTCGTGCTTCTGGCATCCGCCAAGTATTCCAAAGCCGTGCTCCTCCGCCCCGGGCTGTTGCCTTCCCTTGTGGATTACGCGGAAGCACACCGCGAAGTGACGGCTTCGAAAGGGCGAAAAGAGCAGACGGCGGACCTGCAGCGGGCCACGGCGGCTCTCATCGCAGCTGGATGCGTCGATGAGGAGGTTCGCAAGGTCGTCGCGACGACCTCTGCGCTGGACCTGCTCTTGTCGATAGCTGGCTCCGATTCCGAAGGCTCGCCTGGCATGGCCGCGGCCAGAACGCAGGCTCTGGCGGCCCTAATCAAGCTCATGTTTGTTTCGGCCGACGGGCCAGAAGCTGTGGACGCCAGGGCGAGGATATCGTCCACATTGAGCATCGCGGAAATGGTCAAGTTCCTTTCGTCGCGGGTAACGCAAGAGGTTGGCGCTGCGACGCGCAAAGACGCACCCAGATCCGAGATCGATATCGCACTATCGAACGTTCAGGACGCCATCGAGTCCCTGGTCTTCATAACCCTGCAGCCTCTGTGCAAGGAGATACTCTGCCGGAACACGGAGCTCTTGAACGTTCTGATTGGTCTCGCCAAGGGAACTGCGGCGCCAAAGGCGTCGCCCTCGGAGCTCTTAGTCATTCACTTTGGGATTCTCGGCGTTCTGCACAACCTGAGCGTGTACAAGCCCAAGGTCTCGGAGGAAGAAGCGCATATCCGCAAGATCCAGGCTTTCGCCAAGAAGCTGGACACGGAGATCAATCCACGCTTCGAAGACAACGAGTCCGTGGACAAGAGATGCCAGGTTCTGGTGTCTCTTGGCGCGCTCGACGCCGTGGCTGCAATCGTGGCACAGCGCAGCCGGAGCTCCGAGGGTCTACCGTTGTCCACGGCGGGCCTGGTGGTCCAGACTGTGCTCAACCTCACGACGGACCAGCAAACGGCCGTCAGGACCCGCGGACTGGCGGTCCAACGGGGTTTCGTTCCCGTGCTTTTTCGGATCTCTGTTGCGGAGGCTTTCCCCATGGCGACGCGCATTGCGGCTGCGCAGTGCTTGGCGCGAATCGCAATCTCGATTGATCCCGAGGTCGCCTTCAAGGGAGGACAAATGCTAGACGTCATCCGCCCCATAGTGACGTGCCTGATGTCCTCGCGGGAGAGCACGGGTTTACACACCTTCGAGGCGCTCCTCGCCCTGACGAACTTTGCAAGCGTGGAAGGGGAGCTTGGGGCAGACGTGATGAACCGCATCGTGGCCCAAGGCGCCATGAAGGAGGCGGAGGCGCAACTCCTATCGGACACTGTCCTGCTGCAAAGAGCATCCACCGAGCTTTTCTGCAACATGGTTTATCAGCCGGAGGTGTTCCGATCGTTCCTTGGTGCGCCGGACGCGGACAGGAAGCCCCAGTCGCACCTCCCATCCAACCGCCTCAAGACTATGGTTGCGCTGTGTTCCGTCGACGACTTCGCAACCCGTCGGGCGGCGTCGGGCACCTTGGCGATCCTGTCGGGCATGTCGGAGGAGGTCTGCCGATCGCTCTGCGAGATCGAACGAGCCATCTCGCACGTGTGCGATCTAGTTCGGGAATCGCAGCAGCCGGAGATTCAGCATCGGGGTGCCGAGATCTTGAAGAACCTTATCCTGGCTGGGGGCAAATGCCGGGAGTCTGTGGAGCGATCCGGAGGCGTCGGGCTGCTGAAGACTTTGGTGAAGCGCGGCGACGCTATAGGTGAAGCTGCAAGGACTGCCCTGGCGGCACAATAGACACGCTTGTCAGGAAAGAGTTGCTAGCAAGGCAGTTTGCCGCGGCGGCGAAGGAGCGCGACGCGGGCGCATCATGTCGCGCAACGCCAACTCCTGGTGTCAACAACAAACGACGATGCGGGCGCGCCTCCTCCGCGTCGCGAGCCTCCACCGCCATTTCCTGGCGACGGACGCGGGAGAGTGCCTCGGTGCTCGCGTTCCGTGCAGCCCCCGGGCTCCCGCTGGGGGGATGTCGGCAGGACCGCGACGTGGCTTCGGGTCGTCGAGGTCCTCGCCCGCGGCTGTGGCCTACGCGCCCTCATCGTCGACCCACGACGCGGGTGGCGTGACGACGCTGAATCCTAGGCCCTTGCCGCGCCTACCGGTGCCGTCTCTGGAGGACTCTTGTGAACGGTACCTGAAGTCCGTCCGACCTTTGACGACGGACGACGAGTTCGACGCGACTGAGCGCCGAGTCGAGGCTTTCCTGGGCGCTGGAGGGTTGGGATCCATTTTGCAGAAGAGATTGCAGGACCATGACGCCGAGCAGCCGGTAGGGATGTTTCCGCGGTTGCCGGGAACCTCGCGTTGACACCATCGCTTCCACCGCAACAGGAGTCATGGCTCGAGGATATTTGGCTGCGCAAAGCCTACTTGGAAAGCCGCGATCCGCTGCCGATAAACTCCAACTGGTGGTGCCAGCTGCGTGACCACCCGGAGCAGCCATCCGCACACCTGGACATGCCTTCGCCCAAGGGGACTTTCACCGCTTTCCAAATCCGCCGCGCCGCTATCTTGACCCAGAATCTTTTGCGATTTCATTCCCTTCTACTTGGGTGGGTACCGTGGAGCGCCCGACTTGGGGCCATCTGACCGGCGGCTGTTCTGGCAGAGGTCGGGTTGAGCCGCAGCAGCTCAACGGCAAGCCGCTGTGTATGGACCAGTTCCGCCATCTTTTTGGAGCCTACAGGCGACCGGGTCTGATCGAGGATGTCCTCATCTCACGGTTCCCGAACCTGGCGCGACACATCATCGTGATGGCGCGGAACCAGCCGTATCTCGTGCCAGTTGTTCCCGAGGATGGAGGGCCTCTTTCTGTCCGGGAGCTGGAAAAGTGGGATCTTCGCTGTTTTCCAGCTGAGCAGGTTGTGACGCCTCGATTGCCGCCTACAGCCAGCTGTTCATGGTAACGAGGGATGCGCTCGAGACGCCTCCGGAACCCAACGTTGCCATTCTCACGGCCGAGCCGCGCGCCACATGGAGCACGTTGCGGAGAAAGCTCACACAGATCTCGGAGGAGAACGTGCGCTCGCTGGAGGCGATCGAGGAAGCCCTCTTCGTGCTGAATCTGGACGACTACTCGCTCGAGAATGACGAGGAGGTTGCGTACAAGCAGTGGTTCCACAAGGCCAAGAACCGGTGGTTCGACAAGGCAGTGCAGATCATTGTTGCCAACAACGGTCGCGCCGGCTTGAATGGGGAGCACTCGCCTTGCGATGCCGTGGTCACCTGCACGGCCTTGGACTATGCGCTTGCAAGGTGGGCATCGCATGGCCTCGGCGAAGCTCCATCGATCTCACGGTTTCACAGCGAGTCGGCTCCCGCGACGGTCGAAGACCGCGACGTACAAATGCCCGCCCCGAGGAAGCTCACCTTCAAAGTCAGCAACCCCGTCCAAAAGGGCATCAACAAGGCTTTGGAGAACGCCAAGGAATTGTCGCTCAAGGTCGACGTGGCCATTCTCCGCTTTAGGCTTTACGGGAGCCAGTACATCCGCGAGGTAGCCCGCACGGCGCCGGACTCGTACGTGCAGATGGCTATGCAGGTTGCCTGGCTCCGGTTCCGAGGCGAGCCGACCGCGACCTACGAGACGGCCACGGGCAGGCTCTTCAGCCGCGGACGGACGGAAACGTGCCGTTCGCTTTCCCAAGAGAGCCTCGAGTTCGCGCGGGCCTTCGACGACGACGACGTGCTGGTGCGTGCATTCCAACGGCAAATGGCATTGTGCCCGAGGCTAACATGGCATGTTCTGTCCTAGTACGAGGAGAAGGCGGAACTCTTCCGCAAAGCGGCCACGGCCCACCGCGATTACATGAAGGATGCTGTACAAGGCCGGGCCTTTGACCGTCACTTCCTGGCGCTGCAGTCGCTCATGACCGAGACAGAGGCGTCCAACTCCGACTCCTTGTTCTCAGACGCGGTGTATGCGCGCAACAACCGCTTCGGGCTCTCCACATCCAACGTTTCTCCAGGAACGTACTACCACGGCGGTTTCGCTCCGGCGGTGCCGGACGGTTTCGGTATAAACTATGCGATCGAAGACGGGCAACTCAGGTTCACGATATGCTGTCGCAAGGATCCCATCGGGAGGAGACGGGAGGTTCTGAAGTTCAGGGATACGCTCGATAGGACGCTGAAGGAGATGCGGCTGCTGTTCCCAAAGAAAAAGCTCTCTGCGATGTAGTGGCAGGAATAGCAGCACGAGATCCGACCGCCTCAGACGGTGTTTTTGCGCGCCCCGGATTTTCGGCGGCGCACGCTGCCGAATCGGCGCCGGGTGACCTTCTTCTTCCTCGCGCGTCCGGAAGACACAGCGGAAATGCCCTTCCGGGCCGCCCGCGCAGCCCGGCGCATGCCTGCGGCTTCGTCCTCGGTCTTGTCCATGTCCGTGTCCCCGCCGTCGCTGAGCCCCTCGGCTTCGGTGTCGCAGTCCGTGCCGCTGAAGTCGAGCTTCTGCAGCGACGTGCCCAGGGAGGTCGAGGACGACCCGTACTCGGATTCGGATTCGGCCTCGTCCGTTTCGTAGTCGAAAAGAGCATCGCCCTCGGCGGGAGCCAGGATCGGCGACGTCGTGAAGCGCATGAACGAGAATGCCGGCGGCGAGCCCGGAGCTTTGGCATTCATCTCGGGGCGCACGCCGGCCAGCAGCTTGCCGTGCGGCGCGAGGGCGGGCGCCGACGTGCTGAGGTATCCCGGGCTGCTCGAGGCGTTCGCGCGTGCCGCGAGCTCGACCAGCAGGCCGGCCGCGCGCGACGCGTTGGGCGAGAAGACGGCCTTCCATTCGTCGGCGGCCGCGCGAAGCGGTGTCACGGGGCGGCGAGTGTACGAGCCGTGGTCGGGCCAAGGCGGCTGCGGTGCTGCAAGCGACGCGGACTGCGCGGCGTCAGCGGGAGCGCGGTGGCCGCCGTTGTTGTCACTCACGGCGGACATGTCGCAATCACGCTCCGAACGCGACAGCGGCGCCCGGATCAGGCGACTGCAAATGGCTCGAGCGCGGCGCTGTGTTTCCGGAGGTTCCGCCGGGAACAGCGGGCCAAATTTCGGTGCTCTGTTGATTCACACTCCGTGTTGTGTTGTGATGCGAGACGCGACTCGAGCGCGACCTGAGCGCGGCCCGCCCGTATCGGCCTTCGAGGCGTTCCCCGGTCTCAAGTCACTGTATGCCTGCATGCTCGTTTCTGCAAGTCTCATCCGCCCTTGGAAGGCACTTCAAGGCGCCGAATCTGACCGATCGCACACCAGATGTCACCAATGCCAGGCACTCCACATTCAGGCCACCATACGCGACCTTTTCGGCGTATTCAAATGATTGTCATATTTTCTATTCGAATGTTCTGCAATCGGACGCAATTCAGGCAGATCGGCGAGAGCAGAGGAAGTCGAAGTGGAGGCGTTTGGTGCGTCTGTCGCCGCCCACCGACCTCCTTCCTGACGAGCTCACCCGGGCGTGCCACCCGCGCTCCAATCCTTCGCAGCCTGCCGGCGGAGCAGCCGGCGTATCGCATCGCGTCCGCCTCCCGCGATGGCCGGCGACTCGGCGCCGGTGCACCGGCCCCTTGTTCTCCGCGCGTTTGTCCACACGAAGGACTTTGGCCCGCTCCACGGCTCGCAGTTTGCGACGGAGGTGGCGACCGGCGGCTTCGGCGGCGCGTGGGCGGGATTCGTCGGCGGCGGCCTGATGGGGTGGTTCAGGACGCCGCAGCTGCGCGCCATCTTCGGCTCGGCCGTGAAGGGCGCCGGGTGGTACGGTGGGTCCCATCCCGGTCCGGTGCGGTTCCATCCTAATGCGTCGCCTTTATTCGTCCCTTGGAACGTACCGGCATCTTCCGGGACCCGCTTCACTGTCCCAGGCGCCCTGGGTTCGGCCTTTGTCGCAGGCTCGTGGTTCACGGCCAACCAGCTGCGCGACACGGAGGACAACTTCAACGCCGCTGGTGGCGGTGCAGTTGTCGGACTGCTCTCCGGAGCTTCGAGTGCGTACCGTCGCGGGCGATCAATCAGCCGTGTCGACGGAGGCTGACCGTCCCGTCCAGCTCTCTCGGCCACCAAGGCCTTTGGCTATCCCCTGCTCGGCGCAGCCACCGCCGTCCTCCTCCAAAACATCGCCGACACCCTCATCTCCAACAGTCTCGCCCGCGAGTACGAGAACCCGACGCCAAAGGCCAAGGGCAAACGTCGGGAGGGCTTCTGGGCGTGGCCCAAGGGCCCAGCCGAGATCGACATGGCCGAGTTCGAGAAGAAGTAGGGATACGGGGATGTATTGGCGGAATCCATGCCTTCTGAATCGGGAGCTCTCGATAATAACGGATGTCCGAGTTCTCTGACGCAGGCCGTTCACGGCCGAGGCTCGGGCCTGCTCTAAAGAAAACGATTTTGCTCTCCGACCGGAGGAATCGTTACGATCACCAGTTTTCGGTGAGGCAACACTATATGCGGTCGTTCGAAAGTACCTTGGACGTTCCAAGACGGACCGGCGGATGCCGCGCGGCCGCAAACGAATCGTTGTTGCAGGCGGGATGTACATGATGCCGAGCATTCTGCGGGGGAAGGCAAGGCGTTAGCGCTCGCAAACGCGCATATCACAACCGCCCCCGAGTCGCCGTCCTCAGATTCGGGAAAAAGGTTCGTCAGAGCCGAGGCTCAGTTGAAACACGGAATAGAAGAGATCATCCGTGGACGGCCATCTCTGGGTTTGTCCCCAGTACGCACCTAACAGCGTTCCCGAGGCACCCGGCCGACGACTGCGAGGGACGGAGGTGGTTAGCGACCATCTCCACGAACAGGCCACCCAGAGCTCGAGTCCGAGAGGAATCAGATGCGATTATGGCTTCATCAGACAGCATCAGAAGCAAAACTGGCGGTTTTGTATGGTTGTGTTCATCGCCTTCCCCAACCGAGTTGTTCTGCGTGTGTGGTCCCTGCTGCTCACCTCGTTACCTTCTGATCGTGCTTGGAGCTGCCACAAACACGATGAATCGGTCAGCTTTCAGTTCTTAGACGCAGAAACGCCATCCCAGGTCTGCGATGCCATCCGTCGGTGGTACATGTTGTCTCGACATTGGCGGCTCATCAGAGCTCCTCCGTCAGGGATTGATGGGTAAAGAATCTTCATGTGGCTTCCCCGTCTCCTGGACCTTCGCGAACGCGTACCTTGGCGTTTTCGGTGTGGTGTGTGGTTGTCGTGTGAGCGGTAGTCGCTCGCGCCGTCTGTTTGGGCCATACAAACACCGGCCGAATTGTCGCTCCTGCCCGAGCCGACCGGGCACGGCAGGTACCGCCTGTTATTGTAGCGCATCGTTGAAGGCGCCGCATTGCCCGGACCGCGTCTCGGGAGCACGGCTGCTGGGAGCGGCAGGGGCTAAAGCGCTGACACACCGCGCCGCCGGGGCCGGTACACGCACGGCTCTGCTGCCGCGCGCATCACCGCCGGGCAATCTCTGCATCGACACATCATCTTCGGGAATCGGCGGGGCGCGATGGCTTCGGAGCAACTCCCTCCCATCAACACCCTCTCGCTCGGGCACACGGGCACCTCGCCGACGACCCTCGTGGCCGAGGGCACGGGCACGCTCGGTCTGAAGAATCTCGAGTTTGGCTCTACCGACTCGGCTGCGACGTCCGCCGACAGCTCGGAACTCGGGTTGACGCAGGGCAAGGCCGTCGAGATCATCAGGCCCGACGATGCCGTCGAGGTCGCCGGTAGGTCACGCCTGCGCAGCATCGAACGTCTCGTAAAGACTCACTTCGGCTGACAGGCATGCACGACCGGCTTCGCCTCAAGCGCCATGAGGAGCCTGTCGCCGCGCCGGGCAAGTCCGGGAGCGTGACCCGCAACTGGATGGACCTCCAACGCGAGGAGCTGCAGGCGTACGAGTACCTGTGCCACCTCGGCGAGGCTAAAGAGTAAGTGGATGATGTCGCTGAATCTCTCAAAATACCGCTCATGTCGCTGCAAGATGGATCGAGGCAATGATTGGCGAGCACATCGAGGACATCCAAAGCCTGGACGATGCATGCCAGCGCGGTATCATCCTTGCCAAGCTGGCAAAGAGCTTCTGCCCCAAGGTCGTTGGGAGGATCTTTACCGTGGGTCTCGATTCGTTGAAGGCCCTGGAATGCCGTCGTGACGCAGTTTCTCTAGGGAGAGAAGCTCAACTTCCGGCACTCGGACAACATCAACTACCTCTTCATGGCCATGCGCGAAGTCGGGCTTCCTGAGGTGGGCGACGAACCTCAGGCTACCCTTCCAGCTCCTAACACACAAGCAACACAGCTTTTCATTTTCGAGCTCACAGACGCATACGACAAGAAGAACATCCCCAAGGTCATCTACGCCATTCACGCCCTTTCGCATCTCCTCGCCCGCAAAGGGATGGGACCCAAGATCCGCGACCTCCGGGGACAGCTTTCCTTCACTGGTGAGGAAGCACCGCCGAGCTGTCAGACATGCGCTGACAGATGCCCAACAGATGACCAGCTTAGGGCCGAGAAGCAGAAGATGGACGAAGCCGGAGTCGCTATGCCTAGCTTTGGCAGCATCGAATCCAGTCTCTCGAAGGAGATGAAGCTTGAAGAAAGTTGGTGGAACTTCGTTGCCGTGCTTCATCCGTGCTCACAAGTCGATCTACAGAATGGAATGCTGCGTACCGCGAAAACCTGGCCGCGGTCGTCAAGGTCCAGGCCTTGTGGCGCGGAAAGATTGCCAGGGCGGCCTTCGAGCGGGACTTGGCCGCATTCAGGGAGAAGCAGCGTCGTGAGGAGGAGGAGCGGCAGCGCAGAGAGCAGAAGGCGCGGGAGGAGTACATCGAGAAGCAACGCCGCGATGCCTTGCAGCGGGAAGCCGAGGAACGGGAGCGGGCAATGCGCCTCGCCAGAGAACAGCAGGAGCGGATTAACAAGAAGAGGGGCGATGCTGCCCGTGCGATCCAGGCCTTCTACCGATCGTCAAGGCAGCGGGAGATGGAGTCTATGCGTGAGTGCGGATGAGGCGCCCACCGTCAACCGCAACCGACTCCCGCGTGGCAGGCACCTTGTCGAACCCTGCCCTTGCGACCGTTCGCAAGTACCTTCTGGCAGCCGACGCCACCAACAACGACTTCGCGGACGAGGCCGGTGAGTTGATCTCTGCCGCGATACAGCTATTGCATCAACCGCCCGCTGTATTTCCGCAGAGCTGGAAAACTTGAAGCACCAGGTCATCAAGCTGATCAGGTCAAACAGCGCTACCGAGAGCGACCTCAAGGACATGGAAGTCAAGATTTCGCTGCTCATTCGGAACAAAATCAGCCTGGAGGACGTCATCCGGACGACCACCAAGCACTACCGGGAGCACCGCGGATCCGAGGCCGAACAGGGAGCCCTGGGCGATTTGTTCGGCGCAAAGACCTTGGACAAGGAGTCTCGCCAGAAGCTCGAAGGCTACCAGTCGCTGTTCTATCTCCTCCAGACTCAGCCTGTGTACCTGGGAAAGCTCATGTTCCTGCTCAACCGCAAGTGGGGGGCGGCTTTCAACAATTTTGTGGAGGGCGTGGTCATGGCGCTCTTTGGCTATGCGCAGCAGAACCGCGAGGAGTACCTCCTGCTCCAGCTCATCAAGACGGCCATCCAGTTCGAGGTGCGGGAGGCCAAGGAGATTGGCGACATCGCAAAGGCACAGCCCTTCTACGTCCGCCTGCTGCTGCACTACACCAGGTATTGCAGATGACCGTTTCGCACCCGATGGCGCCTGACGTCCGTCCTAGGGCCCCCGGGCAGAGGCGATACTTGCAGCAAACGTTCCAGGGTCTCATCATGGAGGTTTTGGATGCCAAGGACATGGACCTTGACACGGACATTCTCTCGGTAAGACCCTTTGAACAGCTCCATTTGGAAGGAAAGCCAACTTCTCGGAACGGTGCAGATCTACAAAGCGAGCATACGTGACGAAGAGACCAAGACCGGTCAGAAGAGCACCCGGCCGTACAACGTGACCCCGAACGAAGCGCTGCACGATTCGGACACCAATGCCCGCTACAGATCCCGTGCGTATACCTGCCATCACAAAGCCAGTGACTGACACTCGTCGCTCCCAAGACTTGAACAACCTCAAAGCCTTCACAACCAAGTTCCTGGATCGGATCATTGCTTCCCAGGAAGATCTCCCCTTCGGGATTCGCTGCATTTTGAGCGAGCTCGGCCAGCAGCTCAGGGCAAAGTTCCCGGCCCAGGAAGCCGAAATCGATGCTGCTATCGGCCATGTGCTGTACTACCGCTTCATGAACCCTGCCATCTGGTGTGTATTTCTCGCGCGCGCTTGTCACGCAGAAGCTCATCGTGTCGGCAACCAGTGCTCCGGAAGCGTACGACGTGGTCACCGACGCGATCGAAATCAACCAACGCCGCAACCTCGCCGAGATCGGCAAGCTGCTTAACTGTGTGCAAAACGGCAGGCTTTCGGCGCAGGATACTACCCTGATCCCGCTGGAGCACTTTGTCAAGAACTGCGCTACCGAGTTCCGAAAGTTCCTGGCCGACAGTGAGTATTGTCCGTCGTTGCCCTTTTGCGCACTCTTGACGGATACTGGCAATCAAGTTCAAACTGTCGAGTCGGCCGAGAACCACTTCCAGATGGATGAGTACTTGGATCTCACGTCCAAGCCGACGATTGCCATCACTACCGGGGAGATTTACCAGGTGCACGCTATGCTCATTGAGAACATCGACGACCTAGTGCCGAACCGCAAGGATCCTCTGGCTGTTACATTGCAAGAGCTTGGCCCCGCTCCGGCGATTGGCAGCGCGGGTGACGCCGATCGGTCGAGGACTGTATCCCTTCCCTTGATCAACCGCCATTTGGTGCACTCTGCCGAAGGCAAGTCTAAAATCTCGGCAGCGACTGCACCGTTCTCACCGCCCATTCCGTCAGGAGTCGAGCTCACTCGTGTATGGGCAGAGACCAAGCGGATGATTGCTGACATTCTTGCGACAAACCGAGCAACCAACCTGGTCGAGCTGCTAGGGCGCCAAACCACCGCTGCTGACGAACAGCGTTTCCGTGATTGGCAGCGCAAGCGTGCCGAGCGAGGCGAAGGGAATGCGCAGGCTTTGTCGAGCCTCGACGACACCAAGAAGCGTGCGTTGGCGAACCTGGTCACTCTGGAGGCCGCAAAGAAATGCAGGCGTAGCAACAACTACCAAGACGTTGTGACCGCTATTGCGCGGGACATCGTGACCAAGACCCGTCGTCGGGCGCAGCTGCAGCAGGAGCTCGGCCGGGTCCGGCAGACAATCGGCGGCCTGCAACAACGGTCGCAGTACTTGCAGGAGCAGAAGCAGTCTTACAACGACTACATCGCTTCTTGCACTGCTCAGCTCTCGAACAACCGGCACCGTATGAAGAAGGCCCCGCTCTTCAGCAAGCAGTACTGGCATGTCAAGAACCTCGAGAAGTCGGGACGCATGCCCAAGTTTGGGTCCTACAAGTACACCGCCGAGGAGCTCCGCGTCAAGGGGGTTCTGGAGGGAGTGGAAGGCTACACGCCGAAACAGTGAGTGGATGGAGACACGGGCACGGCGCCGCTCTTACATTTGGACCGTGACAGGTACGGAGGCATGAGTCTGGTGATCAGCTCGAACCAGCCCGGGGTGTTCCTCATCGATTGCTCGTACATGGGTGTGAAGCTGGCGGAGCAGATGGAGCTCCGGATCGAGGAGCTGCTGCAGCAGCAAAACGAGGGCGTCCGTCAGATCACGCTCTTCGACGTCGCGAAAGTGAACGTGAATCTGCTGCTTTTCCTGATCAACAAGCGGTAGGACACGCCAAGAAGGTTCGTGTGGACAGGCACTGATTCACTTTCGCAGGTTCTTCGCATGATGAGCGAGTCATTCCAGGATATCGTGCATGATCATGTATTGTCTCGTTTCAATTGCTTGTAGATAGATGGTATTGGACAAAGAGTTCATTCATCATTCAGCCAGGCTTCAACGGCATCCCGATCCTCTTCCGTCGGTACCAACGAGGGATCCTTGCCCGACGCCAAAGGTGCCGGATCCCGTGTCCGTTCCACAGCGGTGACGATCTGCAGCATGTCGCTGTCAAGTGAACGGCGCAAAGGTCACTCCAGAGGTCAAGCACAGCAGAGGTGAGCAGCAAACCGTTCCATGACCGCGGCCCAGTTGCGCACGTCTCCCAGCTCCTGCAGTGGAAGCGCGGTCAGGTCTCGTCCCTCCCCTCCCCGCATCCCCTGACCTTCAAGGCATTGTCGAATTGGTCTACGAGGCTTAGCCAGTCCCTGCACTGTTTGTGGTACGCTGCCGCCGCGGCCTGGAACCGCTTTGCATCCGCTTCCAGGTCGCGCTCGTTCTTGAAGACTTGGGCCACTCTACCGATGGAATGAATTACTCTCTGGCGGACTCGACGTGATCTGTTCGGTTGCTTACCCCAAGTTGAGGCTGTCGAGGAGTGGTCCGTTCAAGAGGTCGATCGCCGCCTGGGCATCGCGTCGGTAGCGCTCTGGCAGGTCCGATCAGCTGGGCCTCGGGATCCGACGATCGCAGCATACCTATTCGAGTCCGGATAGCATTCTGCCGCGTCGCATGCTCCTTGCTCAGAGCAGAGAACATCAGGCCTGTCGGCGGGTTCGGCGCGTGAGAGCTCTCACACCTGATCGTTCGAGGCTTGAGTCGTCGCGATGGCGAATCCTCCGCGACCGGTCGTGTTCTTCGACATTACTATTGGCGGCGAGAAGGCGGGGAGGATAAAGATGGAGCTCTTCAGCGACACGGTGCCGAAGACGGCCGAGAAGTGAGCGTTGTGCTTCCGACTCACACTTATGGCCCGCTAACCCATCTTCCAGCTTCCGGCAGTTGTGTACCGGCGAGTTCAAGTACGTTTCATGATAGTTCTGGTCACGGACGCTTCATCTGACTTGGGTCTTTAGGCGGAACGGCGTGCCCCAGGGCTACAAGGGGGCGACATTTCACCGGGTCATCAAAGGTCCGGGACTCGGCTGCCACACTCCAGCTTCGAGGATTACATGGTTCATGCCGCGCAGACTTCATGTGTCAGGGAGGGGACTTCTTGAAGGGCGACGGAACTGGCTCCATGAGCATCTACGGAGATCGTTTCGAGGACGAGAACTTTGAGCTGAAGCACACGGGCCCCGGCCTTCTGTCAATGGCAAGCGGGCGCTGTGTTCATCGTCTGACGGCCACTGACCCTTCTTCAAGGCCAACTCGGGACCCCACACAAACGGTTGTCAGGTTGGTGGGATCGGACAGGCGTGCCATCCAGAGCATAACCTGTCCGTCGGAACACTTAAAGTTCTTTATCACGTGCGCCAAGACCGATTTCCTGGATGGGAAGCACGTCGTTTTCGTAGGTGCTACCTCGACTCCCTACACTTCCTTGGGGCTCAACCCTTTGTCGTTCAGGGCCGTTTGGTCGACGGCCTCCTAACCCTTCGGAAAATTGAGAACGTGCCGACAGGACCGAACAATCGACCAAAGATACCGGTCGTCATAGCAGAGTGTGGCGAGCTCTAGTCTCTAGTCTCTACTTCTGGCTAATTCTTGGACTCGCCGAGCTACCCGCTGTGACACGTTGAGGGAGGGGTCCAGCGGCTGCAGCCCGTCTGCTCCAGCCATGGAACGTGACGCAATACCCATGTACGAATGCAAGAGATCTGGATAGAAGATAAGAGACGGCCGTGCTGGAACTGGGTGCTTTCTTGCCTGGTGGTATTCCCGGTGTCTTCCCGTAACCTCCGTACGGCGTCTGCGTTTCCCACAAAAAGGATTCGTTGGCGTCCTTGTTGATCAGGTCCAAGTGGCCGAGAATCTTGTGTCGTGCAAATCAGGATGACGGGGCGCACAGAATCGTGGAGCCCGATCCTACCGCCAGGGTAGCTCCGACCCAGAATGAATAGCAGGTGTCGTCCACCTTGTTCGTTCGACCATGGAAGCCTTTCTCCTGCTGCAGCACACACCACTGCAACAACTTGCTCTTTGCCGACGCCAACACGTCCAGCCGCTGCATCAGAGCCAAGGATGCCACTGCACAGAAGGTCGATCCGGCATGGCCCTCCTCATTTGGCCTCTGACCGAATGCGGCCTGGTAAGACTGAAAGAATGGGATCAATTAGGCAAGTCACGATTCGACATTAGCGAGCCATGTCGCACCTGACTGGCGAGGATGAAGCGCTCGACACTCTCGCGATCGACACCGCTCCAATCGTTGAGCATAGCGCTGACAGCACACGCACAGTACACGAAACGCATGTCGCACTCGTTACTGCCTTCGTAGGGTGCAAAGCTTTTCGACCTTCAGTCGCAAGACACGCGTTGGTCCGTTGTCCCCACCTTCCGTCCGGATTCTGAAGATGCGCTAACCCTTTCGCGATCGCACGACGGTCGACCCGTGACAAGTCATCGCCAAGGATCAGGAGGATCTGGAGCGCATTGTACGTCATCGTGACGTGGCCGACATCGTAGCGATTTCGTGTCCGGGGCTTGGCGGAACGGGCCCAAGACGTCAAGGTGTGCCGTGTCCAAGGTGCCCTGGGACCTTACCGAGCCGCCGTCGCCAAGGAAAGGAGCACCCCGGAAGCCGCAACCAACGCAATCTGCATAGCCGCCCGATGAGAGCCGGGGCAAACCCCGCATGGAGATTTGGCGCACCATCGTCGGCAGATTCCGGCAGGATCTGCTGCGAATAAACCCAGCGGATGATCCCCGCCTTCTCGGACTCCGAGAATGAGGAAATGCAGTCCAAGAGATCCAATGCGGCCAGAGCGAAGAAGAGCAACGTCATCCTTGTGGTCGGGTTGGCATAGGGTCGGGGTCGGTGACGGGCAGCGCGTACCTAGTTGTGTCTGCCCCGGTGTACTGGTGCGGAAGCGTCCTAACGCATCGCATGAAATAGGCTTTGTGTCTCGCATGATCCGCGGCCATTGATACGCGCTTCTCGTCAGCAGAGGGCGGCGGTCAGGCAGGTGGGTTGGGCGGCGGCACGCGCGTAATCTCAGAGCAAGTTCACGGTCACTTTCCCGGCGCGGCTAGCACCTCTCTCCCGGACCTGTTGCTTCTCCTCCTCACTTGAGGAAAGCGTGGCTCGCGATGGTGCGATTCGTGGGCATGGTGGTGGGGACGGCGATGCAGAAGACGGCAAAGGTCCGGGTCGCACACCAGAGGCTGCATCCCATCGTGAAGAAGGCGGGTACCGTCCTGTTCGACGCAGTGTCGCGGAGACTGAAGCAGCCTTCGTTTCAGGTGGTGACGAAGCACAAGAACTTCCTCTGCCACGACGAGACCGAGCGATGCGTCGTCGGAGACGAGGTCGTGATCGAGTCGTGCCAGCGCGTTTCGAAGCGGAAGCACTTCGTTGTTGTGGACATTGTCACGCCCGCTGCCCGGTATACGGACGAGGAGGGCGTGACCTATTCCGCGCTGACGGCGCCGGAGCGGTCCTCGGACCGGGACTTCAAAACTTCGGAGGGGTGGCGCTTGTGGCAGAAGAACGCGGAGAAGTGATTGTGGCTGTATTGCGGGCTCTATACCTATCCAATTGTCAGCATCGCGCTGGACTCTCCGGCCCCGGCGGCGTCCGCGTGCGGCACGGCGTGGGTAGTCTGGGCAGACTGCGCGATGAGGTCGCCATATTGGCGACGCAGCGCAACCCTGAACGTGGTAGGAAGAATGTCAGAGGGGCTCTCACAGCAAAGCACGCGGAACCGACTTTTCAGCGAACAGCAGCTGCCGCTGCCGTTCGAGCTCCCGACGCTCGTTGTCCAGCATGCTCTCCATCTCCTCGAAGTGCTTCATCTTGACCTCGAGCTTCCGGAGCTGCAGTTCAATGGCCGTGTTGACCAAGCGCTGCATCTCTCGTTCCTCATAGTCGGCCAGAACCTTGGCCTTTGCGGCCGCAGCACCCAGGGCGACGCCCGCAGCCTTCTGCACCGCCTCCGTACCGAACGCAGGCTTGTCCTCGCCGTTGGCTTTGGGTTCCCCGGGCTTCGTCGCAACGTCGATGACCATCTGGTCGCCA
This sequence comes from Hyaloraphidium curvatum, assembly GCA_025558095.1. NCBI lineage: Eukaryota > Fungi > Monoblepharomycota > Hyaloraphidiomycetes > Hyaloraphidiales > Hyaloraphidiaceae > Hyaloraphidium > Hyaloraphidium curvatum. The sequence goes on along the minus strand of JAIVFI010000031.1, from coordinate 278,523 downwards.
TTGTCTGCCGCTTCCGCCCCCTGGCTCAGCTCCTTCAGAGCCGCCTGGGCGGCCGCGCTGGCCACTCCGGGGTTCACCACGCTCGCGAGGAAGGCCACGAGCGACATGACGGGGTTGTCGGCCTGCGAAAAGGGGATCCTCTGGTGCTGGAGGGGTCCCAGCGACTCCTGCTTCGTCCCCAGGTACGGATCCTCGATCGGCAGCTTGAGGAACTTGAGGATGCACTGTTCCCGGGTACGAGTAGCCACGTGCTCGGCCACGAGATCCCAGTTGTCATCGAACATCTCCAGCCCCTCGAGGAGCAGCAGCGTCTCCTGGTCGCTCCACGTGTCCTCCACGAGGCTGCCGGGGGAAGTGTCCATACGAACAAAGTCTCCGCTGAACATGGTCGATGGGAAGCGCCCCTCGAAATAGCAGTTGGGGCAAATTTCATAGCTCCGCGCCTTCACGCTGTGGTATCGCTGCTTGGTGCAGTCTACGCCGCAAGTGGCGCAGTTGTAGCGCGTCGACGCCTCCGTCGCACTGTCCTTGGTCTCGGACGGCTCCGGAGATTTGGCTTTCGCATCGTCGGCAACCCCTTCCTTGCTGTCCTCGTAGACATCCTTCCGCAGGGGCAGGTTGGTCGGGAGCTGGGCTGCCTTGCCAGCCGCGGGCAGATTGGTGCTGGGGATCGAGGTTTTGGGAACGGCGACAGCCGTTGGCGCATTGGGCTGGAAAGGAACGAGCCCCTTTGGCGTGTCGGCAGTGACCCGGAAGTGCCCGGTGAAGGCTGGGCCAAAGGTCGATGGCCTCGCATCGGGATCGACCTGCACGCGGAGCAGGGAGAGTGAGCACTCAGAAACGGCGGGTGCGACACCAAGCGAACCTGGTAGTTGATGAGGCCCCACTGCTCCAGGAAAGCGTGGACGCGGATGATCGCGCACACGTCCCCCGCGAGGCACCTCCGGCAGGCGGTGACGGTGAGGTACTGGGATGGGTTCAGGCGGTACGAGTTGATCATGAAGTCGCGGTAGTCCTTGTAGACCGTGGGTGTTTTGCTGCGGTTGCGGTTGTTGAAGAACTCGGGCAGCGCCTTCTTCTCCGTGTCGTGGATCTTGCTGAAGTCGAACCAGGCGGCGTAAGAGGGTATGATAATCTCGTGGGTCTGCTGCGGGAGGCGCTTGATCGCCTCCGACGCGGAGATGGTCTTGTTGGCGAGGGAGCCGTCGTCAAAAACCACCGTTTGCGTGACGCGGGGCTCGTCGCTCCCGCCCTGCCCATCTCCCCTCTGCCCCGACCCGTCGTGGTCGTCCCCTCCCGCCTCGTCTTCGTCCCCTTCGACCGGCGTCATGCCCATGATCTTGCCGTCGGGCAACGGCTGCAGCTCATGCGCCCTTTTCGTGGAAGTGTTCTGGGTAGCCTCGTCCAGGTCCACCTGCTGGACGGCCGGCACCGTCTCGTCCTCCGCGACGGCCAGCCGCAGCCGCTTGGCCGCGCTCTCCTCGACGTCCGCGGCGTCGTCCGTCTCCATGGCGTCCCGGCCGTCAAAGTCCCGCTTGGTCGCGTCGCCGTCTGCGAGCTGCGTTAGCAATCCAGTCGAGGCTCGCAAGAGGAACGCCCACCAAAATCCATGACCCGGACTCGTCCGTCCCCGCCGCACCTGCCGGCACAACACTTGCGCCTTTAGCGGCAACACAAAGCACGCCGCAACCTGTCCAGGCGCAGGGACGCGGAGTAAGTCGGTCGCCGGCCGCGGCCTTTCTGCTTGGCGAAGGGGTTTTCGCACCCCGCGCTCTTTCAGCGGCCCCACGACCCAAATGGCTATTGACAGCCTCGGCTTCCCTGTTCGACGGCCGTCTGCCGAGAAGCCCTTTCCGTGGGATGGCCTCTTTTCGTGGGCTCCGACGATGGACGTGTTTGCCGTGTCGGGAACCAATGAAGTGGTCTGCATGCGGCTGCTTTCGTGGGAACGTGTATGGCGGGTTTCGACGGCCGACTGGGGCGGGACCGTGACCTCATTTGCCTGGAGACCCGATGGTGCGTTTGCTGGCACGCGTCGGGGATGCGACGTGCTCTGAACAGGCACCAGGAAGAGGTCTTGCTGTCGGATGCTCGGACGGCTCTGTGCGACTGCTCGATCTGGAGACGTCGGACGTGCTTTTCAAGTTCAAGGTCCAGGATTCAGATTCCATGGATATTGATGCGCCGGGAGGCGCGGTCGTGTCGATGTCTTGGCAGGAGGACAAGCGTGCCGCAGCCAACCCTTCCTCCGTCCTCTTCCGAGGTTCTGGGGACTTCCTGGGCTCTCTTCCTGCTCTTGCACCGCTTTCGCACCAGCGTGTCAGGTACAACATCTCTGGTCTATTCCAGGTTCTGAGGCATGACAGGCATCCTGCAGCTCCACCGTATTCAAGTCGGAGTCCACCACTTTCATGCCCACGGAATCGGAGGATTCGGCAACTGGTCTCAAGATGAATCTCTTGGTCGTCGCAACAGCTAGCGGCGCTTTACATAGCAGGGTCTATGGCACTTTACCAATCGGCCAGGGAAGGCTGGGGATGGCAGTCGTGGGTTGCGATGCACAATCCCCAGCGATGCTTGCCGACCGCTTCCTTCAGGCGCTATCGCGGAGGGTAGATGTCTCCTCCGATCTTGCCTTCGTCTGGGTTACGTCCGAGTACGAGATCGGTGACGGAAAGCCGGGCCGTTCTGTCGTTCTCGACGTCGCGCCCACCGGGCTCGATGCAGCCAAGAAAACCGAGCTGCTGGCCGTGGCCGACAAGACAGAGACGTTGAACAACCTGCTTCGCTACATTGACTCGGTCGTGAAGATCGCCGCGGAGGAACACGGAAAGATGGCAGATACGACGAACGGCTACTGGAAGAAGTTTGACGAGGTGCTCTACGATCACGGCGGTGCGTGTGCTCCTTGATTGCTGGCTTGTGATGCCAATCGTACCGCAGCTTCGACGAATCCAACGAAGGAGCTCAAGCACCTCATGGCAACGGGAAAGCGGACCGAGAGCATCGAACTGTTCCTCACGCAGCACGTTGGGGACCGGGTAGGCCTATCCCAGCGCATTCGCGCTCCGGTCGCTCATTTGCCCACAGGGGATCCGGATTTGGGAGAAAGCGGTCGAGCAGGCGTCATCGAGCATCAAGACGCACGTTGTCGAGTTCCTTCGCCCGGCTTGCGAACGCCTCTACGCAGCTCTTTCGGAGCTGGCATCGATTGCCGGCTGGTACGAACCATCCAAAGTGCCACCGCTCCAAAGTCGTGACTTATTGTTTGCAGGAAGCGCACTTTCGGGCGCCTGAAGATTGATGTGTCAGACATCCGGAAGCTGTCTGATCTTTGTTCACGCATGCTCTTTGCCTGCCAAACACTTGCTTTGGCGCTCGAACAGTCTTCCATGGGGCTTTTACAACTCATTCGGTGGCTGAAGACGGGTAAGCTGGCTCTGCGAATCGCTCAGCAAAGGTTCATGGTGCTCTGTCCTTCAGTTCTGGACGACACGGTGGAGCAACGGGAAGGAAGCCGCGAAGTGTGCGACTCGAACGCTGTTTCGAGCTACCTGGACAATTTTTTGCAGTCCGACGACGTGGCCCGGCTGCTGGACGAGAGCGACGAGGACAGCCTGGTCCAGATTGCACGCGGACTGCAGGAGCACGTGGCTGCAGCTTTTAGCCCCAGCAACCGCAATCAGAACGGCATGACGACCGTTGTTGGCACTTGCACGATCCTGGACGAGTCAGTGCCGGCAGGCGCGGGGCCTCGACGAAATGCGTGGGCTGCGTCGTTCACGGACAAGGTGACTTCCTGTCGCACAAAGGTTCCGGGACGATCTGGATTGATTCGCGTGACCAGAATGACATGCTCGTGGCTACAATGGGATCCACTGACGAGCCGACCCGAGGTGCGTTCTGTCGCCTGGCCAGTTGCCTCGCTTGACTGACTGGTACTGCAAAGCAACCATGTTCCGAATATCCCTACGCCCCAAATCGGCGCCCGCTCTGGCGGTGGAACAGGCCTCCATTTCCGTACAGGCTCTGGAATCGAACATGCCCTGGAAAGGAACGACGGACTGCTCGGGCTTCTGGTTCTATGGATCGGCGATGATGTGTCTCGCGCTGCGCAACCGCGACGGGGACAGGGAGCAGGACGAGCTCCTCGCGTGCGCCTCGGTGGACAATGCCGCCTTCGAGCCGCTGCCTCCTGCAAGCATAGGCACGGGAACTCCGCTGTTCCAACTCGCCGCCGCCAACGCGACGCCGGAATCCGTGCTTGACATCCGGTTCGCCGTCAAGGACTGCGGCAGCGCCACGCTGCAACCGAACCCGTCCAGAGGATTGCTGGGCATCGTGAGCGTGGAGCGGCAGGCGTTCTGCTTCCTAGACGTCGAGGATTGGGAGGACGACGGCGCCGAATCCATGTGACGAGGGCCATCGTGTTCATCGGCGGTCACACCGCGTCACTCGCTCGCGTACTTGCCCCGGATGTCCTTCCATTGACGCTGAAGCGGAGCCACATGAGCAGCGGTCTCGGGGACGGCGCAAGCCGAACTTACCCCCTTGTTCACATCGTCCCAGACCTTGTCCGACAGGTTGTCGAACCCGACCTCGAACAGGAAGGCTCCCGCGAAAATGGCACCGTAGTAGACGGCATTCCGCCTCATGAACGTGTTGTAGATGGTCCGCGCTAGGTGAGGGACGGGGTGGCGGTCGAGCGCCGGCGTGGCGCCGGGTACCCGCAGAGCCCGCTCAGCAACCCGGAGCCAACCGCCGCGTGCAACAGCAGGAAACACACATAGAGACATCTCGGCAACGGTCGCTGCGGGCCCAGGAGCGCGGGGATGGCGCGGAGGAACCGAGGACAGGCGAGGTCGGACGACTACACGAAAACTCTAAGCCCCACGACAAGAAGAGCCCCCGCGGCCCGGAAAGTCGCGGGACGCTGCGATTCAAGAGCCTGGCCGCCTACTTGGAGATCGCAAGCTTTGGATGGTCTCATATCCACATCAGACGCCAGGTCGTTCGTCCCCTTTCTTCCTCCCGTGCATAGACTCGACGACCTTCAACGCCTCGATCTTCAGCTTCACGTCCTGCTGCACCGACTGCCGGATCATTTCCGACACCTTCGACGCGCGTTCCGCGGCGAGCTTGCTGCACCGCAGCAGCGTGGAGAGTTCCGAGGGCAGGCCGCCCGACTTTGCGATCGTGCAGATCTCGCGGTGGGCGTTCATGCACACCATGAGCTCGCCGGACTGCACCCGCGATTCGGCGACAGTCGGGTCCACCAGCACCGTCCCGACGCCGCGGAAGAGCGAGAAGGTCGTGCAGATCGGGGTGAAGTGAACCGACAGCGGCAAGGGCGTCCGCTCCTGCATACCGTGCTGGAAATCGGAAGGACGTGTCAGTCACGGAGATCGAAAAGAAAGAAAGCAGGAGTAGCTCACCACCACGACCTCGCCGTCGACGACGGTCACGTCCGGTCTCCGGAAGTGCATGAGCGCCACCAAAGCCGCCGTGCACACGGCATCGACAAGATTACCCTCGTTGCTGATCACCTGGGCCGTGACGCGGATCCCCCACACCTGCCGGACGTGTTGTGAGGGAACCGGGACACAGAAACCCCGTGTCGCGCCCCACATTGGCTCCAGCAACGATGCACAAGCCCTCCGTGTCGACAGCGCGGCTCCTTTTCAAACATCGTTCAAGCATCCTGTTGAGAAGCATCTCCTCCTCCGAGATTCGGCCCCGGTCGCGCTTCCCCGTCGAGATCGGCGACACCTCCGCGCTGAACATCAGCTGGCCATCCCCCGGCGATTCTGGGTATGGCCGGATGATCTCCGCCGTGACCGTCGCCAGCACACGGGTGTCACCGAGGCTCAGCTCCACGGATCCGAAGTCCGGGCCGTACGAGAGCGACAGCGGCCTCGCGGCGTCCGGGGCGCGCCCGTCCAGCCGGTACCCTTCCTTGAGGGCCTGCAGGAGGAATGTCCGTTCATTGTTGGAGATGTCCAGGTCCCGCCCGCCCCGCGACATTGCGGGAACGCGTCTGCTATTCTCGGCTATGCGCGCCGCGCGCGTCGTTGTTCGTCGATATCTTCTCAGCTGTTGAGAAGAGACCCCGCGTAGTATCGGCCGGACCCCGCTGCCGCCGCGCGTGGGCCGTCGGATCGGTCAGCGCGACGGGAGGGGGCGCCGGAAGCACATGGAGCCGCTGGAGGTCCCGGACACGTGCGGGCCAAGGGAGACCGCGTCGGCCGGCGCGGCAGTGCCCGCGCCGTCTCCCAGCGCGACGGAGGCGCGGCCCGACGAGCAGGACGATGATGCGGCCGCGGAGGATGCCCCGTCTGCACCGGATGAGCCGTCGACGGCCGTCGAGGCGGAGAACGGGGCCGGACCCCCGGTCGAGGCCGCTCCCCCCGACCTCGACCCCGCGCTTCGATCGGACGGGACACGACCGGCGGAAACGAGTGACGGCACATCCTCGCTGTCCGCCTCTTCGAATCCACCAGCGGCCGCTCCGAGCCCGCCGCCGCAGGCCTCGGACCAGGCGGCCAAACCTGTGCCTTCGGCTGCTTCGGAACCGGGCAAGCAGCCTGTAGTGACACCCGTGGCCTCGGATGATAAGCGGGACTCCGTTCGGTTCAACTACGCGAGCTCGGATTGCGGGGCGAGCATTGTGGGAACCAACAGGGAGGCGTCGCACGCGTCGGCGATCCTCAGCTCCAGCCGGGACTCGTACATGCTGAACAAATGCGCCGCGGCGGACAAGCATGTCATCGTGGAGCTGTGCGAGGACGTCTTGGTGGACGCGCTCGCGGTCGCGAACTTTGAGATCTTCAGCTCGAATCTGAAGGACTTCAACGTGCTAGTCCGCGCACGGCCGGCCGAGGGGTGGAAGCTCCTGGGGACCTTCCGCGCGGCCAACACTCGGGACGTGCAGCTCTTCCGGGTCCCGGATCCGAAGCTGTGGGCGAGGTTCGTCAGGCTGGACGTCGTTTCCTTCTACGGGAGGGAACTCTTCTGCCCCATCAGCTTGCTGCGGGTCCACGGGCGGACTATGCTCGACGAGCTGAAGGAAGAGGAGGCCAAAAAGGCCTCGGATCCATCGCCGAGTCCCGATTTCGAAGAGATGGACCAGCTGCTGCTCACCGATCTCCCGGACCTGGACGAAGCGGGAATGTCCTGGACCGGTTCCAGCAGACGAGAACAGGCCGCGGTGCAGCGTTACAGCGATCGGATTGATTACGGGACCCTGGATGCGACGGAGACGGAAGCTCAGCGCGATTTTCTGAAGCTCTTTCACCGCCACTTTTCGCCGAAAGCGCCGCCCGCGGAAGGCGAGACGCCAACGCCCGCTGCCGACCCGCCGCCGACGGACAGCGTGTTCCGATCGATGTGGAAGCGTCTCTCCGCGGCGGAACGGAACATCACCTCCACGTCCCGCTACCTGCAGGAGGAGGTGCAGGTCGTTAACCGCATCTTTGGTCTGGTCTTCCGCCGCCTGAGCAACATAACCCGCACGCTTCAAATGGTATCTTCGGATGCGTGTTCCTGCTTCGGCTAAGCTGCTAACTGCTGCCGTCAGAATGACCGCAGGGGTCCCGACCGGTTCCTCCTGCGCAACTTCGGAGAGAAGCTCGGCGCGGACGTCACGGACGACTTTCTCCGTCAGAAGCTGAGTGGATTGGAGCAGGAGGTGCAGAGGATCTCTTTGCAGGTTCGCCAGCGCTGGTATCGGCGCACGTACCTGAGTAACGCTCCCGCCCCGCAGCTCATGTTCTTCCAGTTGCTTGTGGCCCTCATCTGTCTGGGTTGCGTCGCCTGGTGGCTCATCGATCGCGTTCCGAAGCGAGAAAAGGCTGTATATCGAGATCGGAAAGCGAAAAGGCCGTGAGGCTCCCTCGGCCGGATCATCGGCTCCTCGTCCCCTCCAAAAAAGAGTCTCTTTTTTCCCAACCGTGACTTCCGTCACCAGGTCACCTCCGCAGACAACAGCGTTTCTAGAAAGGTCTCGACGGCAGGGGACGCTGCGTGGGGTCGCGACGGCAGGGGACGCCGCGTGGACCGTAACCGGCCCGTCCCGTTGGGCAAGATGCAACATCCGGGCCACCCGTCGGCCGCCATGTTCGCCGGCCCGATCCACGGCTCCGGCAACATGGGCTACGCCTTTCAACCGGACCAGATGGCGAGGCCCTACGCGCCGCCGCCGTACGACTTTGCCTATGGCGGGCGGCCCGGAGCTTCGACAACGCATGTCATCCCCCGGCCGCCGGTACATCCCGGACCGCCGACGCAGCACCAGCAGCACCAGCAGCATCACCCTGCCATGGGCGCTCCGCACATGGGCCAACATCGGCAGCTTCTCCCGAACATGGGCCCTCCCCCAAACCCCCCAAACACGCACGCTGTCCAGCCGGCCCAAATCAACGTCTACCAACACCACCCGAATCTGCGAGTCGTGCCCGCACATCAGCTTTCGCCTCCTCCTGTGGAGACTACCGGGGACGTGGACATGAGTCAATTTGTGCCGCCGACGTCGGTTTTCGTAGCTCGAGCCCCGAAGCCTTACCAATGTTGGTTTGAACCCCTGCTTCGTCGTGCGAATCGCGCCTGACCCCGCGCAGGTGCTTCTCCGGGCTGCGACAAGAAGTACAAGCTGCTGACGGGGATCATCAACCACCACTACGAGCAGCACCGGCAGCCCATGAAGGGCGACGACCCCGAGAAGCTGTTCAAGTGCCAGATCGGGGCGTGCCAAATGGGCTACAAGCAAGCCGGCGGGCTCGCTTACCACATAGAGCGCGCACACGCTGGCCTGAAGAGGGTGCCGAACCCGCATCCCAAGTCCACGCTGCCGGAGGACAAGCCTTACGTCTGCACGGAGCCTGAATGCGGGAAGCGGTGCGTTTCGCGAGTCGCCCCCGGGACACTCGTTCTAACCAGCAGCACTGAATCCAGCTACAAGAGCAGCAACGGTTTGGCCTATCACAGGGACAAACAGCACCCTACGAAATCAGCCCCATCGGCGCCCGCGGGGAAGCCTTTGGCTTGTCCAGGTGAGCCGACACACGGTCCCTGAAGAGTTTTTCGCACATTCTGACCCTGTGTTCTCAGCGGACTGTGGTCGATACTTCAGCGACGTTGCTTCGGCGATCTACCACTGCAACGTCGAGCATTCGGCGGCAATTTTCGGGACTGACCTTCCTCTGTCTTTGCCGGTTTGAGCGGGTCGCAGGCTAGTTTCTCTTTGGCATGGGCCGTCTAGATTTTACATCTTTGTACACGGTTGGTGTGATATCAGGTTTTGCCACCCTCAAGCGGCGGTTGTGCCGACTTGTCATCCGGCTTCTTGATTTCTCGCCGCTGAATGACCTTATCGATCAAGCCAAACTCCTTCGCCTCCTCGGGCGACATGAATTTGTCGCGGTCAAGGGCGTTTTCTGGACCAGGAGAATTAGCGACCGGCATACGACTCGGGCACATCACCCACCGATCGTCTTGGCATCCTGTCCAGTATGCGTGACGTACAGCTGGTTTATGCGATCCCGCATGGCGAGGATCTCTTTGGCGTGAATAGCAATGTCCGCGGCTTGCCCGTGTGCACCACCGCTGCGCCCGAAAACTTAGCTCGGACTGATCCGGAAAACTAAGCTCGGCTCACCTGGGCTGGTGTACCATTATCCGCGAATTCGGCAGTGCTGTCCGCTGTCCTGGTGCTCCGGCTGTTAGGAGCAAGGAACCCATGGAACATGCTTGGCCGATGCAGACGGTGCTGACGGGGCTCTGAATGTATTGCATCTGCGAGCGCATGTTTAGCGTCCGGCGGTCTTGCATATGGGAGAAGTGCCCACAGTGTCGTAGATTGCCTGCCAAGAGGAAAGGGCATGGAGTTAGACCCGTGGGGCGCCCACATCTCAGTGACCCACCAAGCCCGCGGTCACGACTCCTCCGGGAGAATTGATGTACATGCTAATGTTCTTCTCCGGGTTGTCCGACTCGAGGTAAAGGAGTTGGGCGACGATGATCGAAGACATCGTGTCGTTGATCTGCAATCGGTTCATTCAATGAACAACGGTGGGTAGTGAGGCAATCTGCCCACTTCTCCGTAAAGCATGATGATCCTCTCCTTTAACAACCGCGACCAGATGTCCCAGATCTTCTCCCCGCGAGGCTGTGGCACGGACCAGTATCGGTGGCGATCTCCCGTGCGAAGGGTCGCGGGATCGCACCGAAGACTCCGTCACGTAAGGAATGTAGTACTGCATCTGCTCCGCCAATTGTCGCTCGGCCGGTTTGAGGCCGAAAGGCACCGAAGAAAGGCATCTTCGCGGCCGCCTGTCCGTTGACAGGGCAGGGAGCGCGACGCGTCCCACCAACGCGCTGCCCAACGGGCTCGCCCTCCGGGCAAATGCCCTCGATGGCAGAGATCCCGCCAAGCCTAATCGTAGCGGTGTCGTGGCGCACATGGCCGCTGTAGCCATGGAGTCCGGGGGGGCGCGAAAGGTGTGATCTAGCTCGTCCGGCGGGGTCGTTCATCGCCGCAACTGCCGAAAAGGACCCCCCGGCCTACTTCCCCGCCATCGCGTGCTCCCGACACGATGTGGGCAGGGGACGCGTCCGACGCCATCGTCGTTTCGCTTATCCGTTTAATTCCTCCCTCTCCCCTCGGACTGGGGCCGCCGCTCGTTTTCTACCCAGGGCGTCCGCGGCCGTCCAGCTTATAAACCCGAAGGCCGAGGTCGCCCGGCGCGGCCAGGCCCTTCAGCTCAACATCAATGCCGCGCTGGGCTTGCAGGACGTGCTCAAGACGAACCTTGGGCCTCGGGGAACGATCAAGATGTGAGGGGGCGAAACGAAAGGGGTGGAAGGTTTCTCATTGCTACTCCCGGCGGGACTCGGTTCGGCGCAGGCTCGTCAGCGGTGCGGGTGATATCAAGCTCACGAAGGACGGGAAGGTGCTCCTGAGCGAGATGGTGCGGCCCCCGGTTGCGCGGAAGGTCCCAACTCACACCGGCGACGCCCACCCCGGCAAACCCTGGGCCCGTGTCCCGTCTAGCAAATCCAAAATCCGACGGCCGCGATGATTGCGCGCGCGGCAACGGCGCAGGATGAGATCACGGGGGACGGGACCACGTCGAACGTTCTCATCATCGGCGAGCTGCTGAAGCAGTCGGAGCGCTACATCTCCGAGGGCCTGCACCCGCGGATAATCACCGAGGGCTTTGACATCGCCAAGAAGGAGGCCCTCAACGTGCGTTTCCCTGCGCGCGGGGGCTGCCGGCGCCGAATTGATCTTTGTGACGCCCCCAGTTTCTTGACTCTGCCAAAGTGGCCAGCAAGAACGTCCTGGACCGGGAAACCCTCCTCTCCGTTGCTCGCACCTCTCTCCGGACCAAGGTCCGCCAGGAGCTGGCCGATACCCTCACCGAGGCCGTCGTCGACGCGGTCCTGGCGATCCGCCAGGAGGGCGAGCCCATCGACCTGCACATGGTCGAGATCATGAAGATGCAGCACCGCAGCGACACGGACACGCGGCTCATCCGCGGGCTCGTGCTGGACCACGGCGCGAGGCACCCGGATATGGCGAAGCGGGTGGAGGACGCCTACATCCTGACGCTGAACGTTTCGTTGGAGTACGAGAAGAGGTGCGTCAGACTCGTCCCCTTGCTCCCGACCACCACTCACGCGAGCGCACATCTCCTAGTGAGATCAACTCTGGTTTCTTCTACAGCAGCGCCGAGGAGCGCGAGAAGCTCGTCGCTTCGGAGCGAAAGCACGTGGACGCCAAGGTGGCCAAGATCGTCGAGTTCAAAAAGGCCGTCGTCGGAGACAGCAAGAAGGGCTTCGTCATCATCAACCAGAAGGGCGTCGACCCGCTCAGCCTCGACATCCTGCAAAAGAACAACATCGTGGCGCTGCGGAGAGCGAAGCGCCGCAACATGGAACGGTGGGCGCGCTTCTCCCGTGCGATATTACACGGAACTTATGCCTTGTTCATCCAGCCTGCAGCTCTGCTGTGGTGGCGTCGCCCAGAACTCGGTGGACGACCTGAGCCCCAGCGTCCTCGGGCACGCTGGCCTCGTCTACGAGCAGACCCTGGGCGAGGAAAAGTACACCTTTGTCGAGGACGTCGAGAACCCCAAGAGCGTGACCATCCTTATCAAGGGTCTGTTGGCTCGCATTGGCTCGTGGACGCGGTTCTCACTCTGCGGACTCCAGGGCCCAACTCCTTCACCCTGAACCAGATCAACGACGCCGTCCGGGACGGCCTCCGCGCCGTCAAGAACGCGATCGAGGACGCGTGCGTTGTGCCCGGCGCCGGGGCCTTCTTCGTGGCCCTGTACAAGCACCTGATGAAGTTCAAGGAAACCGTGGCCGGCAAGGCCAAGATGGGCGTGGCCGCGTTCGCCGAGGCCATGCTCATCATCCCCAAGACCCTGGCGACGAACGGCGGGTACGACGCGCAGGACGTGATCGTCAAGCTCGAGGTGGGCTTCCCCGCCTGCTCGGGCCCTCGTCGTTGCTGACGCTCCGAGCAGGAGGAGACGACTGACGAGCACATGGTCGGCGTGGACCTCAAGACGGGCGAGCCGCTGGACCCCGTCAGCGAGGGCATCTTCGACAACTACCGCGTGCTGCGCGCCATCCTGCACTCGTCGTCCGTCATCGGGAGCAACCTGCTGCTGGTGGACGAGGTACTGCGCGCCGGGCGGAGCTGTGGGTTTCTCCGTATGCTGTCCATCGGATCTCCATGCTCATTCCGATCCCATCGATCGCTGCAGCGCTCAAGCAGGGTGCCGAGTAACGCAGGTGACCATAGATCGATTCCATACCCAACTTGGTATCGTATGTACAGCGGACAAAAGATATCAATTCCTCGCCTTGCCTCATTTCCGGCCCTTTTGCCGCTTGGCGGTGCATTGCGGGCAGTACCACTTCGCCTTTGTCCGCAGCGGCGCGGTGAGGCCGACGCACTCGTAGTGGAACCACTCGATCTCGCACTGCGACCAATAGATCAGCTCCTGCAGAAAGCGAGCGGCCAGCGGATGGTCACCTCCTCGTCGTCGCACGCGATCATCTCGCCGAACGACACCCTCCCGCACAGGCAGTACGTCGGCTCGTTGGGGTCGATGGGGATCTCCTGCACCTCGCTCCTGTAGGGCGACAGCTCGACGAGGTCGCTCGCGGCCTTTGCCGACGCGGTCTTTTTGACCTTGCGCTTGACGTCGTCCTTGTGGATCTTGCGGCCCGCCGCCGACACCTTGCCGGAGCCGATCTCGGGGGAGGCGCGGTTCAGGTTGCGGTCGGCCATGCGGATCTTTTTGTTCGGGGTCGGGATGATCTCGTTCACTGGGTGGTTGGGAGGGGGAACTTCAGCGCCAGATCCCCGGCACAGGGCAGCAGCTCGCCCACTGTCTTTCCGCTTCCTGCCCGGGTCCTCGTACTGCTGCTGCTGGTCCCTGTACGTATCCCGGTACGCCTTCTCGTGCACCGGCCGCTGCGCGGCTGCGGGACCCCGCGGCTGCACCATCATCTCCTCGTCGTAGCGCGCCAGGTCCTCGTCCATGCGGCGGATGTGCCTGTCGACCATCTCGTAGGTCTGCGAAGCCAGGGCGACCTTCTCCTCGCCGTGCCGCAGGGCGTCCTTGAAGGTCGCGGCCAGCCGCTGCAGCCATTCCGTGCGCTCCGGCTTGTCCATTGCCGCGACCTTCTCGAGGAAGCAGTCCGTGTCGCTGCGCACGCGGGCCACGGCGTCGGCTGCCAGCGCGTCCAGCTCCTTTATCAGCGTGAAGTTGCGTGCGAGCTCCGCGGGCAGCGACTCCATGGTGTCGACGTAGTCCTCTGCGGCGCGTCAGCGTGGCGGGCGGCGGCCGGGGCACAACAACGCACCGAGGAACATCATCGCGGCGGCTGGAGGGAGAGGGGGTTGGGGGGATTGGGACCGGGAGGGGGCGGGCGACGCGGTTGCTGCCACCGACACGCGCACGCAGCCCTCCCCCCCCCACCCGCTCCGCACGCCCCGCCCGCCGCCCGCTGCCCCGCAGCGCGGCGCCGCTCTCCCCGCGATGGCCGGCGCGACAAAGTCCGCGTCGTACGACTATCTAATTAAGCTGCTGCTCATCGGCGACTCCGGTAGGCATCGAAAGCACTCACTCCGCGGCGCGGTAAAGGGGAGCAGGGGGACGTCCGGAAGGCTCGGGGCCCGCGCCGGGTGCGGCGGCCGGCCGGCGGGGGCACAGGGGTCGCGGGCACGCGGGGACCCGCACCGCCGCGGCCCCGGCTGGCGTATCTCGCGCGGCCGGCCGTCGCTGGGCGGACGTGGCGGAAGACGTGGCGGACTCGGCGGCTCCTGGACGGCCCTGGACGGCCCGGCGGCCTCCGTGCGTGGGCGCATGCTGAGCCCGGCCTCCCCCTCCTCCCGGTGCCAGGCGTCGGAAAGAGTTGCCTCCTGCTGCGCTTCTCGGACGACTCGTTCACACCGTCATTCATAACAACAATCGGGATCGACTTCAAGATCCGGACCATTGAGCTGGATGGCAAGCGGATAAAGCTGCAAATCTGGGACACGGCGGGCCAGGAGCGCTTCAGGACCATCACCACCGGTGCCGTAGCTCGCCGCTTCTCCGCGGGACGCGGCATGCTCACTTCTTCGTACCCGAAGCGTACTACCGGGGGGCCATGGGCATTCTGCTCGTCTACGACGTCACCGACGAGCGGTCCTTCAACAGTGCGTCCCCCGCCCCCCCTTGCCCGGGCACCGCTCATCCCGCGCCGCAGACATCCGCAACTGGATCCGGAACATCGAACAGCACGCGAGCGAGGGCGTCAACAAGATCCTCATCGGGAACAAATGCGACATGACCGACAAGAAGGTACCTTCGCAATCCCGCGCGTCCGCGACCCGGCGCCATGCCAACGCGGACCGTCCCGCTTTGCAGGTCATTTCGACGGAGCAGGGCCAGGCGCTGGCGGACGAGTACGGGATCCGGTTTCTGGAGACGAGCGCCAAATCGAACATCAACGTGGAGGAGGCATTCTTTTCCCTCGCGAGGCGAGTCGCGCCGCGTCCTGCCGCACAGATGGCGATCCCAACCCGCCGCCGCCCCCTCCAGGGACATCAAGAAGCGCCTCATCGACACCGCGGACGCCAACAAGCAGCAGGAGCAAAAGACCAACAGCGTGAACGTGGCCGCGAACCAGAACGCCAACAAGGCGGCCTCGGGCTGCTGCTCGTGATTTCGTGCGCGCGTTGGGCGCGCGCGGCTCGGTCGTGGACTCTTTGCCGCACAGGCTAGGGGGAATGTAGATCAGAGACAGAGTGTCGATCCATGGTATTCTTTGCCCACGCATCGCCAATCGTCACCGGCGGTTGAAGGACAGGTTGAAGCTGCCCGCACCCGTCCGGGACTGCAGCTCAAAGAGCGAGCCCTCGGCGACCACGTCCTCCTCCTCCTCGGCGGCGTCGTGCGCGTGCGGCGCGGACGGCGAGACAAAGGCCTTTTGCTTCTCGCCGGAGGCCTTGGAGGGGAAGGTGGGGAACATGGAGGGGTCCTTTGGTGCCGGCGCTTCGCTGTACCGAGATGTGTGAGCGCTGGAAAGGTGCGGCGACGAGAGCGTGGCACCGACCGGAAGTAGGCGTGCTTCAGCGCCCCGTCGGCAGTGATCCGCTGCTCCGGGTCGTACGTGAGAAGCTGCTGGAGGAGATCCAGCCCTGCCTGCGTCATGAAGGGCAGCGTCGTCCGCAGCTTGTTGTGCCTGGAAAGCCCCCGTCAGCGATGCCGAAGCCGGCGGGCCGGCGCGATTACCCACGGCTGGTGGGCAAAGGAGATTGTCTGCGCGTTCGGCAGGTTCTGGTAACCGGGCCAGACCGCCTCCGTCGGGGTGCCGAGAAGCTGGAACATCTGGAGCGAAATGCTGCCCGGTCAGTCGGCGTCAGTGCCGCCCGGCATCCCCGCGCACCTTCGTCAGCTGGTCGATCTCGTTCCGCCCCTGCATCAAGGGCTCGTTGTTGACCACCTCCGCGAAGATGCACCCGATCGACCACATGTCGATCGCCGTCGTGTACTCCTTGGCGCCCAGGAGCAGCTCGGGCGCGCGGTACCACAGCGTCACGACGAGCTGCGTCATGGGCCCGAGGGGGCTGCCGAACCGCCGCGCGAGGCCAAAGTCCGCGACCTTGATCATCCCGCGGTTGTTCATGAGGAGGTTGGAGGTCTTGAGGTCGCGGTGGATGATCCAGTTGTCGTGGAGGTGGCGGACGGCCGACAGGAGCTGCAGCATGACCGTCTTGACCTCGGACTGCAGGAAGGTTGTCGAGCGGCTCCGCATGACCTCCATGAGGGATTTGAGGTCGTGCTCGATGAACTCCATCACGATGAAGACGCTGCGGGGCCGGTGATGATCCAGACGGGGGAGGTCACCACGCCCCAAACACACCTCGTCAGCGACTCTCCGACAGCAATCTCCTTGACGTTGACGATGTTAGGGTGCTTCGACAGGAGCAGCGTCTGGATTTCGCGCAGCGAGGTCACGGGGAACCCGTTCTTCTCCTTGTCCAGCTTCAGCTTCTTCAGCGCCACGATTTCGCCCGTCCGCCTGTCCCGGGCCCGGTACACGATCCCGTACGCGCCCTCCTCGATCCTGTTGAGCTTCTCGAAGTTGTCCACGCTTCGACAGCTCGTCAGGGGAGGGCCCTGGAACGTCCACGGGGCCGGGACCTCGCGCGGCCGAGGTCGCGGAGAGTCGGGATAGTACGGGGACCGCGATGGCGATGCCACAACACCCCGGGGTGGGGCAAAGGAGGAGGAGTCCGGCGTCCCCGACCGCCTGGCGCGGTCTTCCGCGGGTATCGTCCAGCGACCCGAGGCCGGAGAGTCAACTGCGTCCGCTGCCGCCAACTTCGAAGTCTTTTCCTTTCCCCGCTTCCTCTTCCGGGGTCGTGTATCCGAGTCCCGGTCCTCGTCATCCTCGAGCTCATCCCAGCGCGATTTTCGCGGACCCGGCGGCTCCGCCCCGCCGGCAGAGCCTCCTCCGCCGTTCGTTTCCATAAATTGCTGATCCTGGAGGCCTCGTACGGGCGCCAATTGGCCGCCGTAGTAGCGACGCGCGTCGATCGACCGATCGTCACAGCTTTAGCTAGCAGCCTTGACGCGGCGGGCCCCAGCTATGGGAGCCGAGGCGACGGTGCGATGATCCTTGCCGTCTACATCATCAACAAGGCGGGCGGCCTGATATACCAGGTTGACGGAGCCGGCCCGAGGCACAGGCGGGATTGCTGAATGGGCGCTCCTTCAGCGGGACTACTCGGACTCGCTTTCGCGATTGACGACCAATGAATACCTCGTGCTAGCCGGGACATTCCATGGGCACGTCTCTGGCATCGCGAACACGCCCCAGTGCCTCGTTGACCCACGTCGCGTTCGGCAGCGTTCACGCCATCGCGTCGCGGATATCGCCGGTGCCGAATTCCTCCGGACTGGAGGTCCTGGAGGCGGACACGTTCAAGATGTACTGCTACCAGACGCTGACGGGTCTGTCGCTTCGGGTGGTCTCGATTCCGGCGCTCAACTTCCCCCTATCCAGGAACCAAGTTCCTGGTGATCGCAGACCCCTTCCACCCCAATGTGGACGCCGTCATCCGGCGTATCTACGAGATCTACGCCGATTACGCGCTGAAGAGTGAGCCGATCGCGTCCGCCGCCTCGTGTGCGCTTCCTAGCGACGATTCCCAGACCCCTTCTACTCCGCCGAGATGCCGATCAGGGTAGAGCTCTTCGAGAGCAACCTGTCGAAGTTCGTGAAGGCCACGAACGGCGCGGGACCAGATAGATAGCTGTTTCGCATGTCTTGATCTCTGCTTCCGTGAGATCCTTCCTTCGATAGTACCGTTTACAGAAT
This sequence comes from Hyaloraphidium curvatum, assembly GCA_025558095.1. Lineage (NCBI taxonomy): Eukaryota > Fungi > Monoblepharomycota > Hyaloraphidiomycetes > Hyaloraphidiales > Hyaloraphidiaceae > Hyaloraphidium > Hyaloraphidium curvatum. The sequence goes on along the minus strand of JAIVFI010000031.1, from coordinate 260,634 downwards.
GAACGGGAGCCTCTAAGAAACCAACAACTAAGCCAACCACAATACCTCCCGGCATCCTGCTCGTACTACGGCGATTGGTTACGCCGACTCCGGAGCAATGAACCCCACCTCCATTGTTTTGGTTCCTGCTCCCACCCGCCGGGGTCTTCTCAGGATCACTGATCGCCCGGACCGAGCCCGCGGATAGATGCCCCGCCCGATCAAAACATCATTGCATAGCTCAGTCGGGATCGGATCGGCCACGACCCTTGCTTTCGAGAGCGAACTCAAGATCGCAAGAGTTGACCGTTGAGCGGGATCGTCACACACGCAGGAGTCGTTGGAGGGCCAAAAGACCCTAGTTGACGATGACACTCGCGCTCGCCGGATCGCGTCCCTCGAAGTTGGCCCTCCGCGTCGAGTAGAACACGGGAGGCCTGCCTCCGTGGAGGATCTCCGACAAGGCAATGGTGCGGATGTTGGTGGCAGCCATGACGTCCCTGCGATCGAAGAGTCAGGAACGGCGTGCAGAGAACCCAACACAACGAACCGATTCCAGCACTTGATCAAACACTCCGGATTTCTGCAATCCTTGATCTGGTAGTGCCCGTTCTTCGGGTGTTGTTTGCCGACCTTTTCCCAGCACGCCGCGCAGATCTGCGACGTCATGTCTTCGTCCACGTCCTCGGTGACCGTGACGCCGCGCCGGCGCAGGATGCGCTTCAGCCACGCCAGTGCCGACCCTGGAGTCGTTACGCCGCCGCGCATGTTGTGACGGAACCTGGCCTTGCCGAACGCAAGTATAAGGCGCTCCGCTTCGACGCCGCAGCCCTCAATGACCTTCTCGGCAACTGCTTCCTGCGCGGTGTGCTTGCCGATGTACCGGTCGAACCGAGACCGCCGGTGGACCTTTGTCCCGTAGAAGCCGACGATCGTGGAGAGGTGCTTGAGACAGTGGTGGATGTACAGCTTGGTGTCCGCGACCGTGGAGGCCTTGGCCACGGGCGTGTCGCGCTCGATCTCGAGGATGGACGGGTGCCGCTTCTTGCGCTGGTTTGCTTTCCACGTGTTGTTCTTGTACCGGGCGAGGTGGTAGTACTCGCCCGCGGAGACGCTGACGGCCTTGCTGTGGCCGTGGTGCTTGTCGTCCCCCGGCGTTGAGAGGCCCGTCGAAACCGTGAGGATGGCTGTGCTGCCGGGGTCGAGCCCGGCAACGGACATGCCGGGGATCTTGATGTCGGAGAACGACGTGCCGGGCTGCTCCTCCGACGGCTTCCGCACGCGAACCGTGATCGAGGCCTGCACGGCGTTGGTGGAGAAGGAGTAGTCGAAGTGCCTCGACGGGTTCTTGGCGCCGCCGGTGTTGACCTTCTCCGGCCGGAAGAACATGCGCCACCAGTGCTCCGGATCCTCGGCTTCCGCGGCGAGGTAGTCGGCCAGCGAGGTGGGCTCCTGGCCGAGCCGCCGCTGCGCCACCTGGAGGAGCTGGTGAAGAGCGATGCGGTCGATGAGGATGTGCTTGGCTTCGATCGAGAAGCGCGGGAGGACGTTGAAGGGCTTCACGAGCTTGTGGTTGTAGGGAAAGTTGCGGAGAGCGAACTTCCTCTCGCTCTTGCTCAAGTTCTCCGTCCACTGCACCAGCTTCTTGCGCAGCTCCTCGTGCTCCCGCTGGATGCGGAACAGGACGTCGAAGAACCTCTGCCAGTGGTACGCGACCCAGTACGGGTTGAGGTAGAGACCCTTGAGCAGGTCGTCGCGCAGTTCGGTGTAGACGTCGCGGCAGATCTCCAGGAGCAGCGGGTCGGTCGTGACCTTGTCGTAGAGCTCGTTGTTTGGCAGCGTGAAGGGCCGGTTCGTGTTGGCGGGGTGCTCCCTCGGATCCCAGAACTTCAGGCTGTTGACAAAGTGGGTCGCGATGGCCGTGGTTTCACCCTTGGTGAGCGTACGGCCCTGGTTTGGTTGCTGGGGGCCAAAACGACCGTGCTTGTGCAGCCGGATGCGAATCCTGCAGATCGTCCACGCGCGCACCCGATCGTGCAGGTTTCCCTTCACCGAGTTCATGGCAGCCGTCACGTAGCCTTGCGAAGCGGTCCGCATGATCTGGCCGAGGCCAATCCGTGAGGTCCGCTTGTAACCATGACGAGCAGCTCGTTTGACGCAGCCCAGCCATTCCGTGTCGCGGAACGTGTTCAGAAGCGGCACCAGAGTATCGGCGTGGTCTTCGTCGCCGTCGAGTGGCGCCGCCACGGCGAAGAAGGCGTTCAGGCCGAGGCTCATGTCCAGGTGAGGGTACCGAAGGTCCCCTCCCAGTAGCCGCAAGTCGCGCACGTACTTGAAGAAGAGGTCCATGAACAGAGACATCTCGAACGAAATCTTCGTGAACCGCCCGATGGCATCCTCGATGACCTCGTAGAGCGTGGCAGCTAGTTCCTCCTCTGGGCTCGCGGGTTCCCGCGCCGTCCGGTCCCCATACCTGAAGAACTTTTGGAACGCCATAACAACGGTCCTCTGGGCAGACTGCGGGCCCATGAGCTCGTCCAGCGCCTCCTTGGGCGTGAGCTTCTTCAGATCGTTGATGTTGAACACGCAGGCCCCGGCGGTAACCTTCGAGTGACCCCTTTGTCCGCAGCCGTTGGCGCTCGTGTGGCACGCAGACATGTAGTGCACGTGCTCCTTGGCCCGGTGCTCAAACGATCCGCACTGCGAACAGTACAGAGGCTCTACCCCGCCGTGCGCCGCGCGCGTGTGGCCCAGCGAGCCGCAGTGAACGAGGAAAGGCCGGCAACCGTTGGGCTCCTCTGCGGAAACGAAGCTATGCTTGTGCTCGAGCACGTGGTCCTCGTACGAGATCAGAGGGAACCACGAGTACAGCACGTTCTCGGACAGGAAGCCATTTGCGACCATCTCCCACAGTTCCTCCTTTGAACGCGACGCCCAGATCCTCCCGGTGCACACGAGGGCGTCGCAAGGATGCGCGTGGGCGATGTCGCCATGGTCAAGCTCGCCACACGTGCCGCAGACCGAGTGGAAATCTTCGTCGTGGTCGAGTGTGTTGAGCGGGTCGCAGTGCGGGCACATGAAAGGCATGCGGGGATCGGGCCGCTTCAGATGTTCCTTGGTGTTGTGGTAGACGCTCCCGCAGGGAAATAACTGGCAGCCGCTCCCGTCGCCGTGACCGGTATCCCAATGATCAGTGTTTCCGCAAAGCAGGGCGGGGCAACCGGTGGGCACGTTGGCCTGCTCGAGGTGGGCAGAATGTTCGGGCGCCAGGGCAGCCTGGGCAGCGGCGGCGGCGGCATCGTAGCCCTTCTTCTTCGCCTTCTTGGGCTCGGGGCCTTTCGGAGACGAGGGGACGGGTTCGGCCTGCTCCTTGCCCTTGTCGCCGTCCTTGCGGGGCCGCTTCTGGGGAATCGCCTCCTTGGGCCGGGAGTCATCCGACTCGGTGTCATTCTGCGACACGGCGGCCACCAGCGACGATGCGAGCTCCGTGTCGTCGGACTCGGAGTTGGGCGGCACCGCCACGGCCACGGGAAGCTGAGCTGCAGCATCGACGACCTCGGACTCGCTGGTTTGGTTGGCGCGCTTCCGGGGAGCAGGTGGGAGTGCCGAAGACCCTTCGCCGGGATCGTCGCTGTCCGACCCCTTGTCCGATGTTCGACCTCGTTTCGACCCCATGTCACTGCTGTTGCAAACAATGTTAGAGCTCGATTGATACACGTCGACGGTCGAGGGAACGGACCTCGATTCGGTGACTTGGGCAGGGGTCGAGGTCGGAGGCAATGGCGGCTCTGGTCACCAGCGCCCTGGAGGAGGTGTAGAAGGAACGAGTGCGAGGTCAGAATCGCGCACTTAGCGAACCGTGTACTTGCGGCCCACCTAGACCCGGCTGGTGCAGTGGATGGCCATGCGGCCGGCGAGGCGGACTCGGACTCGGCACCCGAATGCCATGCCGGCGGAGAGCGAAGCGGGGCGCAAAACTACCGACGTCTGAAAGAAAGAAGGTCAGCGACTACGTCGGAGGCAATCCCGAGTCGAGCTCACCAACGAACTGCAGGAATTGTGTGAATGAGGTTGACTGGGGTTCGGCTCACCCGGCTCGAGCACGGATCCCCGCGCGAATCCCGTCAATCCTCTGCACCCCCGGTTTCTTGAGGCCGGCACATGGCTTTTCCCCTGGCATTGGCCGGTCCTCGGGATTTTCTTTCCATAGACCACTTCATTCGGGTGCGTTGGGGCGCCCTGGTCTACGATCCCACCGTGCACGGGACTGTGCACAACTTTCTTCAAAACTTTGGCGTCTTCGGCCCCTTGCAGTGGGCCCTCATACCTTCTCTGGCGGTCTTCAATCCAGCATACAACCCTTTTTGGTGGCTGCCAATGCCTCCCTGGTTCCCGTTGCACGCAATGAATAGGGTGCTCCATGGAAACATCCTGATGGCGCAGCCCGTCGGTCCGGCAGTTAAGAAAATGAATGTGATCAATATGGGGATGAACCACGGAATGCAATCGGGATCCATCGGACGCTACTTCCAGATCGCCAACGGTGATACAACCAACATGGTCAACAGGGAGTTCCGGGCGCTTGGCAATGCCATCATGAACGGACTGGCGCCCCACATCCTTGCCATATTGCTCATACCTGGACATCAAGGCACGCCCGGGTTTCCGCCTGCACAGGCGGTCATCAAGGTCTTCTGCCAGAACGTCTTCAACGGACCCGCCCTCTGGCAGTGCGTAAGCAATCATCGATCGAGACCTCTACTACTGACTTCATAGCTCGACCAGGACGGTTCAAAACATCGACGCAATACCCATTCTGATGCACTTTCGGTACCTGAGGATCAAGCCTCTGATCATCGACTTCATCGGCCAGAATTCCGGAACCGCCTTCCCCATGACCACCGGGCTGACGACGCTGACGATTGACGTGCGCTTCCAGCTCGGCAATTTGGTAGTTGTTGTTTAGCTTATAGTGCAGATAGAGACGTGAAGCGATCAAAGCGTCAGAGCGTCAGAATGATATGCGGTGATTAGGAATTCAAGGGCCTATATTCGCTTTAGGTAGTGATATAGAACTTCTTTTGGCACAGAGTCCCGGTTGTTTTGAAAACACCACTATCTGCCCCGTTGCCACTGCGCTCATTCACGATGAGCGCGGTGAACATTGTGCTTCCGGATAACCGGAAGCTGATGATTAAGACGACGCCCACGATGTCTCTGGCCCAAGTCCTCGCGCAGGCGTGCGAGAAGGGCAAGGTGGAGCCCGCGGGATACGGCCTCAAGTGGGTCCTCTGGCGGCGCTTCATCGCGGTGCGGGAGGCTAATGACTCTGCCGGATCGCAAAGGCACAATAAGACGGTGCTGGATCTGTCGCTTTCCATGCGGTTCGCGAATCTGGCGCCGGGAGCCAAGCTCGAACTGGTCCGGGTCTCGACGTCCCAAGGCACGTTGCTGCCGGGCGCGCGGCGCAAACACCGGGTCTCATACAGCACTGTTGCTCTAGCGTCTGCGTCCGCAGAGGTGGCTGTTGCGCTTCAGCTGGAGGAAGGCAGGTTCGTTGGCAAGTTCAAGTCGTCCACCACGCTGTGGAATGTCCTTCGTCACTTTGAGACTCAGGAGACCAAGTGGGCTCTTCATCGATTGCAGAGTATTGGAAACTGCTGACTGCTGTCCGTCAAGTCCCATAAACCTCACCCGCCGGGAGGCGGTACCTCCGGCGGATTCGAGCAACCCGCTTCTGAAGGCGCTGAAGAGCTTTGCGGACAAACGGACGCCGGTTTACATGATGCCAGTGCTTATCGTCATGAACAACGAGTTTTCCTCGATCCCCACGCTGCACGACACGACCCTCGCCGCCGCGGGCCTGTCTTCGGGCAGCGGTCTCATCCGCGTGCTGTTTCGGCATTCCGATATCACCTTGAACGAGGCGCTGATGCAGGCCATTGAGTGTGCACGAAAAGCACCCCAAGCCGGCCCCGAACCCGCTCGAGCACCCGGGTCCTCTCCGGCCACGGCGCATACTGCTGCGACGCCGTTGGTGGACGCTGGTAGCGCAGGGCAAGCGTCACCGGTTGGCGGACCATCGGACATTTCTGCCAGTGCTGCGCCGGCTCCGTCCGCTACCGAGATGCGGAAGCCGGACGATCTGCCACGTGAACCATTGCAATCCGTTGAAGGACCTGGATCCGGAGGGCAACTTCCGCCCGACTCGGAACCCGCTGCCGCGGAGGCGGACGACGGTGGACCGCTGGACAGGAATGTGTCGCTTTTCCAGCCTCCGCCTGCCGGAGAGGGAGCGGCGTCGAGTACGTGAAGCCCTCGGTGCGAATGGGCTTGGCTCTCACCTAATCTCCCGCGTTCAGTCGAACTGCCTGATTCGTTCTTCGAACTTTCCCAAGCGGAGCTCAAGCTACTGCTCGCTCAGAGCCGGAGGCAGACCGAGAAGCTTTTGAACCGACCCCTGATGACGAAGGAACTGCGGGACCAGGAGAAGGCAAAGGAGCTGCAGCTCCGGAAGACCAAATACCCAAAAACACGGATCCGAGTACGCTTCCCCGACATGGTCTCGCTCGAGGCCACGTTTTGGAGCGAAGAGCCGGGTGCGTGCACATCGAAGGACCGTCTCACAAGCTCTGATTGCATTCGCCAGTATCGGAGCTGTATTCCGTGATCTCGTCCGTCCTACAGGACGCCAAGAGAGAGTTCCACCTCAGTAAGTCACTCATCCCCCTCGCCCGTCTCGCCTCAGAGGACTTCAACCTGTTCCCTTTCCAGCAACACCCGGATTGTCGAAGAAAGAACTTGACCCAGCAGCGTCCTTTGTCGCATCCGGCATGGCCCCCGCGTGCAATGTGCACCTCTCCTGGAAGATCCCGGGCGGGACGGTAGTCTATCTCTCGAGCGAGGCTGCGAAGCAGCTCAAACCGCACCCGAGAACCGCCAGCGCGCCAGTCGTGGGTGCCGAGGACATGAGCGTTGACGAGAAGGCACCCGCGGCGCGACCGACGCCCGCTGTCGCCGCCGCGGAGAAGAAGACGGAAGACGGTAGTGGGAAGGAGAAGGGGGCCAAGATGCCCGCGTGGCTGATGCGCGGCCTCAAAAAGTGACGAGCGAACAGCGCGGATCAGTCGATGGCTAGTAGCCGCTTCATCTGCTCGTAGACGGCGAAAGAGACCGCGACCATCGGCGTGACCTTGAGGTAGCCAATACTGAGGCCGACAAAGAATCCCCTCCATCCGCGCACTTCGTAGATGTGCCGCGCCGTTTGCCACGTGTTCCGGTAATGCGGAACCGCATGGCGGTGCTGGCCGTGAACCCTGCCGGCAGGCGTGTTTGGGTTCGCTGCCGACAACTCGGGCGAGCCGGCAATCTGCATGTGTCGCCGGATCACCTCGAGCGGGTAGGAACACGTCTGCGACACGGCGCCCGCCACGGCTCCCGCAAAGAGCTGGGCCCACACCTTCAGGTGCTCCTTGGAGGACCGTCCCTTCTTCCCCACGGCGCGAGGTGGGCCCGAGCCCGCAGGCATGATCGTCCATTTTCCAAACGACGTCTTCAGCAGTTGCGTCACCACGTCATAGGTCCAGAAAGAAACGCCCGCGTAGGGAATCATGCCGTAGATTGTCGGCAAGAACCCGCGGTAAAAGTTCGCCACGCCTCTCGCGTCGTTGAAAAAAGACTGCAGTAGAGCGCGAGGGTAGGATGTGGCGGCGACCGATGAGCCGGGCGCCGTTCCTGGGTTCAGAGGCTGATTTCCGATTCCCGAGCCTCCGACGTGCAGAGCAGAGCTAATCCGGTCAAAGAGAGGATTCGGTTCGTGGAAGATCCGGTTCACGGTGCCCAGCAACCCTCCCGTGCTGGTGGTTGTCACCGCCATCCGGACGCGGATCAGCTCCAAAGGATACGTGCAAAACACCGACGTCACCCCTGCCAAAGAGCTGGGCGTCAGACAGAGATCTAGTCATCTCCGGAATGGGCACCAACCGGCCATGGAGCCAGCCATCAAGTGCCGAAAGCTCGTTTCCTGCTCTGGAGTGGGCATGAGAAGCTGGGACACCATGTTAGCGACGGAAGCTCGAAGAACACCGCGGGGGACACCAACGAGCTTGTACTGCTCAAATGCCATGAACTTGACGGCGGCATAGGGAAAGATGCGGAGAAGTGTCGCGAGATGCCCCTGGAACAGCCCACGCACACCATGCTCGCCGTGAATCTCCCGCGCGGCGGTGAAGACGCCGCGGAAAGACCCTGCAATCGCAGAGTTAGGCGCTCCGTGAACCGGACGTTCCCACGAAGCCGCCCACCCGAATGATGCCGGTACTTCGGGCTGTTGGTCTGAAAGAGGATCTTCACGCGGTCTAGCGGCGCAATGACCGTCTTGGCCACGCAGCCTGCGACCCCGCCTGCGACCAGCGATCTCCAAACGTAGTCGAACGATCTCTTGTCGTTCACGGTCCGTGCCGACGCCGAGGCCTCCAACGTTTGCTGCGACTGGGTCACGACCGCCAGGGGGAGCGTGCTCGCCGAAGGTTCGGACCAGTTGCCACCAGAGGCGTCCCCAGCATTCACAGAAGATGGCAACGGGGCGTTTAAAGCAGGGTTCGAGGGAGGCGGTGGCGGGAGCGCCGCGGAAGGTGGTGACGGCGACGGCAGCGCCGCGGGAGGCCCGCCACCGTCGCCATGCTCGGAGTCCGCCGCATCACGGGTCCGCAGCGGCATCAGTGCCGCCGTCTGGGACGCGTCGCGGCCAGGCACCGATAAGAAGTGCGGAAATCCGCCAAAGTTCTCCCGCGTGGTTTGAATGTTTCCCGTTCCCTTCGCGGCCGCGGCACGGCTTCACTCGAGGCTTTAGGGACCTCGCTTTCCCACCGCGATGGCGGCAGTGGAGGCGATGCCGAACGCCGCGGCGATGATGGGCGGCAACCAGGTGGCAGAGTTCCAGGTGCGTTGCGCCCTCCGGCGACCAAGCCCCTCGCCGACCGCCACGTCGCCCCGCCAGCGCTACTCGGTCTTCGGCACCGTCTTCGAGGTCACCACGCGCTACTACGACCTGCAGCCCATCGGGATGGGGGCTTTTGGTCTCGTGTGGTGCGTGCTCCCGCCCTCGAGTTCGCTCCCGCTCTGACGCCCCAGTGACCAGCTCGGCCCGCGATCGCCTGAACGGGGGCGCGGCCGTAGGCAAGTCGAGCCCAATTCAGGGGATGGCACTGGACATCTGACGCACGTCTCCCAGCGGTCAAGAAGATCCTGAAGCCCTTCTCGACCCCCGTGCTGGCGAAGCGGACGTTCCGCGAACTCCGTCTGCTGAAGCACTTCAAGCACGACAACATCATCTCCCTCTACGACGTCTTCATCTCGCCCCTTGAGGACATTTACTTTGTCACGGAGCTGCTTGGGACGGATCTGCATCGGCTGCTGACGAGCAGGCCGCTGGAGAAGCAGTTCGTCCAGTACTTCCTCTATCAGATCCTCGTGGGTTGGCGTCGCTGACCCTAGCGGCACGCCAACTCAGACGATAGTTGCTTTACGCAGCGTGGCTTGAAATACGTTCACAGCGCTGGCGTCGTTCACCGTGACCTGGTGGGTCTCGCCCTTGTAGGCGTTCGGTTCGTCCAAATGCTAACGGCGTGCTGTCTCCAGAAACCCAGCAATATTCTCGTCAACGAAAACTGCGACTTGAAGATTTGCGATTTCGGGCTCGCTCGCGTGACCGAGAGCCAGATGACCGGGTCGGTGTTCGACCTCCGAAGCCTGTCGGACGATTTCCTAACTGCCTGGCGTACAGATACGTTTCGACGCGGTACTATCGGGCACCCGAGATCATGCTCACGTGGCAGAAGTACGACGAGGCCGTGGACATTTGGAGCGTGGGCTGCATCTTTGCCGAGATGCTGGAGGGCAGGCCGCTGTTTCCCGGGAAAGACCGTGAGTGGACCGTCTCTTTCAACGGAGCTACATGCTGACGTCACACAGACGTGAATCAATTCTCCATCATCACCGAGCTCCTGGGCACGCCGCCAGACGACGTCATCCAAACCATCTGCAGTGAAAATGTGAAACTCCCGCACCGGGCCCTGATCTTCGACTTACGCGGTTGTCTCTTCCTAGACCCTGAAGTTTGTTCAGTCGCTCCCGCGGAGGGAGAAGATACCCCTGTCGGTGCGTTTTAAGAACGCCGAGCCGCTAGGTGGGAGCACGATCGCCCCTACCTTGCCAGAGCTGACCTTTGGGTTCTTTCAGCCGTCGACCTCCTCGAACGCATGCTCGTCTTCGACCCGCAAAAGAGGATAACGGCGGCCGAGGCTCTGGGACATGCTTATCTCGCACCGTACCACGACCCGGACGACGAGCCCGTGGCCGACAGCATGTTCGACTGGAGCTTCACCGAGGCCGAGCTTAGCTTGGAGCAGTGGAAATTCAGGATGTTCGAGGAGATCCTCCAGTTCTATTCGGGAGGCGGAGAGGGGGAGGAGCAGGCCGATGGGGATGAGATGGATGGGACGCCGGACCTCGACCCCGACGCCAACAACGTCCAGGTCGATTTCGGCTCTTAGATCTTCAGCCATGGTTGCTGGCGGACAGTGGGGGAAGGACGATTTCAACTTCTTTGTCTTGACATGGTCGATAGTGATTAGAGCGCAATCTCCTGTCTTCGATGCAGCGAACGGGCACTACATGGATGCCTCAAACGATCTAAACGTGGGGACTTTGCATTAGTTGACCACGCTCCGTTCCGCTCGAGTCCACGAACCTTCTTCGAAATGAAGAACTTTTGGAGGTGCCTGGGGAGATGGTCCGTCCACGTGAGCGGCAGATCGCAAAACACATGCCCACAGAGACTCACGAGAGCTGCCAGTAGGCCGTGATGCCCAACACAAGAAGCTGAGCGATGGTCCAGTAGATGACCCGAGAGTTTGTCAGCTCAGATGTGTCGCGGAACTCCGCCTCCCGCTCGCGCTGGTATTGCTGCTCGCGACGGATGTTTTGAACCCTGCTGTTCAGCTCCCTGACTTTCATCGCCAGGTCTGGTGGAGGCAATAGAAGTTGATACGGGACCCCCATTCGGTTCAAGATAACTAACCTCCAAGCAGCTCCTTTGCCTGGTTCCCGCTTGATTCTGCCGGGGAATCGCCAATCGAAAGCTCCAGGTGGAATCTCTAGCCGATTCGCAGTGGTTAGGAAGCCGAACGCGCCAATTCAGCTATCGACCCACGATTTTGGAGCGTGTGAACCAGCCGCTGGAAGCACTGGTCGAGAGGCATATCGCATGGTCCCCCGCGTCTGCGGAAGTGAAGGTGAATTTGCCTTGCGCTGCACCCTTCTGGTTCAGCACTCGATGGCGATCCGGCAGTTCCTGCGGGCCCTTTGAGCGGGAGCCGAGTCTCTGTTCGGCCATGAGGACCAACCTCCACGGTGATCTGCACGGCCACTGAAGGATTCACGCCGTACTTCTGGATGTTCTCATTGAACTCCTCCGTTCGGTACGTTCCTATCCAAGACACCGAGGCTCAGGTTCCCGTCGACCAGGCCAGACCCGCCGCCACGAACCGACGACGTGCGTGTCCTTCGGAAGCTCCTCAATAAAGCACTTCTCCTCCGAGCCCTCCAGGTAGAAGTGGAGCGCGCGGGCGGGTCCTAGCGAAAGAGCAAGGACCGCAACCAGAAGCAGGGCGGACGCGAAGCGTGACGCGAAACGCGTCCGTCGCGTCGCCGAACCCATTGCCACTCTGAGCGCGGATGATTGCCGCGCGGAGACCGTGGGTTGGGGATGGGCGCGTGGCAAGCGTTGATTGGTCGCCGCGCCAGACCGTGTTCGAAGACCGACCACGCGAAGCTGCATAGAGCTTGCCCTCTGCGGACAGCGCGCGTTCTGCGCAGCCAACAATGCTTCTTTCTTGTCGTCTTTGGAGGGGCTCCGTTTTGCGAGGACATGCACTGATGCGGAGAAGCGCCATGAGCAGCTGGACAGTTGCTCCGATTCCTAGCTCCGGAACCCCTGCATGGCCTCGGAAGCTATCGGAGCGGACCTTTGGGACTTCCATGAGCTCAGTACCGGGACCGTTTCGTCGCCGACCGATCCTGCCGTCAACACGACGCCACATGTCGACCACGCCGGCCCTGGCGTCCTTTCACCCCCTCATCGCCACGCAGGCTCTTCTGGAAACTATTCACGCCGCTGGACTGCCGTACTGGGCCACAATCGTCGTGGTGACAGTGGCTTTGAGGACTTTCCTTACTCTTCCGATCGCGGTGGTGCAGCGCACCCGTCAGCAAAGGCTCCGCAACCTCCGACCCGTGATCCTCTCTTGGGAGCAGACTTTCCGGCGGCAAGTAGACATGGAGTCCATGGCAGCGGGCGCTAGAGGATCGGCCCAACCAGAGAAGCGCGTTGGGCAGCTGGTGAGGCGGGAACGGCTCAACAGTTACTGGCACCTAATTGGATGTCGCAGATGAGGGACAAGGTCGAGGAACTGTACCGGACGTACGATTGTCATCCCCGGCGGACCTTTCTGCTGCCATGGGTGCAGCTCCCCTTCTTCCTGACAATGTCGCTCACCCTGCGATACATGTCTGCGTTCCCGCTGCCGTTCCTGGAAACCCCGGACAGGTGCAATCCCGGCTTCATCTATGGGGGTTTTTCAGTGTGGACAGACATCCATCTCCCGGATCCGACGTGGATGTTTCCGCTGCTTATTGGAGCGACGCATCTCATCAACGTTGAGGTGCGAACGTGCGTGGTCTTCCCCAGGCACGTAGCCACTCACCGCCTTCGTTGACAGATGTTTGCAGGAAACATGGTCACGCGCCGGCAGAGGATGATCATCAATGCATTCCGCGTGTTTGCTGTCGCCAGCGTCCCGATCGCGACCCAGATACCCGTGGTGCGTCGCTGCCATCGCTCGTGCTGCTTGCGCTGACGTCCCCTTCGTCAGGCCTTGTGCATGTTTTGGCTGACGTCAAGCTCGTACAGCCTGCTGCAGTCGCTCGCCTTCCGTTACCTGTATCCAAAGAGATGATTCACGAGAGACGCACGGTTCCCGACGCCAGAACAAACAACACAACCATGTCCGAATCCCGGGAGCGCGAATCCCTGGAACCGGCGACGACCAAGGAGCAGCGCATAAGTACAAGAATGCCGTGTGACCCAGACGGGGTCTCTGACCCCCACGATGCTGTAGTCGCGCTCCTCCGGCCGTCGGGCCCGGGGACAGAGAGACTACCGCCACCAACCGCACGTGCGTCCGCGGCATCGTCTTGCGACGATCAGCGAGTGACATCATAGCTTTCTTGCATCCAGTTCTCTCCCGTGTGGCGGCTTTCCTGCCCCAGATTGCCTCCGCGAACAAGGAGCTGAAGGAGGCCGTGGAGAAGGATCCGCACGCCGCAGCGAAGCACAACATGGAGGAGCTTTCCGGGGATGCTGGTCCGGTCATCGAAATGGTGAGCGCTGCTGAGTGCCAACTGCCCACGAGGGCGCCTGAAACAGCGTCGCAGCGCCTGGGAGTGGGACTCTACGACGTTGTGCCAGGCGCAGAAAGGGTACTGGCTGCTCCTTCCCACGTTCTTCCAGCCGATGGGACTGTTGAGACTCTGGAAGACAACGAAGACAGTGAAGGCGAGTACGACGACGAAGGCACGGACACTTCTTCTCTGGACAATTCGGTGCCGGCGGCGACCACGGCAGGCCGAAGACGGGGGATCGAAGTTCTAAGCCAAACGGATAGCTCGGACAGCAGTGCCAACGGCGAAGAAGATTCATCGTCGGATTCGGGCCATTCGGCGGATGAACACAGTGTTGCCTCCGAAGGGAAGGCAGCCCCAAAGCGCGCAAGCGAGGGACAGGCCCGGGACGCGGCGGGCGAATGAGGTGGAACTACTCTATAGCGGCTCTAGATGGTGGTATCGTGAGACAGAGGTTGGGCCAGGTCACAAGCTCTTGGCCTTTGCGGATGCTTGCTGCTCCTTCCATTTCCGGTATCCAGAATCGGTACCGAATATGGCATCCCACCAGCGGAACTGGCTACCGAAGTTGCCCACGAAGGCCATGTGGCTGCGGTACAAAGTCAGCATCGCCACGCAGTCAAGCCGGAAATCACCAACTGGTAGTCGTGGTGGTCGGCTCCTGCCCAGAACGGCAGCCATCGCCGCAGCGACCACGGGTAGTCATAGCCGCAGTGGGACTCCAGGGCCTGGAGAATCTTGACCGAGACCCAAGTGAGAAGGGTGATGATGTGCAGGTTGCCCGTCAGCCCGACCCAGATGATGGGGCCCCCGGTCGTGCCGAAGCCCAGGATCAGAGTCTCCAATGGGTGGGCGTACTCGGCGGTGATGGCGAAGGGCGATGTGAAGTCGTGGTGGATCTGCGCGGCGGATCGATAAGGCTCAGGCCGCGAGGCGGCCGCGGTTCCGCGTACCTTGTGAATCTTCTGGTACCAAATGCCATTGTGCAGCGCTCGGTGCGCCCAGTAGTGGTAAAAGTCCTCAAAAACCATGAAGATCGCGACTTGGTATGCCATGGTGGACCTGGCGAGCAGGTTGCTCAGTGTCCTGAACCACACCAAACGCCCCACGGCCACATTGCCGGCCCGACGCAGCCCTAGGCCATCCACCAAAAACCGGAACGGTGTCCGTTCCGGCCCGAAACTGAGCTCCAGCCCAATGTCCGTCGCCTACCCACCATGTCGGGAACGGCGCAAAGATCTCCATGCCCAGCATCTCCGCCATGGGATGGAAAAAGATCATCATCGGCAGTTGGATAAAGAAATGGTTGAACAGAATGCGCTTCAGGCACTTCCACAGGAGGTTCGAGTCGTTCTCGCGGTTCTGGTCCCGGCGCTAGCCGTGAGCTCCAGCCGGCGCATCGCGACCGAGCTGCCACCGACCTGCTGAATCTTGAACCGGTGCATCGCCGTGAAGCAGTCGCTGATCATGTACGGAAGTGCGGCCAGGAAGTAGACCGACTCGTGCATGACGAACAGGAACACGGTCAGGACGACCCATTGGTTCCGTCCCTCGAACATGGACATCCATTTCTCCTCCAGGTACGTCAACGGCACCGCGCCGCCCGCCAGCGGGGCGCTGGCAACCGTCGCGTTGAGCATTGAGGGGTACAGGATGTCTCGCGTGGTCGCGTGGGAATCGTTCCACCCCATCACCAGCCCATTGCAACCCGGCCTCGACCGTGAGCGTGCACACAGTCACTCATCGTGCCAACGGCTGATCTTCATTCGCCCCAGCGAATTGCCCGAGACGAGGAAGTTGGGGGACCTCCGCGTCCAGCACACGCTCGAAACGAACTGCACGTCCTCGGGCGCCGGCTCTCCAGTCAAAACGCTCTTGGAAGCCCCGAACCTGTGTACGAGAATGGGGCTCTGGACCTTGTGGTGGTAGACGTAGACGGCATTCGTTTCCGATCCTGCCGTCGCACACGGTTAGCGGCGGAGTGCGCAGGGCGGATCGCGCCACGCACCGCAGGCGATCAGCTCCGAGTCCGCGCTGACGCTCAGGCCGACAAAGTTCCGCTCGTTCGAGTGCCCGGTGAAGGTCCTGACCACCTTGGACTTCCCCTCGCGTATCGAAGTCTCGACGCTCCACAGCTTCAGCGTCCCGTCGGTCGAGGCCGTGACCATCTGGTCCTCGCTGCGGAACGAAACGTAGGACACGGCTTTCTTGTGCCCCTCGAATCTGTGCAGCGGTGCATCGCTCTTTCGGATGTCGTACAGATGAACCGAGTGATCTGCGGGTCCGAGAGTCAGCCTGGAAGGACGTGGCTTCCCACACACGAACCCGCGGAACCAAAGGCAAGGTACTCCGGCCTCTCGGGGTTGAACTTCACGGAGCAAACGTTGGCCTTGCTTTCGATAGTGCACACGGAACGCTTGTCGTTCGTCGTCCAGATCTTGACTGAGAACGGAGCGTCGGCGGCCGTCTCTGCATTGCACGCTAGAGAGTCACCTTTCGAGTCGTCGCTGCCGCTCGCCAAAACCTTCGGATCTTTGCGACAAAAGTCCACACTCCATGCCCTCTTCTCGTGCTCGTCAAAGTGCAGAGTGGGCAACCCGGTGCTGCTGTCCCAGAGCGTAACCGTCCCCTCGTAGTCGGCCGAGGCAATCTGCGACTTGAAGAACGAGTTCCACGAGAGGCAACTGATCTTGCTGCGGCACGTCATTTCGCGGACAGGGTATGTGGGTATATCGTCCGCGGCATCGTCGGCTTCATCGGCGTTGTCGTCGTCCGGCGGGGCATTGGTGGCCATGCGGCGCAGCACGCTGCGTGCGCGAGGCACGCGCGGTTCCGCAATATCGGTGTTTGGGCCGTCACCTTAATGGAGGTGAGACTTGCGGGCTCTCACCGAGGCGGCCCGCCACCCACCCGCTGCTATGCTCGCAAACTCGAAGATCTTGATGCGCTTCGTCACCCCCGCGGTCGCAAAGAACTCATCGTCCTTGTCGAAGCATATCGAGGATACGATCGAGTTCTGGTTGCTCGACAGAGTGTCCCCATAGAAGAGATTGGCGATTGTCCTCAGACTGTGCTTCGCGGTGACCTTCTGCAGCTCCGAGCCAAAGTCCTCGAGATCTGCGACACGGCCGCCGGTCCCCCCTCCATCCTTCACCCGCAATCCGAAGTAGCCTTCCTCGAGATCCTTCTGATGGAGTTCGATGCGGGAAACCTGCTCGGCTCGCAAGCCCTCCCTGCCCGCAACGTCCGGTGCACCCGTCGTCGACGGGCCCCCACCCATGTCCAGCACATCCTCACCATCGGCAGTGCGGGGCCTTTTCCTGGCCCGCGCGACCGGAACAGATCCGATGCTCCCGAGGTCCTCGTCCCCGCTGCCAGCGCCTTCATCGTCGGCCCGTGGCGGACCGTAGTCCTCGTCGGCCCGGCTGGAGTCCATCGCGCGCAGCTCCGTCCGCACGGTGCGAATGTCGGAGCGGACAACATCGAGCTCGCTCTGGAGCCTCTTGAGCTGGGCCTCCTTCGACGAGCGCGTCGCAGTCAGAAAGTGCTCCAGCAGCTCAAACGTCTCTTTCCGTTGCGGTGCTTCGAGGCTCCTCTTTTTCGACAGCAGCACGCTCATGAGGGAATCGATGTCCTTGGTCGTCAGGCGGGCTCCGTCCTCGGTCAGAACCCGCTGCAGCTCCATTAGGCGCGGCTGGGAAGCGGAAACGGCGGGCCCCGGTACGTGAATGGGCTCGACCTGGGAGAGATCGAGACCTTGTTGGCACACGGGACACGCGCGCGAGGATTGGAGGTGCCGGGCGACGCAGCCGTAGCTGAGGAGGGGCGATCGGTGAGAACGGTGCGGCGGGCGCGCGGGCTCCGCCGAACCAGAAATCGTGGCCGCAGGGCGTGCGACACGGCTCATGCATGCCTGACAGGCATATCTGGCACGCAGGAGGCCCCGCGGGTCCCGGCGGGGGCATGGGGACGCCGGGTGCAGTTCTGCACGGTTAAGGTTCAACTCCCTCAGACGTGGCAAAGTGACGACCGAAACAATGGCCCGCCTCGCTGCCGCGTTCGTCGCCGCGCTGCTCGCGGCGCTCATTGCGAGCGCTTCGGCCGCCGTCGTGGACCTCACGCCGGAGAACTTCGACGCCGTGAGGCCGCACGCGTCGCGGCGTCCCTCCGCCCTGAAGCCTGCCCCGCTCGCCAACAGATCATCGACGGGTCTAAGCCCGCGCTCGTGGAATTCTGTGCGTGATTTTATTGCCGCGAGTTGCTTGCGCCCGCTGACACGTCCCCGCTTCGCAGATGCCCCGTAAGTCCCGGGACCCTTGGCTCTGTCGCCCAGCATTCATCGTCATGACACGCCCGGGACGCCAGATGGTGTGGACATTGCAAGAACCTCGCGCCTACCTATGAGCAGCTTGGAGAGGCATACAACCATGCCAAGGATATCGTCATCGCGAAGATCGACGCGGATGCTCACCGCGATATCGGCCAGAAGTTCGGGGTCTCTGGGTTCCCGACGCTGAAGTGGTTCCCGAAGGGCTCTACGCAGCCCGAGGACTACAGTGGGGGGCGGGACCTCAAGGACTTTACGGCCTTCATTTCGGAAAAGACCGGCATCCAGGCCCGCGTGAAGAAGGTCGTCTCGGAAGTCACGGTTCTGGACAGCGCCAACTTTGACTCTGTGGTGATGGACAACGACAAGGGTGTGCTCGTTGAATTCTACGCCCCGTGGTGCGGCCACTGCGTGGGTGGTCTCGAGCCTCTAGCTGCGCGTCGGACCTGATCTTCCTTTGTCTCCAACTCCAACGTGGAATCGGGCTCCAGAAATGTGTGTAATGCAACTCGATTCCTCTGCCCAGGGTGCTTAACGTGCCATCCCTTCAGCGCTCGCGCCTACCTACGAAAAGGTGGCCAAGGACTTCGCGCGGGAGGCGAACTGCGTGGTCGCCAACCTGGATGCCACCGCGGCCACTTCGGTCGCCGAGAAGTACGGCATTCAGGGCTACCCTACGATCAAGTTCTTCCCGGCTGGCGGGGCTAAGGAACCCGTGAGCTACGAAGGTTCGAGTGGTACTTCGCCAGACGCGCGAGGCGGTGCTGACGAATTCAAAGGCGGGCGCTCGGAGGAGGACTTTATCAAGTTCCTGAACGAAAAGTGCGGCACCCACCGGACCGTCGGAGGGGGATTGGCCGAGACGGTGGGCGTGCGTTGGTTGGGTGCTCGCGATCCACGCTGAAGCCTCGGGCAGGCCGGCAAGATCTCCGAGCTCGACGAGATTGCACAGGAGCTCAAGTCGGCTTCGGAATCTGCGTACGCTGAGCTTGTGGAGAAGGCCAAGAAGGTGGCGTCGGACCTGGGATCCAAGGGAGCCCAATAGTACGTGCCCTTGCTGGACGCTTCTGCCTGCCGTTGCCAACAGCCCCCGCAGCTACGTCAAAGTCATGGAGAAGATCGCGTCCGGAAAGACCGGCCACGCGGCAACTGAGCTTGCCAGGTAAGGCTGCCGAGGCTGGTCCCTTCCCCGCGCTCACGCAACGTTCAAGGCTGGAGAAGCTGATCAAGGCCGGGTCTACGGATGGTGCCAAGGCGGATGATATTTCGGTCCGCGCCAACATCTTGAGGTCGTTCCTGTAGCGATTCTGGGAATCGCGTGACTGTGTGGAATCTGATCAGGCGTCCCGATCGTCCCCCCTACCTGCTACCTGCCAGCGCCCCGTCTGGGATCCAGCGCCCCGTCTGGGATCCGCGCCCATAGAGAATGGAATCCGACAGCTCCATGCCTGCCGTGAAGGCGGCAGCGGCACCTACGTCCTCTGAAGCCGCGTCAGCTTCTGCTCCCAACGACGCGGCAATGCCTTCGGAGAATACCGCGCCGCCGGCGCAAAGGAAAGAACAGCAACCCGCCGAGGTTGCAAGCAAAGCGAGCGGGACTCCTCCACCGCCTGTGGAGTCGACGACGCAATTGCATGGGGCCCCGGCAACCTCAGAGGCCTCCATTGAGAACATTGGGTCAACGCTCTGGGGTTGGATGAGCTCTGCCACGGCCGCCGTTACAACGTCGGTAGCATCGGCGACGTCAGCCCTAGCGGACGACGTCTACACTGCTCTGGATCCCGAGTATGAGAGGGACAAGGCCCGCAAAGCGAAGGCGAAAGCGCGCAGTGGCGGACCGGCAAAGACCGAGGAAGGACTTGAGCTCCCAAAAGTCATCGTGGATGGCATTTCAACGCTATCTGCCGCCTCGGAAGGTGCAATGGCCGCCATCGAGAAGGTTTCGGACCAGGCGATGAACGTTGCCGAAAGCTACGTCGGCAAAGGCCTTGACGCCGTCGAGTCGATCGGTTCGAATGCTTTCGGTTGGCTGTCGTCCACTTTCAATCTGATCCCGCAGCAAGGGTCTCGGGAGGCGGAGCCTACGATCGTCAAGGCGTCTTCGGAGGCCGAAGCGGGCGCGGCAGAACCCGCGGCGGCTCCCGAAGCCCCGGTTTCCCCGGCGGGCGACGGGGCGGACGTGCCAGAAAGTCAGGAAGCGGCTGAGCGACCTGTTGAGAAGGACTCACCTCCTGCAATGGTCGAGGAGACGGTGGAAGGGCGAAGCTGAGCTCACGGTCTGTGCAGTAAATCAATTCGAAATTGAATACAGATGCGGGCCATCCGCCAGAGCTCTACGTCTTTGCAAATACCGTCAGCACCATGCCCAGCCCTCGAATCTCACTGGGATTCTAGCACCTGCACCACGCGCGGCACGTGCAGCCATGCCGGGAACCACGCCTCCAGCACCTCTACCGCCCGCGGCATGGGCTTGGAAAACTCAAACGCCGAAGTGTTCAGGAGGACGGCCTCCTCCGAGTCGTTGCCCGTTCGCTTCGCGACCGCCTTCAGCAGCTCCGTGGACACGGGCGTGTCGAAGTCCGTCGCGTGGTACAGAGACAGCAACCGCCGAATTTGGTAGGCGTTGAGGAGGAAACAGACCTCGAATATAGTGTCGAGGTCCTGCGCGCTGGACTTGTTCAGCTGCAAAAGCTTAGTCGCCTGCATCAGCGGCTCCAGGTGTACTGTCGCTTCCGGGACCTCGTGCTCGACGATCCACTCCTGCAGCTTGGTCCCGTTGTACTGGATCTGCATCCCGCGCTTCCATGTGGCGAAGTTCTGCAGATTACAACACATCAGAAGCGCTCGATGTCTGGCCATTGGCGCGCACCTTTCTCATCAGCAGCTCGTTCGTGCTCGAATACCCAATGAGCCGAATCAATTCCACAACGATCTGCCGGCTCATGGCTGCGGTAGGGTGTGAGCAAAGCCTTGAAAAGCCATGTGATAACCCACTTGGCTCGACGTAGTAGCTCCGAAGCCCCTTGTCGATCTTGGAAATGAACTGAAGGAGATCTTCGATCGTGCACTCTTCAGTCCCCGGCGAGGACTTTGGACTGTTGAAGGAAGAGAACCAGCCGGCTTTCTGCTTGCTGGACTTGGAGCTCTTGAAATTGGGAAGCTCTGGAGGAGAGTCAGTCACACCATGCGAGAGCGTCTGCGGTGACTCCCAACGAACCCTCGTGAAGGATGACAGCCGAGACGACCATGGGGTTCAGCCGTTTCTGCGAGGGCGGGTCAGCGACGGGCATGAAGCGCGATCGGTGGACCTTGCCTTCATCGACTCCATCCAGCCGCGGAAGATGTCCACGATCAGGTAGTTCAGATCGTTGACAATCTTGATCAGGGCGCTCTCGGACTCGCTTCCCTCGGACATGCGCCGCCCGTGTGCCTGCCGCTTGTGTCGCCGCTTTTCGTCGACATCCCGCAAGTGCACCATGATCGACCACAGCTCGTACGTGTTGCTCAGCCAGAAGCAGCTGATGTAATCGTCCGAGTTGGATTTCTGCCGAATGCTCTCTCAGGAAGGTGCATAGGGCGGAAACTGATGAATGCACATACCACGGTCACCGAAAGAATAGCCCGCATGACATTGGTCATGAGAGCTTGCATCCTTGCCACAAGGCCGTGCTTGAGCATAGTCTCTGCCACCACGCCTGCACGAGCGAACAACATCAAGCACCGTGCGGAAAGTTAGGCAGACGGCCACATACCGATGAGGTGCGACGAGAAGAAAACCTCGCGGCGTTGCAGATCCAACTCCCCGTTCGGCGCTGGAATCGCGAGGTTGCGCACCAGCTTGTCGACAATCTCCTCAATGAGGTGATCGTCCTCGAGGATACGCGTGGCCTTCGGAGAGCGCAATGAGGACGTGCCCGGCATCGAGCAACCCTCTCCTACCTCGTCGTCCGACATCCCCCGGGAGTAATCGTCCGCGTCCTCGCTGTCGTAATCGTCCACATCGACGTCGTCCGCCGCATTCCGAGCTGCGGCCGAAACAACGGCTTGGGGTGATTGCGGCAGGATCCGTACGTTGCTGCCGTTGCGCATGTTGCGCGCATCGGGAGGCACATCGTACGCGCTCTCGTCGCCCTGCTGCGAGGGGCCGTTGGCGTACTGGCCGAGTTTCTGGCGGGCAATGAGAGCCGTAAGGCGCTTGTTCTCGGCCCTGAGCTGTTCGAGCTCCTGGGTCCTCCCCGTCGCCGAGAGCTGCTGGCGCAGCTTGGCAACTTCCTTGCGGCTGCGTGCCAGTTCTTCCTCCAGCTCCTCGATCTCGTCCGGCGAGATCGGTGGGGGCTGCTTGGCGATCTCCTTGCGCAGCTTCTCGGAGAGCTCCTTCTGCTTGATAAAGTCTTCCCGAGCCTTGGCAGCTTCCTCCCTCGCGCGAGTGATCTCCTCCTTCTGAATCTCCAGGTCCTGCTGCAGCGTCTTGTACGCCTCCGCTTGGCGCTTGATTATGGCCTCCATCTCCAGCAAGCGAACTTCCTGAGCCTTCATCGAAGTGGACAGCTCGGAATTCTGCCGTAGGAGCTGCTTCCGCGCCTCGTCGACCGTCACCATCTCCTTCTCCTTCTCGCTCAGCAGCTTGTCCCTGTCCGCCAGGTCTTTCTTGGCCTGGACCGCGGGTTCCAGAAGCTCCTTGATCTGCAAAGAACGCGTCATTCGACGAAAGAACGGGGGTACGCACGCAACCACGAACCTTGGAATCCGCACGTTCGAACTTGTCCTTCCAAGTGGCTGCCAGCGCCTCGAAGTGGCTGGCGCGGTCGATGAGCTGGCCACGCTCGCTGTCGCGGTCGACGAGCTTCTGCGACAGCTCGAAGACCTTGTTCTCGAGCTGGTACTTGACTTCCATGAGCTTGTTGAGGGACTTGGCTTCGATCCGGAGCTTCGTGAGCTCCCGTCTCGCGAGGATACGCCGCCAAAGCGACTGAATGAGGACGATCTTGCGGATCTTCTTGATGCGCTCCTTGCGGACTTGGTAGCCACGGAACACCCTCTGGATGTCCGTGGCAGCCTTTTCCTGGCGAAGGCCAAACACGCGCCTCCAGGCGAAGTAACCGCGGACCACTTCACAGAACGGATCAGCGATCGGATCGGAGACGTCGACTAGCGCGAGCCCCACCAGCCTGGATCTTGACGATGGCCTTCCGAACGCGCTCGTAGCGCTTCTTCTGAACATATCCGCGCCAAGTGCGCTGGACCCTGATGGCGGACCGTGTGTCCCGCAGGTAGCGGTAAAGCTTCCGCGCCAGAAGCGCCCTCGTTGCTGGAAGGCACGGAGAACATAAGGACCATAGGAAGAGCGACTGCGCTTAAGACGAACCGGCTTGGAGGGTGATAGCCGCCTTCCGCAGTTCTTGATACTTCTTGCGCGCGATCTGCCGGCGCATGTTCTTCTGGATTAGGATGACGCAAGCTCTGAGCCTGTCAGTACGAAGTTTCTCTGCAGGACGCAGACACGTTAGAACAATGGACAGAGGCCAGCCGCCAGGGCGTCCCACCGAAGTAAGCGAGCATGCCGGTGCGGAAGAAGATCTTCGTCAGGCCGAGCTGGTACTTGTCCGGATCCTTGATCGTGGCCTCGGCCAGCCGCTGCGTGAAGTCGCGCGGCTTGTCAAACGTCCAATCCTTGGACGGGATAAGCATGTAGTAGCGATCGGCAAACTCCCCGAAGGTCCAACGCGACGGATAGCCGGCGCACGAAATGCGAATGGTCTCAAGGACACCACAAGCCCTACGAATTGCGAGTCAGCAGGCACCACACGCCCTGCCATGGAGTGGCACCGTACCTGAGTTGTGCCAGGACCATAATCGGATCGAAGCCAAAGGCTTCCTTTGAAGGATTTGGCTTGATGCCTGCGGAACCAGTCAGACCATGACAGAAAGCGGACAACGACGGCCCTCACAGCGGATGTAATGGACCTCCGTCGAACGGATAGTCTTCATCAGCTCGATCAGGGAGGCCTTGAAGATGCTGCCCAGGGTGCTTTTGATCTTGGTCGACTTGACCTTTCCGGACGCCTGTACGGGAGATTTAGGACATGCCGCGGCGCCCGGAGAAGCACACCAACGTCCTCGCTCGGACCCGATCCGGGCATCGCGGCCAAAACGTCGCGCAGGAAGGCCGACTTGGAGTTGGAGAGCACCGCCAGCAGCTCCTCCGTCACCGTGTCCTTGTTCTTCTCCAGGAAACCGTCGATGTCATAAGAGACACCGATGGCGTAGTGCTTGACGGTGAACGCCTTGACCGAAAATCGGGGCTTCTCGAAGAAAGGCTGCTGCGTCTGCGGTGTCGTGCCGGCAAAGCGAGCGTAGAGCTTCCCGACGAGTCCCGTGTCCGATCCGGAGGGCAGCCGGGACTCTTCGTCCAGCAGGTCCAGGATCCCAAGCTTTCCCTCGATGAGATCGATGCTGAACGTCCATCAGTACGGCTGCCCAGAGCTCGCACGGCCCGAATCGGAGCCCACCATGGTTGATTGTCGTTGAAGTCGATGAAGGACCAGTTGATCTGCTCCGCCATGTACTCCTCCTGCTCCAGCTTGAACACGTGCTGGTTGAACTCCTGCTGCAGTTTCTCTGCGGCGAGTGTCAGGATCTGACTCGCACCGGCGCCCGATCAATCGACCAACCGTTCGCGTAGTTGATACAGAACTGCTCGAAAGAGTTCTTCTTGAAGTGTTCGAAGCCGTAAATGTCCAGGACTCCGATGAAGGACCGTCCCTGCGCCTTCGCGGCCGCAGCGTCGTCACGATCGAGGTCCTTGTTGACCATGTTGATGATCCACTCGAAGAGAGCCACGTAGATGTACTTCGCCACCGAATCGCGGCCAGTGATGGCCTGCTGCGCGTTCAGGTTCGTAACAACCGTTTCGGTCCTGGCAGCGAGCTGTTTCCGAACGAGCCACTTCCGGAATTCGGCGCCGTCAATCTCCAGCAGCTTGGTCGCCCACTGCAGGCCGGCATCGCCGTCGCCGATCTGTGCTTCCCCGCTCCGCGCTTGCGTGATCTGAATGTTTCCAATGTGAAGCAATGCCGCGCAGATACGGAAGATTTGCCTGGACCAAAAGGCGCAATCAGGATGAGCGACCGGCGCCGTCCATCTCCACCTCACCATTGCGTCGCGATCTGGATGTTGATCTGCGACAGGGCATGCTGCGTGATCTGGAACTCCGCCGCGTCGTCCACGCCTGCAATGACTCCGTCCTGCCCCTGGTTGAGGTAGTGGAAAGTTTCCCAGCTGTTCAGGCCAAACTCCCGTCGCTCGGCCGTGGGGCAACCGGCACAGAGCTGGTAAAACACGTGGTAGCTGCCGAACAAGCACCTCGAGATCAGCGTCGTGAGGCGTGAGGCGCGGTGGCACCGCTCACTTGCGCTCGTTCATAGGCTGGAAAACCAAACGCGACCGCTCCAAAAGGTACGTCCTAATCTTTGCTCCCACGATCCGGACAGGCGTCTTGCCGTTCGGCTTGGAGAACTGGATCTCGATGTACTTGCCGAAACGACTACTGTTGTCGTTCCGCGTCGTTTTGGCGTTGCCGAACGCTTCGGTAATGGGGTTCGTCGCCAGCACCGCCTCCTCGATCTCGCTCATCCCCGTGTGGTTCGCCGAGGATGGTCCCGTGCTGCCTCCAAACTCCGAGTCCCCGGCATTTTTGTCCAGGTCGTCCACGGTCGCAAAGTACCTCATGATGTACTTTGCCGACTGAGTCTTCCCGGCTCCACTCTCGCCGCTGACAATGATCGACTGGTTCTTGTCATCTCGGATCATGGAACTGTAGGCCTCCTCGGCGATCGCGAAAAGGTGCGGCTCCAGCTCCCCGCGTTTCCTTCCCGAGTCTGATCCCACCACCGCGATCAGGAACACCTTTGATGGCCGCACGACGGTCACCTACAGGCTCTCATGACCTCCGGGGAGTAGATGGGAAGCCGCTGATAAGGATTCATCGCGACCAGCACGATCCCGGAATAGGTGTAGATTTGCTTCTGGGAGTACCGCAGCTTGATATTGTGGAGCACTGCGGATCGCGCCGGCCCTCAGCGGAGCTCACACGACCGGCCGCCCGCTACCAACCTGCCGGTTCGTGCAAGTGCGACAGCAGTGTCAAGTCGTCGATGCCCTCGAGCATAGGGGGGTTGCGCAGCGGCGGGAGGTCGGCATATTTCGTCCGCTCGAGGTCCTTGATAGACGACTCGAAGACCCGCTCCTTGTCCCGGCCGTCCACCGCAAAGACCAAGCGCACTTTGCCGGCGGCATCGAGCGCCCGCGTCCGCAGGACGCCGCTGACCCATCCCTCATCGTCGTCGGTGAGCCAGACCCTCACGCCCTGCGCCGGGGAGACGACGGAGAGGAATGGTGTCCACGGAGGTAAGGAGGCAGCGGCCAGCACGGAAGACGAGGCGGCGGCAGCGATGAGGAGCACGCCAGGAGCGGAGGCGGGGCGGTGTGCGTGGCATCGGCGCGAGTCGGAGGGACCTGGGTCAAGCGCCGTCGCGCTCGCCGTCCGCGGGGCCGTACCTTCGTGTAGTAGTCGAGCGGCGTGTCTCCGGGCCCGCCGTCGCCGTCCGGCATCTTGATGCCCGGGGACAGGAATGCTGGGTTCGCTTCGCTCCCCAATGGGGGCAGTCTTCTCCAGCCCGCCCTACCCTATATCACAGCCCTATTCTCATGTCACAACAAGGGCCATACACACTGCAGGAGCGTATCGGTAAGGCGTACTCTCGCTTGCATTTTGTCGGACTCAAGGACCTGCTCCGCGTGGACCGCGATTCACCCAGGCAAGGGCTCCTTCGGCGCGGTATACAAGGGGTGCGTGGGAACTCCGGCCCGCCGGTTTCGTGCAGCCCGTGGATGAACCCGGCCTGCCTTCCCTGTCCGCTTCATCGTGCCGATCGCTCGGAACGCCAGGCTGAACAAGCAGACCGGCGAAGTCGTTGCGATCAAGGTCATCGATCTCGACACGGGCAAAGATGACATTGCCGACGTCGAGCGCGAGATACGGCTCCTGTGCCACTGCGTCTCGGACCACATCACGCGGTACCGAGGCTCCCTGCTTTTGGGAACGAAGCTGTGGCTTGTGATGGACTATGCGGGCGGCGGGTCGATCCGGGACCTGGTCCGTGTGCGGCACTTCGGACCTCCTGGGCGCGACTGAAGGACTTGGCAGCTCAAACCCGGTCCTCTCGACGAGCGAGACATTGCGGTCGTTGTGCGAGAGATCCTTGTTGCCCTCGTCTACCTTCACAAGTCGTGCAACATAATACACAGGGACATCAAGGGTGAGTCGGTTTCGCGGCCCCGTGGAGCGACACCAACCCTGGCGACACTGCAGCCGCCAACGTTTTGGTCACGACGGCGGGAAAGATCAAGCTCTGCGACTTCGGTGTTGCCGGCCAGATAAACATGACAAGCATGCGGCGCAACTCATTCGTAGGGACCCCGTGAGTGATCCGAGAAGGCCCCCGGGCAGGAGCCAACTCGCGTCGCGTGGCAAGCTACTGGATGGCACCCGAAGTGATCCAGCGGGCCAACTACGACTTCAAGGTGCGTTTGAGTGCTTAACGAGAGGGTTCGGTGGTGACGGCGCCACGTCAGGCCGACATTTGGTCCCTCGGTATCACCATCATTGAAATGGCCACGGGGAGCCCGCCTTTAGCGAACCAAGATCCCACAAGGGCCATTTTCCTCATTCCTCGCTCCGCGCCCCCGAGGTCTGCTCTGCGCCTGTGATCGGAGCTACGGAGCTAATGCCAAGCAGTCTGCCTCCCGGCTTCTCGCCCGCCTTGAACGATCTCGTCGCCATGTGCTTGAGGCTGAACCCGGATGAAGTGAGATTGTGGCCGCTTTCTGGGCGTGGTTGCGCGCTACAAGGCATGCCTTTGCAGAGGCCAACTGCTCAAGACTTGCTCAAGAGCAAGTTCGTCCGCGGCGCCCCACGGGGAACCGACAGACTGCTGCATCTTATCGCGCGGTACCAAAAATGGAAGGCCGAGCAGAAGCCCGGAGCCGACACAGATGACGGGTGAGTTCTGGTGCTCTTCGGCGATTGGGAAGAGTTGATCGGGGTCGGGGCTTTGCTCGTTAGGTCAATGATGGACACAGACCGGGACGGGGAGCCCAGTCTCGCTGGGGAAGACTGGATTTTTGATACCGTGAAGCCCGCCACTGGAGCGGGCCCTGTCAAGGAACATTCCGCTTCCACAAGCCGTCCGCTGGTAGGTGGACTTGCGTCCTGGCACAAGTGACTGCTCACAGGCCACGCATAAAGGACGGCGAAGCTGCTCCGATGCCAGATCGTGAAGAGCCTCTCGCGCTTGAAGGTTCCGCCGTTCAGGCCGAAGCCGATCATCCCAAAGCATCGGTCGGCGAAGCGGCAGAGTCAAATCGCATGGAGGTCACCTTGCCTGCAAATTCGTTCTTGGACCTGGATTCTCGAGATGCAGGGAGGAATGTTGCGCCCGTGCTGGGGGGCGCCGCTGGCGATGGCGCGAACTCCGGCTCGGACCAATCTGTGGCCGGTGCGAAGGCAGCCACGGGTTGCCTCGTCTTCCGACGACCGGCAGCCGACAAAATGGTGCAGAGCAAATGGGTGCCGGACGGATGGGCCGATGCGGCAGCTCTGGCTCTGGCAACGGGGCGTTTGATTGGCGTGCCTCCAGCAATGGCGTTTGCGAAACGTTCAGAATGACCTCACACGGGTTGCTCAGTTTGCTCAGCGGTAACTGGGGTATCACATTTCGCAAGTAGCCAGCCGTTTGGCCCTTCAAACAACAATAGGCTCTTCCTTTCCCGCCGCCGCCTGTGCTTTAGCGGCCGCCTCCTTTTCCTCCATCTTGCTGTTGAGAAAGACTCGGATTTCCGTTCGCAACTTCTTGGCCTCCGCGCCCTTGAACCAGAGATCCTTCTTCGCCACTTCGGGATGCTGTTGGATTGTTCGTGGAAATCAGCGCAATCACACCGAGCTCAGACGTGACGCACCAGCAGGTGTCCGATCATCCGCGGCGGATCCTTCAGGAACTTCTCGACGTACTTCAGCAGAAACAAGCCGCAATCACTGTGGTTGCTCTGCTTGGGTATCTGGCAAAGCAACATGAACATGTCGGCTTGCGACCCTAAGTCCACGCAGGCCGGGAACGTACGTTGTCGGCGTGGACGACACGCAGCTTGCTCGAATTTGGGACCACAATGCCCCGTTTCGCACGTGCCTCCTCCCTCAGGTACCTGGCGCGAGGTCTGCTGAGGCAAGCGCGCTTTCTGGGTGACGTCCGACTCACGAGTTCAGCGCGTTTGCGACCTCGTTGCCTTTGGACCCTCCCAAACTGTCGAACTGGAAGATGTAGCCGCGACTGCGAGAACACAGTTAGCTCGTGCGTTCAATAGTCCGCTTGCGACCCACGAAGCCTCCGGCCGCGGCTCTCCATCTCGATCCGGGTCTGCACCGCCGTCAACGGCATCATCCGTCGGTCCAGGATCAATCCCAAGAGATCCAAGGACATCCGCATGACCGTTGCCAGCGGTTTTGGTGACATCCGGATCAGACCAGCCCATCGCCCTGGAGGCTGTTGTGGCATTAGCGCCTTTCGCCATCCCGAAGCGCGATTCAGACGCACCGAGACCGGATATCGAAGCGATTCCTTCCATCAGGGACTCCATGATACCTTTCTCGCCATCCACTTGCTCTTCGCCGTCGCGTACGACCGCAGAGGCTTCTTCCCCAGGCGGCGCACCGTCGTCATCCCATTGCACGTCTTCTTCCACCGGTGAAGGAGCACCGCCGTCAGCATCCTGCGCGGTGTTGACAGCCTGCGCCGATGCACCGTGCGACGAGTTGGCTCCGGCCGACGATTCACCGCCCCCAGCACCGTCGTCGGGCGAACCCGCATCCCGGAGACCAGGGGTTGGCTTTGGTTCCGAGTCCGGCTCTACACCGGGTTTGGCTTGAATGTCAGCAGGCTCTTGGAAATCTTCCTCGACGTCAGACGAGTCCAGTGTGAGGACGGGCACGTGATGCTTCGACCGTGGTTCAGGTTCCGCGTAGTCCGAAGTGGCGGCGTCGGACTTGGAGCCCCCGCTCAGAATGGCCTCAGGATTGCAAATGATGGCCAGGTACCAGTGGAGCCTGAAGAGCGGCTGTAAGCTAGATAACGGCACGTCGGCAGCGCGAAAACCACTCACGATTCGTTGATGGGAACTACGATGTACTTCTTCTCGAAGAGATCGACCTTCGAAGTCCATCGCCTGACCCTCCTGTGCATGCTCGCGGGGTCGCTGTTCATGATGACCGAGTCAGCTGAAAGCACTAGTCGCGCACAAACATCCACCTCGTACCTTTTGCCTCCCGAGCTGAGCTGCTGGTAGAAGAATGAGTTGAAGATGTACGTTGCTTCCTGGATTTCGGGTGGGAGCTCCGCGAATATGCGCCTAGGGCGTCGGGTTAAGACGGGATTGCGATCTACAGGAGCACCGCAGCACTTCAGCTGGAGTTCAATGACCGAGTCGTTCAGGAACTGTCCCTCTTCCAAGCGCCCGTAGTCTTCGCCCCGAATGACGATGGACTCGTACGTGAAAAGCCTGCGAAGATGAAACGTTGGGTGGGAGTCGTGCGCGCAAAGAGCAGACGTACTCTTCAGACAGCTCCAACTTTCGCTTGCGAGTCCTAGTCGATTGCCTCGTGGGAGCCGGACTCGGCGGGGGGCTGTCGTCTATGAAAGTCGCTGCGTCAGCTGAATCCGAAGGCAACGCACGCGGTGCCACAGACCAAGTAGGGTGGATCTGCTGTTCATGGTGGTGCGGCGCCCGGATCTTCGCCGCTCCTCGCCGGCAAAAACTTCCGCCGATTGCTCACTGCTCTCGGGTACGTAGCTACTCGTCCTCAAGAACTCTTCACAGAGGGTAGCATCCTCGGGACTGCGAGACAGGGAGTTCAAAAGCAGGTCGGAGGAGGAGGTGGGTATCGCACCTGAGATATCTGATGGGGGGGTGAAAGCTCTTGGATTGCACTTCGGCCTTAAACCGTCGGAGGTCCTGCGGGTTGCGTGCCACGCATATGATCTGATTCTTGGGTGTCTTGAGGAACTTGCCGGCTTCTAGGGGTGAGATCGGGGCCCCTCGCCGAGGGGGCGAAATTACCTTCACCGCCGTGGTAGTGTGCCTTAAACTGAGCTTCCGGCAGGCTTCCCTTTGTTGAGAAGATGAAGCATGGAATGGCGTCGGATTCCGTGGATACCTGGAAAACACACAATCCATTGACGTTACGGCCACACAGAAGAACTGGGGCTTAAACTTACGGCAGCATTGTTCACGTTCTCGTATTTCGCCTCCAAGAGACTCTGCGACCCCTGTCTGATGATTCTCAAGCAGTTCCCCGGGACAAACATAAGGCACAGCGGTGGCTTAAAAAGCCTCTCGCCGACGAGAAGAGCATTAAGCTCGATCTTTGGAAAGTCGCCGGCCTTGAGGACCGAGCTTTGTGGTCGCTGCGTCGCGCTGCTCGCGCCTCCGTTCTTGCCCTTCATCGCGGCTACCCGGGACGCAGCGCTCCGCGCCTGCCCGGAGATGCTGGGGGGGCGGTCGAAGGCTTTGGCCGGGCCATCCTCTCGGCCCATGTAGTAATGTTCGACAGGGTCCCTCCAAGGGCCAAGAGAAGTCCGCTCCAGCTTCCTCCTCTTCCTTTGCCGCTCCCCTGTCCGAAGGACGTTTTCGCGTCCGCTGCCCTCATCGTCATCAACGATCTCCTCGGGCTCCGCCTCGTGCCCCTTGCGGCTCTGGGGCGGGCGTTTCCCGGGTTGGGGCTCCCCGCGGCCGCCGTAGAAGCTGGTGGTCGGAACAGTGGCCATGTCCCGGTTCCCGGCCAGCTGGCGAGGGCGTTGCGAGTCCAAGCTGTTGGAAGGCTGGAAGCCCTGGAGCGTCATGGTGGCGCGCCGGGCATGGATCGAACTGGTGCAAGGGACAAGAGTCCCGAGGCGTTTTGAGCAGTGCGGTGCCGCGCACGCGATCGAACGCGACTCCGATGTCCGCCACGCCGCCGCGCCAGGATGCGAAGCCTCCGCGGCCGGCTTCCTCGAGCAAAAAGAAGGCGCCCGTTGGGCTGAAAATCGCGGCCCCGACAGCCCCGCGGACCGCGTCGGACTCGCTTCTGGACTCGTCCGGACAGGCCGGCAGCCTCGTGCTTCCCCCTCGGCCCATTGAGCTGCCCAAATCGAGCAAGCTCGATGTCAAGGGGGAGGATTTGGAAATGCTGGAGGAGCTGGGATCCGGCAACGGCGGGACCGTGAATCGCGTGCTGTACAAGCCTACAGAGACGGTCATGGCACGGAAGGTGCGGCACTGGTGCCTCGACGGCTTGCCGCACACATTCATCGAGCTCCGGACGCCGGAATTCGCTTTCGCTCTTGCCGCCAGATCATCTCCGTTGCCGCCGCCAGCGTGCCGCAGCAGAAGCAGATAATGCGGGAGCTGAAGATCCTGCACGACTGCAGCAGCCCCTTCATTGTGGGCTACTTTGGGTCGTTTCTGCTGGACAGCGACATCTCCATCGTCATGGAGTACATGGATTACGGGTGATTGTCGGCGGAGCGCCCGCGTCTCCGTGCGCTGACCGAAGGAGCAGGTCGCTGGAGAACATGCTGTCCAAAGTCGGCGCGCTGCCCGAGGACATCGTGGCACGCATCACGTATGCCGTCTTGAGCGGTCTCGTATACCTCTACGACACTTTCCGGATAATCCACCGAGGTGGGTTCAGCGGCCTGCGCAAACGGAGTCGCTGAGGACGGCGTGCAGACGTGAAACCCTCCAACATCCTCCTCAACTCCCGCGGCGAAGTCAAGATCGCCGACTTTGGCGTCAGCGGCCAGCTGATCAATTCCATGGCCAACACCTTTGTTGGAACGAGCTCGTACATGTCGGTAGGTGATGTTGCCGCGCGTGCGCGTGGCCCTGGACATGACGGCCGGCAAGCCCGAGCGAATAACGGGATCCAAGTACGCCGTCCAATCCGACGTGTGGAGTCTCGGCATCACCATGTTGGAGGTGGCGATCGGCCGGCATCCCTTCCCGGGCAGTACGCTGTCGATCCTGGAGCTGCTCCAGTTTGTCGTCAACGAACCGGCACCGACGCTGCCACCGGGCCAGTTCACGCCCGAGTTTGAGGACTTCATAGCCAAATGGTGGGGATGTTCGGTGACTCGCCGCTGACGCAAGGTGACCCTTCCCGACCAGCCTCCAAAAGGATCCCGAGAAGAGGCCCACACCCGCCGAACTGCTGGTAAGCTCGCGCGCCCGGGACCTTGCGTCCTCGCTGATCGGTTATCGGCAGAAGCATCCCTGGGTTCAAAAGGTCGCCGGCACCCAAGGAAACGTGTCGGACTGGTTGGGCACCCTCGCACACTGAACCCCTGGCGGGCAGCACTCTGTGTCATACCCACTCATACCCATGTAGAGCTTCACGCCTCGGAGAATGCTAGAACTGTCTCGACTATGGCCGACAGCTGGCGGTCGCTCAATCCTTCCAAAACGCGCAAGGACCGCAGCCTTGCCTCCTGCCGGTGCCGAAGATCGGCCATGGCGGTGAACATGCCACGATCGCACTCAAGGAGCTTGTCCGCGCGGGACGCTGGTGCGAGATCCAGGATCTTTGCCGTCGCGATTTCGAGCTCGACATTCCGGGCAACCCTGGCACGATCCGCAAGCAATTGCGCCTCCAAAGCTCGCTGCTCCGCCTGACAGCCAAAGCCAGCTCGAGCATCGGCCGTCGTCTTCGGTCAGCTACCATTTACCTCCAGCTCCTTTAGGACCCATTGCAGCTCCGCGTCCTCGCAAATGGGCCCTACTCGCCCCAAGCTAGATGCAAGACCTGGCTCGACATCCTCGTGGTGGTAATGGTCCGCGTTGAGGCTGCGCAGAATGTTCTGCAGCTGTAAATTGGCCGGCGGCGGGGCACCGGGGCCCGGAACCCAGGCCGACGGGGTTCCGGGCGACGGGGGAGCCGACGAGTAACTCTGGCTCTGTAGGAGCCTGAGGAGGTTGTCCATATCTCTGGGTTCCGAGGGGAGACTGATTGAAGAGCTCTGAGATTGTGGAGCTGATTCGCGCGCGGCCGCGCGGCCTGCCCCGCGGGCTACTGTGGTACTGGTGGCGGACCGCGCGATGCTCCCCATCGCGCAGCGCAGCGGCCGCTTGGCGCGGCGCGTCGCTGTCGACGCCAAAGTACGCGACGGCCGCCGGTGCCGCCGGGCCCCTCTGACGCGGGATGCGCAGCGCACCTATGCCGACCTCGTGCTGCGGGAGTCGACGGGCCAGGGCTTCGTCGCCCACGGACCCGGCGGGCGCTCGTCGGTCAGCGGGAACGTGGTCACCGTCTTTGGGTGCACGGGGTTCGTGGGCCGCTATCTCGTGAATCGGCTTGGTGGGGGTGCCGGACTATAGGTGGCCGGGACTGGGCCTGATGCTGGGACCGCCGCCTCCAGGGCAGCAAGGCATGCAGGTCGTGACTGCATACCGCGGGGACGAGTACGACCAGCGGCATCTGAGGATTATGGGGGACCTGGGGCAGATTGTGCCAACGGTAGTTGTCGCCGCCGGCAGCGTCCCTCGGGGTTAGCTAATCGCGGTGACGCTCCCAGAGGTTCGATTTGAGGAATGATGATCAGATTGTGGAGTGCTTGAGGAACTCCGACACGGTCTTTAACCTCATCGGACGCGACTTTGCGACCAAGTGGGCCCGGGGGTGATTCACGGCAATGCCCGCTAACGGAGGCTCGCACTTGCCAGGAGCTTCACCTTCCACGACACGCACATCGCTGGAGCGCAGAAGATTGCGAAGCTTGCGAAGGAGAACGGAGTCACGAAGTTCATCCACGTCTCTGCGCTGAACGCCCGCCCGGATTCCAAGTCGCTGTTCTTGCGTTCCAAGGTGGCCATTGCCCGTCAGTGCGCTCGCACCATGAGTTGACTTGGGCCCGTCATGCAGGCCCTTGGAGAGCAAGCGGTGCTCGCAGAGTTCCCTGACGCCACCATCGTCCGGCCAGCTACCATTTACGGCGCCGAGGACAAGTTCTTCAACAGGTGGTGCGGTGAGTCGGGCACCTTGTGGCTCTTTGTGGTCGGGCTGAATGTCGCCGTCCTTGGGAAGCCTTCATGGTGTTCTTCTACTCGATCCCGCTCATCAACGGAGGCATGACGAAAGTGCGGCCTGTTTACGTAGGACACCACGCGCGTTTCGCCTTGCGCAAGACATTAACTTGGAGGACAGGTTGGCGACGTGGCCAATGCCTTGGCGAGCATGGTCAAGAGCGATGCGGCGACGGGGAAGCTGGTTGAGCTATTCGGGTGTGTTCATGCTGGCAGCGCGGCAGACCGAGAGGGCAACTGATCCGGAAATCAGCCCCACGGAGTTCACGCTGCGCCAGATTTTGGACGTCATTGTCGAGATCTCGCACCGCGGCCCGCTCATGTACCCCCTTCCGAAGCCGCTTGCAAAGTACGCTTCGCCCGTCGCTCTTACTCTACGGGGCAGCATCTAACGTGGCGGCAGACTTGTGGGCAGGGTGCTAGACACTATCAGCATGAACCCGCTCATCACTGCGGACGAAGTGGAACGGGTGCGTTAGCGTCCCGGCCTGCGGTCTTACTCGCTGACGGCTCCAATCAGATGTACGTGGACGAGGTGCCGTCGGGAGGGGCCGTCAGCTTCGCAGAGTTGGGCATCAAGCCCCAGGCGATTGCGGATCAGATCATTCGCTTCACACGGTGGGTGCAGTCCGGGAACGATGAGATCGCGGCGGTCACACTGACTGCGTCGCCGTCGTACAGCATGTATCGATCTTCCGAGGCTACGGATGAGGGTTGGATGGATATCGCGGCGAAGCTGCGGGTGTAGCTGATGTCGTGGAAATTGATCCGTCAATTGCCACGTCCCTGCGCTGGCGATCAAGGCAGAGGTACCGAAACGCCCTTTCCCTCTGTGCCTCCGCCGGCCCCCATGTCCAGTGACCCGCGCTGCCGGCCCGATGGAAAATCCGCAGCCGGTCTCGCCAGATGAGAAGCGGACGTGAGTGCCAGCACGGTCCTCCGGACAACGGACTGAAGCATAGTGTCTGGCCTTCAGAGAGCTCAATCCCAACTCAGGTAGGCACCCGTCTGGCTTTCCTCAGCTATTTTGAACGAGACTCATCGCGTCGCCCTCCACTTAGCGTGGTTGAACGAGAAAGGTCCGGTGCTGGCGCCAACTCGGGCACTCGGCGACGGGCTTATGGTCTGAACCTTTAGGGAGCTGGATCACGAACCTTATCGCTCTTATCTGCCTTAAAGTCGTGTTCTCGGTGATTCCTGGGATAACGACAGGTGTGCTTTGGGGAACCGGAGGCGTCTTGCTTAAGCGGCGTCTCATCGCCGGATCGGACCGTGCCAGAGCTTTCCTGGACCTTGACCAATGTGGTCTACAACGTGTCGACCTTTATCATGTTCCATGGGGTGTCGGGGGTTCCTTTCGAGTTCAGCCAAGGAGAATAGTGGGTGCAGCAGAGGCCTGCTCCAAGGAGCTTGCCCACAACTCGGAACAACCTCGCAGCCAGGACTTGACACTCTGGGAGCAAATGGACAATGGCGCGGAATTCACACCTGCGAAGAAGTACCTCACGACTGTCCCCGTGATTCTGTGAGCTGCACGCGGACGGTCGCGCACGGCCACGAACCGATTGACGAACCTGGCGTGCAGTTTTCTTGTGGCGTGCCACTACGCGCGACTAGACCTCCCAATGTTCGTCCTTAACCTGGCAAGTTTGTTGCTGGTCTTGGTGAGTGTTTCATGGCGACATGATTCTAGTTGAACCATTGATCGATCCCGCGTACAAGTTTGCCAAATTGCCAACCACAGCGAAAGCTCGAGATACAACGAAACATTCAGAATGATGCTATGACGTGATTCCAGATTTATACTGTATCGCATTGATGATTCAGGACTGCTGGTCACCCTGAATGTGCCCTGTGAGGATCTGCGCCGCCGAGCGTTTTTTGCGGGACACCACGCTTCGCTGCGGGAGCCTGTTCAGTGGCGATCCAGAGACGGTGCCACAGCGACAGACCTTGCCCGCCTCCATCTGTTCGGTTTTTTCGTGCGCTCGGACGTGACGGGCGAGAAGATGCTTGTGTGCGAAACGAGACCCGCAACCGGGGCGATTGCATTCGAACCTCTTGACGCCCTGATGCGATGCTTGCACGTGGACGTTCAGGATCTTGCGCTTTGCGGGTCGGGGAGTTAGGCCGAGGGCAAATGCCCGGCCAGCGGATCCTCACCGACGTCAACACCTTGGTGCAGCCCGGCCAATTGCAGGGAAACAGGTCGCGATTCTTGTCGTGGCTCTTCATGTGCGTCTTGAGGGTGTCACCTGGCGAGAGATCATGAATGCCAGGCCGATGTCGTCGCGGTTCCGTCGAACATACGGCGCGTGAAGACTTTTCCGCACTCCAAACACTGTATCGGGTGATCCTTCTTCAGATGCTGCTGAAGCTGGCTCCATTTGGCAAATGCTTCGCTGCAGCCTGGCTGTCCACAGGCGTAACTCAGCGCGCCTGCAGTCCGCCGTTAGGTACAGCCGGTCCGCGGTCCACGCCGACCGCGCAACGGACCTTCGTGTGTCTTGGCATGCTTCGCGAGCTTCGACGGGGTCCGGAACGTCTTGCCACATCCTTCAACTGCGCAGACATGTCCAATTGCGACACCGTCGCCCGCATGGGAGGCCAAGTGGTCCACGAGCTGTTTGTGCTTCGGGAAAGCCTCCCCGCATCCCTCCACGCCGCACTGCCGTAGCTCGAGTCAGCAAGAGGCACGAAGCTTTGACGACGGTGATCCCGCCTTGTAGATGCCGCCCCCCGCGTGCGACTTTTCGTGCCGCTTCTTGTGATGCTCTTTGGAAAAGGCGGCACCGCACCCTTCGTGGCCGCACACAAATGGCTTGCGCTCCTCCTCCGTGTCTCCGTGGCACGACGAGTGGTTTTTCAGGTGCTCCCTGCGGCGGTACGCCTTTCCGCACCCCGGAAACGGGCACACAAAGGGCCGTTCTCCCGTATGGCTCAGAAGATGCTGGTTGAGCTTGCTCTGCTTCCGAAAGGTCCGGCCGCAGTGGGCGCAAGACTTTTCCCGAGCCGCAAGAGAGCCAGAAGCTTCGTCCAACCCTTCGTCCTCGACCTCAAACGGCTCCGACGGGGAAGGCGCCCGCGGCTCGGGGTCACTCGGCACCGCCGCGTTCGCGTGGAACCCCGTTCCGGGAAGAAATGGCGGCACTGGCGGGCTCATAGGGGAGGATGGCAGAGCCATCGCGTCCCCGTCCCGTTCCCCGCCCCGGCATTCAAGCAGAACTGCCATTGGCGGGAAAAATCTCAAACTTTCTGAGAAGGCTTGCCGACTGCCGACGATGCACGGCGCCCCGTCAAGCCACAAATGCACAAAATAACCACACCTGGTGGTGGTGATTGATGCTTGGATCTATTGACTTTCTGCAAGGTTAGTGGGAGAAGGACCTTAGCATCAGGGGCAAAGTGGGCAAAAGCCGACCAACATTCTGAGCCACACAAGGAGTTGACTCCAGCGGCCTCTGCCCCACGTTATGCCATTGAGCTTGCTTGGGTAGAGATGCTAAGCAAGGAGTTTAGGAGCTTGAAGCTGTCAACCTTCTTCAGCTCCTGGATCCTGTACGTGAGCTTCACGTGGTGAGGTATCTTCCTGGCCATCCACTCTGTTTTGCTGATGTTGATCTCCAGCCCATTGGCAGTGGCATATACAAACAAAAGATCCAGCTGCAGCTTGGCATGCTTCACCGTCCTCGAGATCAAAGTGGTGTCGTCTGCAAAGAGCAAAGCGTTGCAGATCCAAGTCGGCATATTGAACGTGCTGGGGGCGTACATACCCCCGATGCCAACGCAAGATATTCTCAGCTCGGACAAGATGTGGACGAGGTTTGCGGGGATCGTAACCGGATGCGACATACCGATCGTGATCGGGGACCTGAACGCTCACGTGGGGATAAGCGACGTGCGTGGCACGAGCTTTGGAAAGCGTAGTGTAATTTGGTCGGAGCAGCACACGGATCGGAGGGGGAAACAGCTGCTTGCATTATGCCAGGAGGAGGAGCTCGTGATCCTGAATGGCCGCCTCGAACCAGGGGCAACAACCCGCGCAGGGAAAGACGGCAAGCACGATGTTACACACGACAGCACCTTGGTCAAACACTTGGAATACGCAATCGTGCCACAGAGCCGCTATGGGATGGTCACCACGCTCGCCTTTGTGAAGGAGGGTTGGGTTGTCACCTCAGATCTCTGGCACTGAGCATTGTTGTGACGGACGGCTCGTCCGGCCTCTAGCTGGACTGGACGTGAGGATGCCGTGGCCCTGGTGTGGGGAATTCCGTTGCGTTGTGATTGGAGTTGGGACCGCTTCCCTACGAGCTGCTGGCTAAAGCAGCCCCGTCACAACACTCCCCCCGAAGCGGGACCAACTCCTCCCCCCAACCTCCTAGAGGTTGTAGCACCGTAGCAGCATGGCATACCCGACCAAATCCACCTCTGCAGAAACTGTCCAGAGTGCCGCAGATTTGCGCATCGGGCACAGCAATCTGTGGTGTGTTTGGTTGACTGAGCAGCTCACAAGCTGCTGGAGAAGTCCACTTTGATCAAGGAATTGTTTCAGAGACTGTGGTAGTCTCTCAGTGTTCAGAAAATGTCCTTTTGGAGCATGTTGTTGCCTTTCCCAAAAGCAGCTCCTGTGTTCCCCAGAGATTGTCCTTTGGGGCAACTCCATCCTTCCCCCAAAGCTCTAGATCATGAACCCAGACTCGAGTTTGGTGCTGCGAGGAAAAGTGTAGAAAACATTAGTAAGCTGGTCTCAGTGTGAGCAACTACTTGGCAGCCCAATCATTTTATGATGAGGCTCTCATCCACTTGGCTTTCACGATCTGTCGGGGCAACCGACAGGCCATGGTCAATGGTACTCCCACCCCTGGTCTTCCCGCTGGTACTCCCATGCGGGCCATCGTGGTTCTCCCACGCATGGTCTTTCTTTCTCACTCCGCCGGTGCTCCTGTGCGGGCCTTTTCTCGTTCTCTGCTCTGCTGGTGCTCCCGTGCAGGCGATCTCTCCTTCTCTGCTCTGCCGGTGCTCCCGTGCAGGTGATCTCTCTTCCTCTGCTCTGCCGGTGCTCCCGTGCAGGCCATCTCTCTTCCTTCGCTCTGCCGGTGCTCCCGTGCAGGCCATCTCCTTTCTCTGCTCTGCCGGTTCTCCCGTGCAGGACATCTTTCTCTTTCTCTCTCGTGCTCCTCGCCGAGTTCTCGCGCGGTCGGACCATCTGGTGCTCCCATGCATGGTCTCTTCTCATCTCTTTCTCCGATGATTCTTCGTGCACCTCTCATTTCAAGGGCTCCCAGGACTCTCACAATGTCTGACACATCTCTATGCAGCTCATTGTCCGGCCTTCGTTGGGTTCTGTAAAGGTTCACATCCGATCATAGTCAGGCCCTTCCATCTAGCTTTACTCTCACCTTCATCGTCCGCGGTGATTTCCTCTTTCCGCCGTGAAGTGCCTTCCCTTCGAGTCAGTGAAGCGGAACTTGTTGCTGCGGCTGGTGCCGCGGCCGCGGCCGCGATTTCCGCCTGGGGCGCTCCAGCAATCCGTGTCACGGTGGCCACGCTTCCCACAGTTGGAACACTGGCCGTCAAAGTATGGCGAGACGCGTCTTTCACTTCGTTCTGTTGTGCGGGTGGCTTGAAACGCGCCCCGGAAGCTCCCCTGCCCGCGGGTGAATCCTCCCCGCGCGGCGAGACCGAGGCCCACAAACGGCTTGGAGTACGCGTCTTAACGTGTCTCGAGCTTCATTCGTTCGTCTGCTTGGTGTATCTCATTGAACAGGGCCTTTGCCGTGCAATCGCCCGCGGCATTCCTTTCGTTCGCATCGAACGCGCCTGGCGCCTTCATCCTCGTGGAGAAGGTCTGCAACTGGTACATGTACTTGACAGGAACACGCGCCTGCGCGTCAAGGAGGATGTCGAGCTGTCCCTTGTCCGAAATGGGAGATCCGACGATCTCCGCCTGTAGTTGCACCTTCGCGAGGAATAGGAAAGAATAGAATAGTATTGGTGACCCGGACCTGCCCCTGGCTTGGCCGCTGTTACACCATGAGTTTGCTGCTAATTGCAAAGTTCATCGTCGTCGTGTGTCTTTTTCATTTTCCCAGTTTTCCTGTCCTTCATGGACTTTGAGATGAAGCTGGCAATGGAGTTGAGGGCCTTCTCCTTCTGCCGCCTCGCTTTGATCGTGGGCTCGAACTCCTTGATGCTAAGAGCCCAGAGCCAGGTCTCCATGTTCCACTCGCGGCCTAGTGCTTCCAATCTAGTCTGCAGCTTCTGGCGCCGCTCCGCATTTGCTGAACAGTGAAACAGAAAGTGTTGTTCGTCTCCAATGTGCTCAGGGTCATGCTTGCACGTTCTCTGCTGCACCTCAAGTCCTTGGTGCCTGCCTGTCTCCACCTCCAGGTCGTGGGTAGAGCAGAGCAGCTTCTGGACGTCCCTCCGGTGCTTCTCCACCCGGATTAGGGATGGTCCGATGTGGCCAAAGGTCATGTCACACATCCTCCAAAAGTGCAGTTTGTCGTTGTCCTTGAGCCTCTGGGCATTGATCTCCCTGAACTTGCCCTTCACAAGATTCTCCACAGTCTCCTTGGGCCATGAGAAAGTGTCCTTCTCCCACAAGGAAGTCCTTCGCGTTCGCTTTGGAATCGACTTCCGGGTTCCACTCCCAGCGCTGAATCTTGGACCTTGCCATGCGGCATTCATTCGGATTGAGTTGTTCAACAGTTGTTGGCATCTCTGCTGGATCCATGTCCAGAAGTCGGCCGGGGTGCGGCTCTCAATGTCCTTGTGCCAGCTCGGGTCCGTGAGCATCTGCAGGTATCCCTTTGCCTGGCTGACAGCAATCTCGAACTCTCCTTCCTTCATGTGCTGAGGCCTGTTGTTGCTCTTGAGGAAGGGCCCCAGTTTGGCCATGCGGATGAACTGTTCAGCCTTCGGCAACCACTTGACCCAATTGCCGCCCTGAAATGCCAGGATCTCGACTTTGGCATCGCGGACCAGCGATGTTTCCATCGCGAATAGCCTCTTTGGCGGTGCGCTGATGCGCTGAATGCGCTGAATGCGCTGAATGCGCTGAATGCGAGATGTCAGCTGCGAAGGAGAACAAGCCGCACTGCAAGCCCGTGCCGTGCGACTTCCACTTCCTCGCAATAATGCGAAACTGCTCGCCGAAGAAGCGCCCGCGGGAACGGGGTGGACCACAACTCGGAAGAGGGGCCCGCGGAGGCCGACTACCGCCGCTCCTATTGCTGAGCCGGACCCTTGGGCCGTCGGACCACAAACGCCCGAAGAGCGCGATCAAGAGCGTGCCATAAAGGAGACGCTCGCGTGCAAAGGGAGGATCCGCCGGGCGCCCGAAAGTGCGAAGACCGGAGAAGGCGCCCGTGACCTCCTCAAGCGCTGCGCCCTCAACCTGCCGCACGACCACAAGGACCGTGAGGCGCTCGTTCAGCGGACCGATGCGCTCAAGGAGATCGTGGTGGAAAAGTGGTACCTCACGGGAAATCGCACCTTTGACCTCCAGCTCATGTTCTCGACCGAGGAGGACCGCGAGACGCTCATTCGGCTCAACGAGGCTGGAGCCCTGAAGCACCTGGCTGCGTACGCGAGCCGCGAGAAGACGTGGATGCAGAAGAACCGGTCTACTGCGCAGTACCACCTGGTCCAGCAGATGGAGAAGGATGGGATTCCCTTCCGCCGCGACGGCCCGAAGATCGTATACACGCCGCCGGAAACAGGCCTGGAAACGACGCTCACCATGGAAAAGATTGAAGCAAAGTCGCGCGAGCTTTGGGAGACGCGCCAGACTGCACGCGCGAACGCTGGAGAGCGTCTTGCGCGCGGCTAGGAAAGCGAGACTCGGACATGCCTTAAGATACTTTACCAAAACGTCGAGCAGAAGCTCGAGAAGAGCCTCTTTATACGTGAGCTGCTGCTACACATTGTAGAGTACGATATCGTCGTTTTCGCTGAAGCAAGGTGGACGGGCAAAGGCGAGAAGCGGACTTGGGAGGAGCATATGAGCAACAACGACATCCGCGCAGAGGTTGCCGTGGTACTGGAAACGTTCGAGGTTTATGAGAAGAGCTGCTCGGAGCATGGTGGAGGAGGGTTGACGGTCTTTGTGCGAAAGGAGCTACCGCACACCGTACGGACAGACTTGGACCCGATCCTGGACGTTGTGCAGATCCAAGTCGGCGGAGTGAACGTGCTGGGGGCGTACATACCGCCGACGCCAACGAAGGACATAGTCACGCAGGACGAGATGTGGTCGTCAAAGACCCTTGGTCACAGGCGCCCAGAGACAGGTGCGGATGAAGCAGGTGGCGTTCCTGGTGTTTGTTGTGTTATTCTCCCTTTTCTTAGAGCCGCCCTCCTAGGTTATTGTCTAGCCAAGATCCACCCATTCATCCAAGTCCAACATCCAACTCCAAGGCCAACTCCAACTCGATCCAACGGCTCCAAACACATCCATCCATCGCCAGCAACACTCCCCCATTTGGAGGCGAGTGGATCGAGTGGAGTCCCCCACCGCATGCTCCTCCACGCCCCGGGATTGAGCTCCTTGGGCTGCCTAGGCCAGGCTCCAACTCGATCCAACGGCTCCAAACACATCCATCCATCGCCAGCAACACTCCCCCATTTGGAGGCGAGTGGATCGAGTGGAGTCCCCCACCGCATGCTCCTCCACGCCCCGGGATTGAGCTCCTTGGGCTGCCTAGGCCAGGCTCCAACTCGATCCAACGGCTCCAAACACATCCATCCATCGCCAGCAACACTCCCCCATTTGGAGGCGAGTGGATCGAGTGGAGTCCCCCACCGCATGCTCCTCCACGCCCCGGGATTGAGCTCCTTGGGCTGCCTAGGCCAGGCTCCCTGATGACACCTCCCCCCAAGACCGGGCGATCCAATCGCCGTACAAAAAAGCTCCCCCAGAGACCATACATGCAAAGAAAGTACAAGAAACAATACAATCCAGAGGTACACGTAGGGGTGACTCCCCCAGAAGCCAAGGAACGGCTGCCCGCTAGCCTCAGGCTCATCACGGGCAGAGATTCCCGGCAGGGTCCGGCTCGCAGAGAACGCTGGCCTCAGCCGAACCCGTATCAAGGTCAACAACACCAATGCGCGCACGGAAAAGTTCAAAAAGGGCCGGAGCTAGAGGCTTGGTAAAGCCGTCCCCAAGGTTGTCGTCTGACACCACCCGTGCAGTCTCAATCGTTCCATTTTGCACAGTGTCGCAAACCAGGTGGTACTTGATATCGATGTGCTTCGTCCGCTCGTGAAACTTAGGATCACGAGCGAGTTGTTCAGCAGACATGTTGTCCTCGAAAAGTCGCGTAGGTGTCGTCCACGCAAAGCCAAGTTCCTGCAGGATGGAGCGCAGCCAGAGAATGTTGCGAACTGCATGCGCCATAGCAACATACTCGGCTTCCGTAGTAGACTGTGCAACGATGGATTGCCGCTTGGTCAGCCAAGCAATACTGGAAGCACCCATGAGGATGACGAGACCCGTGGTCGACTTGCGGGTCATCACACAGCCAGCAAAATCGGCATCTGCATAAGCACAGAGATCCAAGCAATCGCCAGACGCAGGACGACGGCCAAGAACAAGTCCATAGGTACGGGTGCGGCGGAGGTAGCGTAAGACATCTCGAAGCACCTTGATGTGAAGAGGTCCGAAGCTGTTGGCAAAGCGAGAAAGAAAGATCACGGCAAAGGCAATATCTGGCCGTGTCGTGATGGCGATCCAAAGTAGAGATCCAACCAGGCCCTTGTAGTTGAAACTTTTGACGTCGTCTTGGATCTTCGTCGGCAGGCTGTCAAACACCGCGGGATCAAATGGGCGCAGCGTCTGGAGTGCATCCGGTCGCATCGGCGTGAGAGCAGACTTCGTCTCCTTGCTGGGAACATCACGCGTGAATCCAAACTCGCGGAGGACGCGGTCGATGTACGCCGTCTGCGACAACGAGATTGTACCGGTGCCGGTGTCG
Source organism: Hyaloraphidium curvatum (assembly GCA_025558095.1). Classification (NCBI taxonomy): domain Eukaryota; kingdom Fungi; phylum Monoblepharomycota; class Hyaloraphidiomycetes; order Hyaloraphidiales; family Hyaloraphidiaceae; genus Hyaloraphidium; species Hyaloraphidium curvatum. Next base: position 215,718 of record JAIVFI010000031.1, on the reverse strand, counting down.
CGACGGATGTGCACGCCCAAGCAGTAAGTGACAGAGCCCAGCGAGTTGATGTTGAAATGCTGCTTGAGGCTGCCAAACAACTCGTCAATCTCCAGTTGTGAGGTGGCAGCAACCAGCAAGTCGTCGACGTAGACAAAGATGATCATAATGCGGCCGGCCGTGAAGCGCACGTAGAGACAGCTCTCGGAGGCCAGCTTCACGAATCCAGCCTGGCGGAGGAAATGATCAAGCATTGCAAGGAACAAGCGCATCGCTTGCCGTAATCCATAGAGACTCTTTAGCAGGCGAAGCACCGTGCGCGAGGAAGACTCCTTGAGGAACCGCCAACCCGGAGGCGGTCTGATGTAGACAGTGTAGTCCAGTGGAGCATGCAGAAACGCCGTCTTGATGTCCCAGTGATCACAGAGGAGTCCCAGCGTGGCAACAAGAAGGAGGAAGAGGCGGAAGACAACTTGGTTAGGAACGGCAGCGAACGTATCGTAGTACGTTTGCTCGGACTGGCGGTTTCCGTCCGCCACCAAGCGTGCCTTGAAGCGCGTAACGTTGTTGTTCTGGTCCTTCTTGACGTCGTAGACGTAGTGCGAGGGCACCACCTTGTCCTCGTCACCAGCGGGTAGTTCCGTCTCCTCGACCACACCCATCTCAAGAATCGACTTGTTCTCCTCCTGCCGCGCTTCCTCCCACTGAGCCGCATGCGGTGACCTCTGCGATTCGTTGTATGTGCGCGGAACGGTGACATCGTGCACCGACAGCAGGGTCACCGGGCTCGTGTCTGGGTCAGGGGCGCTGGCACCTGGTATGCGCCACATCTCGAAGGCTGGGAAGCGGAAGGAAGGAGAGCACGTCAGCGGAGTGGCGATCATGGCGTAGGGCATGATGAGAGGGTCTGGCAGACCATCATCAGGTCCAGCGAGGGGATGCGGCGCAGCACCCAGCTCATCGCCATCACCAGCGTCCGTTGCCTCCTGCTCCACGTCGAGCGGGTACTCAATCTCTTCCTCAAGAAGCTCCCACTCGTACGCCTCTCCTGCCTCATTGCGTTGAGCAGGTTCCTGAAGTCCCGTCCCCGCATCCCTTGGTGGTGTCCGCTGATCGTCATCGCTGTCTTCGTCGACTGCCGCATCCGCCGGCTTTGAGAGCCGATGAGGAAGGCGGGGAGGTACGAGAGCAAAAGGGCGATGCTTGCCCAGCGCATCAATGTCGCGGAAGGAGCCGGGCGAACGTTTAGAATAGCGCTCGTTGAAGACCACTGATCGCGCATGGACGATCTTGCCTGTGGTTAGATCCAGCAAGGTGTACGCCTTCAGGTGCTTCGGGAAACCGAGGAAGATCGCACGGTGTGCACGGTCGTCCAGAGCCTTGCGCTGGCTGGGGAGGATACCGTACCAGCACTCCGACCCGAACGTGCGGAGGCGTGACAGGTCGGGTTTAGTCCCTGTCCATAGCTCATGCGGCGTGGTAACCGTTCCGTTTGCGCCCCGTTGCATCGTCTTCACCGTTGGGAGCATGTTGCGGACCTCAGTCTTGTATGCGAGGGCATAGTTCCAGAAACGCTTCTCGACGTCAGCCTGGATGCAGAGCGCAAGTACCCCCTCGACCTGGGAACGATGCTCGCGTTCGGGTACCGCGTTCTGTTGAGGCGTATTGGGTATGGAGACCCGGAAGTGAGTGCCTCGTTCACGTAACCAGGTCTGGAACCAGCCCAGCTCCCGCGCGTTCCACCGCCCGAGCTCGGTACCCTGGTCAGACTGGAGGTGCTTGAGGCGTTTCCCAGTCTGCGTCTCGGCCCACACGATGAGGTGTTGAAGGAGAGGTGCTGCTTCGTCCTTGGTCTTCAGGGGGATCGACCAAAGCTGCTGCGACCACTCGTCCTTGACGTCCATCCAGTAGCGGTCGCCGTGCACGGAAGTGATATCGACCGGGCCCTTGAGATCAACGTGCCAGAGATCCATGACGTCCTTGACGTGCTCACGCATCGAGGGGCGGAACGGCGCGGTCGTCAGCTTCGCGCGCAGGCAGACATCGCACTCGATAACCTCCGACTCGGGGCCCAGATCGACGTTCTCAAGGCCAAGCACCGCACCCGACCTCTGCGCTATCCGGATGCGCTCAATGTGAGCGTGCGCACATCGGGCATGCCACAGGTGGCGATCGTAGAGGCGTGACATGCGTACCCCTCGCAGTCGGATCAAATCCGCGTCGGTGAGTCCCCACATGGCCTGCGACGTTGACCCCGGTTTGACGACCTCGATCGGCATCGGGAATACGCCGTTTTGCTGAGGAAGAACGCACAGCTCCGTGCCGTCCACGAGGTATAGCTGTTTCTGCATCTCCTTGTCAGCCAGGTAGCAGTTCCTGGATCGAACGCCGGCGGCGGCCAATGCCGTTTCCGAAAACAGGTGGCGCGGTGTGCTCGGCATGAAAAGAACGTTGTCAAGCCGAACAACGGGTCCGCTCGTGCGAAAACGCACGTACATGGTGCCAGCCTGTGACACCTCCACGGGCCCCGTAAGTCCATGCACAACGAACTTGGGTATCGAGTAGACTTTGGTCAGGTCGCTTAGGGTATTGGTAGAGTTGCGGCTCGCGCCAGAATCGAAGAAGGAATCACAGTTGTTGGCTCGAATATGGTTGATGTATGCGCGAGCGTGTTGAGCTTGTACCATGCCGCCGTCGATGTCCTCCCCCGAAACGGCGTTGGCCGTCACGGTCGGCATCGCAGCGGCCTCCCCGCCGCTACGTAGTCAGTTGTCGAAGCCGTCGCCGTAGGTCGCTCCGAAGGCGTCGCCGTAAGTCACTCCGCCGCCGGACTCTTGGTCGTAGCCGACATAGCCAAAATCGGCTCCCTCACTGTCACCATGCATCGAGCCGTATCCCAGGAAGCCAAAGGCTGTCAGGCAATGCTGCGATGAAGAGCGATCGGGGTGCGGGGCGGGTGAGTTACCTTCGTTCGCGGCACTGCCATCTTACCGGATGAACAAAAAGAAACGGCATCGGAGGGAAGAGCAGGCATGGCACCAAGTATGGGCGAGAGGAGAAAGGAGGAGAAAGATGAGAAAGATGATCAGCATCAAATGGGACGAGGGTGCGAGGTTTCGTGCGCGACCAGCCACCGACGCTGGTCCCCCGCGTCGGCGGCTGGTGATGTGCCCAGCGTCCCGTCACTTCTCGCACTCAAACTCCACACCTAGCGCTGGGCCCGCGGCCCCTCCTGGCAGGCAACCGCGGCCTCAGGCACTGGGCACACGGGCCCCTTCGCGACGCCGGGCCCGCGGCCCACACTCCACACGCCGGGCCCGCGGCCCCTTCGCGGCGCTCTTCTTCAAGCGTCTGGCCCTCGGCCCTTCGCGACGCGGGGCCCGCGGCCCTCTTCTTCAAGCGTCTGGCCCTCGGCCCTTCGTGACGCAGAGCCCGCGGCCCTCTTCTTCAAGCGTCTGGCCCTCGGCCCTTCGCGACGCGGAGCCCGCGGCCCTCCTTTTCAACCAAGCGCCGAGCACCGCAGCCCCTTCGCGGTGCGGGCACCTCGGCCCAGGATCCCCCCCCGATTCTCACCCTCGCTGTGTTCCATCTGGGCATCTGCCAGCATGGCGTACGGCTGCTGGGGCGGTGACGGGCACTCGCGCTGTACGTGCCCCTTGCCGTTGCAATTGTGGCACTTCTTGTCGGGGCACGCCGATGCCACGTGTCCCGGCTTGCCGCATTCGCGGCAGGTGATCTCACTGGTCACCGGAGCCGGCCTCCAAACGGCAGCGCCAGCCGGGCGGTAGCTCGTCAATGATTCGGCCCCAGAATCCTTGGAGCTCCGCGAACGGAAAACCTTCGGTGAATGTCACCATCAGGGCCACGTCGTAGTCTGAGAGCGGTTTCTTGTGCGCAGCCCTCTCTGACTTGATGCTGAGCAGCTCGTTGAAGTTCCGGTCCACAGTCTTTGAAGCGTCCCACTGCCACTTGTTTACGCGGACCTGGGACGTGTGTACCAGGCGCGCCTTTCCAACCTTGAACTTCTTGTGAATCGCGATCCAGAGGTCGTAGGCCGTCTTGGGCTCGTCGAATGCTTCCTGGAGGACGTCGTCGAGCATCAACATGAGCTCGCCGTAGGCCTTTTCGGCCGTCGTCCTGAACTTGTGTTCCGTGAGGGTCGCGTGCGCGGCCTTCTCTTCCTCGATAAGGATGGCATCCCTCTGCCGGTCGGTCAGCCCTGGAGCGTTGCCGCGCTCAGCGGCCCGCTTGCGAGCCTGCTCGAGCTGCCAGTCGAGGCTGAGGACGTTGTTGACGACGTACTCGTACACCCCGAGCTTGTTGAGGTAGATGGGGGCCTTGCGGTCCCACTGGACCATGTTATCACCGGTGTTGAGCAGGATGGGCTTGTCGGCATCATTGGCTGTCATCCTGTCGCGGGCGGGCTTCCAGGGGTAGCAGGTACGTGTCAGAGCAGGTGAGACTCTTAATCTCAAAGACCCCTGGTCACAGGCGCCCAGAGACAGGTGCGGATGAAGCAGGTGGCGTTCCTGGTGTTTGTTGTGTTATTCTCCCTTTTCTTAGAGCCGCCCTCCTAGGTTATTGTCTAGCCAAGATCCACCCATCCATCCAAGTCCAACATCCAACTCCAAGGCCAACTCCAACTCGATCCAACGGCTCCAAACACATCCATCCATCGCCAGCAACAAGGAGAGGCGTACGAGTGGGAGCTTCTTGAGGAAGAGATTGAGTACCCGCTCGACGTGGAGCAGGAGGCAACGGACGCTGGTGATGGCGATGAGCTGGGTGCTGCGCCGCATCCCCTCGCTGGACCTGATGATGGTCTGCCAGACCCTCTCATCATGCCCTACGCCATGATCGCCACTCCGCTGACGTGCTCTCCTTCCTTCCGCTTCCCAGCCTTCGAGATGTGGTGCATACCAGGTGCCAGCGCCCCTGACCCAGACACGAGCCCGGTGACCCTGCTGTCGGTGCACGATGTCACCGTTCCGCGCACATACAACGAATCGCAGAGGTCACCGCATGCGGCTCAGTGGGAGGAAGCGCGGCAGGAGGAGAACAAGTCTATTCTTGAGATGGGTGTGGTCGAGGAGACGGAACTACCCGCTGGTGACGAGGACAAGGTGGTGCCCTCGCACTACGTCTACGACGTCAAGAAGGACCAGAACAACAACGTTACGCGCTTCAAGGCACGCTTGGTGGCGGACGGAAACCGCCAGTCCGAGCAAACGTACTACGATACGTTCGCTGCCGTTCCTAACCAAGTTGTCTTCCGCCTCTTCCTCCTTCTTGTTGCCACGCTGGGACTCCTCTGTGATCACTGGGACATCAAGACGGCGTTTCTGCATGCTCCACTGGACTACACTGTCTACATCAGACCGCCTCCGGGTTGGCGGTTCCTCAAGGAGTCTTCCTCGCGCACGGTGCTTCGCCTGCTAAAGAGTCTCTATGGATTACGGCAAGCGATGCGCTTGTTCCTTGCAATGCTTGATCATTTCCTCCGCCAGGCTGGATTCGTGAAGCTGGCCTCCGAGAGCTGTCTCTACGTGCGCTTCACGGCCGGCCGCATTATGATCATCTTTGTCTACGTCGACGACTTGCTGGTTGCTGCCACCTCACAACTGGAGATTGACGAGTTGTTTGGCAGCCTCAAGCAGCATTTCAACATCAACTCGCTGGGCTCTGTCACTTACTGCTTGGGCGTGCACATCCGTCGCGACACCGGCACCGGTACAATCTCGTTGTCGCAGACGGCGTACATCGACCGCGTCCTCCGCGAGTTTGGATTCACGCGTGATGTTCCCAGCAAGGAGACGAAGTCTGCTCTCACGCCGATGCGACCGGATGCACTCCAGACGCTGCGCCCATTTGATCCCGCGGTGTTTGACAGCCTGCCGACGAAGATCCAAGACGACGTCAAAAGTTTCAACTACAAGGGCCTGGTTGGATCTCTACTTTGGATCGCCATCACGACACGGCCAGATATTGCCTTTGCCGTGATCTTTCTTTCTCGCTTTGCCAACAGCTTCGGACCTCTTCACATCAAGGTGCTTCGAGATGTCTTACGCTACCTCCGCCGCACCCGTACCTATGGACTTGTTCTTGGCCGTCGTCCTGCGTCTGGCGATTGCTTGGATCTCTGTGCTTATGCAGATGCCGATTTTGCTGGCTGTGTGATGACCCGCAAGTCGACCACGGGTCTCGTCATCCTCATGGGTGCTTCCAGTATTGCTTGGCTGACCAAGCGGCAATCCATCGTTGCACAGTCTACTACGGAAGCCGAGTATGTTGCTATGGCGCATGCAGTTCGCAACATTCTCTGGCTGCGCTCCATCCTGCAGGAACTTGGCTTTGCGTGGACGACACCTACGCGACTTTTCGAGGACAACATGTCTGCTGAACAACTCGCTCGTGATCCTAAGTTTCACGAGCGGACGAAGCACATCGATATCAAGTACCACCTGGTTTGCGACACTGTGCAAAATGGAACGATTGAGACTGCACGGGTGGTGTCAGACGACAACCTTGGGGACGGCTTTACCAAGCCTCTAGCTCCGGCCCTTTTTGAACTTTTCCGTGCGCGCATTGGTGTTGTTGACCTTGATACGGGTTCGGCTGAGGCCAGCGTTCTCTGCGAGCCGGACCCTGCCGGGAATCTCTGCCCGTGATGAGCCTGAGGCTAGCGGGCAGACGTTCCTTGGCTTCTGGGGGAGTCTCCCCTACGTGTACCTCTGGATTGTATTGTTTCTTGTACTTTCTTTGCATGTATGGTCTCTGGGGGAGCTTTTTGTACGGCGATTGGATCGCCCGGTCTTGGGGGGAGGTGTCATCAGGGAGCCTGGCCTAGGCAGCCCAAGGAGCTCAATCCCGGGGCGTGGAGGAGCATGCGGTGGGGGACTCCACTCGATCCACTCGCCTCCAAATGGGGGAGTGTTGCTGGCGATGGATGGATGTGTTTGGAGCCGTTGGATCGAGTTGGAGTTGGCCTTGGAGTTGGATGTTGGACTTGGATGGATGGGTGGATCTTGGCTAGACAATAACCTAGGAGGGCGGCTCTAAGAAAAGGGAGAATAACACAACAAACACCAGGAACGCCACCTGCTTCATCCGCACCTGTCTCTGGGCGCCTGTGACCAGGGGTCTTTGACTCCTGCCTCATTGCGCTGAGCAGGTTCCTGAAGTCCCGTCCCCGCATCCCTTGGTGGTGTCCGCTGATCGTCATCGCTGTCTTCGTCGACTGCCGCATCCGCCGGCTTTGAGAGCCGATGAGGAAGGCGGGGAGGTACGAGAGCAAAAGGGCGATGCTTGCCCAGCGCATCAATGTCGCGGAAGGAGCCGGGCGAACGTTTAGAATAGCGCTCGTTGAAGACCACTGATCGTGCATGGACGATCTTGCCTGTGGTGAGATCCAGCAAGGTGTACGCCTTCAGGTGCTTCGGGAAACCGAGGAAGATCGCACGGTGTGCACGGTCGTCCAGAGCCTTGCGCTGGCTGGGGAGGATACCGTACCAGCACTCCGACCCGAACGTGCGGAGGCGTGACAGGTCGGGTTTAGTCCCTGTCCATAGCTCATGCGGCGTGGTAACCGTTCCGTTTGCGCCCCGTTGCATCGTCTTCACCGTTGGGAGCATGTTGCGGACCTCAGTCTTGTATGCGAGGGCATAGTTCCAGAAACGCTTCTCGACGTCAGCCTGGATGCAGAGCGCAAGTACCCCCTCGACCTGGGAACGATGCTCGCGTTCGGGTACCGCGTTCTGTTGAGGCGTATTGGGTATGGAGACCCGGAAGTGAGTGCCTCGTTCACGTAACCAGGTCTGGAACCAGCCCAGCTCCCGCGCGTTCCACCGCCCGAGCTCGGTACCCTGGTCAGACTGGAGGTGCTTGAGGCGTTTCCCAGTCTGCGTCTCGGCCCACACGATGAGGTGTTGAAGGAGAGGTGCTGCTTCGTCCTTGGTCTTCAGGGGGATCGACCAAAGCTGCTGCGACCACTCGTCCTTGACGTCCATCCAGTAGCGGTCGCCGTGCACGGAAGTGATATCGACCGGGCCCTTGAGATCAACGTGCCAGAGATCCATGACGTCCTTGACGTGCTCACGCATCGAGGGGCGGAACGGCGCGGTCGTCAGCTTCGCGTGCAGGCAGACATCGCACTCGATAACCTCCGACTCGGGGCCCAGATCGACGTTCTCAAGGCCAAGCACCGCACCCGACCTCTGCGCTATCCGGATGCGCTCAATGTGAGCGTGCGCACATCGGGCATGCCACAGGTGGCGATCGTAGAGGCGTGACATGCGTACCCCTCGCAGTCGGATCAAATCTGCGTCGGTGAGTCCCCACATGGCCTGCGACGTTGACCCCGGTTTGACGACCTCGATCGGCATCGGGAATACGCCGTTTTGCTGAGGAAGAACGCACAGCTCCGTGCCGTCCACGAGGTATAGCTGTTTCTGCATCTCCTTGTCAGCCAGGTAGCAGTTCCTGGATCGAACGCCGGCGGCGGCCAATGCCGTTTCCGAAAACAGGCGGCACGGTGTGCTCGGCATGAAAAGAACGTTGTCAAGCCGAACAACGGGTCCGCTCGTGCGAAAACGCACGTACATGGTGCCAGCCTGTGACACCTCCACGGGCCCCGTAAGTCCATGCACAACGAACTTGGGTATCGAGTAGAGTTTGGTCAGGTCGCTTAGGGTATTGGTAGAGTTGCGGCTCGCGCCAGAATCGAAGAAGGAATCACAGTTGTTGGCTCGAATATGGTTGATGTACGCGCGAGCGTGTTGAGCTTGTACCATGCCGCCGTCGATGTCCTCCCCCGAAACGGCGTTGGCCGTCACGGTCGGCATCGCAGCGGCCTCCCCGCCGCTACGTAGTCAGTTGTCGAAGCCGTCGCCGTAGGTCGCTCCGAAGGCGTCGCCGTAAGTCACTCCGCCGCCGGACTCTTGGTCGTAGCCGACATAGCCAAAATCGGCTCCCTCACTGTCACCATGCATCGAGCCGTATCCCAGGAAGCCAAAGGCTGTCAGGCAATGCTGCGATGAAGAGCGATCGGGGTGCGGGGCGGGTGAGTTACCTTCGTTCGCGGCACTGCCATCTTACCGGATGAACAAAAAGAAACGGCATCGGAGGGAAGAGCAGGCATGGCACCAAGTATGGGCGAGAGGAGAAAGGAGGAGAAAGATGAGAAAGATGATCAGCATCAAATGGGACGAGGGTGCGAGGTTTCGTGCGCGACCAGCCACCGACGCTGGTCCCCCGCGTCGGCGGCTGGTGATGTGCCCAGCGTCCCGTCACTTCTCGCACTCAAACTCCACACCTAGCGCTGGGCCCGCGGCCCCTCCTGGCAGGCAACCGCGGCCTCAGGCACTGGGCACACGGGCCCCTTCGCGACGCCGGGCCCGCGGCCCACACTCCACACGCCGGGCCCGCGGCCCCTTCGCGGCGCTCTTCTTCAAGCGTCTGGCCCTCGGCCCTTCGCGACGCGGGGCCCGCGGCCCTCTTCTTCAAGCGTCTGGCCCTCGGCCCTTCGTGACGCAGAGCCCGCGGCCCTCTTCTTCAAGCGTCTGGCCCTCGGCCCTTCGCGACGCGGAGCCCGCGGCCCTCCTTTTCAACCAAGCGCCGAGCACCGCAGCCCCTTCGCGGTGCGGGCACCTCGGCCCAGGATCCCCCCCCGATTCTCACCCTCGCTGTGTTCCATCTGGGCATCTGCCAGCATGGCGTACGGCTGCTGGGGCGGTGACGGGCACTCGCGCTGTACGTGCCCCTTGCCGTTGCAATTGTGGCACTTCTTGTCGGGGCACGCCGATGCCACGTGTCCCGGCTTGCCGCATTCGCGGCAGGTGATCTCACTGGTCACCGGAGCCGGCCTCCAAACGGCAGCGCCAGCCGGGCGGTAGCTTGGGCCGCCCATCGGCCTCGGTGCGGGGTAGTAGCCGCGGCCTCCGCCACGTGCCAACCCGCGGCCGCGCATCCGAGGATCATGGCCCTGGCCTTGGATAGGAGCCATGCCGCTCGGCCTGTAGCTGGGGTACGGAGCGTAGCGACCGTGCTCGTTACAGGGGCGCTGCGGAGGCCGACTGGGGTTGCCACCACCACGGGGAACTTGTTGGTGCGGCTGATAGGCAGCGAAACCGGGGCCAAATCCAGCAGGGGGCGGGAGCGTCGCCGGGACTGTCATCTTGACAGGTGCATCCGGTTTCTTGTTTCCTTGGGCCGTGTTAGCCGCATCCCGCATGCCATTGAACGAGAACGTTATACTCTCGCTCTTGCCATCTTGGTCGAAGTGTCCGTCCTCGTCAATGATTCGGCCCCAGAATCCTTGGAGCTCCGCGAACGGAAAACCTTCGGTGAATGTCACCATCAGGGCCACGTCGTAGTCTGAGAGCGGTTTCTTGTGCGCAGCCCTCTCTGACTTGATGCTGAGCAGCTCGTTGAAGTTCTGGTCCACAGTCTTTGAAGCGTCCCACTGCCACTTGTTTACGCGGACCTGGGACGCGTGTACCAGGCGCGCCTTTCCAACCTTGAACTTCTTGTGAATCGCGATCCAGAGGTCGTAGGCCGTCTTGGGCTCGTCGAATGCTTCCTGGAGGACGTCGTCGAGCATCAACATGAGCTCGCCGTAGGCCTTTTCGGCCGTCGTCCTGAACTTGTGTTCCGTGAGGGTCGCGTGCGCGGCCTTCTCTTCCTCGATAAGGATGGCATCCCTCTGCCGGTCGGTCAGCCCTGGAGCGTTGCCGCGCTCAGCGGCCCGCTTGCGAGCCTGCTCGAGCTGCCAGTCGAGGCTGAGGACGTTGTTGACGACGTACTCGTACACCCCGAGCTTGTTGAGGTAGATGGGGGCCTTGCGGTCCCACTGGACCATGTTATCACCGGTGTTGAGCAGGATGGGCTTGTCGGCATCATTGGCTGTCATCCTGTCGCGGGCGGGCTTCCAGGGGTAGCAGGTACGTGTCAGAGCAGGTGAGACTCTTAATCTCAAAGACCCTTGGTCACAGGCGCCCAGAGACAGGTGCGGATGAAGCAGGTGGCGTTCCTGGTGTTTGTTGTGTTATTCTCCCTTTTCTTAGAGCCGCCCTCCTAGGTTATTGTCTAGCCAAGATCCACCCATCCATCCAAGTCCAACATCCAACTCCAAGGCCAACTCCAACTCGATCCAACGGCTCCAAACACATCCATCCATCGCCAGCAACAGGTCGAGGTTCTCAGGAATGGAATGGAATGGAATGGTATTGGTGACCCGGACCTGCCCTTGGCTTGGCCGCTATTACACCATCAGTTTAGCTAGGGTGACCTATCTGCCTCCGCTTTCCAATGTGCCTACAGGATGTTCACAGTCCCCGGTGTGTTTGCTGGCATGAAAACCTTCCCACGAAGGTGAAAAACCTTCCAGAGGTAAAGAGCAGTTTGGTTTCGGTTTGGGGTTGGGACCTTCCCATCTAGCAGGTGCATGTCCAACGTGCAGCTTCATCTAGGTCCCAAGCCGAAGAGTTTGGTTTGGTTCGCCCCTCAATAGGGCAGTTGTGTGTTTGTGCAACGCGACAATACGCGTCACGGGTTGTTTGGTGCCGCTTGCCCCCCAGCTGGACCCACGGCAGATTGCGCCGAAGCGCGCTGCAGATTTATGATCCCATTTGCGGCCCCCACTGAAGAAGCGCACGCGTCAGGGTGCTAATTTGGAGACCAGAGTCCCCTCGATGTTGTCACCACACGTCACCGGCGCCGCACAGGAACACCAGTGGCAAATGGCCACGCACAGAGCCAGTGAGCCGCGTAGCAATCTGCACCTGTCCGCGCCCCCTCGCACAAGAGGACGCACGCGTCTGGATACGTGTCCGGAGACCGGAATCCCCGGAGTGCCGTTGTTTGTGGGTCGCCGACCCCTCCTCATGAGGCACGTCCGCGGGCAGTCAGCTTCGCTTAGGGCCACTGAGCCACGCAGCTGCTTGCTCCATTCGCGTCCTTCCGCACCAGAAAGCGCACGCGTTTGGCCGCTGGAATGTTTGCGGCCGCGTCCGGGGAGCGACGCGACCTCGTGTTTGCCGCACACTGCCCGTCGAAGTGCCGGTATATCCGCGCCCAGAGCCAGAGAGCCACGCGGCTGTAGTTGCACTTCTTGAGCGGCGCACGTGAGGCACGCGGTAGGGTGGGCCTCGTCGCGTTCTTGGCACGCGACGTTGCTTGAGCCCAAACAGACGCGTTGCCCCTTGGGGAAGAGCATAGCCGCCCCGCAGGGCAGCGCGCGCGAGCTTCCAGAGGACAATGAGCTCCTCAGACGCCCGCGCGACGTTGCCTGCCACGCTTGGGGAACCGGTTAGGGCAGCCGGTCCCGTCAGCGCGTCCCCGGTTCCGCAGTCCGCACACCACGCCGGCGCCGCGCTAGAAGGCCAGAGCCCTAAAGCACGACGTCCCCGGACACTGCTTCCCCGCCGCTTGCGACCCAGAGAGTGCGCGAGCGGCGGGCGGGGTGGGGCAGGGTGGATGTGGCTGGATTGGAGTTTCAGGGATTGTGGCTGGGTGCGACATGCCGATCGTGATCGGGGACCTGAACGCACATGTGGGGATAAGCGAGGCAAACAGCGACGTGCGTGGCACGAGCTTCGGAAAGCGTGTAATCCGGTCGGAGCAGCGCACGGATCGGAGGAGGAAACAGCTACTTGCACTGTGCCACGAGGAGGAGCTGGTGATCCTGAATGGGCGCCTTGAGCCGGGGGCAACAACTCGCGCAGGAAAGGATGGCGAGCAGGACAGCACCTTGGACTACGCAATCGTGCCGCAGAGCCGCTACGGGACGGTCACCCAGCTTGCATTTGTGAAGGAAGGCTGGGTCGTCACCTCAGACCACATGGCCCTGAGCCTGACCATCAAGGCCAACCTCGTGCGACCAGCTGCGAAAGAGAACAAGCCGCACTGCAAGCCCGTGCCGTGCGACTTCCACTTCCTCGCAATAATGCGAAACCTCTACGATGAGCCCTGGGTCAAGGAGGCAATGCAAGAGTACGAGCAACTTCAAGCTGGATCCGACAAGTGCAACCGGCTCATCCAGATCATGGCAGTGGTGAACAAGGTCGCGAAGAAGAAGTACGACAAGGTCAGCGTACACGAAGAGGCGGACAAGTTCCTCAACGGCTTTGCGGACTCGGCAGAGAGGGTCGAGATCGATCGGAAGCTGTCACGCCTTCTTGAGCTGCGATCCCTCATGGAGAAAGACGAGTGGAAGAAGGAGTACCAGGGGAAGACGCGGGAGCTGGAGAAGGAGCGGAAGAAGTTGGAGAAGAGGATGCGGAGGGTTGCTGAGCGAGAGAACTCCAAGCTGCTAGAGCGACTCTTCAGGCGAGAGCCTAAGGGGTACTACCAGCTGCTTGGAAAGGCTCACGCAAGGCGCAAGGGCAACCCCGTGCCCTTTGCAGAGCTGGTGCGCCACATGGAGATGGTCGCCAGCGCCGAGTACGTGACCAAGATCGAGGAGGATCCAAGGCTCACGTTTCCACCACTTCCCAAGGCCACGATCACGCCTTCTGGAGACCTGCTGCGCCCCATCACCCTCAAGGAGCTGGAGAGGGTCTTGAAGAAGGCCCCCAACGGCAAGGCAAAGGATGAGGATGGGATCCGGCTCGAGTTCGTCAAGTACGGGACTGCAGTACTGAAGCAAGCTGTTGTCAACTTCCTCAACGACGTGCTCAATGGCGTCAAGATGGATGACTGGGGCCAGACACTGCTGGTGATGCTGCACAAGAAGGGGCCCAAGAACGTGGCTGGCAACTACCGAGGCATCAGCATAGAGAGGACGCTGGAGAAGGTCTTTTCCCTGCTGGTCTGTAACGCTCGGCTAGCTCCCTGGGCTGAGTGCAACAAGCTGCTGGAAGGCTCGCAGTTTGGATTCCAGGCACGGAGGTCAACCCTTCATGCAGTGTTTCTCGCTGAGGCACTCTTCTCGTTGGCCAAGGCATGCAAGGAGAAGCTGATCATGGTGTTTGTAGAATTCACAAAGGCTTTTGACACGGTGGAACACCCGAGGTTGTGGAAGAAGCTGGAGGAGATGGGTGTACACACCCAAACAGATTGTTGACATGTTCGAGATGGCGTTTGGGCGGGTCCGGTGTGGGGAAGGCTCCGGGATGAGGACGGCACAAAGTCGGACTTCATCAAGTTCCTAACTGGAGTGAAGCAGGGGGAACCCCACCCTCTCATCGCTGTTTTTCATCTTGTTCATCAACGACATCACTGCTTTCATGGAGGCCAATGGTGCAAAAGGGATGGATCTGGGCATGGTGTTTGAGGAAGAGGAGGATCAGGAAATAAAGGATGGTCAGCTTGCTGGCTTTGTTCTTGGCAGACAACACCACTTTGATCTCGAAGACGGTGAAAGATGCCAAGATGCAGCTGGATCTTTTGTCTGCATATGCCAATGCCAATGGGCTGGAGATCAACGTCAGCAAAACAGAGTGGATGGCCAGGAGGATACCCCACCGTTGAAGCTCCTGTACAGGGGCCAGGAGCTGAAGAGGGTCGACAGCTTCAAGCTTCTGGGGTACCAGCTCACATCAACTGGGCGGAGCAAGGACCATGTGCATGGCAGGGAGGCCAAGATGAATGCTGCTTATGGGCTCTGGCTCTGCGACATCAGGGAGCAGGCTGGGATGAGTCCTGACGTCCAGCTCAAGCTCTACAACACGAAGGTCAAGGCGGTGGGCCAATATGGGAACCCATTCATTGTTGAGATGCCGAAGGAGGAGTACCTTGCCGGGGAAAGCACCAGGGACAAAGTGACATGCATGGCCCTTCGTGCTGTCCCTCATCAGCCCAAATCAACCTCCTTGGCTTGTCTGTATGCGATCACTGGCCAGTACCCTCTTGCAGTTCATGACCATGAGTCGGCTCTCAAGTTCCTCATGCGCATCAAAACAGCTGACCCTGCATTGTAACTGCTCTACAAGGAGCTCAAGATCGAGGCACTGAAGGGGTGCTGGAACTGGGCTGCCTTCCTGGGGGGGGAACTACTTGTATACTATGGTGGAGAGGAGGGGAGGGAGATGTGGCATGGGAGAAGGACACTCTTTCATGGGCCAAGGAGACTGTGGAGAATCTTGTGAAGGGCAAGTTCAGGGAGATCAATGCCCAGAGGCTCAAGGACAACGACAAACTGCACTTTTGGAGGATGTGTGACATGACCTTTGGCCACATCGGACCATCCCTAATCCGGGTGGAGAAGCACCGGAGGGACGTCCAGAAGCTGCTCTGCTCTACCCACGACCTGGAGGTGGAGACAGGCAGGCACCAAGGACTTGAGGTGCAGCAGAGAACGTGCAAGCATGACCCTGAGCACATTGGAGACGAACAACACTTTCTGTTTCACTGTTCAGCAAATGCGGAGCGGCGCCAGAAGCTGCAGACTAGATTGGAAGCACTAGGCCGCGAGTGGAACATGGAGACCTGGCTCTGGGCTCTTAGCATCAAGGAGTTCGAGCCCACGATCAAAGCGAGGCGGCAGAAGGAGAAGGCCCTCAACTCCATTGCCAGCTTCATCTCAAAGTCCATGAAGGACAGAAAACAGGGAAAATGAAAAAGATGCACGATGACACACTTCAAATTAGCAGCAAACTGATGGTGTAACAGCGGCCAAGCCAGCGCAGGGGCAGGTCCGGGTCACCAATACTATTCTACACCCACCATCAGCCCAAATCTACCTCACCTGGCTTGTCTGTATGCATTCACTGGCCAGTACGCCTCTTGCAGTCCATGACCACGAGGGAGCCATCAAGTTCCTCATGGTCATCAAACAGCTGACCCTGCTCTACAAGGAGCTCAAGACCGAGACTCTGAAGGGACACTGAAACGGAGCCGCTGTTTTGAGGGAACCTTACCTCTGCCCACATGTTGTGGCATGGCCACTACGGCCAGGGAGATTTCTCAAAGAGTCTGGATCCACCAATATCACTAGTTGCTGCAACCCTGCTGCAAGAGTATTGAGCCTTCATCACATCAAAAGATGTGGCATGATCTGCTCCGTAAAGTGTCTTGTGTTTCCTTGACAATGGCACTGTAGCTGCTCCTCTGCGTCAGACTTTTCCCCGCACCGCACAATGGAATCATCAGTCTTCTATTCTGCACCCAACGTGGTGGGCATGCATGCACCATGATCTTGAAGAAGCTTTACGATCACACCGTCTTCTCCTTCTGCCTGCATGGCAACATCGAGAAGGAGCCTTCTTTCATCGTTTGCAATGTTCAGGATGGAAGCCAGTCCTTGGCCGCGGTCTTTTGCAGATACGGTCTTCCTTGAGCCAGTGTTTCCTCCTCCGTTTGCAGCCACGGTATCCAGCATTACCACTGCCTCCATGCGGAACAGTATGAGCCTTGCAGCATCCACAGCACCAGAATCAACCGCAACATGCAGGGCGTCCTTCAACACATTGAGCGAGGAGGTCAAGGGAAGCAGGATACCAAGGCACTCGGGAGGCGTTCCCCGGGCCAGCCGAGCAATTGGTGTCTCCCCATCGTAACCCTTTTGATCCAAGGCCAGATTGGCGACGCACCCCCAGGAGTTGGCGTAAATGGCAAGGAGGCGCAGGCATGCAGCGTGTCCTCCAGCTGCTGCGTAATCAACAGGTGCCATGCCTGCGTACGACTTGGTCTGCAGCAGACGAATGAATGTCTTGAGGCCGTCGGAATCCGGCTTACCCAAGGCGCTGCCTATGCTCTCAAAGATGTCCTTCAATATTGAGTCCACGCCAACCTCGCACGCCAAGTGCACAACCGTCTTCCCCTCGAAGTTACGCAGGCCGATATCGGGATCGGAAAACTTCAGCACGTTTGCCGCAGCTATGCGATTGCCGCGTTTCACGGCCACCATGAGTGGAGTCTCTCCGTTGACGCTGTCGACCTCATCCGGGCTCCAACCGTTCGCAAGACACAGCGAGACAATGCGTGGATCCCGGTAACCTTCCCAGCATGCCCTCCAAATGGGATTCTCGTTTCGCTCCCGAACTGCGTCTCCAGCACAAAAGTTGCCCAGCCAATCCTCATGCAAGGCTTCGCTTCCCGATATGACAGCCCGAAACAGCTCCTCAGCCCCATCATAGGACAGGATGCCCACGCACGTCACCGCAACCTCCCGCGTGTGAACGATGGCAGAGGCAAGCTGCCGGCGGGTCATCGAGAAGACGACCGGAACCGAGTTGAGGGTGCAGGTGTCAAGGAGAGACGTAAGGAACTGCGTGGTTCCAGCTGGCAACCCATCACAATCGCTTCGCTTGCAAGTTGCGAAAAGTCTCACCTGGACCTGGCGAAGGTTCCACGTTCGTGGCAACAATCACGCTCTTCAGCTTACCCCGCATGCAGTGGCGCAGTACCTCTCGCAGACCGAGCACGATTCTCCTCTTCGACTTTGCCTGTGGAGTTTCGATTCAGGAACCGGCTATTAACCGACCGGGTCTCTTACCTTCACTGGATTCAAATTCCGACTCCGAGTTTGGAACTGCACGAGCTTGTCCAGCAGATCCCGGACCAAGGAATCGTGTGAAGAGCTCGGGCTTTGGGTGCAGTAGCTATGGAAACACGGTAAGATGCTCAGCAACATGCACCATCGGAGATGGTGCACTATACCTGTGCTGAACATGGGTGGGCCCCACTGAAGGTCTGGTGCCAGAAGAAGTCTCCGCAGATGCCTTCTTTTTCCGGCGCCGTCGCGTTTTGGGCTGCGCAGGATCGCCTGTAGCTTCCGATGCTTCAAGAGGGACATCTTGGTCCGAACTTGCGCCACCACCATCGCTGGGCCGCGACCGCTCTCCCTCCCAACCGAGCCTTGCATTGACGCCGTCCCAAACCGGCCGCAAGGATGCCGCCCCTGTTGACGAGGCGCTAGGCGCGTCGTAGGCTCCACCGGTCCCGGGTATGCGCAGCCCCTCGGCCTCACTCGCCGACCGGAACTCAACACCGTCCAGATCCCGATGGAGTTCAACACCTTCAGAGTTGGACTGGGACGATTCCGACGTCTCCTCCGGTTCGTTTGACGCATTGTCGGATGCCTCAGAAGATTCCGAATCAGACGTGAGGGTGTCCGACGGCACTCCTTTTTCGGCGTCCACGACCACTCCCGTCGTTGATCCGCTGCCCGTTCGGTCTGCCGGAGAAACCCCGGCAAGGCCACGCTGGAGCAACACGGCGCGCTTGGTTGCAGTCAGCTTCTTGGGCCTCGGTGTTTCCCTCTGGAAGCCTCTGTGCTTATCAACGGCCGGCTTGTCGACATCCTGTGGTGGCCGTGGTCACTCGGGTTGGGTACCAGCTGGACCGTGGCAACATACTCCAGCTGCCACCTGGAGCGTGGAAATTCGCTGAACTAGGCCCGTGCTGGATTTGGATGCCGCGAGGGAACCAACGACCGACGGTGGCCCTCCGTGTGGTGTTCCGGAGTTCACGGGCGGCCGTTCCCCGGCACGACGAGGAGCTGAAGCAGCCGATGCCACTTTGGGCGGCTTTCCACCTCCAACAGCAGGTTCGCTCGCCCCAGCAGTGACCGTAGAGAGCTGGCTCTCGATGACGTCGAAGAGATTCAGCTTCCCTGCCTTGGCGCGTTTCCGGGGCGCCTGGGACCCCGATTTCTGTCCATCGGCCCCCATGAATCAACACAGCGGCCAATTATTTTGCAGAGGAGTGTCCATGTCGCCCTTCCAAGGGGCCACGGAGTTTGATGTTCTGTCGATCGCGGCCCGCCCTCGCCGCGCCGCGCCGCCAGGCTCCGCGCCGATCACAAAGCAAGCACCAGCGTTCCATTGAGGGTCCCCCGGGCGGGTCACGGCTCCATGTCCTCCCGCTCGACGCCCGTCCCACGTGGGCTCACGGTGTTTATCGCGGACCTGCGGAACTGTAAGCGTTGCCGGGGAGCGCGGTCGGACAAGGGCCTCAGCCCGTCGCGACTCCGACCAAAGGCCGCGCAAAGGAACAGGAGGAGAAACGCGTCAACAAGGAGCTGGCCAACATTCGTTCCAAATTCAAAGGTCTTTTGCGCCTTGCATGGGGACGGAACGTCGGCCGACGCGTTTCCGCCAGATGGTTCGCTCAGCGGCTATCAGGTCAAGAAGTACGTCAGCAAGCTTCTGTACATGTACATCCTGGGCTACGACATCGACATGGGTCACATGGAGGCGGTCAACCTGTTGTCGAGCAACAAGTACACCGAGAAGCAAGTGGTTTGTGCCCTCCGCCCTTCTCGTGGCGCGCTTCTTTCCTGAGCGCCCCCCGTTCTGCCTCCAGGGCTACTTGGGCGTGACTTTGCTGCTGAATGAAAACAGCGACCTGTTGCGGCTGGTCATAAACTCTATCCGGAAGGACCTGGACGACAACAATGAGGTGTTTCAGTGCCTTGCTCTCCATGCCATAGCCAACATCGCCGGCAAGGACATGGCGGAGAGTTTGGGCAATGACGTTCAGCGTGTTTTGGTGTCAAAGTGGGCCGCCTTGGAAGCGGCTATGGCAGTCGACGTGACCAGTCGGGCTTGGTTCCGCCAGGTCAAACAGGACGTTCGTGAAAAAGAAGGCAGCACTGACGCTTCTTCGTCTGTACCGGAAGAACCCGGACGCTTTTGCGGCAGCTTTGAAGGATTGGAGCCCGCGGATTGTCGCTCTGTTAGATGAGCCAGATTTGGTGGGCACTTTCAGCTCGAACTCCTGTCGTCCCTAACGCCGCCGCTACAGGGTGTGGTCACCACCGTGACGAGTCTCATCACGGCGTTCGCGCAATCAGCTCCGGAGCTTTTTGTGAGCTGTGTCCCGAAAGCAGTGGATAGGTTGCGGAGGGTGTGTGGTTCGTTCCAGTTACAGAGGACGTGTCTAATCTGGTGCTGAAGGTCGTGGTCGAACACGAATTCACCCCAGACTACGTTTACTACAAGGTACCCAACCCGTGGATGCAGGTTAAGCTGCTGCGGCTGTTGCAGTACTATGCTCCGCCGGGTCAGTTTCGTTCCCGACGCTGTTCGGCCTCCACATGCTGACGGACATTCGCGTTCTCAGCGGACCCTACGACGCGCTCGCGGCTCAACGAGGTCTTGAAGGCCATAATAACCAGCTCCCAGGATGCCTCCAAGAACCCGCAGAGCAGCAATGCCCAGAACGCGGTCTTGTTCGAGGCCATCAGCCTCGCCATCGCAGACGATCCCGAGTCTAGGATAGTGGCCGATGCGGCGAACATCCTCTGCCGCTTCATCGCTTCGAAGGAAACCAACGTGCGCTACCTCGGTTTGGAGACCATGTCGCACCTGGCTGGGTTTTCGGACTCGGGGCTGGAGATCATCAAGACCCACCAGGACGCCATCATTTTGTCCCTGAAGGACCGCGACATCAGCGTGCGCCGGAGGGCATTGGATTTGCTTTACAGCATGTGCGACCAGACCAATGCCAAGGGCATCGTCGCCGAGCTGCTCCAGTACCTCATGGTTGCGGAGTACGGCATTCGCGAGGAGATGGTGCTCAAACTGGCCATCCTCGCGGAGAAATGGGCAGAGGACTACTCGTGGTACGTCGACGTGATGCTCCAGCTGGTCAGCATCGCTGGAGACCACGTGGGGGACGAGGTGTGGCACAGGGTTATACAGATCATTGTGAACCACCAGGAGCTTCAGGAGTACGCCGCGCGCACCGTGCTGGAGAGCCTAAAGTCCCCATCGTGCCACGAGACAACGGTCAAAGTCGGCGGCTACGTGCTGGGAGAGTTTGGACACCTTATCGTGGAGAGCCCGGGGGCGAGCCCCATCGAACAGCTGACGAGCCTTCACTCCAAGTTCGGAAACTGCTCCATGGCAACCCGCGCCCTGCTCCTGACGACGTACCTGAAGTTTGTGAATCTGTTCCCGGAGATCAAGCAGGACGTCGTGCGCATCTTCCAGCAGTATCGCCACGTTCTGGATCTCGAGGTGCAGCAGAGGGCCTCGGAGTACCTCGCGATCGCAAGCATGCCCACGGACGAGGTCTTGCAGAGCGTCTGCGACGAAATGCCCGGCTTCCCGGACAGGGAGTCCGCACTGGTTTCCCGGCTGGAGAAGAAGATTGCGGACACCGAGGACAAGCGGACCTGGGTTATTGGCGGCAAGGAGGCCAACAGTCAACGGAGGAGCTTGCGGAACCGCGGGAAGCAGCCAGCTGTCCCGCCGCTTGTCGACGCACCTGCGGTACCGGAGAAGGTTCTTCCCGCTCTGCCGCCGAAGGAGCAGCCAGTGGCGAAAGTGAACGGAACCAGCCACATCGAGCCCGCCGTGAATGGACGTGCCAATGGCGGTTTCACGGACCTCCCTGCGGAGACCAGCGCGCCCGCGGTGCCGAAACGAGCCCTGCCGGAGCTGTCTCCCACGGAACGCTTCTTTAACAAGCTGGTTACCTCGGCCAACGGGGTGCTGTACGAGGACGACAACGTGCAGTTTGGTGTCAAGTCCGAGTACCGCGGCCACCTGGGCCGCATCGCTCTGTTCATTGGCAACAAGACACAGTCGACGCTTCTCAACCTGGCGATCGACGTTAGGTCCCCGCAGGAACTCAAGATCTCGGTCACGCAACCTCTGTCGCAGGATTCTATACCGCCCGTGACGCAGTACAGCCAGACCTACAACGTGGAGTGCGCGGGCGTTCCCAGCAAACCGCCCGTCCTGGTTGTTTCATACGACCTGGCGGGGATCCCCATTACCCATAGCCTGGATCTGCCTATCGTCATCGCGAAGTTTATGGAAGCCATCGACTTGACACCAACGGACTTCTTCAATCGGTACGTGCTTGCCCGTGGCGCGGCCAGCGGCGCTCACTCGGCATCGCGCTCGCAGATGGAAGCAGATTGGCGGGCCGCCGCGGGAAGTCCAGACAATATTCCCATCTTCAGGTCCGATCGACCTCGGCAAGGTCAAGGCGGCCATGGCGGGGGTGAAACTTGGAATCTGCCACGCAGCGGATCCGAATCCCAACAACGTGGTTGCCGCCGGGATCCTTAACACCGTTTCGACCGGGAAGGTCGGGTGTCTCGTGCGACTAGAGCCGAATGCGGAACGCCAGGTTGGTTCGCTGGTCCCTGTCCCGCGATTGATCGCCAACCACTCCCCCCAAGATCTTCCGCTTGACCATTCGCTGCACGAACGATGCCGTCGCGGAAGCGCTCAAAAAGTTCCTGAGCCAAACATTCTCCCAGTAGGCGTCATGGCCTGTGTCGAGCCCCAAAGATGGTCGACCCGACCCGCACGTTCGTCGAGCCGAGCTCGATGGCGTGCACGTAGTCGGAAGACATGCCCATGCTGAGCTCCAGGTCTCCGATCTCAGGCATTCCTCGGAGGACCTCCTCGCGGCAGGATGCCAGGCACTGCAGGGCAACGGAGGTTCGTTGACGGCTCGGCCAGGCTCGGTCGCGGACTTGCCACAAAGTCAGGGTTGGGCAGCTCGTCGCGCTCAACCAGGCCGATGGTCATGAGTCCGAGGAGGCGGAGGTTCTTGCAAGTCTCGACGATGTGCTTGGCTACCCCCACAACCTCTGCTGGCTCGATGCCACCCTTTTCTGTTGCGTGGTAGTGGTCAGGGGTAGTTGTGTGAGGCGGTGTGAGGACCCACGAGGTTCGCCGCTAGTATTTACTTGAATGAATACCCCCAGTGGACTCGAGCGATGCGAACATGCCTTGTCCAAGGTGTTGGCCAGCTTCAGGCTGTCTGTGGCGAGGTCGGTTGGCGGCGAGAAGCTATCGCGGTGCACGGCGGCGAACGAACCAACGGTTTCGACGGCGAAGAGATTGGGTATGTCTGCCAGCATCTTGCACTTGTTGGACTGCAGATGGCCGATGAAATGCCATTGGATGTCGCGGGGAAGCTTTCCAAGGACCGTGAGAAGGCGTGATCTGACGTCGCGCGACCGCGCACACCTGCGGCGCCTTTGCGACGAGCTCTTGTACCTGCAATGGATGGGTCATTCGCGCGCCCGCGCTGAATGGTGGCCCGAGCCCACGTAGTTCTCCCCGAAGTGCCGCTGACCCGAGTCGTACGCAAACTGCACGTCCGAGGCGGGCTTGGTCTTGCTCACGGCCACCAATCGCGTTGCCTACGAGCGGAAAGGTGCTGAAGATCATAGGCGTCGCGCCGCGGGAGCTCCGGCGCACCCTGCTTGGCGGGTTGCGCGCTCGGACGGCATTGTCGACCCCCTGCCGTACGGCGGCCAGCTGCTCCCGGATTTCTCTGGCGCGGCGCTCAATCTCCTCCTTGGTGAGCTGCGGAGTCTCCGTTGCCATTCTTGCAGCTTTTGACGCGTTAGCAAAGGTCCGACGCGCGAGTGTGCGGAGCATCGGTGATCGGCCGGTGGCCACACGACGCAAGGGGAGGCGTTTGATCATTTCACTACATCTTTCGAAAGCTGGTCAAGCAATATGCAAGCCTTGCATATAGCGCTGCTGGTCATGTAGCCGCACCGTTCGCACGACCCTACCAGTCGATGGTTAGGTGGAAGACGCGATGAATGCACTGATCCGCACCGAGAACAGGAGTTGCCACCGTCTCCTTTACCGAATAGGCTTCTCCGGAGTGAATGATGTCTTCGGTTGATACGTCAGCTCACATCGCGAGGACGGAAGCCGCAACACACCCAGGATCGAACACGGCCGTATCGACTCGAGGTCCTTCAAAAATGTCCTCGCATAACCGCGATACGCATCCGGTGAGTAGATGCACTCTGTCGTGAAGTAGTCCAAACCCTTGAAGTAGGCATACCTGGAGCGAAAAAGATGCTACGGCAACGTTCCGGGGCTCGGCACGACTCCAGCCCTACATGACGATTTCCTTCTCATATGTGTACTTGAAGGGCTTCGAGCGCGGTAGTTTCGCGTCCGTGTCGGTTGAAATCGCCGTGCAGCGGCCCAAGCGAGCAATGTCGCCTCGAAGGACTACCGGGGAGCAGTTCAACGATCGAGATCCGACGATGCTCTTCGTCCACCAACGCACAGTTCATTAGCACAGTCTCGGCAATGTCGTCCGCGTTGTGCCCCGTGACGATGTGATCGACTTCAAGCAGCTTTGCCCCCCTATCGAGTGCTTGTCTCCGGAACACGCCGCAAAACGTGCCTGCGCCGTCGCAATCAGCCTCAATGACCTCGCCTGCTACAGCCGCGAGGCTCCGACAGAGACGAACAGTTGTTGCGCCGCCCGATCTTCTTCACGATCGAGTCCATGGACCATCCATAGAGTTCCTCGTACGACACAATCTTGAGAGGCAGGTCGTACTGCTGCTGATTCCGCTTCACCGTCTCCAAGGAGTCATCGCGGTACCCAGCGATACCCTCGTCCACCGAGAGCAGGAACAGCTCCAAGCCGTAGGAATGTCGCTCGTTCAGCAGCTTCATCACGTACGCCAACACCGTGGAGTCTTCCAAAGACCGATGAGCTCCAGACATTCGAGGGACCTTGAAAACCGCTACCTTTGCCACCGGAAGCGGCGATGGCGACCCTCTGGCCCTTCCGGAAGAGCCGCCCCGCGACGATGGTATTGTGTACCTCCTCCTCGAAGACGCGGAAGAAGCACTCCCGGCATATGTTCTGTCCCGTCTTTGGCCTCTTCAGTGCCGGTCTCCGATCCCCGCAAAGAGCGCAGACACGATTCGGTGCCATTGAGCATCCCGTTGAGAGAACCAGAGTCCAATCGTCTCCTGGCCGGGACGGCGGCGGCGTGCGCGCGCGCGGTTTGTTTGCGTCTCAGAGGTGACGTGGCTGGCTAGCCGAGGGTCGCCCAATGGCGGGCTGAACGGGACTACGATGCCGTCGCCGACAAAGCGCAACGTGAACGGGCCGTCACCGAGTGCGCGGGTCCCGTCATGGTTGCCCCCGCCGGAAGTGTGTTGCGTTGCGAGAGCACGGGGACCTTTATGCTGATCGTTGGCTTTGGCGGGCCGATAACGCGTGCTGCTCCAGTCGCTGCCCATCTGGCAGAAGTTCACGGCTCCAGAGAGCTCTGGTAGGGCGGGTTCGACGCGTTGGACGCGTCCCCTTATGCTGGTCGGCCCCAGACATCGAGGCTATTCAGCGGAACTTCTGCCGCCATGTTACGAAGACTCTGGCGCGGACAGCTCCTAACCTGGATAATGTCTGTTTGCTACAAGCTGCCCCTTTGGGGTTCCGGGGCTGACACGGGGTCCACAGTTTGCCGCCTACCAGTCACTGGCTTACGGGCTGCGGGACCGTCTCATTGACAAATGGAACATTACTCAGCAGCACCACACCAAAATGGACCCGAAGCGGGTCTATTACCTCTCACTGGAGTTCCTTTTGGGGCGCTCTCTGGACAATGCCCTGCTGAACCTGGACGTTAAGCCCGTTTACCGGGACGCCCTGAAGCAACTCGGGTTCCGGATCGAGGACCTTCTTGAGGAGGAGGTGGACGCGGCGTTGGGGAACGGTGGTCTTGGACGGCTGGCCGCGTGTTTCATGGACTCGTTGGCCACCATGGAGTACGCCGCTTGGGGCTACGGAATCCGGTACACGTACGGGATCTTCCAGCAGCGTATCGTCGACGGGTATCAAACGGAGGCGAGCTCACATCGCGTCCACGACGTGGCCGGGGTGCTGATGACGTACACAGTTTCCTGACTACTGGCTAAACTTCGGTAATCCTTGGTAAGGCCCGCTCTGACGATTGCTATATGTGTCGTGCTCACCCGCCTTTGTCACAGGGAGATAGAGCGATTGGATGTGGGCATGTCTCCTTCGAAGTTTGGGTCTGCCAACAGCTCTAACGCCGTCGCAGGTCACGTACGAAGTGCGGTTTCGGGGTTACGTCAGTAAGATCATAGAGGATCAGCAAGACGCGGACGACAAAGAGGCTCGGTACACCTGGGAAGGGGGCGAAAAGATTATTGCGGTCGCGTACGACGTTCCGATACCCGGCTACGACACAAAGAACTGCATCAACATACGTCTCTGGAGCTCCAAGCCCAAGAAGGTTCGAGCGCGTATCTCTGCCCTTTTGGAGCGGTTTTCACCGAGATCGCCTCGCAGGAATTCGATTTCCATTCCTTCAACGAGGGCAACTACGAGAAAGCCGTGGAGGAGCAAAAGGCGGCCGAGAACGTCTCCTCTGGTGCGCGTGGTGCGCCCGGCGAAGAAACGAGCTGACCGTTTTCCAGTGCTGTATCCCAACGACAACCACATGGTTGGCAAAATCCTTCGCCTCAAGCAGCAGTACTTCTTCGTCTCCGCCACCCTATCCGGTAAGGTCATACGGTGGCGGCGAGCTGGTTCACTGACTTCGGTTCCTAGACATAATCCGCCGTTTCAAGAAAACCACGCGACCATGGGCCGACTTTCCGAACCAGGTCTCCATTCAACTGAATGGTTGAGCTCTCGAGAGTGGCCGGGCATCAGTCGCTCACGGCCGTCCGATGGCAGATACCCACCCAACCCTCGGCGTTGTCGAGTTGCAACGCATCTTGGTCGATGAGGAGGGGATTCAATGGGACGAGGCATGGGATATTGTGTGAGTAGCGAAGCCGAGGTCGTCGGGCAACTTGATGCTGATCCACCGATCGCAGGACAAGGACGTTCTCCTTTACCAACCACACAGTTTTGCCGGAGGCGATGGAGAAATGGGCGGTTCCGCTCATGGCGGAGCTCCTCCCTCGACATATGATGATTATCTTTGACGTCAATCTGGTTGGTCACGAGGGTCTGGGGCATGGGAGTCACATTGACAACCATAAATCGGCAGTTCTTTTTGCAACGAGTGGAGAAGATGTTTCCCCATGATCGGGATCGCTTGCGTCGAATGTCCATCATCGAGGAGGCGAGTGTTTGCGGAGCAAGCAAAACCGCTCGTGGCTCAACTCCATCTCGTACAGGGGCATCCCCAATTCGTGCGGATGTCGTACTTGGCGATCGTTGGTTCGCATGCGGTGAACGGAGTGGCAGCATTACATTCAAGCTTGCTGCGGAACGTGGTATGTTCCAAAGCGTCGACACCATCCGTTGCGCTAAGCCCGCCACCGTAGATCTTCAAGGATTTCGTCGACTTCTACGGGCTGCAAAAGTTTACCAACGTGACAAACGGCGTCACGCCCCGCCGATGGTTGCACCAATGCAACCCCAACCTTGTGGACCTCGTGGCCGAGAGACTTGGTACCAGGGCCTTTCTCAAAGACATGTCCATGTTGGGCGAGCTGAAGCAGTTGGCCAACGATGCCGATTTCAGGGATCGCTTCATGGCGGTGAAGCACGCGAACAAGGTGGACTTTGCCGTCCTGCAGTGCGGGTTTGGAGCTCAACAGATCCACTTACAGGTGCGGCTCTCGGAGTATGTCAGGAACCAGTGCGGCGTCCACGTACCCCCGGAGTTCCTGTTCGACTGCCACGTCAAGCGGTTCCAGGAGTACAAGCGGCAGTTCATGAACATCCTGGGGGTGATATATCGATACCAGTTCGTGGACCCGGACCGTGCATGCCGATGCCACGCTCACACGTTGCGCCAGCCGCCTCAAGTCCATGTCCAAAGAGGACCGCAGGTCCGAGGTGCCGCACGCCTGCATCTTTTCCGGCAAGAGCGCGCCCGGCTACTACGTCGCGAAGCTCGTCATCAAGCTGATCAACTCGGTGGCTGAAGTGGTCAACAACGACGAGGACGTGCGGGACGTGCTCAAGGTCGTCTTCATCCCCAACTACAACGTTTCCCTCGCGGAGATCATCATCCCGGCAAGCGACATCTCGCAGCACATTTCGACCGCCGGCACGGAGGCCAGCGGCACCTCCAACATGAAGGTACGTCGGTCGGTCCAATCTCCTGCGCCCTACACCGACGTTCGCCACAGTTTGTGCTCAACGGCGGCCTGATCCTGGGCACCATCGACGGCGCCAACATCGAGATCGGCGAGGAAGTGGGCGAGGAGAACATCTTTTTCTTTGGCAAGAAGGCCGACCAGGTGGAGGATGTGCGGCACGGCAACCGGTGGGTCCTTCGCTTTGCGCGGGGCTTTGCAGACCTGAGGCGGAGTTGCGCCCGCAGATATAGACGTATGGACATGGACCCCAAGCTGCGGGTCGTCGTCGACCTCATAGAGCACGGCACCTTTGGCGAACCCAACACCTTCGAACCCCTCATCGGTGAGCCGGACGGGCGCGCGCAGAACAGCTCCCCTGATCCGCCGTGTTCAGCCACCATCACCAACGGCGGCGACTACTACATCGTCAACGCCGACTTTGACTCGTACATCAACACGCAGGCAATCGTCGACGCCGCCTTCCGCGATCGCGAGGGCTGGGCGCGCAAGGTCATCACCGCCGCTTTCAGGTGCGCAGTCCGCATCGCCGGCGCGCCGCAGAAGGCTGACCCATCCGCAGTATGGGCAAGTTTTCCTCCGACCGATCCATACAGGAATACGCGAGCCGGATATGGGGCATCGAGCGGTGTTCGGTGCCGTACTGAACCGGTGCGTGGCGAGGCGAGCGTCGCCCAGGCAGCGGCGCAGGCACGGCCCGCCGATAAGCCGGGTAGCCGCCGACCCGAAGCGGCCGAGGGCCGGCGGGGCAAGGGAAGGGGATCGGGGCGGGCCCGCTCACAGGGTGTCGACGACGCTGTCGCGGAGTTCGTTGACGACGAAACCCGGACCCTGTGCTTGGAGCTTGAAGATGCCCTCGATGACCGAGAGCTCGGTGGAGGTCGTGTCCATGCCCGCGAATGCGGACCAGTCGTTGACCACGAGGCCGGCGCCGATGACGTCGGAGCCGCGATTGACTGTCCCGGCCTGCGGTCGAATCCGGTCAGCAAGATGAACAGGCAGTGCCAACGGGCCAATACCCACGACGAGCGGGACCTGCAGCAGCGATGACAGCTCGTCCTGGTCCTCGACCGACGTCCTCGGGTGCACGAGCCCGCCCTGGTTGCTGATGGCGCAGTACGATCCCACGAGCACGTTGTTGGCGATAGTCTGGCGGAACACCTCGACCTGCAGCACGTCCGCGATGATCTCCTCCGTCTCGCGGTCCACGTCCGGGTGCACGAGCGCGACGTAGTCGTTGCACGCGATCACGTTGCCCAGCGCCGAGAGGCGTTCCTCGATCCGCTGGATGGCCACCTTGTCCGGCAGCGCGTTGCGGATGTGCTGAAGCTCCTGGTCCGTGGTCGTGCTGGGGACCAGCAGGCCGTGGCGGTTGCCGGCCGTGAGGCGGCCGACGATGCGGGTGCCGGCTATGGAGGTGTGCACGACAGGGATCACGTCCGCGAGCTCGCCCTCGAAGACCGAGTAGAAGTTCTCGGAGCCGCCGATGGCGACGAGGCAGAAGGAGTTGGTGAGCTTGGCGAAGACGCCGATGTCGTTGCTGTTTTCGAACTGGGCGCCTGGCGGGAGGAAGGAATGTCGGCGATGTGCCGCGGCTTGCGGGGCCGGCAGGACCCACGGACTGCCATGGTACTCTCGGATGGTGATGTGGACGATGCGATGCGCTGGATTCGGCGGCTAGACGGTGTGCGGGACGCGTGGAATGAAGAATGCGAAGTGGAGCAGCTTTTGTGCCGGAGCGCGTCGCCGTAAACAGAGCCAGCTCAGCCAAAATCAGAGCTGCCTCGCGCCCGTCTATGGCGGAGGATCCGATTTTGCGTCTCTACGGATCAGCTCGAAGCAGTCCTTTGTCAGGCGGGCCAAATTTTCTGGCACGATCGCCGGGAAACGGGTGTCGGGGGCCTTTGACGTCAGCACCGCGTGGAGGTGTGCAAAGAGGAGCAGGTCGACGTCCGATATCCTGCTCCGGCAGGAATGTCAGCAGTTCATCGCCGTAAGAAGGTCAGGGAAGCCCACCGGTCGTCGAAAAAGAACTGCGAGGCCCCCAGGCGGTTTGACAGGGCGTCGAGGACCACCTTGGTCTCGGTCAGCACGGCCTCCACGCTTCGAAAGCCCGCAGAGGACGCCAGCCTGTCCATTGCGTCCTGGCGCGCCGACCAGGAAAGATACGCGGCGAGCGGCCCAGCTGTCTCGCGCCGCAAGATGGGATCGATGACGGCCCCAAAGTTGGCGGGCACGACGTAAAAGTGGCAGATAACGGCAGCCGCCAGTCTGCGGACCAGCTGCATCAAGGCGAATTCGTCCGCTTCCCGGGCGCCGGCCATGTCCGAATGTTGTGCGGCGCCGCCGGCAACGGATGACGACGCGTCCGCCGCCGTGTCCTTCTCCAGAGCGGCCAACGCGTCCCACATGGCCCTGCCCGCCAAACTCCGTCCATCCAGCACGATCGCAGGCAGGGAGCCCGACGGCGACGCGTCGTGCGAGGCGCAGTAGCGCACTTTGTGGGGTATCCGTCTGAGGCGGAGGCGCGCCTCCGCGAACGCGCCCTGCGGCTCGAGCAGCGCGGGGAACGCGAGCAGCAGCGGGATCGGGGGTTCTGCCGGCGCCGAGCCGGGCGCCGGAGGGAACTCGGCCAGCGGGAACTTGGCGACGAACGACAGCATGGGAACGTGGGGTGTGATCGGATCGAGGGGCGCGCGAAGGAGTTGTCATCCAAACAGGCCCGCTGGCCGGCCTATGCTCCTTGCCTGGGCCGCAGCAGTGCTCGCCGGCGGCTGGCTGCTCTCGCTCGGCGTCCCGCACGCGCTTTCGGCGCCGCCGGTTGTGTTGTCCACCGCGGCCGCCGGGCTCGCCGCCGCGTACTTTGCCGCGCACCGCTCGCACCGGATGTGGCCGCGCCACGCCGCGCGCTACGCGGTGCTCGCGCTCGCGTGCGCGCTGCTGCTGTCGCGCTGGCACGGGGACGGCGCCGCTCTCGCCGCGGACGCGCCGCCGGTGCTGAAGGACCAGCCGCGCGCAGACAGCGCGCCGCGCGCAGACGCCCCGCCCGCTCCCGCAAACGCAAAGGGCGATGCCGGCGCCGACCTCGTGTCCGTCGGCGACCCGGCGCTGCGCTCCGACTTCCCCATACGGAACCTCGCCGCGCTGTACTACGCCGACCTGAGCGAGCTGTACAACGGCACGCGGCGCAAGGACTTCCCCGCCGTGCGCAAGCTGCCCAACGCGGACCGGCTGCGCATCCTGGTGACCGGTGGTGCGGGCTTCGTGGGCTCGCACCTCGTGGACCGCCTCATGATGATGGGGCACGAGGTGGTCGTGCTCGACAACTTCTTCACCGGTGGGCACGCCGTGCCCCGCCTCGCGTGCCCGCACCTGAGCCCGAATCCCGCGCCCAGGCCGCAAGAGCAACATAGAGCACTGGATCGGCCACCCCAACTTTGAGCTCGTGCGCCACGACGTCGTCGACCCCTTCATGGTTGAGGTCGACCGCGTGTACCACCTCGCCTGCCCCGCCTCGCCGGTGCACTACCAGTACAACCCCATCAAGACCGTCAAGACCTCGGTCATGGGCAGCATCAACATGCTCGGCCTGTGCAAGCGCGTCAAGGCCCGCTTCCTGCTGACCTCGACCTCGGAGGTCTACGGCGACCCGCTCGAGCACCCGCAGAAGGAGACCTACTGGGGCCACGTGAACCCCATCGGCCCGCGCGCGTGCTACGACGAGGGCAAGCGCGTCGCCGAGACGCTGACCTACAGCTACGCCAAGCAGGACAAGGTCGACGTGCGCGTGGCCCGCATCTTCAACACCTTCGGCCCGCGCATGAACGAGAACGACGGCCGCGTGGTGTCCAACTTCATCCTGCAGGCCCTGAGGGGGGAGGACATCACCGTCTACGGGGACGGCTCCAACACGCGGTCGTTCCAGTACGTCCATGACCTCGTGGACGGCCTGATCGCGCTCATGGAGTCCAACTACACCGAGCCCGTGAACCTCGGGAACCCCGGTGGGTGCCATGTGCCGTTTGCCGGAGAATGTCTTCTGACAAGTCATTGTCGCCGCAGACGAGTACACGATCCTCCACTTTGCCGAGACCATCCGGGACATCGTCAACCCCAAAACCAAGATCGTGCACCTCCCCGAGACCCAGGACGACCCGAAGCAGCGCAAGCCGTGGGTTGACTTACGCGCATCGTCGCTCGTTGCCCTCTGACGCCGCGATCCGGCCCCCAGGGACATCACCCGCGCGCGGCAGCAGCTCCGCTGGCAGCCCAAGTTCACGGTGCGCCAGGGGATCATGGACACCGTCGAGTACTTCCGGATCCAGCACCAGGCGGGGCTGATTTGAGGGCGCCGGAAACGAGGCCCGGCTGGGAGTCGGATGGGCTCGATCGAGGTTGTGTTTTGCTGCTGCATGATACCAGGAACACGATACGTACTTCGGACCATTCGCTTTCACTGCCTTGGGTATCAGTCCTCGAGCCCGACCTGCTCCCTGAACGCGGCGGGCTTGCTCTGCGTCGCGTCGCACAGCTGCCCCACGACGTCGGCCTCGAGCCTCGCGTACGCCCTCTTCCTCCCCAGGCACCTAGCCTCCTCCTCCGCGATCGCGAGCTTCTCGGCCTCGCTCGGACCCGCGACCGCGTTGCTCCGCAGCGCCGCCAGCCGCGCGGCGAGCGCCTCCGTCTCGGCGCGCAGCTTGGGCAGCAGCTCCTCCAGCTGAGCGTCCGTGGGCTCCGCCAGCGCGGCGTGGAGCTCGTGCACCCTGCGCTTGTTCTCGTCCCGCGCATCGTCGCGCTTGCTCTCGAGGTCTGGCGGCATCCCATGCCGTGAGCGATCGCGCGGACCGATCGCACCTCTCGCGCGGGCAACTCACCCGCCACCTTCGCGTCCAGCGCTTCGAGGTCCGCCTGGCTCGGCGCTTCCCCCTCGTCCTGCCGCGCCATGTAGATCCAGCTCTTGCTGTACGACTTGCCGTGGATCTGGTTCGACGAGAAGAGGCCGGCGAGGGACTTGACCACCTGCGCCTTGGGGATCGTGCCTGCGCGCGCAAAAGGGGCCGATCGGCATCGCGACGGACGGAGGAAACCATGCAGACGGCACCTCCGAGGTTGTTGAACACGTCCTGTATCAGCAGTTCGGTGTCAGCCGCGATTTCGCACCGCCCGCGCGGCCCACCCACGATCGCGCTGTACGGCCTGTTCTGCCTCCGCAGGTACGCCAGCACCACGCCGTCCACGTCCGCGGCCGCCACCTTTTCCTTGGCCTCGGCGGGCTTGCGCGGCTTCTTGCCGGGCGCGGCGTCCTTGTCCTTGGCCGGTGCCTTGCCCTGCGCGCGGGAAATGGGGGGTGAGCGCGCGCGCGGGCGGGAGGCGCGCCGACGGACCATTGTGGAATGCGCGGGGTTCGGTGGGGGGGTTGAGCGGTTGGGCGTCGGTTGAGGACGCCGCGACGCGACGGTGAGCGCGACGCCCGACCCTAACGATCTGAGGCGCGCGCTGAATCATCCCAAAACGTCGGAACAAGTCCGTCGAACTCCGGAAAGCGATCGCTCCTCGATTTCGGAACGTTGCATTTCCGCACTTGGTTTCCTCCGCAGCCCGGCGCGGATGACATCGGGCGGAACAACGCGCCGTGCTTCACCACCGTCCCTTCAAAACCCCGCTCCCGCCGTCCACGCTCCGCAAGATGGCCGCCGCACCCGCCGCCCCGCAAGCGCGCGCCGCGGACGGCAGCGCCGGTGACGTCGACTATGCGGCCCACGGGACCGGTTACGGCTGCTACAGGAGGCCGGAGCCGGCCATCGCGAAGATGCTGTGGGAACACCTCGGCATCGAAGCCGGGAAGCCGTGCAGGGTGGTCAACGTCGGCGCCGGGGCGGGGAGCTACGAACCCGAAGGTCCCGGTGCGTTCCCCGCTCCGATGATGCCGCCGGCACGCGCTCACGACGCCGTTTCCAAGGCATCGAGGTGGTCCCCGTCGAGCCCAGCGCCTCCATGCGCGCGCAACGCCCGCCGAACCTGCCGCCCGCCGTCGACGCCGCCGCCGAAGCGCTGCCGTTCCCCGACGCCGGCTTCGACGCCGCCATGGGCTCCTTCACCGTGCACCAGTGGCGCGATCTCGCGGCGGGGTTGGCGGAGATGAGGAGGGTGACCAAGGCCGGCGGCAGGATCGTTTTGCTGACGTGCGATCCGGAGGGGTTGGGGAAGTTCTGGCTCGCCGAGTACACGCCGTCCCTCGTCGAGAACGAGGTGCCGCGGTTCCCTTCCCTGCGCACCCTCGTGGAAGGGCTGGGAGGCGACGCCGAGGTCGTGGAGGTGCCGATCCCGCTTAATTGTGGCGACGGGTTCGTGGAGGCGTACTACGGCCGGCCAGAGATGTTCCTCGACGAGGGTGCGAGGCGGGCGCAGTCGTCGTGGAGCTTCGTGACGAGGGAGGAGGAGCAGCGGTGCGTCGATGCGCTGAGGAGGGATCTGGAGAGCGGGGAATGGGATCGGAAGCACGGGCATCTGAGGCGGACGGCGGAGTGGGTGGGGTCGCTGAGGCTGGTGGTCGCCAGGCAGTAGCGGGCGTGCCGGAAGGGTGCCAGATGGTCGCGTGTGCCATAAGAGATAGCGTTTGATGGAAAGGAATGGGGTTCTGGTCGTTTCGGAGTCTTCGGAGACTCGGTACGTCCCCCGTCCGCCAGGGCTCGGTCGGGGGGGCAAAGCCGACTTGCTGAGTCAGCTTTCTCCTTTCGCTGCGACTGATCGCGGGTTCCCCACCGACCAATCCCGCATCCCTACGACATCGTTGGATTTTTCAGCTTTTGAACACGTTTCTGCCGGGGGTAGGAGAGCCTGCCGGTGCGCAGCGCGATCTCGGGCTTGCGTGGCGAGGCGCCGGAGGGAGTGGTCCGGCGAATCCGCGGTCTCTCAAGGAGACCGAGAAAACATTCTAAGCAGCATTAGTCGAAGGTCGGAGAGCCAGAAACAAGCTGCATTGGCCGTTGATCTGGGCTGGCGGGATGAGGGACGGGACCCTTGCCGGATGGCACCACGGAGGCAGCGGACCGCCGCAAACATGCGGAACAGCGAGGTGCCGGCCTGCCCGGCGAATTTTAGTCCGTGATGGATTGATTCGGCGGCCCCCGTCGGTGCGGGGACGGGGTGATTGTCTCACGTGACCCAGGGAGCCACCTGCCAGCACCACCCGCTTTTGGTTTCGGCCTCTCTGAGCCGGTTCGACCGGCACCCCGTCGGCCTCCCCGGCCGCGGGCGCGGCGATGGAGCCCCCAGCGCGCGTGGGCGGCGCGGCGTCGGCGGTGGTGTCGCCGTGGTGCGTGCGGCGGCGCTTTGGGGGAGCCCCGCTGACCCTTTGCAGGCCGTCGCCCGTGTCGTCCGCCGGCGAGTGCCCGCACCTCTCAGCAGCGCCGGGCGCGCCGGCCATCGACGCCGCCCGCGTCGCCGCCGGGCTCAGAGGCGTGGCGCGCGCGCGGGACATTGTGTGCCGAGGTGCGCCGCCGCCGTTTCCCGCGACCCCGAGGCTGACCCGCGCAGACTGCCGCGCTCACGGGCCGTCGCTGTGGACGTGCCTCGCGTGCGGCGAGACCTTCTGCGGCCGGTGGGTGGCCCGCCGGCCCCGCCCGGCCCGCCCTGACCCCCGCCCAGCTACGAGGCGGCGCACGGCCTGGCGCACCACAAGCTGACAGGCCACGCAGCAACAATCAACCCGCTGGACCTG
Source organism: Hyaloraphidium curvatum (assembly GCA_025558095.1). Lineage (NCBI taxonomy): Eukaryota > Fungi > Monoblepharomycota > Hyaloraphidiomycetes > Hyaloraphidiales > Hyaloraphidiaceae > Hyaloraphidium > Hyaloraphidium curvatum. Next base: position 180,261 of record JAIVFI010000031.1, on the reverse strand, counting down.
TCGACATTCTGGTACCCCTGCTGCCGGCACCCCGGGGACGCTCCCCTGACCCGCCCACCCCCCGCAACCCAGCTACGAGTGCGACGACTACGTCGGCTCGCACGACGAGCTGCTCGACCCCGTGCGCCAGGTCATCCGCCGCGCAATCGACCCAGACGACTTTGGCGACGACGACGAGACGCTGTCGGACCTGTCGCGCGCCTCGGACTACTCGGTGGCCGTCGTGGCCGAGGGCGCCGCGCTGCCGAGGCGGCCGCTGTCGGTGACCCCCGGCGGCAGACCCCGGGCGCCGCCCGCTCACCTCCCGCCCCGCTTCGGCCAACGCGACAGCCTGCGCGCGCACCGCCAGGCGGACCTCTGCGGCGGCGGCGCCGTCCAGCCGCGCGCGCGGAAGAAGCGCAAGCTGGAGCTGGTCAAGCACCGCGGCATCACCGGACTCATGAACCTCGGCAACACGTGCTTCATGAACGCCATCCTCCAGGCGCTCAGGTGGGACCGCCGGCGGCCGCTGCCGGTTCCCTCGCCTGACGCCTCACCCCGCCAGCGCGACGGAACTGCTGAAGGACTACTTCAGCAACTACACCCCTCCCCCCCTCCCCTCCTCCGCACCCTCCGCCGCCCCCTCCGTGCCCGCCTCGTCGTCCGCCAGCCCCACGTCGGCCCCGGGCGGCCCGCAGCCGCGCCCGCTGACGCGGAGGATGACCAACCTGGGCGGCGTCTCGCTCTCGGCCGAGTTTGCCGCGCTCATCAAGGACATGTGGTCCTCCGAGAGCCTCTCGCTGTCGCCGGACAGCTTCCTGCAGTCGGTCTGGAAGGTGGTGCCCATGTTCAAGGGCTACCAGCAGCAGGTACCTGCCCGGCGCGGGCTTCTCACTGGGTAGGGATCGCTGACGTGCCCCCACAGGACGCACAGGAATTCCTCCGCTACCTCCTGGACCGCCTCCACAACGAGCTGAGCGCGGGCGACGAGGGCATCATGATGCGCACCTTCCGCGGCGTGCTGTGGAACCAGGTCACGTGCCTGCGGTGCTCGCGCGTGTCCAGCAAGGAGGACCCCTTCCTGGACATGTCGCTGACCATCCCGGAGCGCTTCGTGGCGAGGAGGAACAAGCTGGAGCAGAAGCTGTACCCCTGCACCATCGTCGGTAAGTCTTTGGGGGACCGGTGGAAAGGTCGGCCGGTCGCTGAACGCTCCCGCGCCGCCAGACTGCCTCCAGTCCTTCACCGAGCTCGAGACCCTCGCCGAGAGCGAGCGGTACCGCTGCGAAAACTGCAAGGACATGGAGCGCATCACGAAGAAGTTCCTCATCAAGCGGCTGCCCGAGATCCTGTGCCTGCACGTGAAGCGGTTCCGCTACTCGCGCAGCTCGAGGGCAAAAATCGACACGTACGTGCAGTTCCCGCTCGTGGGGCTGGACATGGCGCCGTTCACGAGGTAAGCCGCGGCCGGCGGGAGATTTGCCACGCCGCTGACGTCGCAACCCGCCCCTTTCAGCGACCACGTGAAGAACACCCTCTACGATCTCTACGCCGCCGTGGTCCACCACGGGCAGCTCGGATCGGGACACTACGTTTCCTACGTCTACAACTCGGGCGCCGACGCGTGGTTCGAGATGAACGACTCGGTCGCGCTCCCCACGACCCCCGAGGTGGTGGCGAGCCAGAACGTGTACGTGCTCTTCTACGAGCGCCGGCGGCCCGGCGCGGGGCAGCCGCGGGAGCCGGACTGGGAGGCGCTGGACGCGCTGGACCTGGGGGGGTGCACCGAGGAGGTGCTGGATGCGGGGGCGAGCTTGAGGGCACGGTAGATGTAGAGAATGCGAGGCTTTGTCGCGCGGCGCGGTCGTGCGGTTCCACTGCTTGCGAGCTGGCCCCCTGACTGTCCCTGATCGCCACCGTCACCCTGGCAAATCGGACTTCGAACTGCAATTCCGATGGATCCCGAGGACCCCGCTCCTTCGCCGGGCCCGCCGGGCACCATCCAGCTCCCCACCAAGCCCCTCCGCGCGCGGGAGCTCGACTCCCTCGGGCGCACGCTCATGACCCCCCGGCTCCTCCGCGAGCTGTGCCGCGCGCAGGGGCTGTACGCCGTGCCGGAGCTCAACGACAGGCTGTTCCTGCACTACCAAGGTGCTTTCTCCGCCGGTCGGCCCGGACGAAGGTGCTGATTTGCCGGGGGAAGGGTTCGGGGAGATCAGGAACCTCGAGCCGTACACGGGGGTGAGGACGCTGTTCCTGGACAACAACTGCATCCGCGACATCGAGGGACTCGGTCTGTCTTGGTTGCCGGTCGCAAGAGATGGCAGCTGACGTGCTTCCGGGGCAGATTCGCTCGCGGAGCTCCGCTGCCTCTTCCTGCAGTGCAACGCGATCCGCGACATCCCGCGGCTGGACTTTCTGGCGAAGCTGACGTCGCTGAACCTCTCGGGCAACCTCGTCTGCAAAGTGCCGGATCTGGGTTACCTGCCGTGCCTCGAGACGCTGGATCTGTCGAGGAACATGCTGGCGCGGGCCGAGGACGTGGAGGGCGTCGCTGGGTGCGCCAAGCTGAGGTGCGGGAGATGCGGGGATGCCGGGAAGCGCGGCTGATTCCCGTGCGTGCAGCGTGTTGGAGCTGGGGTACAACAGACTGGCCGGCGAAGAGCTGATCGACATCCTCGCGCGGATGCCGAGCCTGGTACGCCGACCACGTGCCGCCTCCCAACGCCGGCTGACGCCGCCAACAGGCCGTGCTCTCGCTGGAGGAGAACCCCATCGTGCGCAACGTCCGCGGCTACCGGAAAGCCGTGCTGGCCGCGCTGGGAGGGCTGACGTCGCTCGACAAGAAGCCGATCTCGGACAAGGAGCGGAGGCTGGCGCGGGTCTGGTGCGTTGCTCCTTGGTTGCTTGCAGCACCCGGCTGACTCGGACCGCAGGAAAACGGGCGGCGCTGAGGAGGAAGCGGCTGAGCAAAGGCGGCTCGCGGACGACGAACCGGCCGAGCAGCGCTACAAACCTTTCCTGGGTGCGCCGAACCGCAGTCGCAAGCGACAACGGCTAACGTTCGACCACAAACAGCCCTGATGCGGCGGTGCGCGCCGGAGATGGCCACCGCAGGGAGCGCGCAGGAGATGGACAATGCCGACGCGAGGTCCTGCCTCACCCTGTCCGAAGAATGATCGAGCCCAGCAGCGCCCCGGCCCGCGAGGCCGTCTGGGCGATCTGCAGCTTGTCGGCTTGGGAAAAGCCGCGGTCAGCGGCGCGCGCCTTTTCCAAGGCGCCGCGGAGCTTGGCTGTCACCGCCGCATCGAGGGATGCGCCCGCCATGTGGCCGGAATCGAAGAGGTCCTGCGCGAAATCGAGGTGCCCGAGCAGGCGGTCCGCCGCCGTGTCCGGAGATGTGACGACAATCTCCAGGACGTCCGCAAAGAGAGGCAGACAGGAGCGCACTATCCAGCGGAAAGCAAGATCCACGGCATCGCGGATCCACGAAACCTGTGAGATCAAAAGTCATTCGAATGAATTTGGTGGCTCCGAGGTCAACGAACCTCCCGTGCTCCGTGCTTGAGCCGGTCGTGAATGTGCAAGGCAATTGCCCGCTCGAGAACGATACCATGAAGTTCGTCCGGAAGCGGAAAGGTGCAGAGGGCGAGCAGGACCGCCGCCAAAGAGTCTGCAGGTGCTGGCAGCTTTGCCCATGAAGAAATAGGCGCAGCCCAGGATCGAAGAGCACGCTGGAGCTCCGCGGGCGCCAGCCTGCCGAGGTGATTGATGACAAGCTGCAGATTCGTCCGATTAGCATCCCAGTGCTCTGCTGTGTCCGATCCAACCCACCTTGGCGACTTCAAAACGCCACGACACAAAGTCCGCCGTAGTCATGGCCGCGAGGCGCGCGTGCGCATCGTCCCGAGTAGCGGAAGCTTTGTAGCCGCTTCTCTGTAGGATTGCGAACGTTTTCTATCCGTCAAGCTTGATGTAGCGAAGAAAAGCACTTCAAGACTTGCCTCCCATGACTGCACTTTCTCCCGCAAGCCCACATCAACGTCCAAGACAGCGTTGCCCTCTGAAAGCGCGCGCAAATCCGCCGAGAAGTATCCGACGAGGAGCGACAGCAGCGCGCCGAGATAGGTGGGCATTGCAGCGTTGTCGTCCTCGACCGCCGCTTCCAGCAAGTCCAGCGCAAAATCAACGGTCGATAGAGACACAGTCGGAACTGATAGGAGCAGCGTCAAGACAACGCACCGTCCAAGCGCGGTAAACTCACTGTTGCAGCAGTAGACAAGAGCACGGCATACTTTATCTTGCGGAAGCCCGTGGCAAAAGGCGATCGCGATGAGTGTCCTCTGCACATCATCGGGCTGCCGGACAAAGGGACCGAGAATGACCCCTGGCAGCAGTAACGGAGTGAGATGATTGCCAATACTCCCTCGGCGTGATCAACGAACCTTTCTTGGGGACGTTCACGGTAAAGAGCGGGGTGAAGGCCTTGTCTAGAGCTGCGGTCAAGTCGGCATCCGCGAAACCTTCTTTGGAAGGCAGGCTGCTGATCACACGCCCGAAAACGTCGACAATGGCCTGAGACAACAGTCCTTAGCAACAACAAGTGATGCCACAGGCGGGCGGTGCGTACCGCGAAGGAATCGTGGGAGTTGCTGGATCGCATCTGCCAGAGCAGCTCTGGCAGGGACAGTATCCAAGCTCGGAAAGCGCCGAACGCGGCGGCATAACCGTGTCGAGCGGCAAAAGCATGGAAAAGATTGCCAAGGAAACGGGTCGACTCCAACCGCGCCGGTGTCGAGTAATGGATCTCTCGTTGAGCTGTTATGAAAGGCTGCGGGTGCACGTGAGTTTGCGCCATTGCGGGCACATGTCGTCAGGCAAACCTCAAGGAGCGACTGCGCCACCTCAAGATCGACGAGACCGATGGCCTTCTCCAGCACTCCCATCAGGTTCCTGGCCGTAGCGGTGACCGAAGTCCAGCCCGTGACCTAGGAGCAAATGAGCAAGAGCCACAAATGCAGCACGATCGAGCACACCTCGGCAGCAAGAGAGCGTTTCAGGAAGTTTGCCGCGCTCAAGAACGCCTGCTCCACCTCCGGTCCCGCCAAAGACTCCGAAAAAGATCCGGCGAGCTCGCAGAAGGCAAAGTTCAGATCGCGGAAGAGCGTTTGGTCCTGGTAAAGCGAGTGAGAACGAATTGGAGGCGCAGGTGCAGATGCCACCACCTTGGTCGCGGATTTGGAACCGACAGGGAAGACGGAAGCCACGTGCTTGTTCACCGCAGTCCAGAGCCGGGTCTGAACGGCTTCGCCATCGGCACCCGAAGCGAAAGCAAGCCTCCACAGGCGATCCATCACCTTCAGGATCTCGACCAGGATGTTGTACCGGATGGCTCCTTTCGGAATTGAAGGATTCATTGCCTCGGGAAGACTCTCGATCCAGCAGTCGATCAGGAAGGACCAAACGGATTCGGCCAGGCTCTTATCGATCTTGCTCGCGAGGGTTCCACGCGACGAATTGTCGTTGCCCTGAAGCGGAGTGTCAGACCAGGCCTGATGTGCGAGCCCTTCCGTATGTGCACCCACAATCTTGTAGAGATCGTCAGCAGTTGGCACTTGGCAAACTTGACCCTCCTGGCAAGCAGCAGAGCCACGTGAGCTGAAGCAAGGACGAGAGGTAGGGAGAACCAACAGTTACTGGCCACTTCCTCACACCCGATCGCCGTTGGCCATTCAGCAGCACCGGGGTGCTTGACGACTCGAGGGAAAGGCGGAAGCAGACCAGTGCTTCCAACTGGCTCTTGGGAGACAGCATACGGCTGTTGAGAGCTATGATTCGGAACGGTAAGGGCCAGTCAGCTGCACCAGGACATCCACCAACATGCTCCGTGGGACGTCTTGGCATCCTTCGACATCATCGCCACAAGGTTCTGAAACATCTGCAACGTCCTCAGATAAGCGTCCTGCAAGTTATCCTCCTCTCTGTAGCACTCGCCTTTTCCCGCAACTCGACGTCGTCGAAGAGGTTGCTTTCCAGCCACATCCTGACGGACGCCAAGGCGTCCACCCGAATGTCCTCGTCGATGTGGGTCATGGCCGAAACCACGTACATAATGAGAAGCTTGGATATCGCGCGCACCGTGTCCTGTCGGGGTAGAACGTTGGCCTCATTCGCGAGACGTCACTCGATGCCCCTACTCGAGGCAAAGTCTCCAGCAGCGCCTCCTGGAAAGAACAAACGGCTTTGCGCACTTCGGCATCCTTTGTCCAGCCGTTGAATGGTTAACGAGGCGGTCATGAACGGAGCTCCGACAGCAACCAACGTCGTCCACGACCAATGGGGCCAGTCCTTCGACGATAGCACCGAGTTCCCTCGCCACGACGTCCGCGTTGCCGACCACGTGCTTGTGGAGCGCCACGACGGCGTCTAATCCCACGGTCCATATGTCAGATGTGAGACAGCCAAGGTGACAGGCGAGCCGACCTCTCTTGGCGGCTCCCTTGTGGTGGTGACACCGGGCCACCAAATCGGCCACCTGCAGCCCGTTCTCTTCCTCATCGTCGCTGGCTGTCGTCAGGTTCTGGGTCGGAACCAGCACGGCTGTGGCCGAGGGTCGGTTCGCGCTCCGGAAGCCGGGATGGGAGACCCACTCCTCGCCGTGAAGGACGTGTTGGTCTCATTCGGCCGCGGGCCCTTGGGGCCGCCGACTTTCTGCTTCTTTTTCTGGAAGGCCTTGTTCGGGTCGGCCTTCCGCTTGCCGCCCTTGCCCATCGGGACGAGGGCAACTCTATTTGATTGGTTGTCGCGTCTCGCCCATCACTGCCGCGACGCCTCTCCCCGCTAATGGTGCCGATCGAGCGCGAGACATATTGCCCAGCTACAGTGGCGGCAGCCAAGGAGTGTCGGTATGAACCGATGGGGGAGTAACGCGCCGAGCGGGCGAACTGCGAATGGGAAGACTGCGAAAGACAACTCTGCGCGCCCTAAGGCGGGGCCTTCGGTGGAGGATTCGGATCCGTCGCGCCGAGAGGCTTCTGGAAGAGCTCGTCCATAGACTGCGCGAGAGCTTCCAGCTTCGTGGCGATCGGGGTCAGGAAGCCACTCTGCCATCTGCCTTGCGACGTCCCACCTTGTCCATGAGTCCAGCGACCTCGGCCTCCTTCTTGGCAAACTGCTCGTTGTTGCGCTGATATTTTGCCGCCGTCTCCTCGTCCTCCGCCATCATGTCCTTCAGGTTCAAGCCTTCGGGCTCGATCGACGTCAGCTTCAGGTGCTCGGCGGCCAGAGCGAGCTGCTGCTGCCGGATATTGTCGAGCTTCGCGTAAAACTCCTCGGTATCAGTGTCCTTCGGGAACTGATCTTTCGGGAACGCGTCCGGATCGTCCAAGGGAGGTTGGGGTTCCGAAGGTCCGGCAGTCTGCGGCGCGGTGCTCGAAGAGACTGCCTCCGAAACCACGCTTGGAGTCGTGTGCGAGATTACGGACGCCGCCGGCTCCGACATTGCCGCGCTCAAGCTCTCTATTGGTCGTCGAGACAGTGTTGGAACACCCCTGGTCAAAGCGTTTCTGCGCGTGAACGGCTCAGGTGCGACAAACGCGCCACACTCGCTCGCGCGTAGAGGCGCGGGTCCGGAATCCGCGCGTCCGTCCGAGGCGCGCCCGCTCGTGCTCTGGTCACCTGTGCGCGGAGGCGCGCCGAGCGCCGCCCGGCATGGAGGCCGCGCAGCCAATGGACGTGTCCGGGGACGGCGGTCAGGAGTCGCTATACCCGATCGCGGTCCTCATCGACGAGCTGAAGCACGACGACGTGGCGCTGCGCCTCAATGCGATCCGCCGGCTGTCGACAATCGCGCTGGCGCTGGGCGTGGAGCGCACCCGCGACGAGCTGGTCCCGTTCCTCGATGGTGATTTCCCTTTGCATTGCCCGGGCTCCGGGGCGCTGCGGGCCGGCGCCGGCGGCCGAGGCTATCTTTGCGGAGCTCTGACGGCGCGGTCGCGGCAGAATCCATCGACGACGAGGACGAGGTGCTGCTCGCGCTCGCGGACGAGCTGGGCGGTTTCGTCGACTTTGTCGGCGGGCCGGAGTACGCGCACATTCTTCTGGGACCTCTGGAGAATCTTGCTGCCGTGGAGGAGACCGTGGTTCGGGAGAAGGTGGGCATACCGGCCCCGGTGAAATGGTGCTCTTGGCCAACGCGACGCGGACGCAGGCGGTCGACTCTCTGGGCAAAATCGTCGCCGTCCTGAGCCAAAAACAGGTCGAGGAATATTTCATGCCCCTGATCAAGCGGCTGACAGGAGGAGAATGGTTCACGAGCCGGACGAGCGCGTGCGGGCTGTACGCGCCGGTCTACTCCAAATGCGCTCCTGCAACTCAGGACGAGCTTCGCAAGTAGGTTTCTTTTCTGTTCTGGATGGGGATTGGTTATTGATTCCGCGTTCTGCAGGCTGTACGGTCAGCTGTGCCGGGACGAGATGCCCATGGTCCGGCGCGCAGCCGCCAGCAACCTTGGCGTGAGCTTCAACTGCTCGTCACTATTCTCCTGGCCGCTCACCTCCTTTTCACCTTCAAGAAACTGACCAAGGTCGTCGACAAGGCCCACATCATCTCGGAGATGATCCCGCTGTTCAACATCATCGCGCAGGACGACCAGGATTCGGTCCGGCTGCTCGCCGTGGAGGACCTGATCGTCATCGCCGAGATCCTCACGCCGGAGGAGAATGCGGAGCACGTCATGCAGGTGTTCAAGACGATGTGCACCGACAAGTCGTGGAGGGTGCGATACATGGTGGCGGACAAGTTTGTTTCTGTGGGTTCCTTTCCAGTTGCGGCAGCAAGGCCATGACAATAACCCGTGATTCCGCAGCTGAGCAGCGCGGTCGGGAAAGAAATGGTGCGCGAGGAACTGCTGGCGGCGTACGTGCGCCTCCTTCGGGACACGGAGGCGGAGGTGCGCACGGCAGCATCGACCCAGGTTCCTGGTTTCTCGGAATCCATCGGCTACGACTCAATCGTCCAGAACATCCTGCCGTGCGTCAAGGACCTGGCCGTCGACCAGTCCCAGTACGTTCGTGCCGCGCTCGCCACGCACATCAGCGGTCTGGCACCGCTGCTCGGCAAGCAAGCGTGAGTCTTCTTCGCTGTTGAAGACGGGGCTTCACTGAACAGCACTTGCAGCACGATCGAGCAGCTCCTCCCCATGTTCCTGCAGTTGCTGAAGGATGAGGCCCCCGAGGTTCGGCTGAACATCATTTCGAAGCTGGATCGCGTGAACGAAGGTACGATAGGCCCGCCTTTGGCAAGTCACCGAGACTCATGTCTGTACAGTCATCGGCATCGACCTCCTCTCGCAATCGCTCCTCCCCGCAATCGTCGAGCTTGCCGAGGACAAGCAGTGGCGCGTGCGGCTGGCCATCATCGAGAACATCCCGCTGCTGGCGCAGCAGCTCGGCGTCGACTTCTTCGACGAGAAGCTGGGCGTGCTGTGCATGCAGTGGCTGGGCGACGCGGTGTTTTCGATCCGGGAGGCGGCGACGGGCAACCTGCGGCGGCTGACCGAGGTCTTTGGGATCGACTGGGCCAAGAAGGCCATCATCCCGCGGGTCCTGGAGCTGGCGACGAACCAGAACTACCTCTACCGGATAACGACCATCTTTGCCCTGACGGTGAGTCGCTCGTTTGGCGTATTGACAGGGTTCTAATCTGAGATCGATTTCCAGACGCTCGCACAGGTCTCGACGCCCCAAGTGCTGAACGACGTCATCATACCCACGGTCCTCAACCTCAGCAGCGACCCGATACCCAACATCCGCTTCAACGTCGCGAAATCCATCGAGACTTTGAGCCCGGTCCTCAACGTGCCCGAGCTCTCGTCCCTCGTCAACGACCAGATCAAGCCGACGCTGATGCGGCTCCACGACGACAGCGACATCGACGTCAAGTACTTCTCGGCAAGAGCAATCTCTGCATGTGAGTCTCGCTGCTGCCGCCCGTTGCTGTTTGGTTTTGACCCGGGACTGACGTTCCAGTCTAAGTGGACTGACTGAGGCGACAATAGACATATGTAGCGGACTGCAAATCACATTGCCGCGTCGAAGAATGTACACGGGTCCAGACTGCCCAATCACAGCGACTCGATGGGCTCCTGCACGGCCGCGGGTGCCTGCGGGACCTCGGGCAGGGGGATCGGGAGCTCGGCCTCCTCTTTGGGTTCCTGAAGCAACACCCAGTCAGCGATATGCCTCGTTTCGGTGGGAGTTTGAGACTCACGAGGATGGTGACGCTGTCGGGGAGGGGCTTCTTCGGGCCGGCCTTGCCGGTCGGGTCCGAGTCGAGCATGATCTTGACCTTGATGCCGAGCACACCCTGCCGGAGCAGAACGTGGCGGACGGCGTAGTCAACGAAGTCCTTGGCGGGCTGACCGCTGTAGATGGGGGAGTTGAGCAAACTGTGCAAAACTCTTCCGCGGCGGAAACCAACCTGTGGATCATGAACCCGTCCGTGAACTTCATCGACTTGGCACGCTGCGCCCGCAGCTTGCCCGAAACGACGACCTCGGCACCCTTGGCACCCGACTCCATGATGAAACGCAGCACACCGTAGCAGGCCCTCCGGACGGCGAGGCCGCCGAGCAGCTTGTAGCGGAGCGACTCGGCCTGCGCGATGGCGGAGAGACCGCGGTTCTGGATGCGCTCGGCGTACAGCTCGACGGTGCCCTCGGGGAACGAGAAGCGCTTCTGCACGATGGCAGTGAGCTCCCGGATCCGGCGGCCCTTGTCGCCCAGCACGCTCTGAGTGCGCGTGGCCCTGATGATGATCTCGGTGCGCGCGGGGGTGACGCGGACCTCGACGCCCGAGTAACCGTCCTCGGCCAGCTCCCGCGTCAGCAGCTCGTTGAGCTCGGCGTAGAAGACACCGTCGGCGACAAACTGCGCACGAGACGGCGAGGTGCGAGAGAGGCAAGCAAAGGAGATGGTCAGCGATGTTCCTCGGCAGCAGCCCCGTGAGCCCCGCCCCGGCCCACGCCGCCCCGCGCCCGCCACGCGGGAAGCGGCCCGCGGTCGTCTTCAGAATCGATGCTCCGTGCATTACCGGCAGCAAGGCCGCCGGTTGACACTAGAGGTGTCAGAAAGTGGAGGCCGATGCGTCGGACTCATCAAGAGGCCGACAGCGAGCGCGGTTGGGCGTCCGGGCGGTGGTCCGCGTCTCCACGACAGTCACCTTCCGCTTCTTTGATACGCTCGCCATTTCTGAGACAATCGACTCCGGAGAGAGAGGGACGAGAGGAGGCAGAGACTCGTCGAAGAGTCCGGTGCGAGGAGGACGCGAGTTGGTGTAGAGCGCGCGCGAGCGATGGCTGTTTACAATTCCGAAACCTTGCCGGAATTATTCAAGGTTTAGAGCACCGCTCCCAGCTCCCCGACCAAAACTCGCCGCTTCCGCGACACCTCCGCGGGAGCGCTCCCGGCCATGCAACCGCGGCGACCCGCGCGGCGGCCCGCGGCCGGCGCCGCGCTCGCCCTGCTCCTCCTGGCCGCGCTGCCCCTCGCGTCGGCGGTGACGCTGACGTACAAGATGCAGCCCAACGAGAACGCGTGCTTCTACGTCAACGCCGTCAAGGCCGACGAGAAGATCGCATTCTACTACGCCGTGCGTGCCGCTCCGCCGCCGACACCAGGCCCAAGCCGGCGCTAACACCGGCTGCCACGCCGCGCGACGCGTCCGACGTGTTCCGCTCCCCCCCCATTCACAGGTGCAATCCGGAGGCTCCTTCGATCTGGACTATACCGTCACGGGCCCCGACGGGAAGGAGGTCATCTCGGGGTCCAAGGAGCGGCAGGGGGACTTTGTGTTCAGCGCCCCCGTCATCGGGGAGTACTCCTTCTGCTTCTCCAACGTGATGAGCACCTTTGCGGAGAAGCTGGTGGATTTCGACATCACGGTGGAGCACGACCTGGACAAGAGCAAGGGCGGCAAGGGCGGGGAGGAGGACACAAAGCTCACCGAGGCGCTGGACCGCGTCGGCAACGGGATGGCCAACATCGTGCGGAACCAAAAGTACTTTAGGACCCGGCAGAACCGGAACGAAAGCACGGTGGTCTCGACGAGCGAGAGGATCTTCTGGTTCAACGGGATCATTGCTTTCCTGATCGTTGCAATGTCGGCGGTGCAGGTCGGCGTGATACGGATGTTCTTCAGGGCACCGAAGACGAAGATCTGATATCATGCGGTGGGATGGAATGGGAATCTGAACTCGGGTGGGAATAGAGGTCATTCTTGAGCACGTTGTATGAGGCCAGCAACGAGGGCAGCAACTCATATCGTCGGCCGTCTTTCTACGTGTGGCATGATCCGGGCAGAGACAGAGTCATGAGAGTCGAGCGAAGTGCCAGAACCGGAGGGAAGGGGACTTTACTTCCCGTCATGCTTTTCGATAGCATGACTGAGGCCAGTTTCAAGAGGTAGCGACCTGCCGTGTCAAAGACCCATCTTCCTTGCTTCTGGCAAGATTCATCAGAAGATCGACCTCTCTCCCGCGCGTAGCGCCCTTCGCACGTCTTACCCTGCTGGTAGTCCTCGGCTGTAGCTTCCGAACCGGTGCTCCGGGTGCGGTGCAGCTTGGTACGGGAAGACCAAGCCCCACGGATCGAATGGATCAATTGCGCCAAACTGATCTGATTCCGAGGCCAAGAAGGCCGCCGGCACGCGCGTGCGCACCGTGCCCCGGGCGATCGAGGCATGACGGTGCGTTTCCGGGCTGAGCAGCTCAGCCCAATCAGCATGGCCGGGCCGGGAGCAACGCCATCGCCGAAACAAACGGTTGCAGACCCGCCCGCACGCCGCCATGCTGCGGCAGCGGCGCCTCTCTCTGCCGCCGGCGCTCGTCGCTGCGGCGCTGGTCGAAGAAGTGGGCGCGCTCGGAGCCCCGGGCGACGAATGGGGCGCGGCGGCGGGCGGCGCCTGGCGCTATCGCAAGGCGGCCGGGGACGGCAGGGCGGCCAGCCGGGCGGCGCTGCCGGGGCGCAGACGGCCGCTGTTTGCTTTGCTGTCCCGCGCGGGGCCGCTGCTGCTCGGGCTGGCGCTGCTCGCCGGCCTGGCGCTGTCGGCTCTCGTCGGCGGGCGAAACGGCAAGCCCGCGCCGCACGGCCCGCCGCACGCGGCGCCCCACGGCGGGGGGCGTCCTCGCGGGTCGCCAACGGGTCTGCGCCGTGGATTCGCCGGGCAGCAGGCCGCAGGCGCCGCGTGGGCGCCCGAGGCACCCCGGCAGCCGGAAGCCGCTGCCCCGGTCGCCGCCGCACAAACACTCTCCAACGGATCCGCGGACGCTCCTTCCTATCGTGCGCCACCGGATTACCTCCCCTTCTCGATTCTGCCCCTCCCGGACGCGGTCTCGCGGAGATCGCCCGGGGTTGACGTGGCGGTCGCCGCAGAGTTGCTGCCCCCCGGCGGCCCGTACGCGCTCGTTCACAGCGCCGGAAACCCAGCAACGGTCGCGCTGCAGAGCAGCCCGCCGTTCCTGACGCTGCCGCTGTCGGCCTACGCGCCCGACGCGGCCAACCCGGACCGCGCTCCGTTCGCGCCCCTGGTCCCGCTGCGCTCCTCGCTGCGGTACCTCCGCGGCACCGCCGCATACCCTGTCGTTGACCGAGGACCGGTCGACGACGCCTTTTTCCCCCGATTGCCCGACGCCTCGACCCCCGTTACCCCAGTCACCCCGTCGGGCGTCGCCGTGGCCTACATCCTCCTCTGTCACGACCTCGACTCTGCCCTCGGCGCCGGCGAGTTCATGGACGCCGTCTACACCCACCCCAACCTCACCCGCTTCTACGTGCACCTGGACGCCAAGGCCGCCCCCGCGGCCCTCCTCGCCCTGCACGGGATCGCCGCGCGGTTCCCCGCCGGCGCCGCCAACCTCGTATACCCGCGCGTGCGCGTGGACTGGGGCGCGGCGAGCATGGTCCGCGCCGAGCTGCTCGCGCTCCGCGCCGCCGAGACCTCCTGGGCGGGATGGCGGTTCGCCGTCGTGGCCAGCGGGACGAGCTACCCGTCCCAACCCCCCTGCGAGCGCGAAAAATGGCTTTCCCGGCTGGACCCGCGGGCAAACATCGTGTTCTACGACCGCCCGTGGAAGGTGTGCCGCTGGGGGTCCACGCGCGCGGACGAGCACTGCAAGAAGCAGCGCGGGCGGTGCCTCGACCCCTCCTGCAGCACCATGTCGCACACTCCCGGCGGCGCGCCCGTGTACAAGGGGCCGCAGTGGGTCCTGCTCTCGCGGGAGTTCGCGTATTTCGCCGCGAACTCGCACCGCTCCCGCCTGTGGCTGGCCTACTTCGAGTCGGGCTCGCACGCGTCGGACGAGATGTTCTTCCCGACCCTGCTCATGGACTCGCCGTTCAACGGCACGTCGCAGCTCGCACCGGGACCGTTCATCCACGTCGTGTGGAACTCGGAGCGCAGGAACGGGTGCCTCTCCCGCAGGTCGACGGCGCCGTGGGGGTGGTCCCCGTGCACGCTCGGGACGAACGACCTGCCGGGGGTCGTCAGGTCCCGGGCGCAGTTCGCGCGCAAGTTCGCCGCCGGGGATCCGGCCAAGCGCGTGCTGAGGGGGGTGTGGGCGCGCGCGTGCGCCGGGGAGCCGGTCGGGGACCTGCTCGCGGGGCTGCCGGATCCGGGGCGGGACGACGGGTTCGCGCTGCCGTGGACGTGGCGGGAGCGCGCGTACCAGGCGCGCAACCTCGTGATTTGGGGGTTCGATTCGGCGAGGGATGCGGTGCTGGGGTGGTGGGACCAAGCGGGGATGCGGTGGCGCGGCGAGGCGTGAACTCTTGCTTGCTCGATGGAAGGGGGTCTTGGGCACGGACGGGAAGGATACCTACGAATGCCATGCGAAGAATACGGGTAATGTTTGTTTCTTGATCGCTTGTACACGGTGCGGCAGGGGCCGCGTAATGACCAGGGTTCAGACATATCCTTCGCACCGTCTCTGCCGCCAGTCCCTCGAGCACGAGGCCCGACGCTACATCTCCATGGGATCCTCGTCGTCCGGGTCCTCCTCGTCGTCGTCCTCCAGGTCCTCGTCCTCCTCCTCCGGCATGGCCGGCTGCTCCTGCTCCCCGTTCAAAAACGCCCTGTGCTCGGGCTTGAGCTTCCACATGCCCGCATACGGCCCGCCCTTTTCCTGCACCGCCATCGTCGGCAGGTTCTCCCGGACAAACTGCTTGGGCTGCTTGAGCGTGTCCGCGAGCGAGTCCGACGCCCAGTACTCGGCGTCCCTGAACGCCCCCATGATCATCTCGAACAGCTCCCCCACATCTTCCACCCGCGCATTGACGTTCCTCGGCGCCGGCCGCCGCGCCTTGGTGAACCCGTCGTCCCGCCTGCCGACCTGCATCCCCACCGCCGCGATCCGGTTCGCCTCCTCGTCCCCGATGAACCCCGTCTCCCACTCGGGTTTCAGCGCCGTCCGCGCCCGGATCATGCTCAGGTAGTCCTCCCCCAGCGCCGGCCGCGCGTTGAGCTCCCTCACGATCCTGCCCGCGACCCGCGTCCCCGCGCCCCTGCCGTCCTCCGCGAACGCGTAGCCCGCCGGCTGCCCCTCCCGCAGCGCGCACTCGTACGAAGAGGGCGTGCCCTGCGGCGCCGAGGGCACCTCGATCCTGATCCGCGATTTCCCGTCGGCGCCCTTCTCGACGACCAGCTCGCCCAGGTCGGCGCCGGGGGGGTGCGACGAGAGGTGCTGCGAGAGGAAGCGCGGGACTTTGACCAGCCAGAGCTTTTTGCCCGCGTGGAGCGGGGCGGCGTCGAGCTCCGCGGTGGGCGGGAACTGCAGCAGCGGGCGACGGCGGGGTTCGGGTTTCGCGTCGGGTTTCGCGTCCGGTTTGGCGGCGAGCCCGGGTTCGGGCTTGACGGGGACGAGGCCGGGCTCGGGCTTGATCTTGATGGCCGGGGAGGAGGAGCTGGAGCCGTTCATCGCGGCGGTGGACGTTCGTTGGTCCTCGCGTCTGTTGATAGCCGCCTGCGCAGACCGAGGCGTCCAAACCAATCCGGCGGCTCTTGGCTAAGATCAGATCAATTACACAAGTTACATCGATAATCGAGTTGCTCGGTCAGCCGATCTGGTTGCCGAGACGGCCAGGACTTTCGTCGCTCCTGCCGCAACGGTACCTGACTGCTTCTGCCGCAATGCAGCAACTGGTATCCGATTGGTGGTATAATCACGCCTTCTGCCTCTCCTGCTGAAACAGCTTGCACGCCTCCTTATGCTCGGGCCAGAAGCTGACCTGGCACTCGCGGCTGACGTGCAGTCAGATGCCGCCATACCGTCCTCCGCGCTGCGGACCCACCTGCAGAACACGACGGTCTTGCACCCCGAGCACTTCTTGAGCTCCTTCGGCGGCGTGTTGTCCCCGATCTCCTTTTCGCGCCCGTGAGGGTAACTTCGGGCGAGACAATCAGCCGCCCGTGCAGCCGGTCGACCGGGCGCAACGTACCCGCAACCCGAGCACCGGACGATGGCACGCATCGCCCCCGTGGTCTGGTGCGTCAGCCCGCCGAGGTTGCGCACCCTCCTGGTCGCGGCGTCGTTGCCCCGCGCGTCCGAGAGCGCCCGCATGAGGTCCAGGAAGAGATCCTGGGCCTTGGGGAAGCCGTCGCCGGCGACGAAGCCGAGGCGGTAGCAGGTTTCCGCCGCGTCGAAATGGTCCGCGCGTTTGAACGCCAGGCCTGCATAAACGGCACATGATCAGTACCAGGGGCGGCAGATAGGGATCGCGAGCCACCGCACCAAGGAAGTTGAGCAGCTGGGACAGGGAACCCCGCCCCACCTCTTCGGGCTTCTCCAAGCAAATCTGGAATCCGTCGTAGTACCGCAGGATCGCGCCCTCGAAATCCTCCATGGCCTCGTGCAGCTCCCCCATCATGATGAGAGCGTACAGCTTGTCGTGCACGGGAGCGTTTGCCTCGATGACAGGCATGATCTTCTCGATCGCCTTGATCGCGCGGGGCGCCAGCCGCGGAAACATGCTGGCGTTCCCGTTGGCGCCCGTCACGAGGACGTAATACGAGTCCAGGTCCCCGAGCTCGCACACGCGCTCAAACACCGTGACGTGAATCTCCGCCATCTCCTTGCGGCTCGGCATCAGGGCCGACTTCACGGCCATCTGGTCGATCTGCACGAGGCCCGGGACCGCCCTGACCATCCGCGGCTCCGTGCCTTTGCCGCTGACGTACGGCACCGGTACGTTCACGTAGTCGAACTCCCACTGGCCCCACCGGCACTGCCGATCGCTGGAGTTGGGGTCCGGGTTGGGCGCCACGGTGGCCATTCCGCGGTGCAGCTTGACCGCGCGCGGCGCGCCGGCGATGTACCCGCGCTGCTTCTGCTTCTCGATGCGGAACCCGTCGCGGCCCTCGATGACCTCCACGAGGGGCTCGTCCCTTTCCAGCGGCGGGAGCAGGACCACACGCGCCGGTCCCGGGCCCGGCGGGTCCCGGAAAAGGGCCACGTGGCGCTTCATGAGGCGCTTGATCGTTTTGAGCTCCACGCTGATGATGCCCGGGGGCGGTTTCGGGCCAAAGTCGCGGCCGGGGATGGTCAAATCGCGGTCGCGGATCCTGATGTTCAGCTCGGGAAATGAAACCTCTTGAGGCTTCCACTTGGCCTGGAAAATGAAATCCTTCGCATCATTTGGGCCCGGGTTCTGTTTGCCGAGGATTCGGATGTCCATCGCGCTCTGCGTGGTGAGGGAAACGGTGAGGCAAACAAGGCGGACGATCGCGGTGACGATCGACGTGCTGGCTCTCTCCGTTACGCTGAAGCCGGCGTGGCAGCATCCGACCTTTTAATACAGATTCGAGATCGTATTTATACATGCAATGCACACGGGCATCAGATAGGAGCCGTATGTAACGCAGCCTCAGCAGGCGACGCCGCGGCAAGCATCCTCTTCTCCTGCAGCAGCTTGCATTCGCCCTTGTGCTTCCGCCAGTACTCCACAAGGCACTCCCGGCTGGCGCACGTAGGCGATGAGCACGCTGTTTGACATCGGAGGCGGCATACGCTGCAGAACAGCGCCGTCTTGCAAATCGGGCATTTCTCAGGCTCCCCCTTGCGCTCGCTGTCCGGCGTGCCTCGCGGGTATCCGCAGCCTGCACAGGTCGAGAGGTGTCTCTTGGTGGACCTGAACTGCTTCCAGGCCCCGGCCCGATTCAACAACATCCTAGGTTTCCCGGCGACATAGAAACATACTCCGGATCCTCTCGCAGGTGGCCGATCACCCTCGCTTCCTCGGCCCTCCCACCTTAATCGATTTCATTGTTCCCCGCATGGAACAGCCCAAGATGGCTTTCATGCAGTCAATGCGGCTAGAGCGCCGTAAGAACTTGAAAGCCGGCTTCGTGGAGGACGTCAGCGGAAAATCCGGATTGGGGGACAAATCGTGGCGGTGCTGTCCCTTTCGCCAAATCCTGGCCGCTTCTCTCGCGTTCCACACCGAAAAATGCCCTCCACCGCACTCAAGTTCCTCCTCATTATCTCATCGATTGCCTTGATGGCGGCGCAGGCCTCGGGCGCGCGCACCTCCTCGGGCAGCGCCGCCCTCGCGGCCCGCTCCGTGCCCCCGTTCATCGAGCGCTGCACGTGGTGCCCCGACGAGGCCACCGGCGTCTGCGTCTTTCTTTCGTCTTCCGACGCCAACTGTGGCGCGTGCAGTGCTCTTTGCTCTAACGCCACGGTCTGTCGCGGTGGGCAGTGCATCAGCGGCCCGCAGTGCTGCCGCGAATACGCCGGCGGGGCCTCGTTCTGCGGCACGGGCGACCCGACGCGTTGCACGGGGACCCCACAGGACTGCTCCGCCTGCGGCGACGCGTGCCCGGCCTCCAAGCCGTTCTGCACCTCGGGCACCTGCGCCGAGTGCGAGTTCGGCCAGATAAAGTGCGGCGGGCGCTGTGTGCCGATCGACGACGCCAACTGCGGCTCGTGCGAAAGTGCGTGCACGAACGGCACGCAGTGCAGGAGCGGCGACGACGGGCTGAACCCCACCTGCCGCCCCATCATCTGCGAGGCGAGCTACGACACGTATTGCCCCGGGATCGGCTGCGTCTGGCTCAACTTCAACGACACCAGCTGCGGAAAGTGTGGCAGTGAGTGTCCCGCCGGGACCGTCTGCTCCTCGGGCGCCTGCGTCGCGTGCTCCGCGGTGCCGCCGATAGAGGGCACCTTCACGCTCTGTGGCAGCACGTGCGCCCAGCTCTCCTCGGACCCGCTCAACTGCGGCTCTTGCGGCACTATCTGCTCCCCTGGGCAGTCGTGCATCTCGGGCTCGTGCGGATGCCCTCCCTTTGGCGGGCAGGCGTCGCCCAACAGGTACGCTTCCTGCCCTGCCGCCAACGGGACGGTGTTTGCATGCGTGGACCTCAACAACGACGCGAGCAATTGCGGTGCTTGTGGATCGAGCTGTCCTGTTAGGAGTGATGACTACCCTTACCCCGGTTTCTGCGTCGGAGGTGTGTCCCACACGTTTCCTTGCTGCCGGCAGCCCCGACATTATCGACTCGCCAGGAAAATGCACCTGCACCCCGCCCAACTCAGTAAACCCCATCCCCGGCAACCTCACGCCCTGCGGTGGCGTCTGCGCCCCCACCACCTCCGACCCCAAGAACTGCGGCGGATGTGGTACAGCGTGCGATGCGGGGGAGGGATGCCTGGAGGGCGAGTGCTTCCCGTGCTCCAGGATCCCGCCGGGGCTGTGCCCGGCCGCAACGAGCTCGGGTACCGTGCTGACGCTGGCTATCTCGACGGCGATTCCCACGACGGCGACGCCGGGGCTATCCACGAGCGTGACGGCGGGGCTTTCCACAAGCGTCGTCTTGACCACCTCCGCCTTCGCGACCACCTTGGCGACGGCCACAGTCACGGCCGCGACAAAACCCACGACTTCGGCTACAGCCACCTCCTTCGCCACCCTCTCGCCCGCCCCGTCGACGACTTCGAGGCCCTCCGCCGGCCGCCGTGCCAGAGCCGGCTTCGTGCAATTCGCTTTGGTGGCCGGAGCGGGGACACTTTGGGCAGCGGCATGATCGCCACTATTGGATGGTAAGGACGGATGCTGCGTAGCCAAGTGGAAGCTGCACAATGGTGTTTATTCTTTCAGTAGCGCCCCATTCCTCCTGGGGTCGTTGTGTTGCACGATGTGCATTTCGTACACATACGCCTTGTCCCCCTTGGACGACACCCACTTCCCCTCCCCCGGCATCTCCCTCTCCTCGTGCTCCCTATCCCACGGGATCCCGAGCAGCACCCCGTCCGCCGCCCGGATCCGCCAGCCGCTGCCCGCTTCGACCCGGAGCGCGATGGTGCCGCCGTCCGGGGTTTGCCGCGTCCATTCGGGCGGGACGACGCCGGGTCCGGAGCTGGGAAGGAATGTGTTTACGGTGCCGTCGGAGCGGCGGAACTCGATGCGCGGGAGGGGGCCGTCCGGCATGGGTGCTGCTCCACCGACGTTGGTTGGCGGCGTGCGCTGTGCTGCAGCCGGATCTCCACGGCGGCGCAAGGCGCGAGCACTGCTACAGCCTGAGTGCGACACCTTCACGCCGGCGCCGGAATGCTGGTTTTGTTCGGCGTGCCGCAGGAGCCGTGGACGGGACAACTGCAGGACAGCGCGGCGGCGAGTGGCTTGTTGTCAACACGCCGGTCGCATCCGCTTTCCTCTCGTCCCAGCATCCAACTCTGGAGACAGAACTGATGACGCATCAACCTTGCAGCATATAAGGCTTTCTGATGGGGTCGGCACGTGCGCATGCATTCTTTCGAACGGTCGTCGAACGTTCTGCGGAAGTTCAAGGGTGTCGCGGCCGTAGCGCGACGAATCCAACACACACACACCTCGCATCGTTCACGAGTCAGCACGATGCTCATCGGACACTTTGGCCCCGCATTCCTCGTCCGCGCGCTCCGCGGCTCGCCCTCCCTCGCGGCCTGCTTCGCCGCCGTCACGCTGGTCGACCTCGGCTACATGAACTTCGTCTTCGCGGGCGTGGAAAAGGCCAGGCTCGACAAGGATCTCCTCGCGCGCGGACTTGCGACGCCGCTCGACATATACTACTACACAGCCTGGCCGCGGGCGCGACCTGGGCGCTAGCCGCGGCGCAGCTCGCGCCTGCCGACAAAGACGGGATGATGGTCGGCGCCCTGGTCCTTTCCCACTGGTTCCTCGACCTCCCCTTCCATCGGGCCGACCTCCCGCTTGTCTTGGACTGGGGAACCAAGTATGGTTGGGCGTTGTGGGACCGACCCATGCTCTCCCTCGCCGTCGAGCTCGCCGTCACGTTCGGCACCTTCTACGTCTATCTGTCGCGCACGCGGCCGACCAAGCTCGGGAACGGCTGGGTTTGGGCGCTGGGCATCGTGATGGTCGCCGAGTGCTACGCCGTCTACTTCAACGCCTCGCCGCCGGACCCCGCGGCCCGTTCCGGCGCGGTCGACATGTCGCTGTACTCGATCCCGCTGTACGTCTTGCCAACGATATTGGCGCACATGGTGGATCGCAGTCGGGTTGTTGTCTGATGCATAGCCGAACGGGGCAAACATAACTATCATTCATCGAACAACCTACAAAGTGACGCAGTGGATTCACCCTCCTTTGCACAACAGACGCACAGGATTTAGCTTCGCTATCAAAATCCGTGGCCCCGCTCTTCCTCGATCATCCACGCGGAGCCAATCAAACGCAATCCTCCACCACGATGAGATAATGCGCGCAAATCCGACCTCAAGATTGGGACCTCATTTCCTGCAGTCTCTTGCACTCGGCCTTGTGCGTAACATGCGGGTCTTGCACTTCGAGCACTGCTTCAGCTGCTTCTTCTCCTCGGTACAAGCTGCATGGGCGCTGTCCGGGTAGCCGCAAAATGCGCACGTAGCGACTGCCCGCACCGCGCCTCCCTGGTGCCTCCTGACCGATTCCCTGTTCTGCTGGCTCCTTGTAGCGGCGTCCATGCCGCGCTGGTTCAACAGGGTGAAAAGGAGGTCCGGGAACGTTCTGTTCGAGTCCGCAGAGCCGTCGTCAGTCGCGGCGCCGAGGCGGTAGCACGCCGATGCCGCGTCCAAATGATCGGCACGCTTCGGAGCCAGGCCTACGGTCGCGGGTCAGCGCAGCCCGAAGCAGCGGACGCCTTCGGTGTGCGCACCGAGGAAGTTGGTCGACAGCGCCAGCGAACCCCAAGCGACCTCCTCCGGCCTTTTCCGGCACAGCACAAAGGCGTCGTAGTAGCGCAGAGTAGCTCCCTCGTAGTCCTGCACCGCCTCGAGCTGCTCTCCGAGGGTCCAGAGTAGGAACGCCTCGTCCTGAACTATGCTCGTGGCCCGAATGACGGGCAACATCTTCTCGAGCGCGGCGAGCGCCCGCGGCCTCAGCTTCGGGAACATCGCGACGTAGTCCTCAATCTGGCGGACCAGGATGAAGAAGGAATCCAGGTCCCCATCTCGCACGTCCGCTCAAAGAGCGCTATCCTGATCTCGCCCTTGTCCTTGGGCGTCGGCCACACCACCGCATCGCCGACATGGCCGCGGTAATCGACCACCCCGGGCCGCGCATAGATGGCCCACAGCTCGGTCCCGGGCACGCCGGCGACCCGCACGCGCAGTTTGCTGTACTCGAAGGACCACGAGCCCCAGCAGTGGTCCGTCCCGCCCTCCCGGCTCGGATTGGGAGCCATCGACGGGCACCCCCTGGAAAACGCGATGATCCGCGGAGCACCGGCCACGTAACCGTGCTCCTTCCTCCTGAGATCGATAATCGGCGAGCCGTTCGTCCTCCGCGGGCGGGGGCAGTGTCAGGGTCCGCGGAGGCCGCGGCGCCGACGCCCGGAGCATAGCAATGTGCGCTGCGCTGCCGTCGTCCGGAGTGAGCAACAGGCGGACGGTGTTGGAGGCGGCGCGAAGGCGAGGCCCGGGATGACGAGGTCTCGGGCCCCGGACGCGGACGGTGACGGGGTCGAACGACACATCGGCGGGCTTCCAGTTGTCGACCCGAAGATTCTGCATCGTCCTAAGGCTTGCGGCGCCGTCCCAAAGCAGAGGATGGGTTGCCGGCAGGGCGATGCCGATTGATTGAGACCTGTCAGAACCGCGGCGACATATTTCCTCGTTCTTGTGCGCTCTCGTCTCTGTTGGTCCGAGGACGATGGATGCCGACTCGCGAATAGCCGACGCCGGCTCGGACGACGAGCCGCCGAGCCTCCCCGCCGACACGCTGGCGGCGCTCGCCTCCTTCCTCTCGGAGAAGGAGCAGTCCGAGCGCCGCTTCGCCGAGCTCCAGGCCGCCGCCGAGGCCGGCTTCGCGGCGCGCGCGGGGATCGAGGACTTTGCGGAGGACTACCAGCTGAGCCAGTTCTGGTACGACGTCCCCACGAGGGAGGCGCTGGCGGGCGAGTGCCTGGCCGCGCATCAGGGGACGGTGGGGTTCCTGTCGACGCCGGGGCCGTACTTTGCCTACAAGCGGGCCGGGGGCGGGGAGGCGGTGCTGTTCGAGTACGATGCGAGGTTCGCGGTCGGCGCCGGGGACGAGTTTGTCCGGTACGACTATGCCGAGCCGAACGCGCTACCGGAGCGGTGCCGCGGGGCCATGGACATGCTCGTCGGTGAGCAGTACTCTGCTTGGGCATGGTATTCTGTCGTCTGACTAGGCCGCCGTTCAGTCGACCCGCCTTTCCTCTCCGAGGAATGCTGGCTCCGCTTCGCGCTCGCGATCCGGCTCCTCTCCGCTCCCGGCGCCAAAATCCTCGTCTGCACGGGCGCCGTAATGAAGCCTTTCCTCGCGCGGATACTGCCGCAGCTGCGCGTCACGCGGTTCCGGCCTGCCCACGAGGGAGGCAGGCTGAGCAACGACTTTATCTGCCTGGCAAACTACGAGTCTGCCGATCCGCGGTTCGCGTTCGAGGACGGTGCGGAGGCTGATGAATAGAGATTGAAGCACGGCATGGAAAGCCGGACGATGTCCGCTCTGTGTGGCCGAACGGATCGGCGGGCCGGAAACAGAAAAACGCCACGACGCGCCGCGCCGGCTCGGCTCATTCCAACCGCCTCCCGCGACCCAAACAACCGCATCGATGGCCGCCTCGCTTAAGCTCCAGACCGCCATCCGTGGCTACGCCGTCGGCCACGTCGGCGGCAAGGTGGGCGCGGCCGGATGGTGCCGCGTCGGCGCGCGCTGAATCGACCCCCCCCGGCAGTCCGGCGCCAAGGTCGCCGTGCTCGGCGCGGCCGGCGGCATCGGCCAGCCCCTCAGGTGAATTATTGCAGCAATTGGGACGGCGATGGAGGCGTTGCTGACGGAGGGAACGTCCCGACGCAGCCTGCTCATGAAGCTGAACCCGCACGTCTCGGAGCTCTCGCTCTACGACGTCGTCAACACCCCCGGCGTCGCCGCCGACCTGAGCCACATCAACTCGCGCGCCCGCCCCGTGAAGGGCTTCAAGGGCCCCGAGCAGCTCGATGAGGCCGTCACCGGGTGCGACCTCATCCTCATCCCGGCCGGGCTGCCCCGCAAGCCGGGCATGACCCGCGACGACCTGTTCAACAAGAACGCGAGCATTGTGCAGGGGCTCGCCGAGGCCTGCGCTAAGTACGTCCGCCGGCGGGGCGTGTGCCGGCGGCCGGAGGTCTGACGCCCGCCTTCCTGCCAGGGGCTCGCCCAAGGCCTTTGTCGGCGTCATCGCCAACCCCGTCAACTCGACGGTGCCCATCTTCGCCGAGACCTACAAGGCCAAAGGCGTCTACGACGCCAAGCGCCTGTTCGGCATCACCACCCTCGACATTGTCCGCGCCGCGACCTTTGTCGCCGAGATCAAGGGCTCCGACCCCACCGCGATCGACGTCAACGTCGTCGGCGGCCACTCGGGCGCCACCATCGTGCCGCTGCTCAGCCAGACCGGGCTGAGCTTCACCAAGGAGGAGCTGGACAGGCTGACGCACCGCATCCAGTTTGGCGGCGACGAGGTCGTCAAGGCCAAGGACGGCACCGGGTCGGCCACGCTGTCGATGGCCATGGCCGCCGAGCGGTGGGTCGTTCGCACGTTGGGAAGGGGGGATTATCTGACCGCTGTCTTTTGCGTTTGCGTGCCGCTCCGAACCAAACAATTCCACCGTCGCCTTCCGACAAACAGCTTCGCCAACTCGCTGCTCGAGGCCGTCGTCGGCGGCAAGAAGACCTCCGAGTGCACCTACGTCGAGTCCTCGGTGCAGCCCGGCGTCGCCTTCTTCTCCTCGCGCGTCGAGCTGGGCCCCTCGGGCGCCGAAAAGATCCACCCGATCGGCAAGATCTCGGCCTACGAGGAGGAGCTGCTGGCCAAGTGCATCCCGGAGCTCAAGGGCAACATCGAGAAGGGCGTGGCGTTCGTCAAGAAGTAGGCGGGCCCCGCGGCGGGACGGACCGGGCCGGGCAATAGAAAAGAGGCCGGCGTCCGCGAGGCCGGTGTTTCCCTGCTCGAAAGCGGCATGCTGGCGGTGGTTTGGTGTCGGTTGCGGGTCCGATCGGAGCACGTGAATGGTTGTTGGCGGTCCGGCCGCGAGGGTCGCAGAGGCGTGGGACGGTGAGGCCCAGCGAATCCCTCTTCTGCCGCTGCAAACAGCAAAGGCAGGTCCGTAGCGTCCATCGAGGCTGCTCCGATCTGCGGATGGATCGGTCGGACAGTCTCGGGGTTGAGGGATGGCCGGCGGAAGAGCATCCCGGTCCCTAGGGCGCACGAACCCACGGACGGCCTTCTGCCGGCAGATTAGCCAACATCGCGCTGCCGGCAGGGCCATGAATCACGGAAGGGACCGTTCAAGCGGGTTGGGCCCCAATAGGCAGGGGGTGTCCCAAACTGGAAAACCGACAAGAGCCCAATCAACACGACCAAACTCGACCAACACCCGGCCAGCGGCCGAGCCGGCAGCCGCGGATCGCCCATGCACGGCGCGGTGGCCCGCACGGCGACGCCCGAGGGCGATTTGCCGGCGCCGCGCGTGCACGGCGAGCTGCCGGCGCCGGCGGTCGCGCGGCCGCACGGCGCGCCGTCGCCGCTGCGGAAGGCCGCCAACCGGCTGGCGCTGGACACTCTGAACGGTCTCAGACCGCGCGGGCTGCAGCTGCTCCGCCCGCAGGCGCCGCGGGGCCTGCCGGCCGGCTGGGGCCCGCGGCGGGTCGGCCTGCTCTGTCTGCTGGCCGGCCTCGCCCTGCTGCTCTACGCCCGCGCGCCGCTCCCCTTCTCCGCCGCCCCCGCAATCAAAAATAATGCACAGGCTCCCGCAAATAACCCCATAAACACCGGGGACGGCGCACAGGCGCCGCCCGACGCCCCCCCGGACCCCGCCCCCGCAATCGGCAGCCGTCCGCCGTACCGGATCCCCTTCTCGGACGCGGACGTCGAGGCGGACGCCGCCGTGGCACGCAACGTCGAGGCCGGCAGGGCAGTGCTCAAGCAGCGGCTGCGCAGGCGGGATGCGCCGTCGGTGCCCGACGGCCGGCGCTACATGCTGTACATGTACCACAGCGGTGCGTGGCTCCCCGCCGGCCGGCTTCCCGGAAACTGACCCCTCGCTCGCTCTTCTCGCTCCGTTACAGGCCTCAACAACCAGCGGGTCGCCTTCGCCAACGCCCTCCTCATCGCGCACACCCTCAACCTCACCCTCGTCGTCCCGCCCGCCATGCTGGGCGACCCGATACCCCACCGGCCGTTCGCCGTCGAGCAGCGCCTGCTCGCAGAGACGCACCTCTCCAACATCGACCCCGTAAAGTGCCGCTTCGTCAAGCGCCCGAAAAAGTGGAAGGACATGAAGCTGCTCACGTGCGTCGACAAGAGCGGGCGGTGGAACCGCATCGTGCTCCCCTGGGAGGAGCTGTTCCGCCTCGACTCGCTCGAGAAGCTCGGCATGCGGTGGATCTCGATGGACCAGTTCATGGACGAGGTCGGCGCCGACGTGCGCGACCACAACTGGCTGGAGCCCTTCCGCCGGGCCAACCAGACCGTCGTCTTCGAGGACGACGAGCACGTGTGGGCGTACCGCTTCGCCGAGAACGGGTACAAGCCGCCGTGGCAGAAGAAGACGTCCAAGAACCGCTCCAACAAGCCGCCCGGCCCGCGGCAGCCCGTCACGCTGGGCAAGTACCGCGGGCCCCTCCTCAACCTCACCCAGCTCCGCGCGGACCTCGACGCCCACGGGGACTTCCGCATCCTCCACTTCGGCTCCGTCTTTGGCTCGGACCGCGTCGTCATGTCATCCAAGCGCGGCCTGGAGCTGGCCAAGGCCGTCGAGGACGCGATGCTGTACGCCAACCCGGTCCTGCACCGGCTGGCCGACGGCGTCGTGGGCAAGCTCGGCGGGCGGGGGAGCTTCCTCGGGCTGCACCTGCGCATCGGCGAGGCCCGCGGCGGGGGCGAGATGTTCTCGAGCAAGCCGGACGAGACGATCGCGGCCGCCGTGGCGGAGCTCGATGCGTGGGTGGAGGGGGCGAGGCGCAACGCGACCGCCAACGGCAAGAAGCCCAAGAAGGGGCAGGGGACCAAGAACCTGGGCGGGCTGTGGAAGAAGGTGACCGAGGGGTCGGTCGAGAAGCGCAAGAAGGGCAAGGGCAAGCCCGGGGGGATGATTGCGGTCGGGTCGGTGCCGGCGCCGCGCAACAGGAAGCCCGCCGACGAGGAGGGCGAGGCGGCGGCGGCGGCCGAGAAGGCGCCGCCCAAGGCGCCCGAGCTCGACGAGGCAAGGCCGCCAAAGTTCAACAACATCGGCGGTGCGCTGGCGCCGCCGGCGGAGCACGCCGATGCGGACAAGGTCGTCGAGGCTGCCGAGCCCGCCAAGGGGGAGGAGGACAAGGCGCCCGAGGAGGCCAAGGAGGCCGCCGCCGCGGACGGGGCGGCGCCCGCCAACGCCACCGACGCCCCAGCCGCCGGGCCGGCGTCGCACCCGCTCTCTCCCTACCTCCCCGCGGACCCCAGCACGGTCTCGGACCCCGAGTCCCTGCTCGAGATCTGCAAGCACCTCCACGCGACGGCCAAGGACCCCTGGTCGGTGCCCATCGTCTACGTGGCCACCGACGCCCTGGACGCGCGCAACAACCCCTCCTTCCGCGCCCTCTTCGACAAGTACCCCTGCACCTTTGTCCTCGGCGACCTCATGCACCAGCCCTCGGGCCTGGCCAAGGCCAAGGACGTGGCCTTCCCCGACGGCCGCCTGGTCCCCGCCGAGGTCTTCACACGCCGCACGGCGCACCTCTTCGTCCCCCTCGTGGACCAGATCGCCGTCGCCTCGGGCGCGCACTTTGTCGGCACCGCCAAGTCGACCTTTTCGCAGTACGCGGCGCGGCTGCACGCGCACTGGATCGAAAGGGGGGAGCACCCCATGGCCCCCAAGAGGAAGGGGAAGAGGAAGGACTAGGCGGCGGGAAGCGGAAGGCCGGGTCGGGCGGGATGCGATACCCCGATAACTCTCTACGTTAGTAGGCTGCGTCTTTGCTGGTTTAATGCGACGGACGAATTTGCCGTGATGCTTCTGGTGCCGACCGTGTCCACTCTCCAAGGGAGGCGTGCAGTTTGGCTCAGGCACGTCGCATCCGCGCGGGACGGATTGTCGGTCGCGCACGCCAGTGGCTCTCCTTCTTTGGGCCAGGCTCACTACATCCGTGTCTTGGATTGGAAGCTGCAGGTGACCTTACAGTCCGAAATCAAGCTCTTTTCGTATGGTTGCAGATGAGTTTGAATCCAACCTGCGGTCCAATGAAAGACAAGATAGGAGGTTAGGCGTGAGTTTGATCTTGCCGAGAGTTGTCCGCCCAGAATGCTTATTGTTGTTTCTCCGATTCCAACCGACCCACCGTTGGGGTGAGCGGACACGCATTGATGGACAGAACGGGCCAGGCAAAGATGCTAACCTGGTTGTCAGGTGAGCCTGACGTACCGGTGACCGGTGTCGAACCCGGTGACACGGGGCAATCGCTGATCGCGGAGTTGAAACTGCAACTGTAGTGCTTTCCCCAATGTTGTACAACAAAATCGCGACAGATCAGGTGACGTCCGCTAGTAGACATCACCATCAAAGTCAATACCCCTATGTCTGGGCTTCTCCATGTTTCCGGATAGAGTTCGGTTCCCCCTGCCCACCGAATAGGGTCCTTTCGTTATCCGCCTGCTCCCATTGCTTCGTTTCCTTTATTCGAACTGCGTAAGACAAAGAGTGTCAAGGGCGTGCGGGAATGCAGACCGGTACGCAGCACATACCACGAGCGCATCTGAAGCACACTACCTGATGAAGTTGGAAAGGGCGTGCTTGTCCTTCTGCGTGACGGGGATAACAAAACGGTGGGGCCCGTTGAAGGACTGCCAGACCCAGTCGCCCTTGATGCAATAGGCGACGACACGCTGCAGGTGGGGTGCAGGAGGCCTGCCGTCATGGATTGGGTACGCGGGGCTGGCGATTCACTGCTTCAGTGGGGGGAAACCTTGAGATAGAGGAAACGCTCACTTGAAAATGTGGGCCGAAGAGTTCGGGAAGTGGGCGGTCAGCTCCGCAGCGATACGACCACCGAGAGAGTGCCCGACGAAGACCAGAGTGCGGCCATTCGTCCAGTGAGCCCAGTTCTGGGTGATAAAGAGGCGCGCAGCTTCGGTGCGGGTCGGAACCGAGTTGAAGAAGAGCTGTGCGTCGTGCAGTGCGTCGCGCAAGATCTGGGGCACACCGTTTCCCAGGTCCGTCCCGCGGAAGACGACAACGGCATGAGTGGCCCCAAGATGGTACAGGCCAAAGTCTCTAGTCGCAGCCTTGGCCGTGTAGAGGTTGAAGACCGGGTTGCCGGCTTTAAGGGTGATCAGCCCATCGCGAATGGTCTTGGTGGGATCGTCGCGACGACCGGCGATGTACTGGAGGTCGTTGAGGCGACTGACGTAGGGAATCGTGAGGGCCATGTTCACGCCGGCTGCGGCCATGTTGTCGCGAAAGCAAGAGAGTGTCTCTTGCGAGAGAGGTCGCTTGCGTTTCGGAAGGGTCCACGGGAAGCGCTGCGGTCGGAACCTGGCAGGTTGGAACCTGGCAGGTTCCTCGCATGCAACGTTCCCGAGCGGTACGGCGCTTCTCGGGCAGGACATCAGCCGACACCAAAGCAAAACAGCAAGAAGAAGCAAGACAAGTCATTTTGAAGGGAGATTCATGCGGATCCGCGGAATCGATCGACGATCTACTGTAAGTCGTGTAGCAGCATTCCCATGCTCTCAGACCCTCACTGCCTGGGAAATAATGTCGCGTCACGGCCAGAGCGTGTCGCGGAAGCGGTCCATTGAGTTATCTGGGGAGAACCCCGTCGCTCCGGCCGACGCGCGCAAGCGGTCTACGGGCAAGAGAGTGGTGGCACCGAACGACGAAACTGCTCTCCCCGTTGCTGGGTGGTGGCCCATCGGCCGGGACTTTGTCGTGAAGGGCCTCGGGGGGATCGCAACTCGTCGCTTCTACCTCCGCAACGATGATGGTGGGCACCAGGACGTTCTACTGGGCTGCGAGTCCCAGGAGTCGTACCTCGACGGAGGAGGCAATCGGGTCTTCATGTGCAGGATATGTGGAAAAGCAATCAAGTACGAGAGCCCATCGTCAGTCGCCCTTCATTTGGAAGGACATAGCGCCGTGCTTGTTGTGAGATACTATGACAACCTCGGAGCCGAAGTCGTCGCTCGCACAAAGTCTGCTCCGTGGACGGCTGAGCACGATGCCGTTGCGACTGCCGCCATCGAATGGCTGCGTTGCGACCCCAGTATCGATGCTGTCGACAAGCTGCTGAACGCGCCACTGGAAGTGCTCATTAATGGTTGCCTGGAGGTTCTTCGCACACGGAACGTGGCACCGCTGAGCGAAGGGAACGGGGAAGCGGAAGTTCCCGAGGCCCAGGTCCCGGCCTTGGTGATGGACCTGATGCAAATGAAGGCCAGCAACAACTTTAGCAGCGCCCCTCAATGGGGCGCCTTGTGCTCTGCCGCGCACGAAGAAATCCGTAAGCTGTCAAGTTTGGTCAGCGCATTTCCACGCTGACACTGCTTCTAGAGAAAATCCGGCGGCGTGCCACAGAGTTTCGAGCTCTTTTTGACGATGTCGAGAAACTGCTGGACTACGTGGACGAAACGTACCATGCTCCCATCTTGCCTGAATCGCATATTCTCGCCGCACCGGGCACGCCCCGCACTTTGGCCGAGTTCAAGGAACGTAACCACAACGTGCACAAGCGACCGCTGCCTCGCTATGATGATTGGCTTTGGTCGTGGGCCGACTGGTGCCTTGAGCTCCGTTGCATTTTCGACCACAACTTCCAAGAGACCATTTGGGCCACGTGGCTTTCGTTGGGCCGGGTGGCCTTCACGCTTCCCAAGATCTGGGAACAGTATAAGAAGAAGACGGCGGAACTGTTCTTGTTTTGGTGCCGTGCAATGCGTATGGGAGCAAGGAAGCTCGACAAGAAGTCGATCCTTGAAGACGAACAACACCTGGAAAGTGAGCGTGTCTTGCAACGACGTGTAAGCCATTATATTGACCGGCGTTCTTGCAGATCTCGACGTGAGGAAGCAACTTTGCCTCGTGCAGGGCTTCATGCAGGAGCTGCCGAGAGATTTGCCCTTCTCCATGGATGGGATCGATGAAATCCACTCGCTCAGGGTCGTTACCCCGCGGACGCAGTGGCTGAAGAACCTTGACGCGGCTGGGGACCCGGACTTCAACTTGGCCATCATGGAGCACTACATTGCGCGTAAGCCGCGCACTTGTGGGAGGTGTGAGCTAGTGAGGGATGAGGAGTTGCAATCGCTCGTTGACTTTGAGAGAGGATGAATTGTACATGATAAGGGCAGCTGTGCGATGTGACATTTCGGTGGTTTCATTCACGATCACACCGTTGCCAATCGCCGGTCCGTGCAGGCCCCACAACGCTCCATGCTGAAGTGCTCAGGATTGTCCAGCGGCGCCGAGGACTTGGAGGTCCTCTTGCCCAGAAGTTCGATGTCTCGATGTGAAGGGCCAGCTCCAGTCCCTACATGCCAAGCAAACGAGACCCTCGTGCGAGGTTACCGTTGACATGAGCTTGGATTCCGCGTCGTCGACCGTGGCTAGCCGTGGCCGTCCGGGATCCTGCTGACTGAACACGCCGTAACAGGCTTGAATAGCTTCACGGTAGTTTGTCGAGGAAGTGCCGAAGCTCCCGCGCGAACCGGTGCGTAGGGAATCCCACGACGTTGTAGTGGCAGCCGTTTATGCGCTCCACCAGCAGCGAGCCCGCGCCGGTTTGGTAGCCTGGCAAAAGCAGATAAGAAAATCAGTTCCGTGTTACGAGGCACGTGTCGAAGGAGCCCACCGTATCCGCCCGCCTTGTCCATCGGCTCGCCCGTCGCGACGTACGCCTCGACCTCCTGCTCCGACAGCTCGGCGAAAAACACCTCGGTCTCCTCCACGAACGCCGATTTTAATGGCGGCCCGCCCGGCGCCCGCGGATCCGGGTGGAGCAGCACGACGGCCGTGAGCACCGTGTGGGAACGCCCGCTCAGCCGCGAGAGCATGTCCATTGCCGCCTCGGGCGACTCCGGTTTCTCCAGGATCTCGTTCCCGAGCACCACGATCGTGTCCGCTGCGACGACCAACGGCGGTTCCCCGCCCGCCGCAGCGACGCGTTCCAGCACCTCCTTCCCCTTGCCCTCTGCAGTGGCCAGCACGTATCCCGCGGGC
This sequence comes from Hyaloraphidium curvatum, assembly GCA_025558095.1. NCBI lineage: Eukaryota > Fungi > Monoblepharomycota > Hyaloraphidiomycetes > Hyaloraphidiales > Hyaloraphidiaceae > Hyaloraphidium > Hyaloraphidium curvatum. Next base: position 147,560 of record JAIVFI010000031.1, on the reverse strand, counting down.
GACGCGAACGCTGCCTTATCGAGAGTTTCGGGAAAGGTGCTCGGGACGACCTCGGCGGCGATCCCGATGCCCTCCAGGATCTGTTTCCGGCGCGGCGAGGCCGACGCCAGGACGACGCGCGTGTGGGCCAGGCGGGCGGGGAGCATCGCGATTCCGGAGGGCGACACGCGTTCCAAATCGTCCGAGGAAAGAGGTGCGACAGAGAGAGGAGAAGCGGAGATTTTTCCCCTCTCCCCCTCCCCTTTCCCCTTTCTTCTTTTCCCCTTTCTTTCTCCCCCCTTCCTTTTCTCCTTCTCTTCCCCCCTTCCCCTCCCCCCTCTCTCCTTTCCCCCCTTCTTTTCCTTCCCCTTTCTTTCCCCCCCCCCTTTTCCCTCCCCCCCTCCCCCTTCCCCCTTACCGGGTATTTCCTATTGGTTCCTGCTTTTGCCGTGGCCTGGGGGATGGGAGATTCGGCGCCCAGTTTTGTGTGCGGGGTGGGGCCGGGTGGGCAAGCTTTGGAGAAACGGCAATATACGACTCGCGCAAACAGCCAAACCTCCGAACCCCTCACACGCGCTGCAGAGCACGGCGCGCCACGCTGTGCATCGGTTTTCATTCAGCTGGTTCATTTCTCGGCGCCTCTACCGGCGATGGCGCCGGGATTCGGTCGCGGGGCGGTGTCGCGGACGCTGGGCCCCACCGCGGTCAGGAGCGATCGTCGGCGGCGGCAGGCCTTGCCGGCGGTGTTCGACCAAGCGACGTGGCTGCACACACCTCGGCGGCATCGCGTAGCCCCGTGGTGCCCGTCGATGGGTGTTTTGCGCGACGGCAGCTGACCCGGGCAGACGGCGGTCGGGCGCGGGCCGTCGGCGCGGCTCTCCCGTCGTTTTATTGCTCGGAGATTTCTTTTTGGGGGCCGCTCAGGAAGAATGTCGGCGTGGATTTGTCTTGGGCGCCTTGTTCCTGTGCCGCCGGATGGGGTGTGCGCCCGATGCCAGTTGTCGCTGCCTGCGGAGCTTTGAGCGCCGCCGGTTCGACCGCCTGCCTGTGCGGCCTCGTCGCCGCCGGCGGTGGTTGGATGGCCGCGCTTGCGTTGCTGTTCTTGGCTGCGAGGAGGTACCCTGTCGAGGGGGCTCCGTGCCACCGTCTCTGGCGGCGGCGAGACGCTGGGGAGCGCGTTGCGCTGCTTCTGCGGGACCGTTTCTTTTCTTTTAGCTATAAGTCGGCGTCTCCCGGGCACGATTCTGACGCGGCGCTGCGGAGCGCGGCTCCTGCGACGGCACGCCGAGGACCTCGATCGTATCCGGCAGAGCGCCCTCTACTCCCCCACGCGTTGGCGTTGGCGTATATCGGCAGCAGAGTGCCCGTGAACCGCCAATGTGAGTGTCCGCGCCGCGATGCTATCCGCGGTGTCGGCTGACTCGTCGTCGCTAGGAACCGCATCCGCCCCTTTCGCGATTCCTCGGTGTTGCGGCCCGCTGCTCATTCCCGGAACCATTTGGATGCCTGGACCGTCGTCAAACTCGTTGCCTCGGGCGGCCGGCATCGCGTGCCACCGGATCGGACACACTGCCATTTCTTCCGTCCGTGCGCAAGCGGCACGGGACGCCGCCGCCGGCAAGGCCAACGGGCAAACCCCAGCTAGGGGCAGCTCAGCGGCCGCGACGGCGGTGTCATCCGGTCCTCGTCTACTCGCATGCTCTCTTGCTATTGTTCGCCATTGTATCGATGGAATAGTGGTTTTGCCTGAGTCTCTGAAACGGTAGCTGGACGGGTGACGTGGCGGGCGTCGCTCTCTCGCATGCGGCGGATCTTCTTCGTTTCGAATTCTAGGACGTTTCTTTGTTTTGAGGGAGGATCTTTTGCCTCGGAAGCGGCTTGCATGTAGCTCGGACGCGCCTGTGGCGACCTGATGCTCGTGGGACCAGGACGCCTCTTGCAAACAAGGTCAACAAAGGACTCCCCCCGTGTCGTCTTTCACGCACCAGACCTCCGGCGCCAGCAGTCGCGTAAGTTTCCGAGCTTTTTTGTCTTGATCTGCGACTGGCGCGGCCGGGCAGCGCCGCGGAGGGGGGGGGGGTTGGCCTGGGGCGACCTCCATCTCGGGCACTTTATGCCCCGGCCATCCGCGCCTGCCGCCGGCGGAGACCCGGTCTGGCCCGGTTCTGCGACCTTTGGGTCGCAAGCTGCGGTTTGCGGGGGCTCCCTCGGCCGCGGCGGTCCGTGCAGCCGGCGCTCGGGCCCAGCCGGCAGAACCTTTCGCCGGCCTTTGCTCACGGCCGTTCCCGCGCCAGATCTCTGCGACCTCGTGCTCTTCACCGTGTTCTGATCTCATCTTTTCCGGATTCTGACCATGGCCGGGGCCGCCGAGGCCGCAGTCGACCTGCCCGACCCGGGTGCTGTTCCGCCCGAGGACATAAGCGCGGCGCTTCAGGGGGCGCCGACGTCCGTCATCTTGGGCTTTTTCGACGAGATGTACGACAAGACGTCCGAGGCCGCGGCGCTGCGGCTCGAGATCTGCGAGCTCGTCGACCCCGAAGACGGCACGTCGCCCCGCAGGGCCGTTCCCCGGGGGAAGGCAAGCAAGATGAACATGCGCGCGCGCAAGACGGCCGACGAGGAGGTCGCCGCCAAGCGAGCGTCGGCCCTCCACGACGGCGGCAAGTGCGACTACGAGGGCCTGTTCCAGACTTACTGCCGGGTCCGCGCCGCGGTTCTGGACAAGCGGGTGGCTCAGTACATTGCCCGAGAACGGAGAACCGAACGCAGGGTGCAGATTGAACTCGCGAGGCAGCTCAAGGCCGAGGCCCGGGACGCGAGGAGATCCACCAGGGTCGAGGATGTCGCCGCGGGCAAGGTGGAGCACCCTGAGCATCACCCGCGACGCGTTAGCTACGATGCTTCGACCGCGGCTGTGGGTCTGTGCATGGCCCTAGGCGTGTTGCTCGGCTTCGCGGCGTTCTTGGATATCACGATGCAGTCAGTTGCCGGCATCGCCAAGGGAGTGGCCAAGGGAGCCTTCGAAGGGGTCGCCGCCGCTGCCAAGGGTCTTTGGACGGCTCTCGTTACCCGGCGAGTCGCCGCCGCTTTCCTGGCCGTCGTCGCGCTTCTGGTCGCCGTCTTTCTCGTCGGACACGGGAGCCCCGACTGCCGCTCGAGCGACTTCCCCGCCTTACCTGCGCGAATCTCTGGGTCGTTGCCGAAGTCGACAAGATCTGTGCACCGCCTCGGAGCTCACGTCGCCCGGCCGTCCTCACCATCCGCATCGTTGCATGGGGACGCCAGCGGGGTGCGCCTTGTTCGCCGCGTCGCTCCGACCCCTGCCAGCGGCCCGGGACCCGCGCACCCGGCGCAGCCTGTCGAAGTGCAAGGGGCCGGCGCCAAAGATGTCGCGCCGTCTGCGGCGCCGTCATCACGGTCTCGCCCGGCCCAACGCCTCGGGTCTCCTTGCGCGGCGCGCGCCGCCGAGAAGTTGCTGGGGCGTCACACCGCAGCCGGTGGGTTTTGATCGCTCCGGATCGCATGGAGCTCGCAGCATTGACGCTCCCCACTCGTCCGCTGGCGCAGACGTCGTTGCCATGTGCGATGCCGAGCTCGCCAGGCGCGCGCAGGCCGAGCTTGCCCGCACCCAGCTCCGCCACGCTGTCATTGCCTTCCAGCTCAGGGACCGCATGTGCGACCGTCCTGGCAAGCTCGACTACCTGACCGGTGAGCTGCCATGTGGGCCCTTCGGTGCCATCTCTGACGTGCCGCCTCTCTTTGTTCAGATTCCGAATGGGGAACGTTCGTCGGCGCCGCGCTCACCTGGCGCCTCAAGATGTCGGGCCCCTGGCGTCCGGCCTCCGCGGCGCCCTCCGCCGCCGTCGCCGATGCTACCGCACACGACCACCAGTGTGGTGTGATGGAGACGCCTCCGGCCTCGTGGACACCCCCCGTCAGGCCGGCCTCGGGCGCCGCGCTCATCCCGGCTCCGTCGTTGACCATCCACCCTCCCTCCGAGCCGGACGCCTCCGCCGCCGAACCCGCACCGCGCGCTGCCGATGCCGGGCTTGCCGCAGGGCCCGGGCCACTGGCTGCCGACGCTGTTGCGGCCAAGGTCGTCGCCGGAGCTGTCGACAATGCGCCCGCGCCCTGGACCCCAGCCTCTCGACCAGCTCCCCGACCTCCCTCCCCCAACCCCGCCGTTTCTGCGGTCGTGGCGGCAGGCCCAGAGCGCCGCGACGGAGACGACGACCCCCCGACGCCCCTCACCCGGCCGTCGTCGTCCGCTTGGCGAGAGGGCGGAAGCCCCGCAGTCGCGTCGGAGGCGGCGCCGCCCAGCGGACCTCCTCTTCATGACGCCGGCGCGCGCTCTCTGCCTGTTGCGGGTGGCGCCGACGACGAGCCCGCTCCCCGGGTCCCTTGGAATGGACCGCTCTCGCGGTTCACCTTGGCCGGCCCGTGGACCGCCGCCGAGGCGGGCGAGGTCGACGAGCCGGAGGTGCTCTTCATTCTGCACCTCCCGTCCGACGTTGTGGCTGGGCACAACGCCTCGCGCGGGGTTGAGATCTCGATGCGCGCCTCGGATACGGTGTCTGATCTCCAGGTTCGTCGCGATCCATTCCTGTCGAGGCGCAAGCAGTTGACGCCCTTCCTACGCCCATTCCCGATCGCGACAGGTCCTCGTCGCAGACCGCATCGGCTGCCGTGTCTCTGCCGTCGACCTCTTTTCCGACCACCATCGGCGCAGGCGACTTTGCCCCGCAGCGTCGCTGGGCCAGTGCGGGATCCAGGCCGGCAGCTCCGTCTTTGCCCGCCGGCTTCGCAAGTTCACCCTATTCGTCTCCTCCTTCCCCATCACCCTCAGCGACGGCCTGCACTCGCTGAACAAGACCCTGACGGTCCGCGTGGGCTCCGACTTGCGGATCTCGGCGCTCAAGGTGGGCCAAATTCTCACCATGGCACCCGGCTGTCTTGCTGACCTCCCAATCCGCGCGCAGAAATCCGTCGCAGCCCGCCTCGGCGTCCCCAAGACGTCCTTCTACCTACGCACACGGAGCGGCCTCGTCCTGGAGAAAGACGGGCAGGTCGGGGACGAGCAGGTCGGGGACCTGCTCTGGAACGAGGCCACCCTCTTGGCCACCGTCCGCCTACCCGGCGGGGCCAAGAACGCGACTTCGAGCGGAGGAAGGCGGGGGAGGGGAGGCAGGGGCGGTGGTCGGGGTGGGAGGGGCGGCCAGGTGCCCAAGACGCCCAAGCGGGTTCGGTCGGAGGACGAGGACGAGGGCGACGACAAGGACAGCGACCCGGATCCGGAGGTGACGACTGGCGGCAGGGGGGTGGGCACGGAACGGACCTCGCGCAGGGCGGGGTTGCGGAACGCCAATGCTGGTGCCGCGCCCGGCCCCTCGGTCTCGCCCGCGCACTCCACCCCGGCCGCGGCTCCGTCTCCCTCCGAGCCCGCTTCCTCCGGGCCTTCTCCGTCCCAGCCCTCTCGCGCGGCAACTTCTGCTGCAGCAACCCCCGCGCGCGGCCCACGCGTCGAGCTGCCGGCCATGGACACCCCCGAGGGCACGACGGCGCGGGCAGGCGGCAAGGGCGGCAAGAAGAAGGCCGGCGGCGGCCTCACCGGCACGCTGACGGAAGGCGAGGTGCAGACCATCGGCGGCAAGCACGGCGGCGGCAAGACCGCGACCAACAAGGAGATCTGGCCCGTGGCGATGAAGCTGCACGGCGGCGCATCGTACCGCCTGCAGATCGACGACCACCTCGCCCGGCAGCGCATTCCCTTCAACCGGATCTGTTTCTACGTCGACGCCTCCGTGATCCTGCATTCCATCCTCGGCTCGGATTACGAGGCCAAGGCGCGGCAGGCCCTGGCGCCGCTCCTCTTTGGGCGTGCGGACTCAATGACCCTGCCGCCGGCCGACGAGACCCTCCCCTGGGTGGAGGACAGCCTGGGGGAGCTCGCGCGCGCGTTCGTGGACAAGCTTAAGCGGCTGCTCAGGGCAACGCCGGCGTCTCGCGCCCGCGGCGACACCGTTGTCGTCTACTTCGAGACCGGGGCGCCCAAGCCGTCCGCGCAGGGAACACAGCAGGCCCGCGCGGGCAAGCACCCGATCGCGTTGCCCGGGGCAGCGGATGCAGAGCCGTGGCAGTTGGTACCGGAGGTGTTCGACGGCCAGCAGCAGCAGCAGCAGCAGCAAGGAGGCGCGTTCTACGCCCTGCGGAAGCAGGTGCACGAGGCCGAGAAGCGCGGGACGGCCAACTCGGAGAGCTTCAACGGCGCCCTCAAGGGCTTCCTCAAGGTCGCGGGCAAGCCGGGCGCCGACGGCGTGCGCAAGGCCTTCGACCGGCCGGACGATCGTACCGGTGCCAATCGTGGGTCTCACAAGGGACCACCCCCCGAAAACGGCTCCCGCTCACCGCCTTCATCTCATTCCATCCAGGTCTAGCAACGGCTCGCGCCGGCCACGTTGCAAGCTCCGCTCGCCTGGGGCCCGGCCTCATGCTCGTTCTCTCGCGCCTCGTCCGCGACCGCCTCCGGGCTGCGCACGCCATGTTCGGCGCGACGGATGTTCAGCTCGTGGTGGCTGAGGCTGACGGCCATTTTGTCCGCGACGCGGAGCTGCGGTTGGATTCCCACGGCGAACAGGAGCTGCGCCTGGTCGTCACGAGCGACCGCGACCCCTTGTACATGGCCGTCCGCGAGGGCGCCATACACGGGATCGCCGATCTGTTCACCGACGTCAAGGGGGCGACGCCGAGCCTGTTCCTGAAGCAGGATATCCTGGCGCACCTGGACGTGACCGCGGAGGAGCTCAAGGCATCGGTGCTCGTGGCGGGAAGCCACAACACGACGAGCCACTTCATCGTGGGTGTCGTTGATTCGGAGCTTTTGCGATCAGGCTGAAGGGAACGGCGGCTCACTGTCCCTCCCCGCAGGGCGCCAAGCGGTTCCGGGACGTGCTGCGGGCGAACAAGGCGATCATTGACGCCGCGTGGCTCCAGGCGCGGGAAGCTGTTCCGGGGTCCGGCTGGATCCGTACGTGCCTGGACATGGTCGTGCAGAACAACCTCGTCACCCCCAAACCCCGCGATCTCATCGCGGCCGACAAGGAGGAGCTGGTCCGCATCTACCACGAGACCGAGGGCAAGCGGGCGGACGGGACGCCGCAGCGCCGTCTCCGGCTTCCGCTCGACGTCGCGCCGTCGGCGCAGGCCATGTTTCCCCTCCTCGTGCCCCTGGCCGAGGTCTTTGCCATGGATCCACTCGCTGCGGACCACCGGGAGGCGCTGGAGGCCCGGCGGAACGAGCTGCGCAGCGGTCTTCGGAGGCTCGACGGGCGGTACGACCCGGGCGAGAAGCTCACGAAGGCGGACGCCAAGACGCGCGAGAGCATGAAGGAGGAGCTCATCGACGTGCTCGAGAAGCTCGGCCAGCGGCCCGTTCCGGGCAGCATCGCCGGGACCCCGTCTCCGAGGCCCCGACGGCGGCACCAGTACGTGAGCCTGAAGGTGGGGAGCGAACGGCGGCGGTTGATGACATCGAGCTCACGCACAACCGTCGCCAGGCCGCGCTCGCGCAGCCTTTGCCCGCCGCTGCCGCGCCCGGTCCTTCCTCCCCGGCACCGGTGGACCCGCAGCAGACGGCCGACCCTTCGGCCGGCGCATCGGCATCGGCCAGCGCGGGCCCGACTTCGGGATCGTCGTCGGGACCGGCGTCCAGTCAGGCCATGACTCCGGAGCGAGACGCCGCGGTCAAGGTCGCCATTAAGATGGGCGAGGGCATCCAGGCCGCGTTCGAGCGGCGGGCCAAGAACGAGGAGGAAAGGCGCGAGGTCGTCGGCAAGCACGCCTGGAACGCGGCCAAGGAGGAGCCCGACGGGGACGGCTACATCTTCCTTGTCGGCAGCACCGCGATCCGTTCGACCGCCACGCCGGGCGCCGCTAGGGACGCGGTGTGCGCGGCAGTCGCGGCGGAAGCCGCCTCCGGGTCTGCTAGCGGGAGCTCGGGCGGGAGTGCGGCAGCTGCCGCGGACGCAGGACCCCCCGGAGGCACCGCAGCGGGAGCTGCCGCGCCGGCGCCCATGGAGCTGGACCCTCCCGAGGCTTCACCATCGCCCGAACCGGCTCAGGAGGCGATGATGGAGGACGCCCCCGCCGGCGGCGCCGCGACTGCCGTGGACGACGTGCCGATGGACGAGGCGCCCGCGGCGGGTCCGGATCCGGAAGAGGACGACGACGAAGCTCCAGAGGACGACGAGATTAGGCAGAGAACGAGGCAGGCCAAGGGCAAGGGGAGGGCCGAACCGATGTTCGACCCGCTGCACGCGACTGTGGATCCCCGGAGCGCGACCAAGGAGACGTCTGGTGCAGGGGAACCCGCGGGCGATCGAGAGGGAGCACCGGAGCAGGGTCGTGGGGCCGAATGGCCGCGCCTGTTGGTTAGGCTGCGCAAAGTGGACGCCGAAGGCTTGCGCTGGGAGCACGTTCCCGGCGATCACGCGCCGGCGTCGGGCAACGCGCGGGGCGCAGGTCGCCAGGATTCGGCTCCCGCGCCCGCGCCCAAGAAGCAGAAGCGCGGCCGCGGGAAGGCCGACGAGGGCTTCAAGCTGGATCCGAAGGACGCCAAGATGGACGAGGCGGAAGAGGAGGAGGAGGAAGACGCGCGCAAGGGCGGCGGCGCGGGCAGCAGCCCCGTCACGATCCCTGGCCCCGTCCTCGACCACCTGGTGCAGCCCTGGTCGGGCCCTGTGAAGGATTTCATCTGGGCGCAGGTGCGGCAGGGCAACGGCAGGCCGTCGGACGCGGACATCGAGGACTTTATGCGGAAGCAGCATGCTATGGTCGGCACGGAGAAGCAGGCCGAGGTCGAGCTCGCGGAGAGGCGCAAGTTCGGCGACTTCATGGCGCTGGCGTTCCGCACGCAGCAGAGGTTGCTGATGGCCGGCAATGCCGCATTCCGCGTCGTCCTGGACACGTACCTGCACTTGAACGAAGAGCAGCGGGCTGCGTGGTTCCCGGGAGTGCCTCCGTCTCTCAACTGCTCCGATCCGGAAGCCCTAATTGATAATACGTACGCGGCGGTCGCCACCGCGCTGAGGCTCGAGGGCGGCGGAGATCCAGCTCGAATGGGTCCGGGGATCCCCGAGATCCGCGCCTTCCTCAGGGAGCTGGATGCCGAACTAACCCGGATCGGCCTGCAAGCGGACGAGGACCCGGTGCGAATCCGCAGTGGCTTTGAGGAGTGGCTGAAGCTGAAGAAGGCGGCCGCGGGGGCTGCCTACGCAGAGGATCTCGCGAAAAGCGGCAAGCCGCCGCGGCAGCGCAACCCGCATCTGGAGCGGGCGGCGGAGATGGAGGTCGGAACTCTGTGCCGCATTTTCCCGGACCTCGCGCGCGAGTACCTGGACCAGCCCATTTCAACCGACCAGGAGGACGGAAGGAAGAGGTTGTTTCTGCAACGCAACATACTCCGCCTGGCGCCGCTCAGATCCTGGAGTCCCCGCGGGGCGGATGGCCAGGACCGCGCGGACGAGATCCTCGGGCTGCCTGCCGAGCTGGCATTTGCGACGGACGAGAATGCGGGACCCGACCGCACCGAGATCCCGGCGCCGCAGCCCGTGGACCCCGACCTCCGGCGCGATTATCGGCAGGCGATGCGCGAAACCAGCATCGCAATGGGCAGCGATCGCCTCCTCACCGCGATGCAAGAAGCCGCCGGCAGGCAGCTGCGCGGCCTTGCCTTTGTTGATTTCGTGGAAGCCAGGTTCCGCGTGCTCGCCCGAGAGCCTGGGCTGGCCTTCCACCGCGGCGGCGCCCTGGACGATCCCACCCGCCGCTTCGTGTACGGGGACCTGTCGGCGCCGGCCTTTGACCCCTCGCTTCCCGTCACGCTGCTCTTTGGGAACTGCCCCAAGCTCGACGTGCTCCTTGGTTCCCGCCGCCACTTCCTCAACCCGACCAACAAGCTCCTGTTCAACGTTCTCGACGTCGTCGCCCTGCACCGGCTGCAGAGCGCCCTCGAGCGCGCCAAGGTGGGCTCCCCGTCGCTCGGAAGCACACACACCCTCACCCGTGCTGACACATCGACGCAGCGCGGCGATCCCGGTCGGTACCCCGCCGAGGTCCTGGAGAAGGACATCATGGCCATCAAGGCCGACATCGACGTGATCAAGGAGATCGTGCCCCTCAAGGACCCCGAGGACCCTCACTGGCAGGCTGCGACCGCCGCGCGCTGCCGCGTTCTGGGCAACATCGTGTTCGCGGACGTCAACAGGATGTGCCCGATGCTCTTCGTGGGTGTTGATTGCCTTAACCTTCCGAGCACTCGACTGACGCCTCCGCGCAGAACGACGGCGACGAGTGCTGCTGCTGCGATCTCCCCCTAATGCTCCGCGTCGGTCGGGACAAGGCCCCCGAGCTCACCAAGGACGAGGCTCGCCGCGCGATGGCGCTCCACCGCCGCATGCAGCTCGAGTTCCTGCGACACGAGCTCCGAGCTTTCCGCCCCGCGCTACTCGTGGGCCTCGGCGTCAACATGCGCAAGGTGCTAGATGCCGCCTCTGCCGGCCGCAACGTCTCCACCACCCCGCTTCCCTTCTCCACTGGTGGCGTCGCCAGCCTGCGGCTGCAGCCCGTCACCAACGACGAGCTCATCCGGCAGACCGACGTCGAGGTCGCCATGGCCCCGCACCCGATCTCGGGGGTCAAGCTCCCGTCGCACCTCGCGGATTCCATCACCGCGATCAACCTCATCCCGGACCCCTCCCTCGTGCCGGGCGACGCCGCCGTCGTCGGTCCTTCCTGGCGCGCCGCGGCAAACGTCGACGAGGGTGCGCGCCTGGCGATCGAGCGCCTGCTCCCGCGGGCCTACGCGAACTTTCCCGACTCCGACGCCTCCGGAACCCCGCTCATGGTCTCGCTCGCCGCCGCGTCGCTGGCAATCTCGGACTCGTTCATCGAGCACGAGACCATTCACCACTCCTACAAGCTGTTCCCCGGTGCTTTCGGGCAGATCCATTCCGGCCGTCTCTTCGCCACCCTCACGCGCCTCGCCCGCGACGGTCTCCGCCGCCTGGTGTACAACAAGGCGCACGCCTACCTCTCCAAGGCGTTCGCGCCCGGGGTCCCGCGCGGGCTCATCAACGCGCTGGCTTACCGCCTCCGCTGCGTCCTCGTTCCGCCGAAGCGCGGCGCGCGCGCGGTCGCGACCGAAGAAGAGGGAGACGAGGAGGCGGAGGAGGTCGAGTTCGCCGGGGTGCGCCAGGCCACGGGCGACGACGACGCGGACACTGCCGGGGCCGTGGCGGACGAGACGCCCGCCGAGACGGTGCTGGACATCTACGCCCGCGCAACCATCCTGGTCGGCGAGGTGGAGGGCGACGTTGCCGGTCTTCGAGAGCGCTTCACCGCGGACCTGTCGGCAGAGAAGCGCGGGCCGATCGAGGCCGCCTTCGACCTGTTCCTGAACCTGCTCACGGTTGCGGACGGAGGTGTCCGCACGGCCAAGCACAAGGACGACGTGCGCACCGAGGTCGGCTTGGGCGCAACCGAGCTCACCAAGCAGACTCTGGTGGAGCAGCTGGTGATGGTCCGCCGCGGGGTCGTGGCGGGCGAGCTGCGCCAGAACGTCGTGCCACGGCTCCATGCCGGGGACCGCTTCCAGCCCGTGGACAACTCGGCGTTCGGGCGCTGGATCTCCGCCTATATCGGACATCTGCATCGGCTGAAGGAGGGCGGCACCGACATGGACGGCAAGCCCGTCGCGTTTGCCCTTGCCGACGTCGTTCGCGGCTGGAAAGTGCCGCGCATCAAGGCCGTCGAGGATGCCCTGGACAAGCAGAATCAGCAAACATCGATCGACACCGCCACGGCACCCGGCCTCCCCGCGCTCATGAACAAGATGATCCCCGGCCTTGCCCGCGTCGTACGCGGTCAGGCGATGGACCGCGGGGACGCGCACGTGGACAGGTTCGAGCCCTACAAGTCTAACCACTTCCAGTCCAACGGCACAGAAACGCGGATACTTGTGACCAACCAGCGCCATCCGCACCGCTACAACCAACTCGGCGGCGTGCGGACCAAGACTGCGGTGGGTCACTTGGCGCAGCGGCAGCTGACTGCGGGCAGATGCTGACGACCGCTCAAAGGCAGGCGGGAGATCCGATCCTCGGCGACAACCCGCGGTGGCCAATCGACTGCAGGGGCTGCAAGAAGGGCAAGTGCGATCGGCTGTACCCCGGCTGCTCGTAGGTGTCAAGCACGATCAACGACGCCGATATGCCTAATCTCGAGTTGCTGACGCCCGCGATCAGCGACTGTGCCGCGGCCAACCGCGCGTGCGTGTACGAGCTGCCGACATGCAAGCCCTGCGAGGCGGCAAAGCGAGACTGCGACGGATGCATGCCGACCTGCGGGTGCGTCTCCAGCTTTGATGTGCGTGCCGGCGCCAGAGTCTCACGCCATCCGGTGCCGCGCAGCCACTGCTCCGCCAGCTCGACGTCGTGCACGTGGTCCGTCGCGCAGCCTGAGCAATATGCGCAGGTGACCAGCAACGCATTTCGCCGCACGCTGCCCGAACTCGCCGGGCATCGGCACATCAAGGCCGCGACCACGGCAACGGCGCCGGCGGCGGACAACGAGGCCGCGAGCGCGACCGCCGGCATCCCTCCTGCTCCTCCACCCACTCCTCCCTCTCCTCCCGCCCCGCGCGGGCCCCCGGCCTGCGGCTCGACCCCGATATCCAGCCGCTGCTCCTCGTCGTGCTGCCACGTTCGCGCCGGAGCCGCCGGCACGCATGACCACGCGCGAATCGTGGTCCTGGAAGGACAGCTTTGCTGTCGCCATCCATCCGGCCCCGGCGGCCACCGATATCAGAAGCTGCAGACGGATGGCAAGGACGTGCCGTACTTCTTCAGGCACTCGACGACCGTCGAGGCGGCAGACAGCCTCGCCCTCGAGGCGATCCTGGTCGCGGTCGACCCCGGCACCGGCGGCCACACGATCAGCGTCACCGTTCACTTCCGCGGCGAGGGTGGCCAGCTGGAGCAGCTGACCGTGCACCGCAAGTTCGAGCCCCTCTCGTCCGCCGGGTACCGTGCGCGCGACGAGGAGGCGAGGTCGGCGGCCTGGTGGGAGGCACATGGCGCGATGTCGCAGGGGCTGCGCGGGATCTCCAGGTCGCCGTACCCCATGGACGGCGTCATGGCCGGTGCGCGAGCTGTCGTCCGCGTTTCTGAGCGCCGCAGTGCTAACCTCTTTCCCGTGCCCAGGTGCCGCCTTCCTCCGCAGTGCCGGCCCCCTCCTCGACCACGCGCAGAGCCGCAAAACCCAGCTGGCCAAGGCCTACCGGTTCCGCGCCTTCCAGGCCCGCAGCAACGCCATCGTCAACTGGATCACGGAGGCCTGCGAGGCCCTGTGGCGGCGCAAGACGTATGTCGAGACCTACAACGCCGCCGTCCGGCAGGCCCAGGGCGCGCACGGTGGCCGCAAGCCTACCGCGGAGGAGCTCAGGATCACGGAGCGCGCGGCGCGCGAGGCCGCGGAGCAGGCCGTCGACCGCATCGCCGCCGTGCCCAACCCCATTGTTCTCTGCGGCGCTGGCCAGGGCTCGTCGTCGAAGATGCCGTACCGCGGCGGCATCGCCGAGCTGCTCTCGCGCCACTTCCTGGTGGTGATGCTCGGCGAGCACAACACGTCGCAGCGGTGCCCCACGTGCCTCTCGGAACTCAAGGCGTACCCTCTGCGCAAGGGCGACGTCGAGCACAAGGTCTGCCCGTCCTGTACCGGCCGCTCGGACAAGCACGGCTTCAAGGACAAGCTCGAAGTCAACAAGAATCGGTCGGCGACGCTGTGCCTCATTCGAGTGTTCTTGCACATCATCGCCACCGGCCAGCGGCCTGCCACCTTCACCCACCCCGCTGCTTTGCGCGGAACTGCCGGATAAAACGACCCGGCGTGAACCTGAATGGGTGAGTGTGGATTGCTCTCGGGCAGGGCTTTCTCGGGTCCTGAGCATTCACGGAGGAGTTAACCAACCTCTCTCCCTCCAGAGAGGAGAAGCGGAGGTGGATTCGGCGCGGTGAGGCCGGGAAGATTGGACGGAAGTTCGACGCGTCGAGGTCCACTGCCTCATCATTCGCCCGCTGGCCGCTGGCCTCGATCAGCTCGTCGAACGACGCAGTGATGAACCAGCTCTACCATCGCATTAGAAACAAGTTATCTACTCGTTGGGTATCCGTGCGGCATAGAAGGCAGAGATCAGCGCCATGGCCCCCCCGACCTGCAAGGACGTGCCCACGACCGCCATGGTATCCGCGCCGTCATCGGCGACGCCGAAAATAACGGTGCTGAGCGCGATCGTGAGCAGGTTGGGGAAGGATTGGTAGAAGTTGAGCACGCCGATGGAGCCGCCGGCCGTGACCCGCTCCTCCGGGGGCTCTTTCGTCGACGCCCCGTCCACGACGTCCGCAATGGAACCCTCCTCCGCGTCGTAGTCCAGCACCTCCTCCTCCCCCGGCCTCGCCGTCCTGGCGCTCACGAACTCGCCTAGCAGCGCCATGGGCACCCAGACCAGCGCCATCCAGTAGAACCCCGTGCTCGCGAGCACCGCCGCCGAGGCGAACATGTCCCCCGCGAACGCGGGGCCGGCGGCGAGCAGCGCCGCGCCGGTGAGGTTCCCCGCGACCCAGGCCCACTTCATCGGCACGCGGAGGCGGCGCACCAGCGGCGGCACGGTGAGGGTGCACACGGTCGCGAGGAGGGTCCCGGCGACGCTCGAGAGGCTGGCCACGCGGAGGCCCAGGTCCGGGTCCGGCGCGTGGAGCTGCACCCAGGCCGTGCCGAACATGCTCACGAGGGAGCCGGCGCCCCAGCCCCAGAAGCTGGCGGTGTTGATGAGCGAGAGGATGGGCGGGACGGGGAGCACGAGGGAGCGGAAGGCCTTGACGAAGGAGCGTTGCAGGTGCGAGCCCCACGAGAGCTCGGGGAGGGGGGCCAGTGAAAGCAGGGGCTCCGATTCCCCGGCCATGAATGTCGGAACGCGGCGCAGCGGGCGGTACGGCGTCTCCTTGACGGCAAAGACAGTGACAACGGCCGTCGCGACCAGGAAGAGGCCAGAAAGCGCCGTCATCCACTGGAACTGCGACATGGTCCCCGGCGCAAGCGAGACAAAATCGATCCCGCCGGCCACGCTAATCAGCAGCGTGCCGACGTTGCTCGCCATGCCCACGTAGGCCCACGCGGCCGGCTGCTGCTCCGGCGAGATCGAGTCCATCACCAGCCCGCGGCAGCTCGCCTCGACCCCGTTTGCCGCCACGTTGAGCAGCTGGAACGCCGCGGCGACGGCCCAGATGGCGCGGGAGGTGGCCATGGCGGCCAGCGAGGCCAGCGCGAGGATCATGGACCAGACCAGGGCCGGGCGGCGCCGGCCCCAGCGGGAGGTCGATTCGTCGCAGAATGCGCCGATCCAGGGCTGCACCACGATGCCCGAAATCGGGGCGCCGAGCCACAGGAGGGGCACCACGGGCTTGGAGACGCCCAGCGAGATGAAGAAGGGGGTCGCGAAGAGGATGATGTAGTTCCAGAGCACGTTCACGCCCACGAAGGCGCACGTGAGGACAGAGAGCTGCAGGGCACTGTGTTGCCGGTCGGGCTCCGGCTTGTCCGGGGCCGGTGGCCGGGCTGCGGGGCCGGGGGCGCCCGAATCTCCGTCGGGCGCGGGAGGTTCCCCATCGACGGGGGAAGCGCCGTCGGCGGGCATCGCGGAGCCGGGAGCTCTAGAATGGCTGCGCGGCAGGCTCGGTGTTTATCGGCGGCGACATGCCGGCAGAACCGGCATCCTTTCCGTTTCCGCGCGGCTGACTGCGGCGGCGGCGTGGCGCCCCAATTTTGCGCCGGGCCATCTCACGTGCGGACCGCCTTGCGAGCCGCAACGGTCGTCTGCCGCTCTATGCATGTACTTCCTCGATCGACAATCTACGCCGTCGAGCGCGCGAGCGGCGCGATGCGCTTCCCCGTGGACCTTTTCCCGTCCCCGGGCCGCGGACCTCGAACCGCGAACGGTTCAGCGCCTTTCCACGCCAACCGAGGAGCATCGGACGGTGCATGGCGGACGCCATCAAGAAAGAGCGGTCTTTGTTCGGCAAGAAGCGCCCTCTTTAATCCCCGCCCCGCTCGAGATGGGGCGGCGGATACGCTGGGCGCGACATTCCAAGCACCCGGGCCGCCTCTCCCGCCCGCCTGGTACTCGGGTATATTGGGCATCGCAGCGAGACGCAGTCGGGGGGGTACAAGCCGGGAATCACATGAGGTCGTAGTCGTCCAGCCGGTCGGCGTAGGCCAGGATCTTCCTCTTGATCTTGGAGGTGTCGACCCAGGTCACAAAGTCCTCCATCGACCTGCTGACGAGGAAGGCGGGGTCCGTGACGACTTCCGGACCGACGCGGATGTCTGAACGCGCGAGCAAATGAGCCCAGAAAACGAAACGGCCGGGAAGGTCCACCCACGGCCCTGCTCCACAAACGTCACGGCCTCCCTGACCGTCTCCGACATCTTGAGCCGCACCATGACGATCGGCAGCCTCCGCCTGCAGAACGCCGACACGGTGACCTTTTCGCACTGGCTCAGGGTGCGGTCGACGGTGAGGATGCCCTGGGCGTAGAGCTTGTTGAGGAGGGCGTCGGTCTGCGCCGCGCGGAAGGGGTCGCGGGGGTCCAGGAGGGAGAGGCGGTTGGCGAGCTTGCGGATCTGCCCGCAGAGCTTGTTGTACCTTTTCCGCCGGGCGGGTCAGAAGGTGCGAGAGACATCGCGCAAGACGGCCCACTTGACGTAGTCCTCCCGCTTCTGGACGTGGTACCGCCGCATGACCTTTATCTCGCGGAGGGACTGGTCGCTCTTCCATTGCAGGAAGTCGACCTTCTTGAGGAGCTTCTGCTCGTGGTACTTGAGCTTGCGGACCATGGTCGGTTGCGGGGGGGGGGGGAGACGGGCGGCGTGCGGAAAGGGGCTGCCGCCCCGGAGGTGGGCTTTTGCAGGAGGAAGAACGGGAACAGATGGGAGAGGGGTGGATTGGACCGCCCGAACGGGCGCGATGGGGCCCGGGGCGGTCTGTGTTGAGTTGTTGTCGGGCGACCCCCTCCAACCGCCGTTTCAAATCCACCCCCGCTCATGGCCTCCTAGCCCCCCGATAACCCGCCTATTCCCCGGCAGCAGACCGCGGAGGGACGCGTCCCTTTTCTCCCCGCTCCCCGCATTGACCGCCGCGCGTCGCCGATGGAGGACGACTCGCTCGGCCACGACGGCGGGTACCACGTGCGCGACCCCGCGCAGCCCGAGGAGCCGCATGCCGGCGGCGGCGAGTACTGGGACCTCGACGCGATCCTGGCCGACCACCAGGTGCGCCGTCGGCCGCCGCAGTCGGGGCTCGAGGGGACGGGACGGCCGACACGGAACCGCTTGCGCAGAAACTCTCGTGCTTCTTCCGCGACGACGTGCCGACATACGGGCATTTAAGAGGGGACGCAAGCGGGAGCGTAGGTTTGCGCGTGTCGGGGCCCTCGGGAGGTGCTGACGGGGGCGAAGCTGCCGGCGCGGAGCAGGATCGAGCTGCCCTTCTGGATGGCCTCGGAGCTGGCTCTGAAGTGGGTTGCCTGTTCCTTGCCTGTCCTTTTGACTTGTTCTTGGGGCTGAACGGGCACTTGCCCCCTGAACAGCGAGTACGTTGACGTGGAGCTGCCGCGGTGCTTCAGCAGCCGGAGCAGGAACGACCTGCTGGCGAACCCCAACACGGTCGAGCTGCGCAAGCTGTGCCCGTATTTCTACGAGTTCGGGATGAAGGTCTTTGGCCTGTGGGTGTCTCTCGCGGCCCGACTTCGCCGCCCGTCTCACGGCCCCGCCCGCGGACCAGCCTCGACGAGCGCAGCCTCAGCAAGCTCCTCGTCGACTCGTTCGCCTCCCGCGCCCAGCTCATCATGGACTACACCCAGTCCCGCGTGTACGGCGGCCTGGGCGCCTCGGACGCGGTGCAGGACAGGTTCAAGAACTACCTGGACGAGACGGAGCTCAAACGTGGGTCCGCCGCCTCCGGGGCCGGTTGCCGTGATCGTGCTGACGAGCGCGTCGGCGGCGACAAGTCTACAGGATCGGGATGGCGGCGGCGGAGGCGATGAAGCGCTGGACGGGGTCGGACCGGGACGCGGATCTCGTGCGCTCGGATTTCTCGCAGACCCTGCCGGAATAGACCTTTTCGGTTTGCGACATCATGGAGTTTAGCCAACGCCGCAGCCGCCGCCTCCCCGATCCCGGCCCGTAAACGGTTGTGTCCAAGATGGACCCCCGGCCGCGGCCGAGGATCGGACGCGGGGAGAAGCTTCGTGCCGGGCGCGGGGCAGCCGGCCGCTGCGCATCCGAGGAGCGCGGCCAGGCCGAGGGCGAGGAGCGGCCGCGCGCCGCGTGCCATCGTTGCGGGCGTCTGGCGGATGCCGTAATGGCGTTGCGGGCGGGTTGAGGGGGATCGACGGGTCCAGTCAACTGCCCCTTTTGCGCCGCGCAATCCGTCGCCTCCAAACGGACGCGAATCCGAAATGGAAATCGCTCGGTCGTTCTCGCTTGCACTCCGCCGATAGCGAGTGCTTCGGCATCACCGGACCGAGCGCCATTCCGCTTGAAAGCTCGAGCAGATGGGTCCCGGGTTTTCCACCTGCTATACCCTTGATCGGCCCCGCTTTGGCAAGACTGATGGGAGAGATTCAAATTGCCAACCATGTGTGGATGCCGACGCTCGTCCGACAATTCTCCTTGGTCTTTGAGGCCTCGCTGCGGTCGCCAGCGCCTTGAGTCGCAACAAGTGATGGTGGGACGCGGATCCCACTCATCTCCACGAATCGTGACTCGACTGCCCTCCTCCCGACGACCCGACGACCCGAAATGAACGGCGGAACCTGGCCGCACTACGGCTCCTTCGGCGGCTGGAACGGCGGCCCGCCCGGCCCGCACGGGTAGTGGGCCATGCCCGAGCCGCACGGCGCAGCTTGGGCGTTCGACCCCGCGTACGCGCCGTGGTCCGGACAGCAGGGCTACTGGGGTGCGGAAAAGTACCAGGCGTGGGCGTCAGTGGGCGGATCGGAGGACTTCGTGGGGCAGGGGGTCGCGTACCATGCTGGAAGCCACGGCGAAACGGTACGGCCTAGAAACGGGATGGCCAGGCAGCGCCGCTCATTCAGTCCCGTCTTTCCGACAGTCTTATCCTTATTCTCCTCTCAACAACGCACCCGCCCCGCGTCCCTGGAAGGTGACCGCGTCCGGCGTCGTCAAGCCCAAGATCAAGAAGCCCAAGCCCGGGAAGAGGGATCGCGCGGCGATCAAGGCGGCCAAGGCGGCGGCGGAGGAGGCGGCCAGGCAGAAGGAGGAGGCGGTCAGGCGAAAGGGGGAGGCAGCCAGGCAGAGGAAGGAGAGGGCCAGCAAAGACGTGGGTCGATCGGCGGTAACGTGCCGGTTTCCGCCCCAGGGAAGGAGCTGACGGGCCGATCAGACGGAAAGCAAAACAACCTGGATTGCCGGCGCGACGTCAGTGAGGCCTATCAGGCATCGGTGGGGAGCAGGAAGCGATAGAGGACATGCGACACTTGTCCGATCGGGCTCCCTCGGACCATGCTCGAATAGCTTGGACCTTGAAGCCAAAGTGCTTTTACAGAGAATCGGAGTCCACCGCACTTGCGTCCCTTTTGCTGGGCCAGCTGGCCGCTGTGAACGGAAGCGGGCTGGGGCAGACGCACGGGAGCGACTCGTCTTCACATGACCCTCCCCTGAGCTCCCTGCGGGCCTCTGAGGGCCCAACTGCGATGATTTAGGGGCATCTAAAGCCGACACAGCACCTGCCGCCGCAGTACTCTGGAGTTGGCCGACTTCTCGGCGCACACCAGTTGCCCGGGCACTCCGCCGCGCACGCCAGTTTGGGGTGCCTCGGCGGACGCTTCTGCCCGGGCCTGCCGGCATTCGCTGCCTGGAATTCCTCCTATTGCTTTCCCACTGGCCTGGCGCCTCCTTTCTCCCCTCCCTAAACGGACATGTCCCGCTCGGGCACCAGTTACTCGGGCTCCGCCAACGGCGACGCGGCTGACCGTCCGGCGCACGCCGGGTACCACACTCCGAACGGGCGGGGCTCGCCGCCGTCGCGGTCGGCTCACGGCTCGGGGCTGCTGTCGCGGGCGTCGCCGCAGCACGGGGACAATAAGGCGAAGGATGCCTACCTGCCGTCACCGCTGGAATGCACCCCGCACCCGATGTTCCACAGCGCGATGGGCGACGTCGTGGGTGTCATTTGACTGGATAGTGCTGGTGGAACCGCTGAATGGCTCCCTTCTTTTAGGACATAATCGTCGAGCGGACCCTCTTTAAGGTCCACAGCGCCGTCCTCATGCTCAACTCCCGCAAGCTCGAGGAGCTCATCATCGCCCTCAAGCCCCGCAACCCCGACGGCTCCGTCGATACCCTCGCCACCCTGACCGCCCCCCTGTACCTGCCCGACGAGACCGCCGCGCGGTTCGCCACCCTCCTGCGCTGGATGTACCCAGGCTCCTCGCCGACGCGGGGCAGGGCGAGCTCAGATCAGCCGCAGATTACGAGCCACAATGCGCTGGACCTGATGGCACTGAGCGTCCGGTACGACTCGCCCAAGCTCACGCGCGAGTGCGAGGAGTACCTGAAGGGGGCCGAGCCGGCGGATGTGATCAACTCCACGAACCTGGAGGACTGCTTCGTGCGGAGCACCGAGTACAGGAAGAAGGGTTTCGTGGGTTGCTTTCTGCGGCGATGTCGGGCATGTCTGATTCCCCCGCCTGCACCAGGTCCGCCTCCTGGAAATGTGTTTCCAGTACTTGCACGACAAGGTCTCGGACTACTCCTACGACGGCGACTTTGTCACCATGCTCCTCCTCGCGGAGCGCTACCGCCTCCCCACGGTGCGCTACCAGGCCTGGGCGCGCGTGGTCTCCTCCCTCCCCTCCCTGCAGCACACGGCCTCCTTCTCCCGCCTCCCCGCGGAAACCCGCGAGGTGATGAAGCGCCTGCGATACGACGTCATGTGCGCCTTCGAGACGGTCGGCAGACTGGTCCTCCGGCTGTACCCTGCCGAATGCGGCTGCCGCGGGCGGGCGCTCTCGGACTGGGCGGACAAGGTCGACTGGGCGTGGGCCGACGGCTGGCGGTGGGATGCCGACGGGACGATGAGGCTCTCGTTCGCCGTGCCGCTGCTGGGGACGTGCCGGGAGCACGAGGAGGAGGCGGTGCTGCGGCAGGTGGAGATACAGCAGTGCTGGGTCGCGGAGCAGGAGCTGTACGACGGGTGGGTTGCCCTTCGCGTGCTCCGGGTATTCGGAAGCTGATGGATTTCATGTTTCGCAGGTTTGAGGTGGAGCTGGAGCTGATCGAGCGCGATCCGCAGGACGGCGGGCTCGGGTCTATGGAAGGGCTGCGGCTGGCGGACTGGGAGGCCAACAGCGAGCAGTCGTGAGGCGGGGGCAATTCTTGTATAACGGCACGGTACGGGAATCCATCTTTTGCAGCTACATCGTGCCATCGGCCCTCTACAATACGCAGGCCGAATATCTACGTACAATGTCGTTCTTCTTTCCCGGCACTATCCTTCCCATATAATCTCCGTAAATTATAACGCATAAGTGTTCGCAAAGCATGGTTCACTCGCGAAGTGTCCTTTCCGCGCTCGGACGCCTCCATCACTCCTCTCACGACAAGGTGACGACCAAAACAGTGATCACGATGATGGTCACGATCACCTGGACGACCAGCGAGATCAGGTCCCACTTGCGGATCGACTTGACGGTGGGGTGCTCCGAGTAGTCGTCGTCGGCCGCCGACACGGCCGGCGCCCCGTTCACGGCGGCTTCCACGTCCTTCTTGATGGCCTCAACCTCGCCGTCTGCCTTCCGGTCGACAGTCTTGATTTCCATAAGGCCGGTGGGTGCCATGGGCCCGTGGTGCGCGCCGGGGTGCATGACCTTGTTCATGCGATTGTTGTCCCAGATCACCTGGGCAAAGGTGATCACTATGACGCAGTAGATGACGATGAAGATGGTGTCCATCATGGTCAGGCTGGTGGTCTGGGAGGGGTCCGAGGCGGATTGTTGCAGGAAGACCGTGGTGAGGAGGGCGGTCGCGCACATGGCGGTGCGGACTTCGATGTAGCGGGGGTTGAGGACGAGGGCGAGCCAGCCGGTGATCAGGACCAGGATCAGGCTTTCGAAGCGAGAGAGCCGAGCATGGGTTACGGGGCGGGGGTGCAGGGGGAGCAAGGATGGAACACGACGCAGGCGGCAACAGAGTTAGGCAGAGATCACGGGGCATGCGGTCGGCAACGCACGGGATGAGGAGCTTGAAGGCAAAGAGCTGTGCCTGCCGCTCGATTGCGATGGAGATCTTGACGGCGGAGAACAGGTTGGCGTTGGCGTTGTCCGGGTCGCCGAAGTTGGTCTTGTAGCTAGCGGATCACAGGCTGATCAGCGCATGCGGGAGCCGCCGATGGGGGATGAACCCACTCGTGGAGTTGCTCGGCGAACGTCATGCCCGTGATCTTCCAGCCGGGCAGCTGGAAGCTCACGTCCTTGCCCGACATCTCGCGATCAGCGACGTAGTAGATCTTGTCGGCCGTCATGTCCGTATCCTCGATGACGATGTCGAGGGTTTGGGAGTCCAGGGGGTAAGACGACATCTGGAACGGCTGGAAGAAGCGGCCTTGGACTTTGAACTGCTTGCCGGCCTCGCCGTTGGAGAAGATCGTGGCGTTCTCCGAGATGGGCGTCAGTGTTAGACCCCAAGAGTCGACCGAGTTGATAATTTCGAACGAGGCCGCGGGCTCGTTCTCGAGCGTGGCCGGCCAGCGCAGCCACATGTAGCCGGAGAAGTAGAAGGTGTTGGAGTTGGGGAGGATTTCGTAGGCGTTGGCGGCGTACAGGCCGACGGTCACCGTGGTCGCGTTGACCGCGGGGCCCGAGGCGGCGGTGAAGGTGCCCTCCACGAAGGCGCTCTGCCAGAAGCAAGGTGAGCATGGCATGCCCGCGGCCGGCCCGCCGAGGGGCCGTGGGGTGCGACCTACCGCAGCAGGGACAAGGGCCAAGGACGCGGCGGCGGCGAGCAGCGCCCGCCTGAGGAACGAGGTCGGCGCCATGTTAACGAGTTGGGTGCCTGCAGCGACTATCGGCAGGCGGCTGCTGTTGCGAGGTGGGGTTTCTTCGACAGGGGCGCAGCGGGGGGCTGAGGACGTGATGAGGGACACTTGGCATGAGTTTCGACGTTTTTGCGTCCCTGGATCCTCGAAATTCCGGCCCGAGCTAGGGACACCTCCGCCCGAAAATCGACACGGTGAGTCGTCAGCAATTGCAACTGTGAATTCCCCCGTGCTCTTGAAGGGTACTTGGAACGGCATCTGTATCGTCGCCTCGACTTTGCAGGTCTTCGGAGCTCGTGATCCCCAGCCGCTCCGGACCGTCGCATGCTGCGTCGCATTCCGCACGAATTGACGTCAGCCAGCCGTCGGAGCATCCTGCTGCGCATGGAACGTCCTGTCAACATTGGGTTTTGGCACGGTCCATGCATTCGGGGACCGGAATTCAAGAGGGCCGACGCCGCTCGCTCCAGTTCCCGCTCCGAAGCTCAAGAGCGGACCGCAAAACGAGCAGCAACACAGCGGAAATGCGAACGACCATGTCATATGGGGACGGCTTTGCTAGTCTTGGAATTGGTGTTTGATACAATCAAGCAGCGAACGCGGCGTCCTTCAGCTTCTTGACTTGACGAGGCACGCGAAGCAGAAAGTCGGATGCCTCCTTGTACAATCAGCTACTGCCATCCACGAAACAATCCAATCTAGAAAAAGTGTCTCCGCAGATGGCAAACGGTGACGGCGATCGCGACCCCTCCAGTTTCCTGCAGCCTGCCGTCGAGCAATCAATCAACCTTGCTTCCAACGCCAAAGCTAATCTTGGAGACCACATAAGGCCCGTCCAACGTCGTGACGGGTCTGGCTTCGCGGCAAGCTCAACGATTGGAAGTCGTTGACTTACCGGCGACGCCGCTGCCGCCTGCAACAAACGTACCGTCCCCTCCCCTCCCTATCGCATCGCGATGGTACGCGCCCTTCCGGCCCCTCTCCGCGCGTTCTCACCCGCGCAGCACCCCGCCCGCCTCGCGCCGCGGCTCGCGGCCCGCCTCCCCCGCGCGTGCGCGGCCGCCGTTCCCGCGCGAGCGAGGCCGGCAGGGCGCGATTCCCGGCGGCGGTACTCGACGGCGCCGAGCCCGAAAGTGGCCGGCATCGTCGACGGCATCGCGGGGCTCACGCTGCTCGAGACCGCGGAGCTGATTTCGGCGCTGAAGGTCGGCATCCGCGGGCGGAAACGGGAGGAGGCGCTCACGCCCGGGCCGGCAGACGAAGCTCAACATAACCGAGATCGCGATGCCCGTCGCCGCCGCGCCCGCGGCGCCGGCAGCGGCGGCGGCGGCACCCGCGGCGGCCGAGGCGCCCAAGGCCGAGGCCGCGGCGCCGGAAAAGGCCAGCTTCACGCTCAAGCTCGAGAGCTTCGCGGCGGACGCCAAGGCCAAGGTGATCAGGGAGATCAAGAACATCGTGCCCGGGATCAACCTCGTCGACGTGGGTGCTCCTTTTGTTGCCTGCGAGTGGCCTCTCTTTAATGGTTGGGGGTGCGCAGGCGAAGAAGTTTGCGGAGAGCGTGCCGAAGGTGCTCCGGGAGGACGTGCCCAAGGCCGAGGCGGAAAAGATCAAGAAGGCGCTGGAGGACATCGGGGCCAAGGTCCTGCTGGAGTAAGACGGGGACTGGAACCTGCTCTCGCGGAGGCGGAACGGTGCCTGAACAGGCCGTATGGCCCCGCACGTACCTCTGCCTCCGTCACCATCTCTGGCAACCATCTGGCAATCTGGCCATGTACTGGCTCGGCGGCAACATAAATCAATTCTAATCCCAGCATAGTACAAAACCGGTCCGCGCGGACCGCCAATTCCTTCCGTGTCCCAAAAGCGACCAAAGGCGTCCCTCGCCCAGCAAACTACCCGTACCTCGCCCGGTAGTACCCGAACTTGCCCTGCGCCTGCGGCGGGCGGTACTGCTGCACCGCCGGGCAGGTGTAGTTCTTGCTCCTCCCCCTCTTGACGAAGAAATCCCCCGTCGAGTGCTCCGCGTGCCCCTGCAGCTCCTCCACCCTGGCCTGCACCACCGACCCCCCGCCCGCATCCTCCTTCCCGGCCTCCCACCAGAACACCCGGCGCACCATGGCCGCCTGGCTCTGCAGCCTGCCCGCGCACCGCAGGCACGGCCGCGACATGCCGACCACCATGGCCCTGCTCACGCGCAGCGAGACCACGTCCACGCCGCACCGCAGGCGCTTGCCCGTTTCCGAGCGGGGGAGCCGCAGGAGCTTGTCCAGGGCCATCTCCTCGGCGTGCATGGAGAAGCCGCGGCGGGGGGTGGCCTCGCGCACCGAGACCTCGCTGTTGAAGCCGTCGGCCAGCACGGAGCCGTCCTTGCGGGAGAGGATGACGCAGACGTGGATGTAGCTGTGCGAGCGGGGGGTGGAGCGGCGGGGGATGGCGGGGGGGGGAGGGGGAGGGGGGGACGAGGAGGGGAGGCGGCGCCGCCGGCCGGGGGGGTGCGGGTCGTCGTCGTCGCTGCTGCTGGAGAGGGAGGAGTAGGAGTGGGAAGGGGCGTCGCTGTCGGAGGAGGAAGGGGAGGGGGCGCGGCGCTTGGGCGCCACAGGGGGAGGGACCGGCGGGCAGGGCCCGGGCTCGCCGGCCGGGCAGCACGCGGCTTCCCTACATTTCTGTCCACAGGGCTGCGCCTGCTGCTGCTGCTGATGGTGGCCGTGGTAGTGGCACGCGCCGTGATGGTGGTGGCGCTGCGCGGCCATGAAGTTCAAAGCGCTGCTCGATGCGCGCCACCAGCGTGGCGACGTAGGCCGGCGAGAGCCCGAACGTGGGGCTCTCGAGCACGTCCTCGAGGCGCACGAACGTCCCCGCCGGCGCCGACGGCACCGGCTGATACGGCGGATTCCCGCCGCCCTTCGAGATGAGGTCAGCGGCGTCGGCGGACTTGGCGTTGGTGGCGGCGGCGGAGCACATTATTTCGTTCGTTTTTTTTCTGGAGCTGGTCGGTGATCGGCGGTTTCGGATGCGGTTCCCTGGCGGCACGGGGGTTTCCCGGGTGCGGCAGGGGTCGGCGGCGGTTCGGGCTGTGCGGCGCGGCGGGGCGCGCGGTGGCAGATGCAGAAGCGGCGGCGCTGGTTACGGCGCGAGCGGCGGGGTGGCGGCGAGCGGCGGGCGGCGGCGGCACGGTTTCCTTCGGCGGGTGGTAAAGCGTGACGGAGGTTTGAAACGCTAAAGCTGCGAACTCTGGGTCCCGAGTCCCACTGAAATTCGCGGTTAGGCAGAGTTGATAGGAATTCCCCGAGCCACCACCACCTGAATCGGCAGATCCGCCCCCTTCCGCCGCCCCGGCCCGCGTCTCACCGGCCGCGGCTCATCGGCGCCGCCTCTGCGCGAGCCGCCCTTCCCCGCGCCGCGCCCCCGCGGCCGCGAGCGGAGCCCCCTCCCCGCCCCCGCGTGCCCCCCGCCCGCTGTCCGCGATGGCCCAGGCCAACATCTCCAAGTGCGTCGCCACAAGGCGCCCGCCGCCGCCTCCGCACTGCCGCAGATCTGATGCCGCCGCCCCCGCAGCACGTGGCGCGCCCTCGAGGACGGCCTCGACCAGGTCATGACCCGGCTCGAGCAAGGCCTGCCGCACAAGCGATACATGGAGCTGTACACCGACATCTACAACTACTGCACGAGCAGCAGGATGAACCACGATGCGAGCCACTCGCTGGCCCTGCAGGCGTCGGCGCACAGGGGTGGGCTCCCTCCCGCGTTTCGCGTTCCGCGTTCCCCTTTCTCACGCGACGCCCCCCCCGTCCAGGCGCGAACCTGATGGGCGCCGATCTGTACAACAACCTGAAGGAGTACCTGCGCAAGCACCTGCTCGGGCTGCGGGACGAGTCGGTGCGCTTCTCGGACGAGGCCCTGCTCTCGTTCTACACCCAGCGCTGGAACAAGTACACGCTCGCGTCCATGGTCGTGCACCACCTGTTCGGGTACCTGAACCGGCATTGGGTGAAGCGGGAGATCGATGAGGGGCACAAGACGATCTACGAGGTCTACACGGTGGGCTTTCCCGCGACGCGTTTTCGGACCAGATCACTCACGCGTCCCGCCTTTTTCTGCACGCGTTTTCCCCCTCCTCCAGCTCTCGCTCGTCTCGTGGCGCGACCACCTCTTCATGTCGGTGCAGGGGAACGTGATGAACGCGGTGCTCAAGCTGGTGGAGCGGCAGCGCAACGGCGAGACCATCGACACGTCGCTGGTCAAGTGCGTCGTGGACAGCTTCGGTGGGCATCGCCACGCTTTGGTCCCCGGTAATGACGCTGATCATTTTTTGGTTGTGTTTCCCACAGTCGCGCTCGGTCTGGACGAGAACGACTCGAAAAAGACCACCCTGGACGTGTACAAGACGCACTTCGAGACGCCCTTCATCCAGGCCACCGAGGCCTACTACAAGGCCGAGTCGGAAAAGTTCATCTCGGAGAACAGCATCCCCGACTACATGAAGAAGGCCGAGGCGCGCCTGGCCGAGGAGGAGTCCCGGGTGCAGATGTACCTGCACACGTCGACCAACAAGCCCCTCATGACGACGTGCGAGACGGTGCTCATCAAGAACCACACGGGCCCGATCCAGGAGGAGTTCCAGAACCTGCTGGACCAGGACAAGGTCGAGGACCTTCAGCGCATGTACGCGCTGCTGAACCGCGTGCCCGAGGGGCTGGAGCCGCTGCGGACGCGGTTCGAGGCGCACGTGCGGAGGCAGGGGCTCGCGGCCGTGGAGCGGGTGGAGGCGTCCGCGGGTGCCGCGGCGGCGGCGGAGAAGGCGGCGGGCAAGAAGGCCGAGGGCGAGGAGGGCGAGGGCGAGGGCGCGGCGGCGGCCGACGGCGGCGTGGACCCGGCGGCCTACGTGGACGCGCTGCTGGGCGTGCACCGCAAGTACTCGGAGCTCGTGCAGACGGCGTTCAAGAACGAGGCCGGGTTCGTGGCGTCGCTGGACAAGGCGTGCCGCGAGTTCGTGAACCGGAACAAGGTGTGCAAGTCCAACTCGAGCAAGAGCCCGGAGCTGCTGGCCAAGTTCTGCGACACGCTGCTGCGCAAGAGCAGCAAAGTCGCCGAGGAGACGGCCGTGGAGGACGTGCTCAACAACATCGTGGGTGCTCGGCCGCGGCCGGTAGGCATCGAAAGAGGCTTACAAAGCGTGTCGTGTCACCCACAGATGACGGTGTTCAAGTACGTCGAGGACAAGGACGTCTTCCAGAAGTTCTACTCCAAGATGCTCGCCAAGCGGCTCGTCAACGCCACCTCGGCCTCGGACGACGCCGAGGCCTCCATGATCACCAAGCTCAAGGAGGCCTGCGGGTTCGAGTACACGGGCAAGCTGCAGCGCATGTTCACGGACATGAGCATCAGCAAGGACCTGAACGATTCGTTCAGGTGGGTGTGCGGCTACAAGTCTGCGGAATCTTTCGTTGATTTGTTGCTCTTGATTGCCCACAGGACGCAGATGGAGCAGAATCACGACAAGGACGAGCTGCTCGACTTCAACATCCTCGTGCTCGGCACCGCCAGCTGGCCGCTGCAGGCTCCGTCCAGCGGGTTCAACATCCCCGACGACGTGGGTCGGACGGGGACACGATGGCGGTCTGTGCTAATTGTGTTCTTCTGGTCGCCGATCCACAGATGATCAAGACCTTTGAGCGCTTCCAGAACTTCTACAGCCAGAAGCACTCTGGCCGCAAGCTCAACTGGCTCTTCCAGCTCTCCAAGGGCGAGCTCAAGACCTCGTACCTCCGCGGCATGAAGGTCCAGCCCACCTTCACCGTGTCCACCTACCAGATGGGCATCCTCCTGCAGTACAACAAGGACACCTCGTACACCTGGGACGAGCTCGTCCAGAGCACCGGGCTGAGCCCCGAGGTGCTCCAGGGCCAGCTCGGCATCCTGCTCAAGGCCAAGGTGCTCCTGCTCGCGGGCGAGGGGCAGCTCGGCGAGGCCGGATCCAAGTACGAGCTCAACCACGACTTCAAGAGCAAGAAGCTGAGGATCAACCTCAACATGCCGGTCAAGTCGGAGGTCAAGGCCGAGAGCGAGGACACGCACAAGAACGTGGAGGAGGACCGGAAGCTCCTGATCCAGGTTTGTTTTGCCTCTTGGTTTGCGGGGAAGGTTGCTCATTGGGTACCGCAGGCCGCCATCGTCCGGATCATGAAGACGCGCAAGGCGCTCAAGCACGTGACGCTCATGAACGAGGTCATCGCGCAGCTGCAGTCTCGCTTCAAGCCCAAGGTGGCCGACATCAAGAAGTGCATCGACATGCTCCTCGAGAAGGAGTACATCGAGCGGACCGAGGTTGGTCGTCCGTCCGCCGCGCTTGCCATCCTATACTCACTCTCTCCCTACAGTCGCAGAAGGACATGTACTCCTACGTGGCATGACCTGGCATTTGGACTGGCTGGACATGTTGGGACGGGCCGGGCGCGTCGGGAAGGGTGCGGCGGCGAGCGGGGGCGTGCATCGTTCATGGTCGCGGGTGATAGAAGGTGGATGTGGATTGTACAAACGGAATCAATGACTTGACAGGTCGATGAAGTGAAAGCAATGATGGCGTGCTTGTCGATGAAGTTGGGAGGCGGCAGAACGGGCTGCCTGGTCCCTCCCGGAGTAACCGACGGAGCAGCCCGGACCCAGAGCGGCGGCATCTGCGTTTTCCCTGCATCGACACGCTACCATGGCCGCGAAGCTCGACTGGTTCGGTACGGACGCGTCCTGTTGTCTTCCTGTAGCCTATCTCACGAATCTCCGTCGTCTGTCTCCCGCAGGATGTGCCACGTTCAGGCTGACCCTCCCGGTTGCCGGCAGGGCGAAGCCGCTCGTCATCTTCTTGGACGCGTACCTGGACCGCGTCGACAACGCAGACAAGCCTGGTGGGTTCCAGAAGCGGGCGTCGTCGGGCCCAGCTGAAGCTCCTCGACCGGTGCGCTCCAGACCCCCTGATCCTCCCCGAGCACATCGACGAGGCCGACTTCATTGTCGTCGGCCACTCGCACTTCGACCACCTCTACGGCGCCGAGCGGATCGCCCAACGCACCGGTGCCACCATCATCGGATCCTACGAATCCTGCCGCGTCATGCGGACCTGCGGCATCCCGGACAAGCAGCTCATCCCCGTCGGCGGCGGCGAGCGGATCCAGCTCGCCGACGACGTCTTCGTCTCCGTGCTCCCGAGCCTGCATTCCTGCGTGTGGGTCAAGGACGGCGGCATGGTCGGGAACGCGGACGAGGTGTGCATCGGGGAGCTGGGCGTGCCTTGGCATGAGCGGCAGCGCATGCTGGGCGAGCTGCTCAAGAAGATGATGACGATGCCGGCCGAGGCCATTGCGCATCTTCGGGCTAGTGACCAGAAGGCCCATGGCGACGGCGGGGCCATGCTTTACCATTTCGAAACGCCGCACGGGAACCTGTTGTACCAGGACACTTCCGGCCACTGGACGGGCATCCTGGAGCGCAATGTTCCGCCGACTGACGTCGCGATCTTTGCTCTGGTGGAGTACATCATTGCTGCTTGTCAGAGATGGCCGAAGGCTCACTGTTTCGGACCGCTTCAGGCTGGCCGGCCAAACTCGAACGGCGAGCCCCTGCAGGGATCTCTGGCCGGCTTCGCCGCGGATCAGGCGGCTTTCCTCCTTCCCCGGCTCAAGAGGGTTATCGTAGGACACCATGACAACTGGCTCCCCGGCTTCTCCGCCCCGAGGACGGACCTGGCGCCGGTGGCCAGGGAGGTGTCGAAAAGGACGGGCGGAAAGGTGGGTTCGCCATGTCATTCGTTGCACACGTCTTGATCCGAGCACGGGGCTTTTCCAGGTGGAGATCTTCGACTTGCCGTACGTGAATGGGTACGAGGTGTTCCAGGGCATCAAGAGCGCCGCTGCTTTGTGAAAGCACAGCGCTGAAGATAGATGTTCCTTCCTTCCTTCCTCCTTCCTTCGCCACCCCTCTCTGCTGTGTCTCGGCGGGCTTGGGTGACTGGGGGCCACCGCGCCGTGACTTCCTTGGCGCGACGGGTCTTTGACTTCGTAGGGAAGATTCGTTGCCACCGTAGACGAGCGGAGGATGCGGCGCAAAAACAGGCCCTTTCTTGTTCCCACGCCGCAGCATGAGTGCGGGGGAAGCTGAAAGAGGAGGCGGCAGAACGGCGAAGCGGGCCGCCGCTGGTCCCTGCGCGGGCGGAGTAACCAAGATCCCCCATCAGCCGGACAGCCGAAAATAAAGAGCCGCAGCCGAGAAGTACATCATACATCGCGTTCTTCTTCTCTTCATCATACCGCACCGTCAAGATGGCCGCAAAGCTCGACTGGTTCGGTGCGGATGCCTCGCGTTCTCTTTCCCGTCCGTCCCGGGCTGACGACCTGTCGCCCGCAGGATGCTCCACGTATCGGCTCACGCTGCCGGCCGCCGGCAGGGCGAAGCCGCTCGTCATCTTCCTGGATGCGTACCTGGACCGCGTCGACAACGCAGACAAGCCTGGTGGGTTCCAGAAGCGGGCGTCGTCGGGCCCAGCTGAAGCTCCTCGACCGGTGCGCTCCAGACCCCCTGATCCTCCCCGAGCACATCGACGAGGCCGACTTCATTGTCGTCGGCCACTCGCACTTCGACCACCTCTGGGGAGCCGAGCGGATCGCCCTCCGCACGGGCGCCACCATAATCGGATCGTACGAATCCTGCCGCATCATGCGCACCTGCGGCGTCCCCGACAAGCAGCTCATCCACGTCGCCGGCGGCGAGCGGATCCAGCTCTACGGCGACGTCTTCGTCAACGTGCTCCCCAGCCTGCACTCGTGCGTTTGGGTCAAGGGCGGCGGCATGGGCGGGCCCGCGGACGAGGTGTGCATCGGGGAGCTCGGGATCCCGTGGCACGAGAGGCAGCGGATGCTGGGGGAGATGTTCAAGAACATGCTCACGATTGGAGAGGAGGCCAGGGAGCACCTTCGGGTCTCCGACCAAAAGGCGAAAGGCGACGGCGGGGCATTCCTCTACCATTTCGAGACGCCGCTCGGAACCCTGCTGTACCAAGACACTTCCGGTCATTGGACGGGCATCTTGGAGCGCCACGCGCCGCCTACGGACGTCGCCATCTTTGCCTTGGTAAGATCTGATTGCTGCCTCGAAGGCGACATCTGACCCTTTCCGATCGTTGCAGGCCGGACGCCCGAACAAGAATGGCGAGCCCCTGCAGGGATCGTTGGCCGGATTTGGCGCCGATCAGGCGGAGCTCCTCCTCCCGCGCCTCAAGAGGGTCATCGTCGGGCACCACGACAACTGGTTGCCGGGCTTTTCGGGAAAGAAGCTGGATCTGTCCATTGTCGGCAAGGAGGTGTCGAAGAGGACCAAGGGAAAGGTGATTTCGCGCAACGTTCCTATGTAGGGCATTGGCTGATTTTCCGCCCTCGACAGGTGGAGGTCGTGGATCTGGACTATGTGAGCGGATACGAACTCTTCCAGGGCATTAAGGGCGCCGAAGCGACTTTGTAAAGGATGGCTGTAGCGCCTCTTCGAACAATTGCGAACAGTTGATCAATCCGTGGGGGACGAGAGAGGGCGCGCCTCGTCAGCGATCAAGGGGCGCGACCAACCTCCAACACTCCTCCGTCTCTTCCCCGCTCCGCGCCTCAGACATGTCCGACTCGCCGCTCCCGCCGTCGTTCCGCGCCGCGCAGACCGCGACGTACAAGCACCGGCGTGCGCAGCGCGCGGCGGACGAGAACCACTCCGCCGCGCGCGGTGCGAAGGCCCCGCCGGCGCAGGCCGAAAAGGGCGCGAAGGATCGCCGCCGCAGCGCAAGTGCGGACGACGCCAAGCGCGGCGCAGAGGAGAAGAAATCCAAGGCGCTGCGCGACCGCGGTAAGTCGCGCGGGGTGGAAGTTTGGTCAGCGCTGACAGGAGGGCCCCGAAGACGTGAACCCGCAGAAGCCAGCGCCCGCCGTGCCGAAGAAGATGCAGAGCAAGACCGCGAGCCGCACGTTCGAGGTGTTCCACGACGACGCCGCCGCCAAGCCCGCAAGAGCTTCCAAGCCCGTGCCTGCCACGATCGACCCCTACTCGCTGCCCGCCTCTGTCGTCGATTCCGATCCCGCCGCCCACCCGTTGTCGGACGCGGACGACGATCGCATCAACTACTCTGCGTTCGCCGCCGGCCTCGCTCGCTTCGCCAAGCTCGCCGCGGGATCGAGGGAGCCGAGCTTCGCCGTCGACGACACGGGTTCCGATTCGGGATCGTCCCTCGGCGAAGGCGAAGTCACCGTGGACTCGTTCATCTCGGGGATCGGCAAGCCGTGGTCGTCGTCGGACGAGGACGAAGCCGCCGCCTCCACCAGCTTGATCGCCAAGGCCCGCGACTCGCTCACCCTCCGCCGCCGCAAGGGCAAGTCCGCCGTCAAGCCCGAGCCCTTCGTGCCGTCGGTGATGGGGGTCAAGACCCCGCACCCGCGCCGGGACGACGACGAAGACGAGCTCGTGGCCGCGATCGCTGACTTTGCCGCGATCGGGGGCAAGGAGACCGGGAGGGTGCGGCCGGGCGCCAAGATCAAGGTCGAGAAGGAGAAGAAAAGGCAGGGCGAGGACATGGAGATGGAATCGGACGACTGGCTCCTCTGACGTTGCTCCGACCGGTGTTGATCTGGACACTTTCGAACTGCTCACTCTACGCCGTGTAACTGTATGCTTCGACTCTCAAGTATGTGGCTTCATCCGTATCGTATTCTGTGGCACTGTACAAATGTGAGATAATGGTATCCTGCTCATCAAGATTTGCTTGTGGCCGCCGGGGCAGTGTTGAGCGACTCGCCGAGCTGGATCACCTCGTCCCCTTCCTTCCCGCATCGATCCTTGTGCAGCTTCCACGCCTCCTTCTGACACTCCCGGGAGCAATACCACGTCGCGTGGCACCTCGAGCACTGCTGCAATTTCTTGTCCTTGGTCGCCTTTGCCCCGCATTCTCCGCACAAAGCCGCGTTCCCCATCGGCCCCGAGTTGCTCATGCCCACGCCGACCGTGGACACGAACGTCGCGGCCTCCTTCCCCATCTCGGCCGCGAACTTGTCCGGGAACGCGATCCGGGCCAGCGCCATGCGGGCCACAGCCGCGTCCCTCGCCGCGTCCCCGCCGGGCCTCCCGCCGCGCTTCTTCAGCGCGTCCTCGAGCGCGGCTACGGAGCCGAACAGCGTCCCGCGGGGCTGCTCCGCGAGCTTCCTCGCCGGATCGAGCAGCGTGCCGTCCGGGAGCGGCCGCGCCGTCCGCGCGTCCGACGAGACGTGCGCGCGGTACGCCTCCGGGTCCTCCTGGGCAAACACCCAGATCGCCTTGAGGTGCCCGCTGATGTACATGTCGTAGTACTCGCAGAGCGCCTGGTTGCGGACCTTTGTCGCCATCACGAGCTCGGAAAGGTCCGTCGCGAGCGCGGTCAGGGCGTCGGCGATCTCCGTGTCCGACGCCATCTTGCGGCGCACCTTGGGCGCCTTGGCGAGGATCATCATGATCGCCGGGACGAAATGGCCGAACAAGGCGCGAGTTTCGGAGGTCAGGAAGGCGGCGGCTTCGACCATGGGAAGGGCGGCAAAGCCGGGAGAGCACAATTGGTGCCACCGCCGCGTGGGATCCAGCCCAAGTGGAACTTTGAGCCCGAAACCGGCCTGCACGTAGGGATCCAAAGGCACGAGGAGCATCCGCTTCAATGCCGAGGCATTGATCGTGTAGATGCTCCGCAAGAGGGCGAAATGGTCCGCCCCGCCGGCCTCGGAGGTCGGCGGGAGCACGAGGTCCGGAAACGTGCTCGAAAGGTTCTCCACGCTTTGCGGCAGCCGGTTGGTCTCCGAGAGCTCGCGGCAGAGGGCAAAGGCGAGCGCGAAACGCGGCAGCTCCTCGCCCGCCTCCAGCAGCGCCGCCTCCATGCCCGCGGCCGCGGCGTCCTTGTCCTCCTGCGGCGCCCCGACGGTCTCCCACATCCTACGACACGCGGCGAGGAGCTGCCGGCCGCACGCGTCGCCGGCAACGACAGCCTGAGTGACGATCTCCTCGGCCCGCGGGGCGATCGCCGCCATCGTGGGCTCCGCAGACGCGTTGGAAGACATTCTCAAAGCTGCCCACGTACGGAACGAGAGGGCAGTGAAGGACACAATCGAGGAGGAGGGACTTCGCGACGCGTTCCGGAAACACTGAAACGACCGCGTGGCCTCCGAGGGTATGCGGCTCCCCGCTCAGGAGGCTGCAAAGCACGCTGCAGGAGGTTGACGATGCGAAGCTCTACGATCCCGCGAAACTGGCCGTGGTGAAGGAAACGTGAGTGGAGCTATCTCCAAATGAGGAGAAGCGCTCCATCAGAGGGCGAATCGCCCTACAGCAAGAATAGCTCTTATGATGTTGATTGACAAATGAATCGCTTTCTGACCCTATGACTGGCTTCAGGGGTGCTTGTTTGGACCATGATCGATCGCGTCGGCGCAACGTCGGCGGCAGTTCCGTTCTGCCGACTCGGAACGTCTCCCTGCATCTCTGCTCCTGCTCCAATCTCCGTGGTCTCGCCAACAGTGTGCGCGATGTCGAAGAACCGGCAGATCATGCTGGTCGCGCGGCCGGAACCAGGGCCCCTGCAGCCTGAAAAGCTGTTCCAGCTCCGGGAGACCGAGGTGCCCAAGGCAGCAAAACCCGGGGATGTCGTCGTGCGGAACCTCTACCTTTCGTTGGATCCGACCATGCGAGGATGGTGGGCGCGAGATTCGTAGCGATGCGGGAGCTGGGACCTAGCTCATCGTCTCTACTCGCCGGCGATTCCCACGCCTGGCCTTCGCTCATGGCCCTGGCCTTCATCGTTCCTCCGGAAAGGATGACCTACGACACCTACGTCCCGGCTGTGCCCCTCAACTCGGTCATGAGGGGCGGCACCGTGTCTCGCGTGGTGGAGAGCAAGTCGGAGAAGTTCAAGGCCGGGGACCTCGTTAGGGGAATGTCGGGATGGTATATACTCGTTGTCGTTGAGTCCGTCTCATTGTATGTCTTGACAAAATTCGATCCAGGCAAGAGTACGCCCTTGTGAACGAGAAGGAGATTGGGAGGCTGAAGTGAGATTATTGGACGTGGGCAGGTAGAAGACGTTCTGACATCTCGTTGCCTCTTTAGTCTGCCCGAGGGTATCTCTCCTGCGGACCAGATTAGTCTCCAGCTAACGGGGCTAACTGCGATGGTGAGATTTTGAACTCATCCTGTCGTCGGAGCTGATTGACACGGGCACCAGGTCGGCATCTACAAGGTCGGTCTTGCTGCGGACGGCAAGCTCAAGCCCGGTTCGACGGTACTTGTCTCCGGAGCTGCAGGCTCGACCGGCTCGTTTGCTGGACAGGTACGCTTTCGCCGTCGGCTGGGAGAACTCTACTCGAGTAATGTGCCGATAGATCTACCGGGATCTGGGCTGCAGGGTTATCGGCACCGCCGGCGGCCCGGAAAAGTGCAAGTTGGCGGAAGAGGTCTTCAAGTTCGACAAGTGCGTCGACTGTATGTGATCCTTGCCCGCTTTCGGTTTCTTCTATTGTTTGCCTGACATCTCCTCCAGACAAGGCGCCCAACTTCCGCAAGAACCTTAAGGCGGCTTGCCCTGACGGCAT
This sequence comes from Hyaloraphidium curvatum, assembly GCA_025558095.1. Lineage (NCBI taxonomy): Eukaryota > Fungi > Monoblepharomycota > Hyaloraphidiomycetes > Hyaloraphidiales > Hyaloraphidiaceae > Hyaloraphidium > Hyaloraphidium curvatum. The sequence continues at coordinate 110,792 of JAIVFI010000031.1, read as the reverse complement.
CGTGGAATACTTTGACAATGTTGGCGGCGAGACGCTCGAGATCGCCCTCGATCTCCTCAAGTTGAACGGCCGTATCGTGCTCTGCGGCGGCATCTCGATATACGGCGATGCCAAGCCTGCAGGACCCTCCAACTACCTCAACATCGTGGGGAAGAACCTCCGCATGGAGGGCTACGTCTTCACGTGAGTCGTAGTTTCGACGGACGAGCTTTCTTGGCCTCACCGAGGGTCGCAGGACATACGCCTCCGAGTTTCCGTGGATGATGAAGAAGATGGTCGAGATGAAGCGCGCGGGGAAGCTGGTGATCTTGAACGACGAGCGAGAAGGGCTGGAGAATGCTGGGCGGGCGCTCAAGGACGTGTTTGAAGGGCGGAACAAGGGGAAGATGATGGTTAAGTTGTAGTGCTTGATCGTAGTCGTAGGATTCGAAGCTCTGCCTGTTGGTCTACCTGATTGGCGCGCGTGATGATTCGAACGAACAGCTGACAACGCGATGAAGCGCAGACGCGAGGAACAGCCGGCGACGCCCAATCTCGGAGGCTTTGTTTCCTCTCGCTCGCTCCTCGCACCGCGTGTCAGTCGCTCCGCCCCGCCTGATCGCCCGGAAAAGAAGAGCCGGGCTGACGAAGGCGCCTCAGCGCATTCGGCCCGTGGTCCGACCACCGCCTTCGTACTCCCTTCCATTCAAGTTGCCGGAGCATTTGCGCACGCATCTCGCGCGAAAGCAGCGGTCGTTGGCGAGGCGGTGGTCTTTCGGCGGCAAAGGGACAATCCCCACGACGCGAACGCGATCGCTATCGCGCGCGCTCTCGATGTCGATCATGGACTCGCTGGAGGTGCTTCTACGGAGTCAGAAACAGAGCGGAATCAGCTTGGCTTCGTGCCGAGGCCGCTTGCCCACCATCTCGGCCCTCTTTTGGACCTCGGAGTGGTGTCTTTCGTCAAGGGCAGCGTCGTCATAGCGGCAAACGCCAAGTTCCACATGCGCGTGTCGATTGATCTCTCGATTGCATCGGACCATTTCGACGTCGTGGCGGACAAGCTCGAGCCCTTCCTAAAGACCGCTCCGCCTCCAGCTGTGCTCTCTCCCCCGTCGGTCACGATCGAGCCTCCGCAGATCCCCAACGGTTTCGCCAGCGAGTCATTCGAAGGAATAAGCTTGCTTTCGCTGTTTACGGGCATCGGCGGGGACCGTGTGGGGCTGGAACGGGCGGGGATCAAGGTCGGGCGCATGTTTTCGTGCGAGATCGATCAGGGGTGCGTGCAGGTGCTCGACAAAAACCACGACAACGTCATACACCTGGGTAAGCTTTCCATTAGGACGTTCGTGGCAGCTTTTTCTTAAACCAGTTTCAAGGCGGGGTCGAGAACGTCACCGAGGAGCTCCTTTCCAAGCTGGGCCCGATCGACGTTGTGGTTGCCGGTTTTCCTTGCCAAGATCTTTCAAAGGCCAAAGGACCGGACCGCCTGGGCCTCAAAGGATCCCGAAGCGGCCTCTTTTTCCACATCGTTAGTCGTGGCTGCGCTATCGCGACTTCATTTCTCACATTCAGTTCCTTCCAAATAGCCACGAATCCTGACCTTGGTCAGGAAGCTCAATTCACGAAACGGCGACGGAAAAGTCGGCTATGTTGTTGAGAACGTGTACGGAATGCCCGCCAACGACCTAGAGATCATTTCCAAAGGTGAGTCGTCGCGCTCTCGAGCGAACGCTGCGTGGTCCTCATGCTCCTAATTCCCTAAGAGCTGGGTGTCTATCCTGTGCGCTACCAAGCAGATCGTGTTTCGGGATGCAGGAGGGACCGAGTTTGTGAGTGAAGCTGAACGAGCCCTGCGTGTCTCTCTGACAACGGTTCCAGATTGGACTTGCTTTGCAGTGAAGCCGCTCCAGCGCGCAGTTCCGGATCCAACGATGTTGGACGCGCTCATGAGCGGCAAGCCTTTGGAGTCGTGGCGAAAAAAGGCACTTTGCATCGTGCGGTTCGTTCCCCACGTTTTGCTCGCCGGCCCAAAAGCTCACTGTCGGCTGCTCTGGACAGGTCAACCCATGGCTCGCTTGTCTACGATCCGGATATGGTCTTGCAGCCCTACAGGAAGTCGCCGCATCCCGATCCGTGCGTCAGGCCCCTGCACCCCGTGGAGGAGGAGCGCCTCCTCGGCTTCCCGGACAACTACACGCTCATCGGAACTGAGGACCAGGACTCGAACCTGACGCGTCACCAGCAGCTCGGCAACAGCTACTCGTGCCAGGTCATCGAGCACATTGTCCGGGAGATGGCGATCGAAGGATGGCGGTCTCGGCTCCGGACTTGCGGCGCCGACAGCATGCCGTTCTGCGAGGGATGCAGCAGCGTGATTTGCATCTGCGAAGAGTGTGGATGATGTCGCTAGAGAATGTATTTCGGAAACCGAAGATCGAGAGCAGTACAAAAGAAGACACAGAAGATGGTTGCAAAGCCCAGCCGGGAGCGGTGCTTCATGAAGCGAACCCTCGGAGCCACGCTTCATTCCTGCCCCATAGAGGAAACACCCCGCGCGGTGTCGTCGCCGTAGCCTCGTCCAAGTAGTCAACGATCACGAGCGCCGTTTTCCCGCTGGAGGGCGAGGAAGCGTTGGCGAGCACGTCGACGTGAAGGAAAGGGTCCTTGACGACTACCACGTGGCTGTAGTTCCCTCTTTCTCCGATTTCGTGGTAGCTCGACGGCACAATGTGCAGATCGGGATCGGCGAGGCCGTTCCGCAGAGCATAGAGCATCCTGCCCTGCACTTCGTTGCCTTGGATGAATGCCCGGTGACGAAAAACGACCCGCTCGCAGCCTCCCTTTTTCGCGTCGAGGAGAAACTTCCGCAGGTGGATCCAGAAAGCGTCCTCGCCCGGGTCCTGGCGAAGGAAGCCTTCACGCTCCGCGAACTTGGAGACCGACTGCAGGACCGCCGGGGGTTTGAACCCGCATGATTCCTCTTCCTCTTCCGAGTCGGAAGCATCGTGAAAGTGAAGATTGTAGCCGAGCTGGTAAGTGTTTTCGGCCGCAATCAGGAACTTCTCCATGAGCTGGAGCGTCCACTCGGTCGAGCCTTCCTCGATTAGAGGCTTCCAGCTCCAAAAGAGAGCTCCCACGATCTCCTTCGCCTCGCGAAAGTCCACGATCCGCACCCCGGGGATCGAAGGCACCCGCCGTTCGGGCACCTCGGGCAGGAAGTCTTCGGGGAGCCCGTAGAAGTCGGCATCGGCGCGCAGCATGGCGGCCGTTCGCGGCTCCAGAGCGGCAACTTCGTCGATCGACAGCGATGGGCGCGGAGGAACGGGTCGGGTCAACGAACTTGCGGAACAGAGCGGGGTCTCTGTCGACGCGATATTCCGACGGGAGCGAAGCCTTGCCGGAGTTGACCCCGCCCGGACCGAAATGCAGCGCAAAGATAGAGGACGGAACGCTGGCGAGGAGGGTGTGCCGGAAGTAGCGGAAGCGGGAGGGGTCGTTTACGAAGGACACGTCAACGGTGTCGTCCGCCGGCAGGTCCGCTTGCGCTGCACCGGGCTGCGCGCACGTGGCCGATACGACAGTGCTGGCCATTTCGTAGACTCGTCGTGAGCGCGTCGCGTTCCGGCCGGGAAAGCGTTTGGGGGAAGATGGGGCGGTGACACTGAACGGTGAATCAATTCAACGGGACTTGCCAACCAAAGCAAGCAGACAACCAGCCGTTCGGAGCAAAGGCATATACACAGTTGTTCTTTCTTTTCTAGGGCGCAAAAGAGCGGGAGGCGTCAGTTCCGTGGCAGGGCTTGAAGGCGGCGGTTGCGGCACAGAGGAGCCGGGTGCGAGGTAGGCCCAGGCATCGCAACCGTCGTCTCCGGAGCCGCCTTCTCGTCCATCTCTGCGGTCGATCCGAGTGGGTTGCGGGGCCTGAAGGTGCCGTGGACCCCGTGGGCAGCTGGCTGGAACCCGGGATCGCTGTTTCTCCGTCTCGCTTCCTCGCTCGCATCGCGGCGTGCGAGGTTCTCGGAGACAGGACTAAACGTTGGACATGTCATGAAGCTGCAGATGCGTGGAACGGGCCGATCGAGCACGAGGCAGGCGGCACCATGGGAGACGCGCCGCGCATCCGCTGTCAACCATCTTCCCGCATCGCTGGGTGCCGACCAAACAGCGGTTCCCTGAATTCTCGCGTCTGTTGTTGAACCGATGGGCCTCACCGACTGGCTGTCGTCCGTGCTGCTGCGGTTCCTGTACGGGCCGCGCGGCACGGCGTTCGCCGAGCGCTTTGCGGGGCTCCTGCTCGGGCTGCTCGCGCCGCCGGGGCTGCCGTTCCGGTTCTTCGAGCGGCGGCTGGCCGATTCGTTCCCCGCGCTGCCGGCGCCCGACGCGCCCGATGCCGAAAATCCGAGAGTTGCCGGTAGGCGCCGCCGCCCGGCGCACGCGCCTTTGCGCGCCTTTCGCACCCCCGAGCAAGCTCGGAAGTTCTGGGAGGCGTTCTCGAAGGACCCGTCGCGGGTGCCGCGTGAACACACGCCGCAGCTGCTCCTCCTGACCGGCGAGCCCGGCGAGCCCGCGCCCGGCTGGGACTTCTTGCTGGTCGGCGACCCGGCCGACGCGCCGCAGGGCTGGATCGAGCCCGGCTTCGATGCCAGGACTGCCACCGTGGTCTACGAAGGCCTGCAGCCCGAAGGCTTCGCCCCGATACTGGTACCGTCGCACTGGCAGCTCCCTTCGTCGGGCCTGCCCGCCGTGCAGCGCGATATCCCGATCTACACCAACACTTCTTATCCTTTTGACTTGGACCCGCCTCGCGCCGCGCGCACGGGCAAGTTTGTCACTCAGGTGGGGCCGAAGTGGGCGGGTCTGAGTTCCCCCGAGACTGACTGATTACGTTCCTATCGTTCCGCCACCAATTGTCAGCCCAACGACCGCGGAATCATGGAGCACAAGGACTGGATGGACCACGACTTCGTCGCCCGCGCCCCCCGCGAGCGCGGCCCCAGCCCGGCCGGCCTGTACCGCCGCGCCTTTTCCCTGCCCGAGGGCTGGTCCCCCGCCGACGGCCGCATCCTGCTCGTCTTCGAGGGTGTCGACGCGTGTTTCCGAGCCTGGGTCGACGGCAACTTCGCCGGCTTCTCCAAGGACTCGGCGCTAGCCGCCGAGTTCGACGTCACGGACCTTCTCGACGGGTCCAAGGAGGAGCACCTGCTCGCCGTCGAGGTGCTCAAATGGTGCGACGGGTCGTACCTCGAGGACCAGGACAAGTGGTGGCTCTCGGGCATCTACCGCGAGGTCTACCTGGTGCACAAGCCCAAGGCTGCCATCGCCGACTACCGCACCCGCGCCACGCTGGCCGGGGCCAAGATCGACTTCGAGGTCCTGTGCGAGGGCGCTGCTCCGGGCACGCACTGCGTGCGCGTTGAGGTGTTCGAGGGAGCAGATGGTGGCGCCTCCGCTTCTTCGCCGCTCGCTGTGGCCGTCGCCGACCTGCAGACCGACCTCTCCAGCCCCGCCCGGGACGCCGCCTGCGCCATCTGGGATCCCGTCTCGTGCGAAGCGGAGCCCTCCAATCTGGAATCGCCCTCGGGCGCCCGCGGCACCATCGCCATCTCCTCCCCCAAGCCCTGGACCGCCGAATCGCCCAACCTCTACACTGTCGTCATCACGCTACACTCCTCCCGCGCCGACGCCGACTCAGGCACCTCGCCGCTGGACGCCGAGTCCCTGCGCGTGGGCTTCAATGACGTCCTCATCACGCCGCCCCCCCGAAGCATGCTCACCCTCAACGGTAAACCGATCACCATCGGTGGCGTCAACCGCCCCGAAATCCACCCCACCCTCGGCCGCGCCCTCTCCCTCCAGATCATGCTCGACGACGTCCGCACCCTCCGCGCGCTCAACATCAACGGCATCCGCACCGCGCACTACCCCTCCCACCCCCTCCTCGCGGAGCTGTGCGACCAGGCGGGGATATACCTCTGCGTCGAGGGGGACATCGAGACGCACGGGTTCCAGGCGGTCAGCCAGCCCGCCGGGGTGCTCTCGGACAACCCCGAGTGGAGGAACGGCTACCTGGCGCGATGCGCGAGGATGTGGGCGAGGGAGAGCAACCATCCGTGCGTGATCGGGTGGAGCGTGGGGAACGAGAGCGGGATGGGGAGGAACGTGCAGGATGCGGCGGATTGGCTGAGGGCGAGGGACGGGGGGAGGAGGCCGGTGCAGTACGTGCCCTCTTCGCTGCTCAACTCGCGTGTGATCCTGACCTTCGCAATTCATCGTAGGTACGAATCCGGAGGCGTGCTCAACAGCGCCACCGACCTCATCGTCCCGATGTACAACCGCCCTCCGCAGTGCCAGTCGCACATCGACACCGACCCGCGCGGCCGCCCGCTCGTGCTGTGCGAGTACGCGCACGCTATGGGCAACTCGGGCGGCTGCATGCAGTCCTACTGGCGCATGTTCCGGCAGCGCGAAAGGACCAGGATGCAGGGCGGGTACATCTGGGACATGGTGGACCAGGCGCTGCTCATGGAGCCCGGTTTGCCCAACCTCCCGGACAAGTTCCCGCGGGACGGGAGGAAGGCGTACGGGTACGGCGGGGACTTTGGGGACGTGCCGAATTCGGGACAGTTCTGCGTCAACGGGATCCTCGGGCCCGACAGGGTGCCCCACCCGTCGGCAAGGGAGGCGTGGGGCATCCAGAGCCCTGTCGGGGCGAGCGTCAAGGGCGGTGCGATCGTGATCAAGAGCTGGAGGGACTTTGAGACCCTGGCCGACCTCCGGATCAGGGCCAGGTGCGCGTGCGATGCTGAAAAGGATCAGGGTGGGGAGTGGGCGGAGCTGCAGGGCGCCGGGGATATCGAGGCGCAGGGCGAGAAGACGTTTGCGCTCGGGAGGCTGTGGTCAAGGTGGAGCTCAGCCGTGGCAGGCGACCCGGCGGCGCTTTCGGCCCTGCTGGGGATGTCGGGGGAGGATGCAGGGAAGCTGGGCGAGGCATGGGTTGAGGTGCTCGCCGAGACCAGGGAGGGCACGGTTTTTGTGCCGCAGGGGACCGAGATCTGCAGGGTATCGCTCGACGTGGCGGAGCTGAACGAGGCGGTGGCGGCCTTCGTCGCCGCCCACATTGCACACGGCGAGGCGCAGCAGGCTCCCAAGGCGGACGCGCAGCTGATGGGGGGGCAGGACAAGCTCGAGGTCCGCCTCGCGGACGGGAGCTCGGCGGAAATCGGAACGGCATGCGGCCGCCTCCTCTCGTGGAAGACGGCTGCCGGCACCGAGCTCCTCGCCGGCCCCCTGGACGTCTGCATCGCGCGCGCGTCCACCGACAACGACCTCGGCGGCGGGCCGCTGTCGTACGCCGCGCGCTGGAAGGCGCTGGGCATCTTCAACATGGACCGCAAGGGCCGCGGCAAGGACAGCAGCGCGATCGCATCCGCCGAAGCATTCGACGGCGGCGCGGTCGTCAAGGTGGCGTTTGATCTCGTGGCCCCTGAGGGCGTCGCGCTCGCGGGCGAGGCTATTCCATGCACAGTCACCTACCAGTTCCTCGCCAACGGCGACCTTCGCGTCTCCTCCATTGTGTCGCCCCCGGCGCACCTGCCCCCGCTCCCGCGCGCCGGAGTCGCCTTTGCGGTGCCCAAGGCCGCCGCAACGGCCGTCACCTGGGCCGGTCTGGGGCCGTACGAGGCCTACCCCGACCGCGTGTCCGCGGTTCGCAAGGGTATATGGGTGAGCACCCCCGAGGGGCTCTACGAACCGTACATCTACCCCTCCGAGTGCGGATGGCGGGCCGGGATGCGTTGGGCCGCGCTGTCAGGGCCCGCGGGCAGGCTGGGGATCGCATGCGCCGCGCGGGACGCGGCGCTGCGCGACGGGTATGGCTTCTCGGCGCTGCCGTACCCCTTGGCGGTGCTGGAAAAGGCCAGGCACGACTGGGAGCTCGTCACCGACCCCGACAAGGTGTTTGTGCACGTGGACTCGCGGATGATGGGTGTCGGAGGGCACGACTCGTGGTCGCCGAGCGTGGACGCGGAGTTCGTGCTGCCGTCGGGTGCCGAGTTTGTGACGGAGCTCGTGCTGTCGCCCGGGGGGGAGGCTGGGGCGCGAGCGGTGCGCAGGGAGGTCGCTTTTGCTGCCTGAGCAGTCCGGAACAATCGCTGGGCTAGTTTTGGGGCTGACGTACTGACTAGTGGATGGGTGCGCGTACTTGAGGAGCCTGCTTCGCGGATCGGAAGGATCCGTTATGGTCAGCTATCGACACGGCGGTTCTATAGATTTTCTTAATGAATGTCCCCCTTCACAGGTTTCAACCTTGGTGATGCAACTGGGGCCTGGAAGCTAGTGACTTGCGCTTGGCCACTTGGGTGAATCGAACAAATCAACAATCTCAGAGGCGTCGTGAGAAGAGGCGCGCTGCCCCGAAAATGACCGCCGTCATCAGCCTAAAAGACCAGGTGGACGCGGGGACGATGGTGAAGGAGCTCGGGCGCTGGTGGAAGTACCGCCAGGAGTGGAAAGCACCCTTCTTGGACGGCGAGAAGCTGCTCAAGGCCATTCCGCTCACGCTACAGCCGTCCCTGGCGGCCCCAAACAAGGACGGCGGGCTTCCGGCACTTCCAATGGAGATTATGTGGGAACTCGCGCAGAAGCTCCGCACCGGGGTGGAAACGACGCAGGACGCGCTCGGCGCCGGGCTTCTGGAGATAGTGCCCCGCTTTCTCACCTTCTCGTTCCAAGACATGTGGCTGGCCAAAAAGGAGCTGACGGATATTGTGCTCGTGCACGGCGACAGCTGCCAGGTTTGGGACAAGGAAGGCCCTAAGGACGTGCACACCGAGGCCGAGTGCGAGCTCGCAGTCAGCGTCCTCCTGGAAGCTTCTCGGTATCCTGTCGGTGCGCGAGCCATTGCGGCGTGCCAATCGGTGTGGGAGGCTGTTTACGCCACGGACGGTGGCTACTTGGGAGAGATCTCCTGCTACAGCGGCGATGCCCCACTGGCAGGCACCGCACTCGACTTCGTCCGGACGCGCTTCACCGGCTACCAGTCCCACGGCAGCGCTCTAGCGGACCTGTGCGGCCGGACTCTGTCAACCCGGATCCAGACCGGTGTGGAAGAGGACCGCCTCGCTTCGAGGAAGCTTGCGAAGACGATGCTCGAAAGCCGATTCCGATCTTCGCTGCCAAATGGCCTAGTTCCAGCTGACGGCCATACCTTCCTGGAGATACTGAGCGAGGACTCAAAGCGAACAGTGGATCCGAATCTCGCATCCAACGTGGTGAGCATTCCTTGAAACCTTGCATTCCACTGCTGATGAGGGATGGCCTCTGCAGCGGGCAAGAATTCAGCCTGTACACGAGGCGCAGCTCGCCTCACTCAAGAAGATCATCAAGATCGCTGCTTCCAGTGGCGGCCACGGGCCGCTTCCGATCTACACGAGCGGCTACCGAATGGATGCAATCCAGGATCTCGTCAACAAGGTCACGGCGCAGCTGATGGCCAGTCTCACGATCGACTCCGATACGGGGAAGATTGAATCAAACCCCGAGGCCCAACGGGCTTACCAAGAAGCGATGGGGATCAAAAGCGAGCTCGAGTTCAACGACACCCTTCCGCCGGAGGCGCGCGAATTGCTTCGCAACACCGTTGAGAGGATCAAGAGGTGGCTCAGCGAGCACGTGCAACCGGTGTCGCCTTCGGATGCCTGCAAATCGTGCGGAGTGGCTCGGTTCGGTATGCTCAGGTGCTCGCGGTGCAAGAGCGCGAGATACTGCTCGAGGGAATGGTGGGTCCGACACGCTTTGGGCTTTATCTGTTCAATCAGTTGAGCATCGTTGCCGGCGCAGTCAGGTGCAGCATTGGCCGGTGCACAGGCAGGATTGCGTCGCGATGTCGGACAGGTCGAGGGCGATGGGCAGGAGGGCGGCTGCGGGAATGAGTGGCTAAAGAGCATCGTCGGCGAGATACTGGAGTACGCGATCGGTCAATCACTTCTACTTCCCCATGCCATCAACTCATCGGCCGCCACCGAAGGATTTGGCGAGGGCCAAGGCGGCCGAGTCCTCGCCCTGCGCCAGCTTCTGCAGCACCTGCAGCAGCTGCGTCGCGGCGGGCCGCCTCGCCGGGTCGGGTTCCCAGCAGAGCTGCATCATCCTCCACAGCGCGTCCGGGACGTCGTAGGGCCGCTGCGGGCGTTCTCCGCGGCATATCCTGACGCCGACCGCCTCGGGCCGCGTGTCATTGAACGGAGCTTCGCGGGCGAAACACTGGTAGCACAGCATACCGAACGACGCCGGGGCCTTCGTAGCTCGAAGGGACGCCGTCCGGGGTGGCCTGCAGGGATCTGCGGACATTGGCCAGGCCAAAGTCCGCGATCATGGCCACAGCTTCGCCGCCGCGGAGATCGACGAGGACGTTCTGGGCTTTGAGGTCCTTGTGGATGACACCTTTGGCGTGGAGGAAGGCCAGGCCCGCCGCCGTGTCTCGGAGGAGCCGGACGGCCAGGTCACGGTCCCAGGATTTTGCCTCTAGGTAGTCAGTCATGTTCTTGCCTTGGCAGAGCTTGGTCACGAGGTAGGTAGGATCGAACCTGTAGCCTGTGAGCGGGCAAACTGGGCGGATGGTCTCCGTCAGTCCGTAACCGCGGAGCTTTGCGAAGGCTCCACCCACTGTTGTCGTGGTGAGGCAGGCCGAGCCACACCTTGACCTCGTCTTCGAGCGCCTGCCTCGCCCTTTCGGGGCCGAAGCGATCCACGTTGATCACCTTCACCGCGACGGCCATCCCGAAGCACGTTCCGCGGTACGCGGTGCCGAAATACCCCGTCCCGAGGGGCGCGGCAAGGTCGATGTCCACGTCGGCTTCGTCCGCCAAGAAGGAGCTCGTCGGCCGCGAAATGGCCGGCGCGGCCTTTGCCCGGGCCTGCCACGCGTCCATCGCCCGCTCGATGGCGAGCACGACGTCGTCCCGCCCGAAAGCCCGGGCCACCTCCAGCCCGGTGGCACCGTTGCCGTCCGCGATGCTGATGTCCACCCGGCTGCAGCCGAGGAGGAGGCGGACCACGTCCGCCTTGCCGCCCGCGGAGGCGACATAGAAGGCCGTGGCACCGTTGCCGTCCTTGAGGTTGACCTGGACCCTGGGGTCGGCGATGAGGACCCGAACGAGGGCGAGGTCCCCGTTTTGGCACGCCAAGTAGAACCCGGTGGCTCCGTTCCTGTCCGCCGCGTTCACATCGACCCTCCGGTCGTGGAGGAGGATGGCGACGAGGTCAACGTCCCCTTGGCTGCATGCCACGTAGAAGGCCGTCGCCCCGCCTTCGTCCGCCATGTTGACGTCCGCCCTCCCGTCCGCCAGCAGGAGCCGGACGACATCTGCGTGGCGGCATTGGCACGCCATCCTGAACCCCGTCCGCCCATCGGGGTCCTTCCGGTTGACGTCCACGCCGGGCGTCCGCAGCAGCTCGCCGACGCGTGCCGCGTTGCCCTGCTGGCATGCGCGGAAGAATGCTTCCGAAATTGGCTCCATCGGCGGCCGCGCAACGAGACCGGGACGCCGAGCTCCGGGGTGGGATTCTAACGCGGTCCTAAATCCGGGAGCACACGGCGTTAACCTCGTCGGGAAGATCGAGGAGCGATAAAATCCGGTCTTCTGGTAGCTTTCCGCGAGAGACGGCGGTCTCAAGTGTGGCCGTGTAAGGTGAACGACGCGTTGTTTATCTTTCGCGTCACGGCCCGTCACGCGTCGGCCCTCCCACTCCGCCGCCGCAACCCTTGTGCTCTCCTCGTGTGAAGCTGCTGTAGAATCGGATTTTGGGAATTGATTTCTGTACGCGGACGGAGCTGAGGGGAGATTCCAAGCTGGCCGTCTGCCTCGCCGCGACGGGGTGCGACCTCGCGCTCAACGCCGCGGCCAACCTGCAGATCGAAAAGGTGACGGAGCTGTACCTCGTCGCCGAGCAGCGCATCCGGCTGCTGCTCTCCCGCTCCCCGCGCCCCGACGCGGACGCGCTGCGTGGCGCCGCGGACCTTCCCGCCGGCTTCGCGCGCGCGGAACGGCTGCGCGCGAGGGTGTTTGGCGGGCCCGTGTCGTTCGGTTCCCTCAGGGCGGCGGCGGCGGGCGCGCTCACGGTGGTGTTCGGCGCGTGGAGCATCGCGAGGGGGAACGGCGTGGGGGTGGTGCTGGGGACCGTGTGCGGGGTCTGAGCGAGGCGTGCGTGCCGCAGTACATGCACATCCGCCTCCCGTTTCCTGGCAAGCACCCCAGTCCCCGGCCGCCTACCGAAGAGCGAATCTCTCTTTGCTTTCGAAGCCGATTCGTCCGTTAGCGATGCTAATCCAACATCTGCATCAGACCGCAGAAGGATGGGCGGCGCAACGATGGCACGCTGCCCCCGCGCCGAGAACCCCGGGCGTACCACACCTCGACAATCCGCGCCGGCGGCACGTAGTAATGTCCTTTCGCGGCCTTCACTGCGTGTTCGCGTATGGCGGTCCGTCCCCCTTCGCCCGGGCTTTTCAGCGGCGAAAGTGCCGCACACCATTTTTCCCCTTCGGCCGCGCGTGGAACTCCGGGGCGGCCGCCGCCGTTGCTGGCAAACGGGTTTTGCGACAAGGACGGATGCAGTGCGCGTTTCGGCAGCGGACGACGGGATTGGCTCCATTCGGCGTTTGTGCCGGGTGGGAGACGGGTGGAAGACGGCAAAGGCGCGAGTGCGGCCACGTGCCAGACTAGCTTCGGGCGGTATATCACGGGCCGGGGGAAGCTCACCATCCTCCCATCCGGCGGCTTGCCATCGGGATGGCGGTGCGACGTTGCGCCGGGCTGGCGGGAGGTTGCCGCCTTGGGTCGGCCGCAGGGTTCGAGCGGCCATCGGTGCCGCCGTCGGTCGCGGCGGCGCGGTGCGTCCTGGCCGGAGCCCGCGGCTTTGACAAGGGAAGGAAAAGAGCGACGCTGTCTCCCGAGCTGATGCTGACGGTAATCCGATGCCCGTCAGCGGCTAGGTTTTGTGGCTTCCCGCCGGCGGCGGGCGCCGGCGGAAAGGTGGGGGAGAAGCCACCGTGGCCGCTCTTGGCGAACACGCGGTCCCGGCGTGGATCCCGGTCGCGGACCACAAAATGCGTTCGGAAAGTGACCGGACGGTAAGACTACGTCGGTCGGAGGCTGCGAAGAATAGCGGATGCCCCGGGCGCTTCGCTTTTGGCCGGGGGTTTTCAGCGTGAAGGTGGCGGCGAGTGCGGAGGTCGCGTGCCCCTTTCCGCGCATGTCCGACGCATCGGGTTCCCAGCCGCAACTCGGCGGGCGTGTGCCATGTCTGCACAAGTTATTCCCCAAGCCGCCGATGCGAGATTCGCGGACACGCGTTGGCGTCATTCGTTGGGTCCCTTGACCCACCCCGTCCTTGCGGAATGCGGCCTGACCGGGGGGCGGTGCCGGGGCCGCTAACCCAAAAGCAATTTGTTCCGCGGCCTTCAGCACTCCATTCCGACGCCTCCGCCCCGATGGTGGCGGGCATCGTGCGGCGCACGCTCGCCGGCGAGGTCGCGTGGGCGGCGGCCGACGACGCCGGCGTCGTGCCGGGCCTGTGGTCGCCCTTCTCCGACGAGGACGACACGCTCGGCGACTCCGACGACTCGCTGGACTCGGGCTCCGAGTCGGGCTGGAGCGGCTCGTCGGCGAGCGACCCCGGCTCGCCGCTGCTGCTGCCCGTGGCGCGCCACGGCGGCGTGCGGCTCGACGAGCTCGGCTTCGGCGACGGGCCCCGGGCGCGGCTGGTCGCCGAGCTGATGGAGCACTCGGAAATAGTCTTCCCCGTGTTTGACAGGAACCACTTCTACCGCCGGGCGACCGCGAACCCCATCGCCTTCTACCCGGCGCTCATCGCGGCGGTGCGTGTGGCGCACGACTCGCGGGACCCGGCCTTCAGTAACCGGCGCCGGGTGGCAAGGATCGAAAAGGCTCTCTATGCCCGGCTGGAGGTCGAGCTGCTGGCCTTCGGCGCTTCCGGACGAGTGCCCACGAAGGACCACATCGGCGGACTTGTGCTGCTCATCGTGTGGGCCGGCATCAACGGAATGCTCGAGTTTGGAGGCAAGGCCGTTTTCCTTGCCCTCCAATGGGTGCAGCGCACTGGGCTGGCCCACGAGGCCTCTCAGCCGTGGAGCAAGCTGCTCTGCCATCACCTCAAAGTCAGGTCGGTGAGCGAGGCGCGGAAGCTCATCCTGTCCCCCGCCGAGAAAGCCGAGCTCCGCGATAAGTGGGCCGAGTGGGCCACCGGGCCGAGGATCTGCGAGATGCTGGCCATCCTGGCCGGCGTCAAGCGCGACTTCAAGCGCGAGGCGGGGCGTGACAACGCCCCGGAGCTGAGGATCACCCCGTGCCGCACCCCTCCCGCCCGTAACGAGGTGCTTCTCTCGCTCAACCCCTTCTGGGACGCCCGCTTCGCTTCCGACACTCCCCTCTCCTCGGAAATCAACGGCTGGATCTACCTTACCCCCGACGACCCGCGGCGCATCGCCGCCGTCTCCCAGCTTCCCCTCTGGGTGCTCGGTGTGCGCGGCGGGCTGCAGTTCCTGTACCACGCCACCCGCGTGAAGACGGACGCCTTCCTGCGCCAGGTCCTGGCCGCGGGCCTCAAATCCCCCGCGGAGCTCGACAGCTACGACGTCGATTTCCGCATTCCCCCGCTCGAGCTACACGCCCTTCGCACCGAGCGCGCCGCCATCACCTCGGTCCTCGACGACATCTACCGCGCCTTTCCCGTGCCTCTGGTCGCCCTCTGGGACTCGTCCCGCCCCTGCACCCGCAACCTCGCCCATGAATGCATCAACGCGCTCGAAACCGCGCACAGCTTCCACGGCGCCTTCGCCGCGGGCGCCTTCTACCTCGGCCTGCTCGCCCTCCTCCGCGTCGAGCTGCGCACCTGCCTCGGCCTGCGCATGATGGAGGAAGGCGTCGAGCGCGGCGCGGCTGGGCCGATGTGGCAGATCGGGGCCAAGGTTGGGAAGGAGCTGGCGGCCGTGGGGCTCGAGGGGACCGTGCACGGGGCCACGAAGTTCGTGAGGGACCTGTTCGAGCTCAACCCGCTGCTGGAGAAGTGCGTGCCGACCATGGCGCCGCTCGTCTTCCGCCTGGTGGGTTGCATGCGCAGCTTTCCCTCCGAAGCTCTCCCGGATGCCGACCTCCCTTTCCCCATCCGCAGACGCTGTGCAACATCTCCATCCGTGACTTCCTCCACGACAACTACGTCGCCTTCGCGTACCCCAGCCCGTCCCTCTACGCCGCCATGGACCAGAACAAGCTCGACATCGGCGCCAACCTGCTCTGCATGAACGCCATGGCGAGGCGCTGGCCAAACAACAACGTCGTCGCGCAGGAGAGGTTCCTGCACGCCCTGCTCGAATCGGGGGCCGCGGCGAGGGAGGAGGCCGAGGCGGCGTACGGGCGCGCGGGGGTGAGGGGGGAGGGGCGGTGGGTGTTTGAGGGGGAGGGGGGGATGCCGGATGCGGCGGTGGGGCTGAGGGCGTGAGGCGGACGACGGCGGATTGGAGCGAAAGAAGAGTGTTTATTCGGAATTGGCGTCTATCAGTGTGTCGTCGTCATGTATGCGTAGAAGAGAGTTCTTGTCATCGCCGCGGGCTTCAACGGGTCCAGGGCCCTTCAATCAACTATCATTTGTGAAGAGCGCCGTCACCCACTTGTTCGTCGTACGAGGTTTCCTCGATTCCCGCCCGCACCTGCCTGCCATCCAAATACTGGACGCGATGCCCGGCGTTCCCACCGACGGAGATGTCTTCTTCTCGTCCAATGCTGGCCTCCCTGCTCAACCCGGGGGTGACATTGGCAGCGGCCCGCGACCGGTGCGGCGTCGTTCGCGATGCTGCCGGAACATGGATCAGGTCCTGAAAGATCCCTCCACCTGCTAACCCGAGCCCGACGAGGATTCGCTCGGTCCACTCGCGCCGGGAGAGACGTGGATGAGCACGGAACGTGCGGGATGGGACGTGCGGGCACCTGGGTGCGGCACGTCGGAGCAGTAGGCATAGGCTCGCGCCAGATCGGCGCGCCTCAACTTCGTTCGCCGCCTTGGCGCACCGGGCGATCATCGCCCCTGAGCTAACCGCGCTGGCCAACCGGGAGAGAGGCTGAGAGGACGCGAGTGGATGCAAAGCAGCTCGACCCACCGTGGTCCAGAACCGTGCACAGCACACCTGCCTGCACTCGCTTCCAGCTCTTTGCAGGCATCCGACATCGAGTCGGTCGGGGACCTTGTTGGACGGTCTCCCGTCCCCGAAGCGCTCCCTCGTCCAGAGGCGTCTGAGCTCTGGGCTGCCATGCTCACCCCGCTCCGGCCCCCTCTGGTGCGATGACGTCCTCGTAACCCCCGGTCGCCGCCCTCTCCACCTTGCGCCCGATGACGCAGCACCCCTCGATCCACTCGCACACCGTGAGCACAGAGAACCCCAGCAGCAGGCTCATCTGCCACCACGTGGAACGCCGTTGAGCCAACCCGATCGCGCGCCGCACCCCAGAGTCGGACCCACCATGCCGCCGACGGAACCGAAGTAGCTCAGCGGCGTGTACGCCGGCTCCTCGTCCACCCTGCTGACCATCTGCGACTCGAGCACCACCGAGAGCAGGAACGCGCCCGAGGCCGCCCCCGCGTCGACCCCAAGCGCCGCGAGCTCCCCAGCATCGAGGGGCGCGAAGCTGCTGGCAGAGGGGAACGCGGTCTCGTCGCAGGAGGGGTACGGGCAGGCGCGCTGCGCGGCGTCCGGGCCGCAGAGCTGCGAGAGGGTGCAGTTGGTGCCGGGGATCCACAAGGGGCACGGGAACCCGTGCTGGGCCATGGCGCAGGTGCCGTTCAGGTACTTGTCCGCGCAGGATCCGGGAAGCTGCTCGACGAGGTCGGAGAGGGAGACGTTGCCGGCGACGGCGGGGTAGCCGCACGAGCAGGCCTTTTCGACGCACTGCTGCTGGAAGTCGGCCAGGCATTTGGGCTGCCCGCCCGGCTGGGGGTCGCAGTTGCGGATGTTGCGGGTGATGCCGATGTGGAACCGTTCCCGGGTGTGGATGCCCGTGGAGAGGAGGTTGGCCAGCATCGGCTGGAACTGGGCATCGGCCTGGCGGATGCCGTACGTGAGCTGGTCCAGCACGCCCAGGCCGGGCACGCGTCCGACGATGGTGAGCGTGTAGCCGGGGTGGTCCGCCACCAGGTCGCCGGGCGTGGTGATACACAGCGTCGGGGACCAGGCGAAAGGGTAGTCCACGAAGCTGACCGTGGAGCGGGCCGAGCAGCCCGAGCCGTTCGAGGGGATCTCGTAGCGCAGCAGCTGGTGCGCGGTGTGCAGCCCGTAGAAGCACGCGACACCCGAGCTGTTGAAGATGTCCGCAATCTGCTCCAGCACTGTGGAGCCCCGCGGCGGCCGCAGGAACGCGGCGACCGTGGTGCGGTTCAGCGAGGAGATGCACACGCTGACGGCCGGGAACGGCGTCGGCAACACGAACACCTGCGTGATCAGGGTCGACGTGGGAAAACTGGCCAGGTACTCGGTCTGCAGTACCAGATAGGCGAAGAACAGCGAGAAGGCCGTCAGCCAGAGGAACGCCCAGCAGATGCGGTTGGCCCAGCGCCGGCGGCGGTCGAAAATGCGCCACACGCCGTGCGCCGTCGACCTTGATGCCACGGCGTACGCCTCGGCGACAATGTCGACGTGCTCTGTTTTCGCTTTGGCGCGTTGGCGGGGCCCCGAATGGGACGAGGACGCGTCCGCGGCGGGGAGCACGGGCGGCGGGGCGTCCGAACCCGCGCCGCCGTTCGCTTTGCCCTCCTCCGCCGTCCCGTTCTCCTCCATGGCATCGAATGGAGTGCACGACGCGGTTCCGACGCCAGCGGGTCCGGGTGACGCCAAGTCACGTGACCGTCGGGGCTTCCCGCGTCGCTCGGGATAGCGAGAGTAGCAGCTTGCCGAGCGACGGTCTAGTTATCAATGGATAGAACGAAAGGCCTGCATGAAGTGGTCCCATGTCCGATCTACCTTGCGGGAGGGGTAAAGCAACATTATGTGGCGCCCAACGTGAGTGCGTGGTGACCTCCGGCTGGTGACGTTGAGGTCCGCTCGAGAAGCCGGGGATGATCTACTCGCAAGCGAGAAGCAATCTATAGAACATGTGCCATTCGAGTCACACAGGGTTTCGATACCCCCCCAAATCCCGGCCCGTCGAACCGGGCACGGATCCCGCTCTGCACCATGACGCCCTCATCCGTAGCAGTACGACTCGAGCACCACGGTGACCCCCAGCCCGCGCAGCATGCCCCACAGCGCGAATCCGACCGTCAGTAGCGTCGCCACCAGCGCCCGCAGCGCGCCGTAGGTCACCTCGAACCCCAGGAACCTCGCCGGGGCCCACCTGGCCGTGCACGCCTCGAGCCTGGCGGCGTGATCGCGCAGCGCAGCGGCGAGGGCGGGGTCGGGAAGGCCAGCGCGCGCGGCGGCGTCGGCAGATTCGGCGGCGATCGCACGGGCGGCGTCGGCACCCTCGCGGAGGACGTCGGCGGCGGCGCCGATCCGGGCGTTCGAGGCCGCATAGACACCGAGGTTGTCGAGGATGTAGAACAACCACCACGCCCCCGCACAGAGCTCCCACAGCGGGATGCAGGCGCCCGCGGCCAGGTTCAGGATGACGGGAGGGAGGACGGCGAAGGAGATGACGGTGTAGGTGCGGGCCAGGAGCATGTTGTGCCATGCACCCCAGGCGTGCGTGAGGTAATTGAGGATGGCGTAGACGGGGGCCCAGTCGCGTTTTGACTCCGCTTGGCCCCATCGGTCATGCTCATATTCGTCCAGCACGTTGCCGAGTTCGACAGCGATGCAGCGGCACATGAGCCTCCCCGACAGCTGAGTCATTGCCGCCCGGAAGCGCCGCGCAGCCGTTACACACAGAAACAAGGACCAGGAAACATTCATGACCAGCACAATAACGCCGATCAGTGTGCCCCACCATGTCTTCCACAGAAAAGCTGATGAAACCATGGGCGTCCACAACGGAGTGAAGCTCATCGCAAACAACAGCCCGAAGCGGCCCAAGATATCCCCGAGGGTCCACAATCCGGCTTGGTGGCCCAGGTTCCCAGCGCACGATGGGAGATGGCAGGGGCAGGTCGGGTCCCCCTCCTTGTGTGCCACGAGCCGCCCCAAAGCCGGCGCTGCTAGCTCCTCGTCCGGCTGCCCCTTGCTGTTGAATGACGGGGTTCGGTCCACGGCCAGGCGCCAGCGCCAGAACAGGGTGAGCGGCTGCTGCCGAAGGTCGGTGGACGCGTCCCACATCCTGAACACGCCCAGCATGGGCACCGAGACCGCGAACACGAAGATGGCGTAGGCCACCGAGCCCAGCGCGAGGTTCTTTGCGCCGAAAGGCGCCGCCGTCCCCGCGAGAGCGGGATACGCGGCGACGAGGCCCAGGACCGCGGCGGACAGAAGCGGGCAGAGCACGATGAACCAGCGGACCGTGCCGGGCTGGTTAAACGGCAGGGAGCAGCGAGCGAGGAAGCCGAGGAAGCGCGACGAGCGGGCTGCCGCGCTTTGCAGGCCGGCGGCAGTCGGGCGCTCCGCGGCGGAGAGCGACGCGAGCAGCGCCCGCATCGCGGCGTCCGGGCCGCCGCCGTCAAACGGACGGGGCGCGGGCGGCTTGCCGACGAACGGCAGCGCCACGGAGAGCTCCTCGTCGGTGAGCGCGGCGGGCATCGTGTCTGGTCAGCGCGAGGAATCGGAACATTCCTTATTCCCTCGGTTCGTCACCCAAGCAAAATCAAGTCCTGAACACGTTGATCACGGGCGAAAGTGGTTGTACGAGCCTCCGACGTCGCCGATCGGCACGCCATCCGCGTCCACGACCCGCAGGCCGCCCTCGGCCTCGATCCGCCCGATCCTCGTCAATGCCATTTTTGCCGTCCGCCCTGCCTCCAGCACGGTGTCGATGGATTCGGGGCTGGCCGTGAACAGCAGCTCGTAGTCATCCCCGCCCGAGAGCACGCAGGTCTTCTGCACGTTCGCGGGCTGTGCGGCGAGCACGTCGCTCCGCGGAATCGAGTCGAAAACCACGGTCGCTCCGACGGCCGATCGCTCGAGGATGTGCGCGAGGTCGCCGAACAGCCCGTCCGAGAGGTCGATCGCGGAGGTGGCGGTGCCGCGGAGCGCGACGCCCAGCGCGATCCGCGGCTCGAGCGTCTCCAGCGCCGGCCCCACGGCGTCGAGCTCGCGCCCCCCCAAGGGGAGCAATCCGCGCATGGAGTCGAGCGCGAGGCGGGCATCTCCCAGCACCCCGCTGACCCAGATGTCGTCCCCCGGCCCGGCACCGGAGCGGAGGAGCGCGGCGCCGATCGGCACGTCGCCGAGCACGGTGATGCAGATCGCGAGCGGGCCTTTTGTGGTGTCGCCGCCGACGAGCTCGATGTCGTGCGAATCGGCGGCGGACACCAGCCCGCGCGCAAAGGCGGCGAGGAAGGCCTCGTCGGGTTCGGGGATGGAAATCGCCAGCGTAAACGCGAGGGGTTCGGCGCCGCACGCAGCGAGGTCGCTGAGAATCGCCGCGAGGCACTTTTTCCCGAGCCGTTCGGGGTCGACGTCGGGGAAGAAGTGCCGGCCGGAAACCAGCATGTCGGTTGACACGGCGAGGTGCCGCCCGGGGCGGGGGGCGAGCAGCGCGCAGTCGTCGCCGACACCGAGCACCGCGCGGCGGGCGGGGCGCGTGAAGTACTTGGAAATGAGCTCGAACTCGCCGAGCGGCTGCTTTGCCGGGACGGCGGCGTGCGGCTCTGCCATGTTGGGGATATTGGGTGACTCAGTGTTTGAGACACGGTGTTACACTGCACGGATCAAGTTGTTCCAAGTAAGCGTGCGAGGATGCAGCGACAAGCGGGGCACCATCGCGCATCCGCCACATCAAATGCACCGTCCGAGGTCGTACAGCATGTGCTGCACCACCTTTTGCGCCGGCGTGCTCGCTCCCGTCGGGCACTCAGTGGGGAACCTTGTTGCCGTGTTCCCGAAATAGTACGCGTGGAACTGGACGAAGCGCACCCGCCCGCACGGCATCCCCGCGCCCGCCGGGAACTCGAAGACGAAATCGACGTCGGCCGTGGCGCCGCCTCCGAGGTTGGCGCGGAGCACTGTGCGTGCCGGCGCATCGATGCGGGCCACCTCGTTGCTCATTCTGTTGAGGGGGACGCGGGTGCCGGGGCTCGCGACCGCGCCGGCGGCAACGAGCCAGGATGCCAGCTGGGGGCCGCCGGCGGCGTTGGTGTCCACGGTGGCGAAACCGTCGGGGGGATCGGCCCGGTTCGGATCCCATTCCACCATGGGGGCGATCATGGTCGACGGCCGGTTCAGCCACGGGTAACCCTGGTGCGAAATGAAAAGCCGGCCGCCTGAATCCAGGTATTCGGCGACCTTGCCCGAGTGCTCGTCGGGGAAGGTCTCGTCCGCCGTCCCCGAGCATCCCACGACGACCATGTCGTACTGCTTCAGGACGTGCAGCTGGCTCCACAGCTGGACCTCCGGGGTCGCCGGCCAGATCCCGGGAGCCAGAACGCCGCCGGTGCCGGTGTAGATGTGGATCCGCCCGGTGCCCGGGAAGGGGGAGACGAACTCGGAGTCGTCCACGCCCATGTGCCTGAAGGCGCACTCGACGTAGTCCGAACCGGCGGAGACGACGGCGATGCGCGGGATGTCGCCCTCGTTCTGGTTCCGGGGCAGCCGCGGGTTCAGGGAGATCGACGTGCAGTTGTCCCCGTCCAGGACGTCAAAGGTCAGCACCCTCCTCCACTTGCCGATCTGCACGACCAATGGGATGGATGCGCCGTAGGGCACGTCGCTCAAGGTGAAGGCGCCGTCCCATGCCGAGGTCGTCCGCACGAAGTGATTCCCCGGGAGCGGGTAGTCGCAGCTGTCGCACCCCACCGAGACGCCGAAGGGATCCAAGGTGGCCAGGGGCACGTAGACGAAAGCCCCGGCGACGGGGTCGGCGCCGTTGGGGGCGCGCACGACGCCCCGCAGCGTGGTCTCGGAGCCGGCGGCGCACGAGGCGCGGGGGTACGTGCAATGGTTCGACTCGCATTGCTCGGCAGAGTATGGGCAGCCGCCGCAGTCGATCGGGGAGCCGCAACCGTCGGTCGCGGCGCCGCATTCGAAGCTTTGGTCGAAGCATGACTTGGGGACGCACGAGGCGGTCGTCTGGGAAAGGGTGGAGGTGGTGCTCGTGAAAGAGGAGGTGGAGGTGGAGGAGGTGAGCGACTCGGATGTCGTGCTGCGCGTCCGCGAGGTGGAAGAAGTGACCGTCTCCGAGGTGCTGCTGAGCGTCTGAGTCTCCGTCGTCTGCGCCGGCGACGAAGTGCTGGCAGTGTGCGTGGTGCTGCTGGGGGTCTGCTTCTCGGACGTTTGCGTTTCCGACGACGTGCTGGGGGTGTACGAGGTGCTGCTCGGGGTCGCAGAGTGCAATGTGATGCTCGCAGTTTGCGTGACGGACGTCGAAGATACGCTGGCGGTGCCGGTGCTCAATACTTGGACAGGTGTCGCGGTCCGTGACGTGCTGATCGCCTCTGTGGTCGCCGCCGGCGGAGCGGTCGAGGTCCGCGGCATCACGCCCGACTGGAAAGAGCATCGGATCAGCCTTCCACCGAGCAACGGCAGACAATGGAACCCACCGCATCGACGTCCAGGGAAAAGCCAAAGCTCGGGAACGGCCAAGCGACCGTAGCC
Organism: Hyaloraphidium curvatum; assembly: GCA_025558095.1. Taxonomy (NCBI): domain Eukaryota; kingdom Fungi; phylum Monoblepharomycota; class Hyaloraphidiomycetes; order Hyaloraphidiales; family Hyaloraphidiaceae; genus Hyaloraphidium; species Hyaloraphidium curvatum. The sequence continues at coordinate 88,069 of JAIVFI010000031.1, read as the reverse complement.
AGCGCAGCGCACCCCCCTCGCCAAGCGATCAATAGCGAGCGCGGCGGCATACCCAGGCAGGTCGCTACCGCGACACCGTGATCATCGGTAGTGACGTCAAAGACCGCCTCGGCAGGGCATCCCCCCAGGGCAAGCCTAGCCGAGGGCACCGGCCCAGCGACGATCCGCAGGCCGGCAGCCGGCGCGTCCACCCCGGGGTCGTACCGCCCGTTTCCGTCCCTGTCCGCAAACAACCTCAGCGACAACGTGTACGTCGGCCGCACGGTCCGCGTGACGGTGCGCGTCCGCGTGCGCGAGAGGAAGCGGGTCGATGTGCGCCGGGCGGGGCAGCAGTAGCGCTTGGCGCGGGCGCCGGGGGCGGCGGGGGCGATGCCGGCGGGGCAGGGCGGGCACAGGTTGCGGGGGAAAAGGCCGAGGAAGGTGTCGGAGCTGTCGGCATTTGGGATTTCGTCCTGGGCCAAGCGGGATTGGTGGGAGCCGACTTCGGCGCCGTCGGCAGAAACGGGCGGCTCGTCGGGCGAGGCGAAGCCCGCAGGTTCCGGCACGACGTCCCGTTCATCGAGCAGCCCGCGCGCACTGTGGCGCCCGGCGAGTCGCCCCGTCGCCGCCGGAGTCACCGTCCGCGTGAGGGTCCTCGTCCGGAACGCCGTCCTCGTCACAGTGCGCGGGCGCGCCGGGCAGCTGGAGTGGACGCTCGCTGTCAGCCATGCATTGGAGAACACGCAAGGAGAGATGCACCCACCAGCACGGCGCGGGACCGGTGCCGCAGCCCAAGCAGCACGCCGGCGCGGCGGCCAATTGGACGGCGCGTTCGGCGGGGAACGGGGTGGCCGGGGGCGCGCAGAGCGCGAGCGCCAATAAAAGAACCACCGCTTTAACTGGTGGAAAGGTCATTTTCGTGTGCGGTGCGATTGTGCGAGTTTGATTCAGCGAGCTCGGAGGAGTGGAGTCACAATAGTGTGTGGCGGAGGCGGTGTTTTCGGGAGGGTCCACCGATTTTCCGTCCTTGACTCACTTGCCGCCGATGCAAATTGTCGCCCTGCGAGGCAAATCTACCGGTTCCGAATTTCCTTCATCCAGCGCCTTGCTCCCACTGTCCGGTCCTGTCGTCTGCTCTCCATCCGCGGCTGGCCCGCTCGGCTCCGGAGCCGGGCCAGGCTGCCACAGCCACTGTCACGGGCCTGCCGCAGGGCAGTGCACACCGGGCACGAAGAGCCTCCCGCAAGTGCTCCTCGCCCTCTGGTCGTGATCAAATCAGGAGACTGTTCGTGAAGAGGTCGGCGGCCCGCAACGGCACCGGCACCGACAGCGTCACCACCTCCTCGGCCCCATGGCTCGATCCCTCGAGGGGCACCCCGACCGCTTTACCACCACGCGCCCCCGGGGCCGTTAGCAGCCCCTCCTTCCCCAACCAGCCGAGGAATGCCGCCCAGCGGGCTTCCTCCATTACGCCCCACTTGCCGGCACCGTTGAGCACCGCTGGCGCGAGCTCCGCCATGCTCTCGGCCAGGAACTCCTCCTGCCCCGCCAGCTCCGGCACCTTGGCCAGCGCGGCCGCGACCGCCCCGGGATCCGCCGCCGCGATCCTGTACCCCTCCGCCGTCGCCTCCATGAACCTCTTCAATGCCTCCGCCTTTGCCCCCTCCAGATCCCCGTGCCGCGCCAGCAAGATCGGCGTGTACCCGTACGGCACCCCCGCTCCCTCCACCCCGAACGCCCGCAGATCCTTCCCCGCCCGGCGCGCCTGCACTCCCTCCCACGGCAAAAACACCCACGTCGAATCGGCCTCCCCGTTCAGGACGGTGTCCCAGATCCCCAGCCGCGGCGGGAACACCTCCTGCACGTCCCCTTTTCCTCCATCGGCGCGCACGAGGGCGCGGACGATGTGCCCCTCGAACCGTGCGTTATACGACGCGTAGCTCTTGCCGTCCAGGTGCGCCGGCCGCTCGATCCCCGACGAGGAGCGGACGACGACGGCGCTCGTGTCCTTTTGCGCCAGGGCGGCGACGGCGGTCAGCCGCGGCAGCCCCTTGTCCTTGGGCAGCAGCGCGTAGGCGATGGCCGTCTCGCTCGGCGCGACGGCAAAGTCCGCATCCCCGGCGGCGAGCTTCCTGGCCGGGGACACCTTGTACGCGTCCTCGGCCGGCGAAACGAGCGACACGTCAAGGGCGGCCGCGGCGTACAGCCCGCGGTCGAGGGCGACGAAGAACCCGGAGTGGAGCGTGTTGGGCGTCCAGTCGAGGGCGACTCGGATCGGCGTCGCGGGGGGGGACATCGCGGGCGGCGGAGGTCCGATGCGCCCTCGGTCGTGGACAATTGCCGCTTAATGGATATCTGCGAGCTGCCGGAGGCCGGTGTGGCACGATTCGCGCCTCCGGAGGAAGGTGTGGTCGGAGTCTTCCGATTCGCGCAAGGACGCTTTCCGCCTCCGATGGGCCCGAGCGGTAAGACGGTGCAGCACGAACAGACGTGCGGTCACTCCTGCCTGCGTGCGGTGAAACAGTGCACCCAAAGGGCAGACAGGGCCGGCTCAAAGGCCCAACGACAACGGGAATCCAAGAGCGGGGCGGGACGTACAGACGTAGTTGCCGTGGAGAATAGATCGTGAAACGGCGATGCGGATGAGCTAAGCGCTGTCGTTGGCCGGGGCCTCGAAGAGATCGAATAACTTGCCGCCCGATCGGTGAGTCGGTCCCGCTCGGCGAATCAAGTGGGAAGTCCACAACTTGTTGATCACGAGTCAGCTGAACATCTGTACCGACCTCGGTCTCCCTGCCCCTTGGCTCTCGGCCCTACCATCGCAGATGCTCTGCCCGCTCGGGTGCACTGTCGACGACGGCAGTGGCAGGCAGGTCACACGCATCCTTGCGCCGCGGGGAGCCGACTTCCTGCACGCCTTCACGTGCCCGATAATGGGCAAGGTTGCGCGGCACAACGCGCTTGAATCTGCGTTGGCGGATGAGCTCAAGGACAAGCTCGCCTCCCGTGGCGTGGTCGTCTACCGTCGTCATCGTTGTTACCTCGAGAATGGGTTCGTGCCCAAAGACACCACACTTGCACGAGCCCTGGACATCGGGAAAACCTCGACCGCCATCGTTATCCGCCGCGTGGGCGCTCGTTCTGACCTCGTCGACGCCACCGTTGTTACCCCCAGCGTCACGGCCTCGCGCTCGACGGACTCCCGCAACGAGACCTCGCTCCTGCGCCGCGCTGTTCAGAAGAAGGCGACGGCCCTTGCCAACCAGTTCTACGTTCCCGATCCCCCCGTGCACAACCTCGTTTGGTTTGCGGTCTCGACCTTCGGCCGCCTGCACGACGCGGCGGACGAACAGCTCCGTGTTTGGTCTCGAGAGATCTCTCCCCCGCGCACCAAATCCGACGGCAAAGACTGGGATGTCGATGGTCTCATGGCCCGCCAGACCGGCCGTCTGCGCGCCGTTGTTCAGCGGGGGCGCGTACTGGGTTGCCAACAGCTTATGAACAGGTTCAAGGAAGCCTGTACCCGGCAGCTCGGCGGACATCTAACCCCTCCCCTCTTCCCCGAATTCAATGTATATGGCGTGACGTGATGTATCGGGGTTGGGGGGCGCTCAGCGCCTGTGATAGAGATCTGATCACGAGTGAAGGTTGTTGTACGATCCTCTTACGTTGCCGACCGGCACGCCGTCCGCGTCCGGGCACGGTACCTGGCCTCCCCTTCGATCCGCTGGCGCGGGCGGATCGGCGCCGTGAATGTCGTTTGGGGACTGCCGCGCACGGCGAATCCTCCCACGTGGGCGTTGGGGTGCATCCCCAGCAAATCGGGGGACCCAGCACAGTCCATAACTTGGGCAGCAAAATGAAGGTCACCCTCATAACACTCGTGCCGTTGGCGCTCTTCGCCGTGCTCGCCCGGTGGGTCCGCGGCTAGCGTGCCGTCCGCGTCCCCGTGCTGACGCCGCGCGATCGGTGCCGCGCAGGCCCGCCGCCGGGGTGCCCACCACCGGCCTCGGCATCGAGGTCGCCATCGGCAAGCCCGCCGACCAGGATGCCGAGAACGTGCGCTTCGTAGAGGAGTGCGGCGGTTGCGAACCGCAGGAGTAGAAGCGGCCTACCCCGGCACCGTGGAATCTCTTGCCCGTTTCAGCTACCCCAGAGCGCGCCACCTGTACCGTCGCTAAACAAATCGGCCTGCAAGACCGGCACGTACTGCATTGGCGGCACGCCTCCCACGGCTTCTCCTGACAATGCAGGGTACAGGGCGGATCGTGCGGCACGCAGCCGATCGAGGTACGACGTACATCCTCTATGCCGGCGAGCCCTGGCTCCTGCGACAGTGCTGGGTGCTTCTCCCAAGATGGTTCAAGGTCGAGGCGTTGCCGGCATGGGACTGCGCCTCGGCCGCAGCGGATGTCGGACATGATAGACACAATTGCTCCCGCAAGCCGGCCGCCGCACGATGCCGAGGATTTGTCCACTTACGCCGTCAGTTTGATCAAGTGACTCGCTTCCGACCGTGCGCCGTCCGCTCGCGGGGCGGCGTAAATGATCTTTTCCCCCTGTGCGCCGTGCGGAAGGCACCCAGGTCCCTACCAAGCTGAGAATTGCGCCGCCGATCCAAATCTGCTTCTCTTCCCCCCCATCCTTCCGATGCGTCCGCTCTCGGCCGTCCTGTTCTTTGTCCTTGTCGCCGCCGCGATCGCCTCGACCCCGGCCGGAGCGGCACCGGCAGCGCGCCCCGTTTCTGGCGACGGCGACGGCCACTCGGTCCGCTACCGCCGCAGCTGCGCGGAGTGCGCCGGCACCGAGTTCTGCGAATACGGGACCGCACGCGAGGGCCACGTTTCCTGCGTGGCATACGCTGGGCTGCCCGACCTGTACCGCCGCTACGCAGTGGGGCCCTCGCCAATCTCCGCCTGGTCCAAGTGACCGACCCGCCGCGCAGGCAACGGCCGACGAACCCGACCCGTGTAGCTCATCGCCGTGCCAGAACAACGGCACCTGCACCAAGACATCGCCCACGGCCTACACCTGCAGCTGCTCGGCGCCCTGGGGTGGGGACAGTGAGTTCTGATGGAGCGGCCCGGGTTCCGACCCTCATCCCGCCGGCTCGGAGCAGACTGCGGTACTAGGATCAATTACTGCGCGCAGAACATCTGCGGTGCGAACGGAGTCTGCACCGTCCGGAACGTGGCCCCGTTCTACTCCTGGTGAGCCGGTACGGGGCGGGAGCTCCCGGACGAGGTAGTGGAACCGTGGCCTTTTGCAGCACGTGCAATGCAGGTTACGATGGCACCAGGTGCGACAACAAGTACTTCACATGCCCGAGCGTCGGCGACTTTGGCGACGTGAAGAAGTGCAGCAGCTACTTCGCCTGCGTTATCGACTCCAACTCCAACCTCGTCTTCTCTTCGAAAACCTGCCAGAAGATCGGACCCGTCGTGGTGGGTTGTATCCTTCTGCGCCGCCGGGCATGCTTTTACCGCCATCCTGTCCGTCATCCCCAGTGGGTTTGGGACATCGCAGGCAGCTGCAGGGCCCCCAACGTGGCCGTTAAAACACCGGGGTGCACCTAGCAACAATTCCTAAACGTGATTGGCCGGTGCCGTGTAATGGACAAGTTTGAAACTGCTCGAGGGCGAAGACGGAGGAGGAAAGAGAGGAGGAGAAGAGCACCACACGGATCATAGCTAACTACGTGTAAATCACGTCAACTCTCTATGGCATGGGCGGACCGTTCGACGTTAGCTTACGATCAGGGGCGGCATGACCGCTGACGTGAGGGTGTGCTGGGTTTCCATTTCCAAAGGCCTCTCGCATCGTTTCCCTGAACAAGACGGATCCGCAGAACGGCACGCCTGCGCTTCCCTTCCCACCCTGCTCCAAATGCCGGCCGCCGAAATTGGCCGGAATCATGCGTCCACTCGGCCGGTGCTTGACGAGAAGCTCCAGCATGCACATCCCGGAAATCCCGATCTGCTTTCCCTGAACAAAGCACCACACCGATGTTTGATCCAAAACCTGAGCTCCAGCTGCGGTAGTGTAGCCATCTGCCGGCTCACCCCAGCGTTGTGCAGTCGGGTAAACCCAAACGCCCTTACCCGACGGTGCAGGCGCCCGGACGCCACGCAGCACTGCTGACGGTGGCGGGTCGGCTGGCGGCGGTGGGACAGGGGGTGGAGTCCGACTTTGCGCAGGCCTGGAAGGCTGGTGACGATGCCTAGAGAAGCGATCGATTTCGAGATGAGAATACTCAATAAAATGGGTGGGGTCCGGGTTCATTTCGACCATGCGGAAGGACACCGTCGCCCCCGCCGTCCCCCAGCCGGGGAGCTGCTCGACCAGGTCGGAGAGGGAGGAGCCCGAGACATTGCCGGCAACGGCGGGATAGCGGCACGAGCAGGCCTTTTCGACGCACTGCTGCTGGAAGTCGGCGAGACATTTGGGCTGCCCGCCAGGCTGGGGGTCGCAGTTGCGGATGTTGCGGGTGGTGCCGATGTGGAACCGTTCCCGGGTGTGGATGCCAGTGGAGAGAAGGTTGGCCAGCATCGGCTGGAACTGGGCGTCGGCCTGGCGGATTCCGTAGGTGAGCTGGTCCAGGACGCCCAGGCCCGGGACGCGGCCGACGATGGTGAGCGTGTAGCCGGGCTGGTCCGCCACCAGGTCGCCGGGCGTGGTGATGCACAGCGTCGGGGACCAGGCGAAGGGGTAGTCCACGAAGCTGACCGTGGAGCGGGCCGAGCAGCCCGAGCCGTCCGAGGGGATCTCGTAGCGCAGCAGCTGCCGCGCGGTGTGCAGCCCGTAGAAGCACGCGACGCCCGAGCCGTTGAAGATGTCCGCGACCTGCTCCAGCACGGTGGAGCCCCGCGGCGGCCGCAGGAATGCGGCGACGGTGGTGCGGTTCAGCGAGGAGATGCACACGCTGACGGCCGGAAACGGCGTCGGCGAGACAAACACCTGCGTGATCAGGGTCGATGTGGGGAAACTGGCCAGGTACTCGGTCTGCAGCACCAAGTAGGTGACGAACAGCGAGAAGGCCGTCAGCCACAGGAACGCCCAGCAAATGCGGTTGGCCCAGCGCCGGCGGCGGTCGAAGATGCGCCACACGCCGTGTGCCGTCGACTTTGACGCGACGGAATACGCCTCGGCGACAATATCGAGATGTTGGGTTTTCGCTTTGGCGCGTTGACGGGGCCCCAAATGAGCGGAAGACGCGTCCGCGGCGGGGGGCACTGGCGGCGGGGCGTCCGAACCCGCGGCGCCGTTCGCTTTGCCCTCCGCCACCATCCCATTCTCCTCCATGGCATCGAATGGAATGCCCAGGACCGCGGTTTCCGACGACACCAGGTCTGGGCGACGCTCAGTCACGTGACCGTCGGGGCTTCGGCCCTCGAAGCAGATTGCCCCCGAAGCGAGCTTGATCGATGGATGGACCGAGAGGCCGGCATGGCGCGGTTTCATGGGCGGCGTAATTCGAGCAAAATGCTGAACTTGTTTTGATACCACGATCGAAAGTGCTTTTGAACGAATCTCCGACTTACGCCGATCGGCACGCCGCTTGACGCGGATCCCGCCCTCCGCCTCGACCCGCTCCTCTCGCGCGAGCGCATCCGTGCAGCCAAATTCGCGCCGGGACTCGGCCGCGCGAAGATCAATCCTCCCACGTGGGCAAAGGGGGGCATGGGAGATCGGGGGACGCTCCGCAGGCTGATTCGGATTTCGCGCGATGGGCGAGGAAGCCGCCCGCTGCGGACCTTAATCGTTGCCGTCTTCTCGCCGCGCGGCGCGAGTGCGTCAGCGTGACCACCTCAGGCCCGTTTACTCTCTGAGGTGACCGAGCTCTTTGTGGGCGTGGCAGCAGCCCTACGAACGAGGTTATCTCCCTCGTCCCTATCCCATTTCTGGGGGTCGCACCCCCCTACTGGTGCCCTTTTCCAGGGACAACCCGTCCCCTCGACGAGCATAGCCATAACCTGGGCATCGCCATGAAGGTCACCTTCACAGCACTCGTGCGGCTCGCGCTCTTCGCCACGCTCGCCCGGTGGGCCCGCAGCTCGCGCGGCGTTTGCTTCCCTGCTGACGCGGCGCCCTGGCCGGCCCCACAGGTCCGCCGCCGGCGTGCCCACCGGCCTCGAGGTCGCCATCAGCGAGTCCGCCGATTCGGATGTCGAGAACGTGCGCTTCGTGGAGGCGTGCGGCGGTTGCAAACCGGAGGAGTACTGCGAGGCGGCCTATCCCGGCGCTCCAGAGGGATCTCTTGCCTGTGTCAGCTACCCCACCGCGCGCCACCTGTATCGTCGCTACACATACTCGGCCTGCAAGACCGACACGTACTGCAGCGGCGGCGACCCGGCGGATCCCCCCAACGACCCAAGCGCCAACACCTTGGCCAAGTGCCGCACGGCGTGCGCGGCCAGCACGTCGTGCCTGATCTACTCGTGGGACTCGAGTGGCTCGTGCGACTTTTACACGACTTGCATTGGGTACTCCCCGGGCGACGCGGGCTCGGAGATTGGCGTCCGCAGCGACCAGACGTGCCCTTGCGGAGGCCTCTCCCAGGCGAGTACCGATGATCCCAGATATCTCCTTTTCTGACCTCCGACGATTGCTTTCTTTCGGGCTTCATCCGTCTCGGCTGACGTCTTTCCGAACGGTATCCTGGACTTCCGCCGCGAACCGCCGCTGCACGGGCCACAGCTCTGCTGCGCGGGCAACACGTGCAACACGGCCGCCGGGTATACCTGCCCCGGCCCCGGGCAGACATGCGTGATCTGCGGCGTGGCCACCACTCCGTGCTGCAGTAAGAACCCTGGCCCCGCGCCCGCCGACCGCCAGCGCTCACCGGTTCCCCGCAGACGGCTTCGTCGCGCCGCCAGCGGGAAGCACCTGCAGGACCGGAAACCATTGCGACAGTAACGCGGGAGACGGGACGGGCAAGTGCGTAAAGGACTGAGGGACGGACGATCAGTCCTTCATCCGGCCCAGAATGCCTGGACCGAACGGGGCGAGGGGGAGGCCAACTTCAAGGGGAGACCGCTGGAAATGATGAGGACGAGGTGTTTGGGCTGTCGAATAGCGGTTTGGGACCGTGAGAGCGTGCCGCTCCGGCTGCTGTCTTCGAGTTCGCGAAACGTGATCCATCGGTGAAAAGCGTTTATCTGCGATTTCCAAGCCCTCGCGCGCCGCTTTCCTCCCTCGTGAATCGCGCCTCTTTGGTCTTCCGTAACCTCGCCTCCCGACCCCAAATCCCCGCCCGCCAGTGCTGAGCAGGACGCCTCATCCGTAGCAGTACGACTCGAGCACCACGGTGACCCCCAGTCCCCTCAGCATGCCCCACAGCGCGAACCCGACCGTCAGCAGCGTCACCACTAGCGCCCGCAGCGCGCCGTAGGTCACCTCGAACCCGAGGAACCTCGCGGGCGCCCACCTGGCGGCGCACGCCTCGAGCCGGGCGGCGTGGTCGCGCAGTGCGGCGGCGAGGGCGGGGTCGGGGAGGCCAGCGCGGGCGGCGGCGTCGGCGCCCTCGAGCAGGACGGCGGCGGCGGCGCCGATCCGGGCGTTCGAGGCGGCGTAGACACCGAGGTTGTCGAGGATGCCTGATTCCTCGGTTCGTCACCCAACCAAAATCAAGTCCTGAACATGTTGATCACGAGCGAAAGTGGTTGTACGAGCCTCCGACGTCGCCAATCGGCACGCCGTCTGCGTCCACGACCCGGAGACCGCCCTCGGCCTCGATCCTGCCGATCCTCGTCACCGCCACCCCGGCCGTCCGCCCCGCCTCCAGCACGGCGTCGATGAATTGGGAGCTGGCCGTGAACAGCAGTTCGTAATCGTCCCCGCCCGATAGCACGCAGGTCTTCTGCACGTTCGCGGGCTGCGCGGCGAGGACGGCGCTCCGCGGGATCTGGTCCGCAACCACGGTAGCGCCGACGCCCGATCGCTCGAGGATGTGCGCGAGGTCGCCGAGCAGCCCGTCCGAGAGGTCGATCGCGGAGGTGGCGGTGCCGCGGAGCGCGACGCCCAGCGCGATCCGCGGCTCGGGCGTCTCCAGCGCCGGCCCCACGGCGTCGAGCTCGCGCCCCCCCAAGGGGAGCAATCCGCGCATGGAGTCGAGCGCGAGGCGGGCATCTCCCAGCACCCCGCTGACCCAGATGTCGTCCCCCGGCCCGGCACCGGAGCGGAGGAGCGCGGCGCCGATCGGCACGTCGCCGAGCACGGTGATGCAGATCGCGAGCGGGCCTTTTGTGGTGTCGCCGCCGACGAGCTCGATGTCGTGCGAATCGGCGGCGGACACCAGCCCGCGCGCAAAGGCGGCGAGGAAGGCCTCGTCGGGTTCGGGGATGGAAATCGCCAGCGTAAACGCGAGGGGTTCGGCGCCGCACGCAGCGAGGTCGCTGAGAATCGCCGCGAGGCACTTTTTCCCGAGCCGTTCGGGGTCGACGTCGGGGAAGAAGTGCCGGCCGGAAACCAGCATGTCGGTTGACACGGCGAGGTGCCGCCCGGGGCGGGGGGCGAGCAGCGCGCAGTCGTCGCCGACACCGAGCACCGCGCGGCGGGCGGGGCGCGTGAAGTACTTGGAAATGAGCTCGAACTCGCCGAGCGGCTGCTTTGCCGGGACGGCGGCGTGCGGCTCTGCCATGTTGGGGATATTGGGTGACTCAGTGTTTGAGACACGGTGTTAAACTGCACCTTGTACGCGTCCTCGGCCGGCGAAACGAGCGACACGTCGAGGGCCGCCGCGGCGTACAGCCCGCGGTCGAGGGCGACGAAGAACCCGGAGTGGAGCGTGTTGGGCGTCCAGTCGAGGGCGACTCGGATCGGTGTCGCGGGGGGGGACATCGCGGGCGGCGGAGGTCCGATGCGCCCTCGGTCGTGGACAATTGCCGATTTATGGATATCTGCTGCTGCCGGAGGCCGGTGAGGCACGATTCGCGTGTCCGGAGAGTGATCGGAGGGTTCCTGCAGTCGCCGCTCGTCCGCGTACCGAATCGCGCACGGACGCTTTCCGCCTCCGATGCGGCCCGAATCGGCAGCAACTCCATAGATGGAGCACGGTCTAACGCTAAAGGCATTATCGTAGACCGTGCATGCTCGCTCTATCCCATCTTCCGAATGGAGACAGGGGAAGGAGGCGGTGAGGGACACCCCCCTTCTTTCGGTAAGCACCGATGCACCGATGCCGGCAGGTTGGGAAGCCTCATGTCGCTCTCCTAGAGGCATTTTCGCTCGCAATTTTGGCTCGTGCGGCCAGTAGTGCAGTACTGGCTGTGTCGAAGTGCTTCGCGAAAATGCAACGAGAGCCGCCGCTAAGGGCAAAGCGCCAATGCCGACGACGTGGAAGAAGTGTACCGCTCTCTCGGATGCAAGTTGACCCATGGGTCTTTCGGGCTCGTCCAAGATTTTGGCTCGTGCGGCCAGCAGCGGCTGTGTAGAACTGTGTCTCTAGACTCAATTGTGTCCTAGTAGACCCTACAATCAACCGAACAAAAGCCGTTGGCTCTCCCCTGCTCGAACGTCATCAGAGAACCTCACCAAACCACACCTTCAATCGCAAGTTTCACGGCAATCCTCCTCGCGATGGTGAGCGCGAGCGCTGGCACTGTTTGCCGCGCTGGGCACTTAAGCGCGCGATGTTGTCGCCCGCGACGCGCGGCCCGCCGGCTCCTCGAACGGCACCCCGGCACTTTATCAAGCCCGCCAGGCTGCCCTTGTCAATGCCGGGCTTCGTTGTCGCCCTTCTCCTCGCCGCCGCGGTCTCCGGCGCCGTCGGCGAAGTGGTCAGCAACATCGGCTGCTTCTGCACGAGCTCCTGCGGCGGCTCCCTCTTCCACTGGACTCCCTGGTGCAAGACCGCGGGCCGGTGCGGAGATTGGTATGATCCCCTTATCGGCACCTCCTACTATTGGGCACGTTGTCCCCTTCCACGCCGCGGTGTTCTTGGCTGATGCCCGACCTTTCCCCAGGACGAGTGCGACAACCCTCCCAAAGGGTGCCTCTGCCACGACAACCGGATATCGTCCTACTCCTTTGTCAATAAGGACGTTTGCTACGGCACGTGCCGCGCCAACTCTGGATCATCGTCATTCACGGCGTACTGGGTCACCAACGGCTACACCGAGGTGCTCGCCGCCCCCGATCCCTGTGCCGGCGTCTCGTGCTCCGGTCACGGCCGGTGCTCCGGCGGCTCATGCACGTGCGACTCCGGCTACGTCAGCTCGGGCTCCACTTCGTGCGTCGAGAAGCCCCGGGACCCGTGCGACGGTGTTTCGTGCTCCGGCCACGGACGCTGCTCCGGCGGATCCTGCACCTGCGACTCCGGCTACGTCAACTCGGGATCCACGTCGTGCGTCGAGCAGATCCGAAATCCCTGCGACGGTGTTTCGTGCTCCGGCCACGGACGCTGCTCCGGCGGATCCTGCACCTGCGACTCCGGCTACGTCAACTCGGGATCCACCTCGTGCGTCGAACGGATCCGAGACCCTTGCGAAGGCGTTGGATGCTCCGGCCACGGGCGCTGTGAATCCGACCTCTGCCACTGCGACCCGGGCTTCGCCCGATCGTCGAGCGGAACAGAGTGCAACGCCAACGCTCAAGCCCAACCCGTTACAATCACTTCCGCCGGCGATGCCTCCTCCAGCTCTGGCCTCCCCATGGGTGCCATCATCGGCATCGTAGTCGGCGTCGGCGTTGCGGCTGCAGCCGTCGTCGGCCTCCTCGTCTACCTGAAGCGGCGCAAGTCCCGCAACGCCGCTGGTGCCCAAGGCGAAGAAGCAACGGCCAAAGATGGCGTCGTCAAGCCCGCGTACAACAAGTCAATGGAACCCGCGGTCGCCGCGCCTCCGCCTGCCTACCTCCCGTCCATGTTTGCGAGCTACGGCAACAGGGCGGACACGAGCATCGTCCCGGTCAAGACATTCGGCGTCGCCTCCTCGGCCTACACCCCTGCGCAGGACGACGAGATCACCATGGTGCAAGGAGGTGAATAAACAGGACCTAAACGCAACGCCCCACCTGGCTGACCCGCGGCCCCTATACTTCAGATCGCATCTACGTCGACGCGGCCTACTCCGACGGTTGGGCGCGCGGATTCAACGCGCGCACGGGGGAGGAGGGTTTGTTCCCTGCCGATTTCGTTGCGGTCTCGGGGGCGATTGGGTCCGCTGGACCTGGGGCCGTTCCCGAAAGGAGGATCGTGGCCCCTGGGCAGTGAAAGCGGGAGATTGTGTGCCAGTATGGATTTGGTTTGCCGGTCAAGTGAGTTTGCAAAGCGTCCTTGTTGTTCAATGCATATAGATTACCGATCCCAGTGGGATTCTGGGAATCGAAGGGTCATCTCCTGCTGGGGCTCCGCCGCCGCCGCGCTGCCCCGGCCAAATCCTTTCCGCGGGCTTCCGAGGAGACAATGGGCACGACACGGTTGAGGTGCTGAGCCGACACGCGATCATCGCTGCCAACGAGCTGTTGTTTTGTTTCTGGTCTGGTCTGGTCTGGTCTATCCGCCCGATCGCGGCGTGACCGCTGACGTGCCGGTGCGGTCGGGCTTCCCTTTTCAAGGCCTCTCGCATCTATTCCCTGAACAAGACGAATTCGCAGAACTGCAGTTCTGCACTTCCCATCCCACCCTGCTCCAAATGTCGGCCGCCGAGATTGGCCGAAATCGCGGGGCAGCTCGGCCGCGTGCTTAAGGAGAAGCTCGGCATGCACAATCCCGGGAATACCGATCTGCTTTCCCGAACGAAGCACCATATGGATGTTTAAGCTCGATCCGAAACCTGAGCTCCAGCCGACCCCAGCGATGAAGTTGGAACGTGCGTCGGGTAAACGCAAGCACCCTTCCCGACACGACCCTCGCCCACGCCGTCCCCCTCCACGACGATGCTCGACTCGCCGCTCGCCAAGGCTGCCGCCGCCGCCGGCGGTGCCGTGCTCCTCGCGGGCCTCGCCGCCCGCCGCGTTCTCTCGGCCGGCGCCTTCTCCCCCGCGTCAGCCGTCTTCTTCGGCCCTCCTACCCCGCCAAAGGCCGCCGATTTGGCCAAAGGCGAACCGGACGCGGACGGCCTGCTCGCCTTCGACCTCGATTCGCCCCGCTATTCGGCCACGGGCCGCGTGCACCCGGACTACCTGCCCGTGCTCGATGCCTTCCTCGCCAACGTGTGCGGCGGGCACGAGGCCGGCGCCGGCTTCTGCTTCTACGCCGGCGGCCGGCCCGTGGTCGACATCGCCGGCGGGCTCAAGGACAACGGGCGCAAGTACGACCTGGGGAGCGTGAACCAGATCTTCTCGTCGGGAAAGGCCATCATGGCCGTCGTCGTGGCCTTTTGCGTCGACAGGGGGTACCTCTCCTACGACATGAAGGTGGCCGACGTGTGGCCGGAGTTCGCGCAGGGGAACAAGCACGACGTCACCGTGGGCGACCTGCTGCGGCACCGCGGCGGGGTGGGCTGGCTGGACGACGAGAACAAGTTCGAGGCCGAGGAGTTCTGGGACCTGGACGGGGTGGTGGACAAGCTGGCACGGCAGGGGCACAACTACGGGGGCGAGAAGGTCCACAGCTACCACGCGGCGACCAACGGGTGGTACCTCAACGGTGATTCCGTCGCGGAGCCGTCGGAGACGCGGGCTGACCGCGGACGCTGCCGCAGAGGTCCTCCGCCGGACGCATCCCAAGCGGTACACGGCCAAGGACGTCCTGGACCTCGAGCTGATGCCCCTCGTCGCGCGCAAGGACGACCCGCACGGCTTCCCCGTCTACGTCTCGGTGCCTGAGACCCCCGAGGTCATGCGGCGGGTCTGGGACCTGACCGAGTGCGTCCCGCGCCGCTCGGCCTCCCGTCCGAATGCTGACTCCGCCCCCGCCGGAAAAGCTACCCCACCTGGCGCGTCATCCTCCGCGCCCTCTTCCCGCTCGCCATCAACCCCGACCCCCTCCCCGAAGCCATCCGCCGCGCCATTTCCTCGGGCCCCAACCCCGTCGCCGAACGCTCCCTCGCCGGCTCGGTGCCCAAGGTCACCAAACCCTGCCCGGTGACGGAGAAGCCGCCGCGCAAGACGGCGGCGGGGATGAACAACCACTGGGGGCTCAGGAGGGGGCAGCACCCCGCGTTCGGCACGCTGTCCAACGCGAGGTCGATGGCGCGGCTGGCCGCGCTGATCTGCTACGGCGGGGAGCTGGACGGCGTGCGCGTGATCAGCCAAAAGACGGTGGACGAGGCCATGTCGGAGGACCCGGACGTGCAGGAATGCCGCGTGCTCCGCGTCCAGCAGCCCTGGACAAAGGGCGGCTGGGCCGTCGGCGAGGGGCAGCGGTACCCGCACCAGCCTCCCAGCGCGAAATCGGTGGCCCGGGGCAAGGGGGCTAGGTGGACGGGGTGGTTCGGGTACGCGGGGAGCGTGCTGCAGTGGGATGCGGGGCGGGGGATCGCGTTCGCCTAGTGAGTTTGCTTCCGGTCGGAAGGATGTGGAGCTAACTTGTCGCGCAGCTGCCCGTCTGGGCTGCAGGTCGCTCTCTTGGGGGATTTCAGGTCCGAGAGGCTGCTCGAAGCCGCGCTGACGTGTTTCGAGGCGGCGGGCAAGAAGGAGTAGGGCTTGGGGGCGTCGGGCGGCTCGTTCGGGACCTCGCCCGCGTAGATGCACGAATGTAACTTGCTAACTTCGCACAACTACATTTATCAGCCGGATCGATAGCTTGCTGTCGTCCGCGCCCGCTCCTTCCCCTTTCGCCAATCACATAAATCAATCCGACGCGCCCCGATTACGAAGTCAGCACATTTAGGCCGGTGTCAAACTTGAAGATGAAGCCGTCGGAGAAAATGGCGTCCACCGGCACAGGGACCCCCGACAGAGTGGGCGATGAAACGGCCGGGTCCCCTACTATGCCGCCACCGAAGTACAAGCTCGAGCCCCGGAGCGTCGCATGATCGACGGATTGGCCGACAGGGTTGCTCATAATGTTCGCGACCTGGACCACCTTCGACGCCGTTCCCGACGAGGAGACCCTGCCGAACCACAGCGTCGGCCCCCTGACCCTCGTTGAGCCGAAGTTAAACGACGAGAGGTCGCCCAAGTGCCCCCCAATGTAGACGTCTGTCGACGTCACGGCAAGGCCCCTGCACGGCACTCCGGTTCCGGAGCTGTTGAAGTAGGCCCGTCCCCACAGTTCGGCTCCCAAGCTACTGTACTTGACCAAGAAGCAGTCCTCGAACCCGAGAAAGTCGAGCCCGGAGAAGGTCGAGCCGGCAAAGGTGAAGGAACCGGTGACCCCACCGATGACGTAGACGTTACCCGAGGAATCGGTGTCGATCGCGAGGGGCCTGAGGTTATCCGAGTCCGTGACCTTCTTGGCCCACAGCAGCGATCCCGAGGAGCTGTACTTTGCAATGAAGCCCGCCCAGTCGCTCGTGCCTGCTGCCAATGCCCCTGCCACGGTCGTCGTACTGTTGAAGGATACGCTCGAATACGCGGTCAAGGCAACAACGACGTCGTCGGAGGAGTCCACGGCCGGCTTCAGGTCCGCCGCGATGGCACTGGGCCCCATCGATACGACCCAAAGCACCGCCCCAGTAGTGCCGGAGATCTTGGCGCAGTACGCTTGGTCCGTCGTGACTGCCATGCCCAGCGTGTGCTCCCCTCCGCGGAACCACCCGCAAAACACCGGGTTGCCCGACGCGTCCACGTCCATCCCGGTCGGGAACTGATCGTTCACGCCCAGCGACACGCTGTTCTGGGAGGCCCATCTGCGAATCCGGCACCCCGGTCAGCTGCTGCCCTCGCCGCGATGCGAAAGTCCCGGTGCACCCACGCCCGGATCCAAAGCAGAGAGCCGTCCGATCCCGAGAGCTTGGCCACGAACACTTTTACCAGGCCGTTGAGCGACGTGCCCAACGACGTGCCCCCAAGGGAATCCTGCGGCGACCTTCCCAGGACAAAGACGTCGCCCGACGGGTCCGTGGCTGACCCGAC
Source organism: Hyaloraphidium curvatum (assembly GCA_025558095.1). Lineage (NCBI taxonomy): Eukaryota > Fungi > Monoblepharomycota > Hyaloraphidiomycetes > Hyaloraphidiales > Hyaloraphidiaceae > Hyaloraphidium > Hyaloraphidium curvatum. Next base: position 71,131 of record JAIVFI010000031.1, on the reverse strand, counting down.
GAACTTCGGCCCCGATCTGAAGGCGTTGCCGAAGCTCCGGAACCACGTGGGCACGCCCGCGGAAGAGAGCTTCCCAATGTAGGCCGTAGCCTCCAATAATCCCGCGGCGGCGAAGGGACCGAACTGGAACGAGGTGGACGCGGTGTGGCCAACCGCGTACACGGAGCCGTCCGCTGCCGTGGTGAGAGCCTCCAAGTAGTCGGATGAAGGACCCCCGTAAACGAACGGGTACGGAGGCAAGGGGGTAGACGTCGTCTGAGTGCGCGAGGTCTGCGAATGGGTCAGGCACGGGTCACCAGAGATCGCCCAAGCGGGGGGTCGGACACCAACCGTGAGACTTCGCGAAGTGGTGGCGGTGAAAGTCCGGCTCGTCGAGGTCCTGGTGAGGGAGCTGCTCGTCACCGTCCGCGAGGTTGTGGAGCTCGTCAGGGTCCGGCTCGTGCTCGAGGTGCGGGTCCTTGTCAGCGTGCTGGAGGTGCGCGTCCGGCTCCGGGTGGTCCTGGAGGTGGTCTCCGTGCGGCTCGTGCTCGACCGCAAGGTGGAGCTGGTGGGCGTGGCCGAGTCGGTCGAGCTAGTCTCGATTTGGGCAACGGAGCTGCTGGTCTCTGTCAAGGAAGAGCTCGACGTCGTCGGGGTCTCGCTGGTCGAGGAGGGGGTGAACGACGCCGATGTGGTGGCCGTTTCCGAGGAGCTCGAGGTGAGCTAACGGCCAAGATCAGCATCCGATCGCACCGGATTTCTCCACCGGCAAGCCCACCGAAGTGCTGGTGGCTGTCCCACTCGTGGAAGTGGCCGTGAGGCTCGCGCTGGTTGTCGAGGACGTGAACGACCGCGAGGTGGTCGTTTCGGTCCGAGAACTCGTGGCTGTCACCGAGCTCGAGCTCGGTGTGTGGGTCCTCGAGGTCGTTGCCGTCTCGCTGCTGGTCGAAGACGTGTACGTCTGCGTCAGGGAGCTCGTGCTCGGGGTCCGCGTAGCCGTGGTCTGCGAGGTACTAGAGGGAGTGAGCTGGAAGGGAACCTCACGTCAGCAGCCGATCGGAAGACCCCAAGCGCACACGCCCACCGATGTACTGCTCGGCGTCGCGCTCGTGGAAGTCGCCGTGGCGCTGGCGCTGGTCGTCGAGGGCGTGAAGGACCGCGAGGCGGTCGCCGTCCCCGATGTGCTGGACGGGGTGAAGCTCCTGCTGCTCGTCGAAGGCGTGAGGGACGACGTGGGGGCCGTGAAGCTGCTCGTCGAGCTGCTCTGCGACGTGGTGGCGGTCTCCGAGATCGTGGTCGACGTGGCCGTCTCGGACGCGGTCTGGCGGGGGTTGAGCGGGAAAGAAGACCACCATCAAGCTGGAGACCCACCGCCGTCCCCGTCACCGTCCGGCTCGCCGAAGTCGTGGTGGTGTGCGTCTCCGAGGTCGTCGGGGAGCTGGAAGTCTGCGTGTCCGAAGACGTCGCCGTCAAACTGCTTGTGCTCGGTGTCTCCGAAGTGGTTGCCGCCGTGGACGTTGCGGTCTGCGAGATTACGGGTCGGGTTGGCGGAGCAAGGTGCGAGACTCGGCGGGCGCACTTACGTTCGTCGTTGTCGCCGACCGACTCGTCGAGGTGCGCGTCTGGCTCGTCGAGGTTTGCGAGGTCGTGGAGCTCGTCCGGCTTTCTGATGTTGTCGAACTCGTGAGGCTCTCGGATGTCGTCGAACTCGTGAGGCTGACGCTCGTCGTGCTGCTGGTGGCGCTGAAGCTCGAAGTCGAAGGCGTGAGGCTCGAAGTCGAAGGCGTGAAGCTCGAGGTGGATGCCGTGAAGCTCGAAGTCGAAGGCGTGAAGGACGTGCTGCTCAGTGTCCGCGAACTGCTGGAGAGCGTCGAGGTGGACGGCGTGAAAGAGGTGCTGGAGATCGTCTCTGACGTGGTGGAGAGGGTCTCCGAGGTGGAGCTCGGCGTTTCCGTGGTGGGCGTCTCCGACGTCGAGCTCGGTGTTGCCGACTCGGTGGTCTGGAGCCCCACAAGCATTAGCGCCGTCACTGGTCCCCAGCCAAGCAAAGCAACGTACCGTCGATGGCGTGGAGGACTCGGAGGTCGTGCTCGAAGTGGCGGTCTCGGTGGTCTGCGGGCATCCGCTCTGCTCAGCACCCTTGCTCCAAACGGCAAGGAAGGACGGTACGAACCTGCGTTTCCGTCGTAAGCGAAACGGTGACAGAGGTCGACGAGGTGAGGGACTCGGAGGTCGTTGCTGTTGCGGAAGCAGATTCGCTGGTCGTCGCCGTCAGGCTCTGCGACTCCGAAGTCGTTGCAGTCAAGCTCTGCGACTCCGAGGTTGTTGCGGTCAAGCTCTGGCTCTCGCTGGTCGTCGCCGTCAAGCTCGCCGATTCCGAAGTCGTTGCTGTCAAGCTTTGCGATTCCGTGGTCGTTGCCGTTGCGGAAGCAGATTCGCTGGTCGTCCCCGTCAAGCTCTGGCTTTCGCTTGTCGTGGCCGTCAGACTCTGCGACTCGCTCGTCGTCGCCGTCAAGCTCTGGCTCTCGCTCGTCGTCGCCGTCAAGCTCTGGCTCTCGCTCGTGGTCGCCGTCAAGCTCTGGCTCTCGCTCGTCGTCGCGGTCAAGCTCGGGCTCTCGCTCGTGGTCGCGGTCAAGCTCTGCGACTCGCTAGTCGTGGCCGTCAAGCTCTGCGATTCCGAGGTCGCTGCCGTCTCCGACGTGCTGGAAAGCGTAGAGCTCGACGCCGTGAACGAGGTGGTAGTCTGAGTCTCCGAGGTGGTCGAAAGCGTAGAGCTAGATGCCGTGAACGAGGTGGCAGTCTGAGTCTCCGAGGTCCCGGAAAGCGTCGAACTCGAGGGCGTGAACGAGGTGCTGGGCGCCGTCTCCAACGTCGTCGCCGCCGCCGACGAAGAGGTGCTCGGATCCGCGGGTCCCGGCACGTCCACTGTCCCCCCCACCCCCACCAACCTCCCGTCCCCCCCGACCTGGGCGCGGAACAGCACCCTCCCCCTCTCCCTCCCCCTCGCCACCCCCGCGACCTGCCCGGGGAGCAGCGCCGCCGAGAGGGAAAACAGGCCGAGGGCGTCAGTGGTGGTCTCGTTCAGCACGGCCGGGTCGGCGCGGCGGCGGAGGGAGGGCAGGAGCAGGAGGAGGACGGGGTCGAAGGGGCGGGGGCGTTCCCGCGGGGGGGAGAAGAGGCCGTCGCCGTCGGCGTCGGCGAACAGCCGGCCGTCGATGGTGACCACGGCGGGCGCCGGGGGTGCTTTTGCCGTCGCGGTCCTGCGCACCGTCGAGGTGCGCACGACCGTCGCGGTGCGCGTGCGGGTGGAGACGGAGGTGCGCGTGACGGTGCGGCGCGGCGGGCAGCACGGGCGGCCGGGGCTGCCGGGGGCCAGCTTGGAAACGGGGCAGACGGGGCATTCGTGCCGCGCAAAGAGGGCGGGGAGGGCGGTCCCGGCGGGAAGCTCGTCCGCCGCTTCGTCCGCCGCATCCCCAGCCTGTTCCTCCGCCTGTTCCTCCGCCGCTTCCCCCGCCGGTTCCCCCGCCGGCTCATCGAACCCGAACGCGAACCCGCGTCCGGCGAGGAACGGCGCCGCCCCCGCCGTCACCGTCACCGTCCGGCTCACCACCCGCGTCGCCGTCCGCCGCGCCGTCGCCGTGCGCCGCACCCACACCGTCCGCGCCGGCCGCCGCGGGCTGCCGGGATCGATCAGCGGTCCCGCTCGATCGGGGAGCGCGGGGCACCCACCAGCAGCACCGCAGCGCATTGTCGTACGCGCACCCCGCGCAGCACGCCGGCCCCGCCGCCCACGACGCGTGGCACGGCAGCGCCGCGAGGAGGAGCAGGCACGCGGCTGCGAGGAGCGCCCGCATCGCGCGGTCCCGGCACGTTTCGTTTGCCGTACGGTCAGCCATGGCGCGGGGCGAGGGCGGGTCCAGCGGCCGGCGGCCGGGCGGGCTGACAAAGACCAGGCGGGCGCCAAGCTCCCCGAAAAACCGGCCGGGTCTTCCGTGGGAAGGCGAGACATTCGCGGCGGATTCCAAAGGGCTCGGAATCCGGTGGAATCCGTGATTGCCGGGGGCGCCCCGGGCACAAGGCCGGGCCCGGCCGCGCTTACTAATCAGGCCTTGGGCGATGGCGGTGCAGCCCTGCCACGGCAACCCCCGACGCGTCGGTTCCCCGTCCCCAGGGCGGTACTTTGGGACTGTCTCGGCGCCGGCATGCCGGGGGGTTGGCCTCTTACAAGGCCGCGGTCTTTCGCAGCCGAAGCCCGACGTCGATCCCAAAGATGTATCCACCGCTAGCTACTACAAAGAAGAAGACAGGAGCCGGCCTTTGCCGTCTATGCAGTCCACCCTCGATCCCGCAGAGAGTCCCTCGATGGCCGTGAGGCCGCTGATCCCCCCGCTCCGTTCCTCACGCGGGCGACCGCGCTCGCCCACCCCCTCCTCCGATCGTTCGTCGCGCCCAGAGCGGGCTTGCGCGTATCCAGTCCCCCTTCGGCGGGCCTACGAGTAGTACCCGGGCCCGCCGGCGTAGCCGTACTCGGCCTCGACCACCTCCTCGTCGCCGGTCGGGTGCGGCGCCGCGCCCTCCTCCCCGTCCCCGTGCTCCTCCCCGGCGGCGGCCGCGGCCTTCTTCCCCTTTGCCCTCGGCGCCCTCTTCCTGGGTGCCGGCATCTCCCCCGTCTGCGCGGCCTTGGCCAGCTTGCAGTCGCGGCACTGCCACCTCTGCCTGCCGTGCTCGCAGATGCCCGCGCCCCCGCAGTCCTTGCACACGTACCGCCGGCGCTGGTGCTCGCAGATGGCCCCGCCGCCGCAGTCCTTGCACCGCGTGCGCTGCCGCCCGTGCTCGCAGAAGGACGCGCCGCCGCAGTCGCGGCACGCGAAGCGCACCTTGCCGTGCTGGCAGATGCCGGGCCCGCCGCACTGCTTGCAGTGCCTGCGCAGCCTCCCATGCGGGCAGACCCCGGCGCCGCGGCACTCCTTGCAGCTGTAGCGGAGCCGGTCGTGCTCGCAGAAGCCGGAGCCGCCGCAGTCCTTGCACCTGCTGCGCTGCTTGCCGTGCTCGCAGAACTGCATGCTGCCGCACTCGCGGCAGTTCTTCCACTTTTTCCCGTGCGCGCACTCGGCGTTGCCGCACTCCTTGCACGCGTGGCGCTGCCTGCCGTGGGCGCAGAAGGGCGCGCAGCCGGCGCACTGCTCGGGGTCCGCGCCGTGCGGGCACAGCGGGTTGTCGGCGGCGGCGGCGGCGCAGGTGGGGCACTCGTGCGGGAGGTAGCCGTGCTCGCAGGGCTGGGCGGCGTCGGCGTAGTCGGCGGCGTAGCCTTCCGCGTACTCCGCGGCGTACTCTGCGTGCTCCGCGCCGGGCAGCGGGTTGCCGTGCTCGTCGATCTGGTGCTCCAGCGCGTGCTCGAAGTGCTCCCCCTCCTGCGGCAGGTGCTCTTCGTGGGCGTGGTCGTGGTGTTCGAGGGCGTCCTCGGGCTTGGCGCGGCGGCCGCGGCGGGGCGCCTCCTCGCCCTCCCCGGCGGCGGCCCGCTTGGTGCGCGGCGGCATCTCCGACCCGGCTCCCCGGCCTGCGCCGGGCCCTCCCGGCTAGGTTACGGCTAACCTAGCGCGGCCGCGGAGTGCGGCGGGGCGCGGAGTCCGGGTGCGCGCTGGGCGGCCCGCGGAAGTGCGTCGAACAAAGCGCGGGCGGCGGCACCCCCCGACAGCGGCGCCCGGCGGCGGCGCGCGGCACTCGGCGGCCACTCGGCCCGGACAAACGCAGTGCCGCGGCGGCGCGGCGAGCCGATTCGAGGCCGGCAAGGGCTTGCCGGGCCGGGCAGAGGGATTGCGGTTGCGGGGGCGGGCGTGATCACGCGCGGGCAAGCAAAACGACAAACCGCACAGACGGCGGCCCAGATCACCCGTCCGCAGGCAAACAGGGGCGCGGAGTCGGACAGCAAACGACACGGATGGGATAAACTGGATGCAGCGGCCGGATTGATTCCCCGGACTCGAAGAGATCCCACCCAAGGAGATCCCCCATTGCCGCCCAATACCAAGATCAGAGATCCAACACAGGCACCCCAACGAAACCAGATAACGTAGCAGCCGCCGGCCTGTGTCGCCCCCCCGACACAGCCCCTCAGTGTTCAGTCCGCCCCCCCGTGTTTAGTCCGTCCTCGGCCCCGCCTCCCCGCCCGGAGGGGCCCCCCCCGCCCGCCCCGGCCTCGACCTCCGCCACCCGCTCCGCCATCCGCGCCACCTCCTCCACCACCGCCTCCACTGGGTCCTTCCTGCCGTCCGCCAGCCCGTTGGCCCCCTTCCCCCGTCCCGACCCGCCCTCGTCCCCCGTGCCCGCCCCCGCCCCCTCCAACCTCGACACCCTCGCGTCCAGATCCACCAGCGCCCTCCCCACCTTGCCCGCAAACTCGGCCATCGCCAGCCTGCACTGCGCCCGCGCGAGCTGCTCCACCATGGTCCCGGCGGCGCTCAGCGTCTCGAGCACCGCGGCCGAGCGGCGGATCTGTTCGTCCAAAAGCGCCGTGCGCACGGCAAGGTGGTCGTACAGCGCGGAGAAGGGGAGGAGGAAGTCGGATTTTGCGGGGGGGAGGGGGGTCAGCCCGGGTTGCGGGAAGGGGGCCTGCGGCGGGGGAGCGTGCGGTGCCGAGGGCGGGGTGGGCGCCGACGGCGGCGAGTCCCCCCTTTGCCTGCCACCATCGAAATGGAAATCAGCCTTCCCGTCCCGCATTCCGCGCGATGCGCACCGCTTCTCCCTCCCGCCCTCCTTCGCCCCCTCGGCGTCCGCGCGGCGCTTCCGCTCGTCCCCGGGCGACGGCAGCGACACCGAGGCAAGCAGCTCCAAAGGCGAGCGGAGGGTGGCCGCCGGCGGGGTCGCGGGGCGGTCGGGCATCCCGGACCGCGGCGGGGGAGTGGGCGGGGGAAAGGGATCGCGGGCGGGACGGACTGCCGCCGCAGGCAATCCACCCTGTGCCGATGGGTCAAGTCGGGCAAAGGATCGAGGAAAAAGGGGAAACGATCCGTCCTGTGCTACCCTCCCGCCCATTCGGGCTGCCGGCACCGTTCATCCGTGCGCCGGCCAAGCGCAGCTCGGAAGAAGCACCATCCGTCGCGGTGACATCATTCCTCGATGGGGACATCGAAAAGACGTCCCTTTGCCTCCTCGAGCTCCGGGGAGGTTCAGCTGATTCGTTCCGTGCCAGGTCCGTCCCAGCTGGCGTACCGCTGGCTTTGTTTAACTCCGCCTCCCCCCGTGCACCGACGATGGAGGCCTCTGCGCCGCCGGAAGACGGAGCCGGGGACGAACTCGCCGGCGATGTGCCGTTCCAGCCGGGCGGCTATGCTGGTTCAGGGCCTTTTGCTTCGTCGAAGATCTCGACTGGTCAGAGCTGCGCCTCCCACGCGCTCTGGTATGCCGGTCCCGCCGACTTCGCCCTCCGCCGCATCGCCTTCGAGCCCTCCTCCTCCCCTTTCCGCGCCCAGCAACCTCCTGGCTCGCCCCTCGCGCAGCCCGCGATGCCCCCGAAGCAGACCTCCGCCGCCGCGCCCAAGCGCAAGGCGTCCCCCGCCCCCGCTCCCGCCCCGGCCGCCGCCGCCCCGCCCAAAATCTACGTCGTCCGCACCTCCTTCGGCTACCCCCCCGACGGCTTCCACTCGTACTCGCCGCCCGACACCAAGGTCATCGGCGCGTTCGCCACCGTCGCGCTGGCCAACGCGTGCTCGGAGGACGTGTTCCTGCGGAACCCGTGGGGCCTCGGCGCCGGGGAGATGAGGGCGCGGAACAAGGTCGACAAGACGACGGGGCTGGTCAGAAAGAGGCACGCGGGGGGCGACGGCAGCGAGGACTGGGTCGTGACGGCCGAAGAGGTGGCGGTGCTGGCGGAGTGGGTGCCCAAGGGCGGGAAGAAGGGGGAGGGGCACGGGGCCAAGAAGGCCAAGTACGACGAGAGCGACGGGGAGGGCGGGAGCGGGAGCGGGGGGAGCGGCAGCGGGGACGGCGAGTACGGGTCCGGCTCGGACGGGGGGTGGGGATTCGGGTTCGGCAGCGCCTACTGACCGTATTCACCGTGCCGGGAGATCAGGTTGGAAGAATGCTTCTCCGGCTCTCGCAGCAGGTGCTAACGCGATGTAGTTTGGTCTGTTTTGGGAGGGCGGTTCGCTTTCGCCGATTCTGGCAACAACAATCATGTTTGGGGATTCTGCGAGATGGCATTACATTTTCCGCACCTTTTTGCGTCGAAGTCGGAACAGCTCTATCCAAATCGCAGCACGGTCAGTGCCGGACTAGTGAGGGTCGACGCTGATCCGCGCCGCCGGTCGGCTCGCTCCCGCCCTTTCTCCGCAAATACACAGCTCTCAAGACTTAACTTGACAGTGGGCCGACCGGCTCCGTATCGGGATCCCACGCCATCCGCAGTGTCCGCCGTGGCACCAACGCCGCCGCCGCCTCCCGCGCCTGATCTGCCCACCACGCGCCGCCGGCGTCGAGCGCCTCGAGCGACCGCATCTGTCCCACAGCCTTGGCCGCCCGCTCCTCATCGGCCGACCATCGGTCAGCCCTGAGCCGGAGCCGCAGCCTCTTCAGGCGCCGCAGCCTCTTCAGGCGCCGCAGCCTCAGCAGGAGGACCATCCACGGCGGCCCGAGCCTCAACCCCGCCTGCGCCTGCGCCAGCTCCAGCTCCGCCAGATCCGCAGGCGCCAGCGCCAGCATCTGCATTATGCAGGCGGTCGCCATGCCGCCCTGCCCGCATTCGATGAGCCGGAGGCGGCGCAGGGAGGGGAGATCGCGGACGGCGGCGCAGACGAGGTACCACGGCGGATCGTTGCCCCCGAGCGAGAGGGACGACACGGTCCATCCCGACAGGGTCAGGCTGGTCAGACGTTCCCCGTGCGCAGCGAGGAAGGACGCTTGGAGCGGGGCGGTGGCGTCGGCCGCGGCGAACCGCTCCATGCGCAGGTCGGAATAAACGGCTGCCTTCCGGGAGGATAGAGGCGAGCCACGAGGAAGGGAATTCGAGGGGGCGCCCGCGGCGCAGGTGCAGAGAGCGCGGATGGCCGAGGGCCGCGGTCAGCACCTGGGGGTCGGGTACCAAGTTGGCCAGCCGGCCGCCGGGGAGCGTCCAGCGCAGCGTGTCAAGGGAACCAGCGAGGTCGGCAAACAGCTCGAGCGCCCGCAGATGCCCCCCCTCGACGGGCATGTCGATAGCCAACCTCGGCGGTCGGCGCCGCCGGATGGCCCTGCAGAGCGCCTCGGTCACGGCGCCTTCCGCCAGCGCCTCAACTCCCAGTTCCAGCGTCTCCAGCCTGTCCCACGCCGCCGTGCGCATAAAATGCTCCACCAGCGCTGCAGAAACCATGCATCCCGCCAGGACGAGCGCCTGGCCTTCCGGGCCGGCGGGCGCCTCGGCAGTGCGTGCCACCCGCCTGGCGGCGTCAAGCAGGGCGGCCGCTCGCGGTGAACGCGCGACTATCTCCACCTTCCTCAGCTTCGTCATGTCCGACACGGCGCCCAAAAAGACGTTGAACACCTCTGCGAACAGCGGATGGAACGGCGCGCAGGCACCGCTTTTGAGCTCCCTGACGGCGTCCCCGCGCAGCAGGCCGAGCCCGTCCCTGCTGCGCAGGGCCATCGCGCGCACGGCAAAGTCCCTGCGAGGAAAAACGATCGTTCTCCAAGTGTACGGCAGGCATTCGATGTAGAACAGGCGCGACACATGCGAAATGGTTGTCAGGTCGTGTTTCTGCTCCCTGGTGAGCGGCGACCCGGGCGGGCCGAAGAGGGAAACAAGCACCGTGCGGACGATGAGCCGCGGGACCGCCTCGGGCACGTGCGGGCCTTCCCCGCGGAGGGTAAGCAGCCCGGCCTGGGCGAGCATCGCCTCCTGCTCGGGGTCCATCGGCGCCGCGGGGTTGACCGACACAGAGACCGCCGGCGCCGGCGGGAAGCCCGCAACTGGGGATGGAGGCCACGCATCGTTGCCAGCAAGGGCGGTGGCGGCCATTCTCGCGGGTAAATAGGGGTTCGGGCGCGGGATGACGCGTGTGGCGCAAAGACGGAAACTGGGACAGGTCGCTCGAGCTTGTGATCGAGCGATCGAGGCGAAAGCGGCTTTGAAGGAAAGGACGCCATCAACTGCGATGCCAATCCATCCATTCTACGTCAATGTGCTTTAGCTGCCGCCATCCAAGGTCGCTACCGCGGTCCGGCTCACGGGTGCGACCCGTTGATCCCCACCCGCCCCGCCCTCGCCCTCTCCACCTCGGCCTCGAGCTCCGCCTTGCGCTCCGACATGGCCCTGTACGTGTCCTGCAGCGCCTTCTCCCTCGCCTGGAGCTTCTTGACCTCCTCCTCCAGCGCCCCGATCCGTAGCGGCACCGCCACCTCCTCGCGCTCCCGCATCGCCACGAACCCGGCCAGCTGCAGCCCGGCCTCCTCGAGCTCCTTCCACGTCTCGGCGACGTCCTTGCGGAACTTGGTCGCCCGGGCCTGGTACCCGCCCAGCGTGATCCCGAGCTTCTTCTCCGTCCGCGCCGCGCGCTCGGCTTCACGGCCCATGCGCGCGCGCAGCTTCTCCAGCGTTTCCAGGTGGTCCATCTTGGCCTCGTGCGCGGATTTGCCGTCCGTGCCGAGCGCCGCCAGCCGGAGCCGCTCGAACTCGTCCGCATCGGGCGCCGGCGGCGGGCCCGACTTGGCCAGCTCCTCCTCCACCAGCGCCCGCGCCTCCGCCAGCTCCTCGTCAGCCAACGCCTCGACCGCCGCGTACTTTTCCAGCCGCTCGGGGACGTCCTTCTGGCCCGGCACGGGGTGCTCCTCCGCGTCCCGGATGACCAGCCGCACAACCTCCTCCGCCACGGCCCTGTCCACCTCCCCGTCGGCCGCCTCGAGGAGCCGCTCGAGCACGACCAGATCCGCCGGCCGCGGTGTTCCGCGCTTGACCGCCGAGCTCCGCCGCTCGAGCTCCTTCCTTTCCGCCTCGGCCTCCATCTCGGCGATCCGCCGCGCGCGGTCCCCGGCGTCCTCGGGGTTCCCCGGCCGCGCCTCCTCCGCATCCGCCATCTCCACCCCGGCCTTTTCCTCCTCCGCGTCGGGGACCACGATCTCAAAGTCGTTCTTGGGCTTGGGCAGCGAGGCGAACATGTCCGCCAGCCTGCGCCGCTGCTCGCCGTCCTCCATGCCCTCGGTCATCGCGTCGAGCTCGTTGATTCCCATCTCGTCCCTCAGCGGCGTCGCGGCCACGCCGGGGCGCCCGCCGCGCGGGGTCATGCCCACCGCACCGGAGCGCGGCGTGAGCTGCGCCGCGAGCGGGTTTGGCGTCTGCACCGGCGCCCTCCTCGGCGTGATCCCGTCGTACCCCGTCCCTCCCTCGTGCGCGGGCGTCACCTCAAGCTGGTCGCCCAGCAGCGGGGTCTGCGCCATGGTCATGGCGCGGAGGTTGCGCGCCTCCACCATAACGCTGTCCACGGCCTCGGACTGCCGCGGTGTGCGCAGTGGGCCGGAGGGTGCGACCGCCGAGTAGTCCGAGAGCAGCGCACCCGAGGCCCCATCGCCGCCCACGGCGGCCTTGGCGGCCTCGCCTGCGAGCCCGATCTTGACGATCTCCTCGAGCTCGGCCTGGCCGACCTGCGGCGCGGGGAGGACGAGCTTCTTGCGCTGGGAAAAGACCTCGTCCGCCTTTTGCCGCACGGGCGGCGCTGGCGCCGCGAACTCGTCCTTGCCCTTGCCCTCTTTGGCCTTTTTCGCCGCCGCCTTCTTGGCCTCCTCCTCCTCGTCGCGCCGGCGCTTGCCGTCCAGTTTCTGCAGCTCCGTCGCCCGGAACCGCTGCTTCTCGTCGGCCTCCTTGGCCTTCTCATCCGTTACGGCCCAGAACCCCGCCGGCGCGCGCTTCTGGAACGGAATGTCCGCGTTGTAGTCCACCCCCTTCTGCTTCTTGTGTATCCGGACGTCGATCCCCGCGGCCTTGAGCTCCCGCTTCTTCTGCAGCGTCGCCAGCCTCCTCGCCTCCTCGAGCTGCTTTTCGCGGGCCTTGCGCTTGGCCTTCTTGCCCTGCGTGTTGGCCAGGCGCGCGCGCGCCTCGGACAGCATCTCCTTCTCGTCCTCGTCCATGTCTACCGGGTCGGGGCGCGCGGGCTTGACCTCGGGGTCGGGGTCGATCTCGCCGGGGCGGAGGCGGCGCACGTCGTCGCCCGTCGGGCCCGTATCCTGTTTTCGGGGAAGCAAGATCGGGTCAGAATCGCGAACCGTCTGCTGGAGCCGACCCGGCAACCCACCCCATCGGCCTCCTTGGCCTCCGCCTCGTCCAGCAGCCTCTGATACCTGTCCAAGCACTGCGCCGGCGTCCTCCCCACAATCGGCGCGATCGTCCGCCACTGCGTCGGCATGAGCTTGGCCAGGTGGAGCAGCTTTTCGTCCTCCTCCCGGCTCCACTCCGTCTTCTTGATGGCGGGGTCCAGCCATTCGTACCACCGCGCTTTGCACTGCTTGGGGGTCTTGCGGACGAGGAGGGAGGAAATGCGGGCCCATTGGTTCTTGCCTGCGGGCAGGGGCGGTCAGCTCGGCCTGGGCAGCGCAGTGGAGTGCGCGGCGCACCATATTTCATGACTGGTGAGGTCATGCCCGGCACGTAAGGAGATCAAGAACGGATGAACCAGAAACAACACGAAAAAGAGGGCGGCGATGTTAGCGTGGCAGAAGACGGGCGTCCGAGTTTGCGCACCAGCAGCTGGAGAGGAGTTTTAGAGTCAGCCGGGAATCCCGTCTCGAGGCGCTTCTGGTTGTGCTCACCCTTGAGAACTTCATCCTCCGAGTTCCGCCATATTCCGCCTGGAGCCATCGTCCGCGTTTACGCCCGAGCGGAAGCGAGCGAGAAGCGCGCAGGATGGTGCCAGCCGTCAGCAACCGCCCAATCGAGCACGGCACCACGCCAAACGCACCCTTAACGATGACTTTCATCGTGCCGGCGGGTCGGGGTCGGCCCCGTTGTCGGTGGGGAAGAAGGACGGGGCGGCGCCGGACGGCCGCGCGAGGGGCACCGAACGGCCGGTGCGGAATGCGACGGCCGCGGGGCCGTCCGAGAACGACGCGAAGCCGTTGAAGAAAAGGCAAGCAGCCCGACGAACAACCCGTCGGCGGAAAAGAGGGGGCTCCTGGAAGGGCGAGTTTGCTGCGCGTCGCGGCCGGCCGACACCACCGCTCAACCGCAGACTAAACCCCGAGTTCTGCTCTGCAGCGGCACGCCAAGCAGAAAAACGCGAACGATCAACTTTCTAATGGGTCCCATATGCAACCATTCCGGGATTCGCTGTTATAATTTCACTGGTCCTGGCTGCTGAACATCAGACCATCTCCCCTGCCCCCCTCCCTTCAACACAAAGAAGCGCTGCAGAAGCCAACAACAACGACCAGCATCGCTTGAATGAATCAAAAGTCCACCGGTCACACTGCCCACCAAGAGCCGTTTTCCTGCATCACATCCTGGTAAACCATGTACAAACCCCCATCATCCATTGCACAACCAAAAGACCGGTCGTTGGGCACAATGTCAAGGCACTGCAACCCATAGGTCAGCACAGAAGTGTCCAAGAGCTCCAAAGGATGCTTCAGGGGTGGAAGCATGGTGAGCTCCATCCCAATTGCATGCCTGCTAGCTTCATCAATGGCACTGTCTACGTTCTCCCGGCAATCCTGCTCCCCAGGCTTTGCTGCCAGCCCAAGGGATGCGTCTGGTAGCTTTTTTGGTGCACTTGTGGCCGATGCTTTGATGGTTTCCGGCGGGAGAAATGCGGTTTTCATGTCCAAAAACCCACCATTCCAAGCTGCTTTGGAGCTGTTGGATCGTTTGCTGCGCTTCCTGGACTTCATGCCAGGCTTGTTTGGATTCTGGGTCAAGAAAATGAGGTGGCAAAAGGTGTAATGAGGTAAAAGATATTAATCTCAGAGGCTTGGTACCAGTTCTGCCTGGCACCACAACTCACCACCCGGTGGCCACGTTTGCGGTTGCTCTTGACCCTGGACATTCTTGGATGCTTAGAACGGATGTGCTTGTTGATATTGGCGGCAAGTTGCCCTGGAGACCCCAGAAATGAGATTTCCGGCACGGGGAGGAGAAGTGGGTCAACAAGTAGGCATTTAATGGTTCAAAAAAGCGTGTCTGGCTTCAATTTACCGTCATAGCCGCGGAGGCTGGCAATGTGCTCGCAGTGGGGGCATTTTGCGACGCATCGGCACGCACTCCCCTCGTATGGGGTGGTTGTGAACACCGGTATCTGGCCGTTGCCATCGTCCGGAGGGACGACAAAAAGCAGGAATGAAACCTCCTTTGCACCAGGAAAGCGAGTTGCAATGGTTCTTGGGACCCCTGATGAAGGGGAGGAAGAGGCCATAGTTTTGGGTTTTCGGGTGCCATCACGCACCGCAGAGGCAACCACCGCTTCCTCAATCCAATCCCTTGTTTGATCAGTGAGTGATCTGCGCTGCTGAGGCCCTAGGAATCAGCAACCAAGTTGATCAGGGTGCTGTAAGTCAGACATTGCAGTTCTGGCCTCAAAAGCCCCTATTTTGTGAATTCATGCGGCTTTCATCCGGGCCAAATGGGACCCTGTCTTCGTCAGAACAACCACTGGTGTTCATGGCATGCTGATGGACTTAGGAAAGCTTGATGCCAGGGGTATTTCATTTGCAATTGGAGGAAGTGCATCAAACTGATATTGATTACAGCCTCAATAGCCTCTGTCACTGCTGAGGCTACTATTGGCTTAAGCCGCTGTTTGCCAGCTGTCCAGACTTCAAGAAGGCCTATCTGTGATGGGGTTTGCTCTTGGCAGGAGAAGAATATCTTCAAGCCAGAAGGTTTGCATCGTTAGTGAATCACATCAACTAGCTCAGGAGCAATGAGGACTGGGGCTCTCTGGTTGCAGAGGTCTTCCGCACTCGCCTCGCGCCAGGGGCTGAAGAGGGATTCGTCGTGCGTGGCGAGCCGAGCCGCAGCTCGATCGCATAAGCTTCAGCTGCCAAAATCGTTCCTTCCCACGGCGGAATCGCGCTCAAGTACCATTTCTTTTGACGCGAAGCATCCTCTTGTTCAGCTCTGCGTTGCCGTGTGGTCTCGGACGCGCCGTCGGCGTGGATATGGAGTGAGTCGGCCCGGGACTGGAACAGCCGCACTTCGAACCGCGAGCAATTGTTCAGAACTTCGGTTGGAAATGATCGAAACGGACTCTTTGGAACCTTCTGCCGACGACGGCGGGACATCGCCGGGATCCGGCGCCCGGACGTCTCCCGCCGACGCGCCGCGACCGACGATCGCGGACCTCCCGTTCGAGGTCCTGCAGCACGCCCTGTCGCTGCTCGACCGCCCATCGCTCACTCGTGCTCTGCGGGTGTCACACCTGTGGTTCGATGCGGCGTGTCCTTTGCTGCACGCGGACCTGGACCTCGACGGAGCCACGGCGCAACTACTCCTCGATGCGCCGGAACATCGCCTGGCCGCGTACTCGCGCTGGGCACGCCGGGCTACCCTGCTTCTCACCGGAACGGACGTGTTTCCTCCCCGGCGCGAGCCCCCGGCGCCGGGCTTCGCCCTGGCGCACCTCCGGTCCATGACCGATCCCAACGCGTTCGAGGACCCGGCCGACCCGACCCTCCGCCTCCCCGGACCACGCGTCCTCACCGCCTTCGGATCCAGCCTGCGCGCCCTGGACCTGCGCTGCACCCCCTCGCGCGTGCCTCTCGCCTTTGCCCCGGTCGTCGCCCGCTCTCTCCCCGCTCTCTCCTCCCTCACCCTGCGCAACTGGGACGCCTCATTCGCCGCCTTCCGCCTGTCCCGCCCCGGCCTCGTCTGTCTCCGTTCGCTCGACCTCCGGGGCTGCACCATCTCCCTGCAGGACCTTTCGGACTTCCTCTGCGCGCATCCCATGCTCGCTGAGCTCTCGGTGCGAAGGTGCAACATCGGCGAGCCCGTCGACGCGCTCTCGGTGCTTCTCCTCTCGCAAATCTTCGCCGCTCACGCGGACAACCTCGAGATCCTGGTCCTGGTCGGCGACCCGTTCGGCAGGCTCGGGGACTCGCCCGCGGCGAGCTCGCCGAGGCTGGGGGTGTTCTCGGGGATGCTACCGCGGGCGGCGGAGAACTTTGCGGGGCGGAAGCTCCGCGCGATGGTCGCAGAGGGGCTGTGGGACGGTTACCCGGCCTCGGGGCATGGGATGAACCCGACGGCCGGGAGCCAGGCGTGGGCCGCGGCCACGCTGGCCAGGCGGAGGTTCTGGGTTGCCGTGGGCGAGCAGCTCTACGAGGAGAGCGAGGCGCTGGCGGCAAAGATCCGCGAGGAGGAAGCGGTGGAAGCCCGCGCTTGAGGTCGGTATCCTGATCAATCTATCGAAACTGAATCAAAGTGATATGGAAGGCACATTGCCGAAAAAGTCGACGCAGCCCCGGTCCCGATCTTCGCGCTCCCCTTTCTCCTCATTCGCTCACGACGGGCGCCGGCTTGGGCGGCTTCCCCATCAGCTCCAGCCTCGCCGCGTCCCACGCCCCGCCCTCGGCGATCCTCTCGCCCCCCGACAGGCTGGCATTGCCGGTGGCGTCGAGCAGCTCCAGGTTGGGCATCGACGCGATCAGCTTGAGCACCCTGGGGGTCGTTGTCGAGTCAGAAAGGTGGGTTCGAGGCGGTGCGATTCGGAAGAAACCCACCCTCCTTCGGTCATGGTCCCCGCCGGGTGCTCCCGGATCCGGAGCACCCTCAAGTGCTTTCCGTGCTCCGCGACCGTGTCAAGCACCCGGTCGGAGATGGGCACGGACTGCTCGCCGTACCGGATCACCTTGTACGACAGGTCCAGCTCCCCGAGAGCTGCGAAGCGGGGCAGCGCCACCCGCAGGCCGAACGCGCTCACGCAGGTGCGGTTGAGGACGAGCCGCTTCATCTTCGTCCCGTGTGAGTAGGAGAGGGCGATGAGGACGGTGTCGTCGAAGAAGGCCGAGTTGACGATCTCGAGCGACTCCAGCTTGGGGAACGATTCGAGGAAGGAGACGACGTTGCGCTGGTCCTTGATGAGCCACTCCAGGTGGAGGTGCTTGAGCTTGGCGTTAGCCTTTTTGGCAAGTTGGTCGAGGCACTGTGGGCGAGGGAAGGCGCTTCAGTTCAAGTGTAGAGATCTTTGCCAGATAGTTGCACCTCGCTGTTGAAGTGGAACTCGCCAAAGTGGACGTGCTCGAGCCCGGTGCACCGCCCGTACAGCCGCGCCTTTTCATCGTTGTTGGCGTCCCGCGGGTGCTGCGTCCGGTCGGGCAGCAGCCGCCTGACGAACGACAGGTACGGCAGCTTGAACTCCTTCTCGTCCCTGTCCTTGAGCCGCAGCGGCTTCCTCCGCGACCCGTCGGCCGGCTTGCGCTTCCCCGCCGCGTACGCCTCGGCCGTGTAGTTGGAGAAGAGGAACGAGTACATCTGGTCCAGCCTGCGGAAGCAGGGGCCGTCGCGCCACAGCACGGGGGCGGCCATGATGAACCAGAGGCGGCAGGTCATCAGGGCGTTGAAGAGGGCGGCGTCGGGCGCGTAGCTGAAGATCATGCGGAGCACTTCGACGGGGAACTTCTGACGGCCATTCGTTGTCTCTTGAACACGGAGGCCGGGGAGTCACGTCGGGTCAGCCCGCGGGGCGAAGAGCAACAGCCGGCACGAATTCTTACGGGAGGAGACGATATCGTAGGAGGAGAGCGGCGCGGGGACCTTCTTCTTCCTCGGCGGCATGGCTCAGACGGGTGGAGTTTCCGACCTCCCCTGTGGCGCGCAGGACTAAAGTCGCGGGCGTCGCCGCGAGCGAGTCACGCGATGCGCCTGTTCACGGGGTTAAAAGGGCGAGTCGCCGGGGCAAGAGCTCGTGGGGGAGAGGGAAATGGAGTCTTCCGAGTTGATGCCGCGGTCCCAGAACGGACAGCTCCGTTCACGCGGACGACATCCATCTCCGAGCAGAGACCGAAGCGATGAAATCCCACGTTAGAAGAAGGATTTTATGACTGCTCCTGGATGCTTCCTTTCGGGCTTGCCAACTCGGATTCATATCATCCTTGCACCGTGAGGATGCAATGTATGCTGCACAAGCCATGCCTTCCGATGTAGTCTAAGGGGATGTCCTACTCCTCCTTGGTGGAGCTCCCGGCTTTTGGCAGCGCGAACGGCGTCACCAGCACGGCCGCGAACCACACCAGGGGCCCCAGCAGCACCGGGAAGCTCATCTCGATGACGCGGTTCGGCCAGACCAGCAGGAACAGGAACGATCTGTGAAGGAGGCTTTCGTCAGCGCGGCCTGATCGACGAGCGCCGGAACCAACAGGTCAGCGATGCCGACGAGCCCGACGCCCAAGAGTTAATCTTCCCAGCGCGGCTTAATCCACATCCGGCGAGCGAGGACGAGGCCGAGGATGCCGTAACCGCCGACGTCGTTGACGAAGTTGAGCATCAGCGACGAGAGCGCGTTGGCGTTGGTGCCGGTCACGCCCAGCTTCGGAGCGCGTCAGCCGCACGGTTGCGCTGCGCGGCGAGGCGACCCACCTCCGAACGCGGCGCGTCGGCACCGCCCGTAATCGCGTGCCACTGCCCCTTCAGGCCCTCGCCGTGGTAGGTTTTCCAGCCATCGTACGGCACCCAGATGTGCAAAAAGCCCCAGACGCCCCAAAGCCCGGCGGCGACCTTCTGCGCGAGGACGGACATGTTGGCGGAGGCGTGGCGGCGAGTGCGGTGATCCGAGTGGGCCGACCCGCCGTGGCAGAGGCGGACGCGTGGCGGGAAGGCGGAGATGTGTTTGGCAATAAGTAGGACCCGCAGAGCCGGCCCCGCGAATCCCATCGCCTGGGAGTTTCACCGATTTGCCGACCACCATGACCATGAAGCTGCGTAAACGACGCCGCAGTTCGGGTCTTGCTGGTGCGGGACGCGGGGTCGATGAAGGGTTTGAGGGCGTCGTCGCGTGACTGATCCGATGGGGAGCAGAGGTAGGCCAGGGGGGCGTAGGCGAGCGCGAGGTGGTGCCCGTAGGCCTCGCTGTCACTTGCTTCGGCCGTGCGCCTTCCAATCATGCTTATGATTGCACCTAGCATAAAAAGGACAAACATCTTTGTCCTCTACACCGTAAGCAACAGTTCGGTCAGCTAGTCTCGTGCAAAGAATCAACCGAAACGAGGTGGATTCCCGAGCTTTTGTCCTCTCATTCTTTCCAAGGCTTCCTATGGACAAAGATGATGGCTTGGTCTTGGCACCTGGGGCACGCGTGTACGCTTTAGACGCGGTGTGCTGGACGCTGGCTGCCAGCCACGACTGCCCTGCAACTGTCTCCCGACGCGCCTGAACACTCCGAACGCGTCCAAACGCCGCGTCGAAAGGCCGGTTCCGCAGCCATGGCGCCCATCGTGGCAGTCACCGGTGCGCCGCCCGCCACCCCCGCGCCGCCCGAGCCAACTCCCGTCCCGAGCAGGCGTCACCGGCAAGCAGGGCAAGGCCACCGTCGAGGCCCTCCTCAAGGAGCATCCCGGCAAATTCCACATCCGCTGCGTGGTGCGCAGCCCCGACGCGCTCAAGGGCGCGTTCCCCGAGGGCTCGGTGGAGATCGTGCAGGGCGACATGATGGACCGCGCGTCGCTCGCCAAAGCCTTTGCGGGGGCGGAGAAGGTGTTCTGCGTGACTGCGGTGGCGAGGGACAGGGTAGAGAGGGAGACGGAGATGGGCGTGAATGCGGTGGACGCGGCGATCGAGGCGGGGGTCAAGTTCTTCCTCTTGTGGGGACCGCGGGCGGTGCTGCTTGCCTCTGCTGAGCATGCTTTCGCCGCAGCACGTCGGTTGGTGGGCTGACGGACGACTACTGCGGGATCCACTACTGGAATGTGGGTCAAACGCGCGGCGAACTGACTGCCCTTCAGCACCTCAAGAATCTCGCGTTCGCAGACCAAGATCGACATTGCCCGGCACCTCAAGAAGGCCGCGCCCGCGCACGGGATGAAGTTCGCCATCCTGAAGCCGTGGGTCGGCCGTCTCTGTTCTATTGGACGGAGCCTGACTTGCCCGCTTCAGCTGCATGTTCTTTGACAACGTCTGCTGTTCATCTTGCAACCCTTTGTCCTTGTTCTGACTGATTTTTGACAGTGGAACGATCCCGGTAACTCGCTTGTCAAGAGCACCGACACCGAGATCGTCAACGCCTACCCCGGCCGCGTGCGCATGCGATTCGTTGCCGTCCGCGGTGGGTCGCCAGCTCCCCGGCGCATTCTCCGGAGCTCACCCGTTGCTACGTCTGCCAGACATCGGCTGGTTCGCAGCACACATGCTGGCCAACTCGGAGCAGTACTACGGCAAGGAGCTCGAGCTGGCGTCGCAGATCCTCTCGTACGACGAGGCCGCCGCCGAGGTCCTTTCACTTCTTTCTTTCTTGTCTATCGCAGCTGACGTTCCCGTCCCGCAGTTCGCAAAGTTCACGGGCAGACGGTTCATCCACCGCCGCGCCGACCCGTCGCAGCTGCCCATGCGGCCCGGCGTGGGGCAGGCCAAGGGGAGCTCCAAGAACCTGATCTTTTCCGTGGGTCTTTGCGCGCTTTGTCGTGTTCATGGCGTGCTGATTGGTTGCAGGCGGACCCGGAGGCGCTCAGGAAGATCCATCCGGGTATGCTGAAGCTGGACCGCTGGTTGAGGGAGGAGTGGAACGGGAGGGACATTTTCCTCGAGTCCAAGATGTAGCTGATGGAATCGTCGCAGCTCTCCGGCCTGTTGTCGGCGACGCCTCTGATCTATTTGCGCAGGTAGCACGCGTCCCAGCTTTGTCTTCAACTTCTTTCTTCCAGGCGTCAGCGCGATGTCGACGCCCGCCCCGAACCGCAAGCGCAAAGCGCAGGACGCCGCGACGGCCGACGCCACGCCCGCGGGCACCCCGGCGGCCCGCAGCGCGCGCAAGCGGCGGCGGTCCGAGCCCGCGCCCGAGTGCCCGCTCGAGTCCATCCCGCCCGAGCTGCACCGCATTATCTTCTCCTATCTGCCGCTGGTGGACCTCTATACCGTGTCGAAGCTGTCCAAGGGCTTCCGGGCCAGTGGGCTGCTGCTCGAGTCGGTCAAGCTGCGGATGCCGTACCTCCTCGTGGACGTCCTGCGAAAGGCCGGCACGGACTACAGCGTGTTTTTCGGCGAGAAACCGCCGCCACCGGCCAACAAGTACTTTGATCAGCCCCAGGACGACAGGGAAGGGGAGGGAGACGGGGAGGAGCCCGCGCCGGGGGGCCAGCACACGCCCCCGGCTCCGAAATCGCCCGTGCAGACGCCTGCCGCCGCGACCCCGGCGGCGCAGCCTTCTCAAATCAACCTGCCGCCGCCCGGCGCCGCGGATCTCGCCGCCTTCTGGTCCGGCGTCGGCCGCTTCGTCAAGTACTTCCTGGCCCCCGTCGTGCGCAAGTCGCGGCGAATGGCCGGTGGCGTCATGGGCGAAAAGGTGCTCATGGCCGCCTTGGAAAGGATCCCCAAGTTCGAGATGCCGACGGACGTCCAGTGGGACCCCGAAGAGTACAAGCGCATCGTGAGGGAGCTCCCGACGCGCTTCTCGGAGCTCGGCCGGCTGCTGGCCGAGCACGGCGCCCTGTCCGAGTTCACCAACGTGCTGGACATGCTGGACTCGATGCAGCAGTGCTGGAGCGACGAGCACGAGGCGAACCACCAGGACGGCGACTTTACCTTCTGGCCGTTCGACTTTGCCGCGCCCGTCTTCCACTGGGTCGATTGGGACAAGTACAAACTACGTGCGTGATTCCGCTTGCTGGCATGCGTCTTCTTTTCGCTGACAACTGTTCGAAAGGTCGCTTCGTCGAGCGCCTCTGGAGCATGGCCCAGGACCAGATCGATTCCGCGCACCAGGTCCTCGAGCACGTCGCCGGCTTCCTCCTCGGGACGGACCTCCCCAAGCCCCTCGTCAAGTACGCCTGCGACCGCTTCCACAAGGACGGCATCCTCGAGGACATCCGCAGGATCTGGCGCAAGCGGCTTTTCCACTTCGTGTTCCCTGACGAGAAGGAGAAGGAGGAGCAGCGCGCGAAAGAGAACGCGGGCGAGGACGGCGATGGCGGGGTATCGGAGTGGTCGCAGTCATCCGACACCGAGGGCGGGCAGGAGGAGGGCACAGACTGGGACTCGTCCTCGGGCACTTTCGAGGAGGAGATGAGCGATCTGAGCGACTTTTCGGGGAGCGAGCACAGCAGCGACTTTGGGTCCGAGCCGGCGGACTGGGAGGAGGGGCAGGAGGGGGTGGATTGGGAGGGGGAGGACGGGAGCGGGAGCAGCGACGGAGACCACGTGGACTGGGAGGCCGGGGACGGCGATGACGGCGAGGGGCTGGGACCCTACTTCGGGCACCACCATCACGACCAGGCGGACGACGGCGACTTCGTCGCTGAGGAGCTTGCCGACGATGAGGGGTCGGACGCGGAGCCGCAGGCGCAGATCGAGGTGCTCGAGGGGGACGAGGGTTCGCCGGACGATTCGGGGTGGGAGACGGACGAAGAGGCGGCTTGAAACATCTTGAACGAGCACACAATGGGAATACACTTCTTGTCGCCTCAGACCTTCCCCTTCACCGCCTCAGATCTTCTCCTCCGCCGGCTTGCCCGCCTCATCCTTGGGCACGAACTTCATCGCGACCCCGTTCATGCAGTACCGCTGGCCCGTGGGCTTGGGCCCGTCGCGGAAGACGTGCCCGAGGTGTCCGTGGCATGCCGCGCAGTGGACCTCGGTCCGTGCGTACCCGATCTTGTAGTCGGTCGAGGTCTCGATGGCGCCGTCGATGGGTGCCCAGAACTGGCATCGCGGGACGAGTCAAGGGAGCTCGGCGCAGGGCATCTCGAGCGACTCACGCTGGGCCATCCCGACCCGGACTCGTATTTGGTCGACGACTCGAAGAGAGGGGCTCCACATCCACCGCAGTGGAAGATCCCCGTGCGCTTCTCCCTGTTTAGAGGGCTGGTCCCGGCGTACTCTGTTCCGTGCTTCCGGAGGACGTAGTACGCCTCGGGCGTCAGGATGGACTTCCACTCCTCGTCGGTCTTCTGGACCGGCGCGGGCTTCGTCTCGGTGCTGCCGCCGCCGAAGATGGTGGAGAGGAACGACATGGTGGTTCCCAGAAAGAGAGTAAGGAGGGCGATCCGAGAGAGCAGGGCAGTCGCCGTGATTCGCGGCTCTGAGGACGTAATGGTTCTGATTTCCGCGTGTCCGGGAGATCCGAGGCAGATGTCCGCCTTAAGTACGGTTCCGCGCAAGCAAACACAGCACGGAAAGTCGGTCGAAACCGCGGAGGATCTCTTCGGGAGAACTGGATCCGACGTTCTAGCTGTGTGTCAAAGGGCTTGGTCGCATTGGCTGCTTCGAGTTCAATCAGTCGCTGGCAATGGCGCCCGTGGCGTGGATGATCCGCGACAAGCTCGCGCGGCAGTTCGTGCAGGAGAACGAGGTCATGCGGCAGGCGCTGCGGTTCATCGTGCGGGACACGGAGCAGCCCGCGGCAACCCGGCGGCGCGCGCAGCTCGCGCTCAACACCTACCCGCGCATCACGCGGCGGCACGCGGTCAAGGACAAGTGCATAGAGCACGGGAGGTCCAAGGTGGGGCGGTGCGGTGGGGAGGGTCTCCACTCGCTCACGGTTCTGTTCGCCTCGCGTGGCGTCCTTGCCGCGGCAAACCTCGTTTGGACCTGCAATCGGGCTCTTTCTCCTTGCTGCCTCTTTGTGGAACCGCTCTACGTGGACAGGGTGTGATCATGGACTACAAAATCAACCGCATGCTCTTCCGTGAGCAGGCGCTGAACGGGGACTTGCCCGGGGTCATCAAGGCCCGCTTTAGCTGAGCTCGGGTCGCTTTTCGGGACATCCTGACCTGGATTCGAGAAGCGATGGATGAGTTGGTGGACTTCCTTCATTGGAAGACGGTGCGAGACGGGCGCCCGGACGGAGAGGAACTTTTTCGATGCTCGATCGCACAACTTGAGCCATATACCCTGTATTCCCAGCAACTGGAACGAGTGACAAAAGAATCATTCTCCCGACGCGTGCTCGATGTCCACCGAGCTGTCTAATCCGGCATCGCTAGGCCGATACCGCCCGGATCACGTCCGACATCGAGACGACCCCTACGGGCTTCCCCTCGGCGTCCACCACCCACACGCGGTGGGCCTGGTGCATCTTCATTATCTCCATAACGTCCTGGAGCGTCGATTTGGCCGTGACCTGGGGCCGCACGCCGGCGGTGGCGTGGGAGAAGCGCCGGGACTTGATGAAGTCTACGACGGGGCCGTGGATGGAGTCGACCGTGTCCCCCGTGATCCCTCGGAGGTCTGGATGGAGGGGCGAGATCGTCACATCCAACTTTCGGACGAAGCGCTTCCGCTCGGCCCCACCTCCGACGGCCAGCGTCGCTTCGACCTTGCCGGCGGCGTCCAGCACCGGGACGGCGAGCACCTTCTTCTCCACGATGGTCCGGAACCCGTCCAGCCCAGTGACCTTGTCGGAGATGCTGTCCACGGCCTTCTTGTCCAGCTTCAGGCTCTCCAAGGTGGTCGTTCTCGGGTCCGAGGGGGCGGATTCCTGGGCGGGGAGCAACTAGGTCTAGGACGAATCCAGGACGGCCTCAGTCGGTGGCACTTACCGGATGGGAAACGAGGTAGCTGATGACGTCGGATTGCGAGAAGATGTGGGGGCCCGTCTTGCCCCTCACGTCCGTGATCCTGGAGGAACCGTCAGCGACAACAAGGCAAGAGAACAAGCTACCCACAGGGCGCGATGGAGGCCGTGGGAAAACTGCCGTAGCGTCTCTCCGATGGTATCGTTGATATCGCGTTCGTAGACGCTGTGTTGCGGTCCGGTTAGGGACGCAACGACGGGCGTCGACAATGACCCGACCGGTACGACTCCTGGTCGGGATCCAGAGTAAGCAGGTCGTCGATTGGCCGCTCAAGAAGGGCCTCGAAGGCGGCCTTGTCCATCTTGGCGTCCTTTGTCAAGCTCTTGACGAGGTAGACCTGTTCCGTGTCCCACGAGGCCCGCCGGCTACAATGAGCGCCGTCCCCGCCCGGAAGGCGATACTTCCACCCACAACGGCGTCGTGGAACCCGACGATGGCGATGACCTTGTCCGCGGACGTCGCCGACGTGACCGCGAGCACTGAAACTCCGGATGCCGCCATCTCCTTCAGGCCGTCCCGAATCGCCGCGGACGCCGGCACGGTGACGAGGTCCGGGAGGTCGCCGACCCGGCCCATGGCCTCGGCAAAGGTAAGCTCGCTGATTGGCTTCGACATGACTGAATGTTGTGATGTGGCGCTGACTCCTCGCGCCCCCGGCTCACATCCGCACATCCCAATCACGTGCCTGATTAAGCGTCGAACCACAGGAGAACAATTCAGATCGGCCTTGAAGCAGTTGGAATGATAGTGATTTGCCCTTTCATGATTCCCCTTGGTCATCATTAAGGCGGCAGTGGGCGTGCTGGTAGTTGGGATCAACCTCTCAAGTTCCCGTGACCAAGCGATCAGACGCCATCAGACGGTGTGGAAGCCATCCTCGATGATGTCCAATTCCAGCACGAAGGCTTGGTGTCGATGTCCGGGTAATTGGAACGTGCGGCGCCCGGGTTGATCATCGCCGATCCGGTCAATCTCCGAACGTGCCTGTTTCCCTTGCCTCCCGCCTTGTAGCCGGGCCATCGGCCTCCGTTTCCCGGGTTCCGCGCAGCCATGACGCAGCTCTTCGAGCACTGGGACAGCTTCACGAAGACGTGGGGCACCAAGCCCCCGCAGATGACCTACAAGCGCATCGGGTCGCGGTCCGGCCTGAAGGTCAGCCGGATAGGCCTCGGAGGCTGGATAACGTACGGCAAGCAAGTCCCGTACGGTGGGACACGGCTCGGGTCCGAGCTGGGCGGGACTCCGTCCTCAACGCGGTCGCGTTTCGGCAGAGATGTGCTCGGCCTGTATCAAGACCGCGTTCGACGTAGGGATCAACTACTTTGACACTTCGGAGTCTTATGGCGGTCGGGCGCGCTCTGGTGGTCTTCGCGGTGGTTCCCGTTCTGATCCGGGCCGCGAACTCAGATGGTCGTTGCGAGATCGACATGGGGAAGGCGCTGAAGGAGCACGGCTTCAAGCGGTCCGACCTCGTCGTTTCCTCGAAGCTCTTCTTTGGGGACGGCTCTTTGGGACCGAACGACCTCGGGCTTTCGCGGAAGCACATCGTCGAAGGAGCCAAGGCCTCGTTGGAGAGAATGCAGCTCGAGTACATGGACATATTTGTCGCCCACCGCTCCGACGTCGAGACGCCGATCGAGGAGACCGTGCGGGCCTTCAACTACCTGATTGACCATGGACTCTGCTACTACTGGGCTGTCAGCGAGGTACCTCGAGCCTGTCCCGATACGGCCCGGCGCTGAAGACCGTTCTCAGTGGACGGCGGCAGAGACGACCGAAGCGATCATGGTTGCCAAGCAGCTCGGGCTCCAGGGACCGATTGTGGGTGATTCCTTGTAGACAGGCCCGGGAGCGTTTTCTAAATGTGCCCGTTCGTCCGCAGTTCGAGCAGCCTCAATGTGGGCATCACCATTCACGGCCAACCTCCCCTCTGACCTTATTCCCCTGCCGCAGACAACATGTTTTGGCGGGAACGACAAGAGGTCGAATACAAGCCGCTGTTCCGGAATCACGGCATTGGTGGGCGCCTAGTGGGGACTTCGCCGGCAAGCGTTCTGATGCACTTGCCGACAGGATCGCTCATTTGGTCCCCCGTTGACGGAGGCATACTGAGCGGCAAGTACAACGACTACAAGTTCCCCGCTGACTCCCGCTTTGCCTTTGGAACGAAGATCAACGATTACATCAAGAACATTGCGGACCAGATCTTCACTGATTACGGGAAGAGCAAGATCGAGCGGGTGAAGCTTCTCGAGGTGGGATCTCGGTTCTTTCCGCCCCCGCACTGGCTCACAGCTCCCAAAAGCCCATCGCGAAGCGCTTGGGAGGTACGACGGCACAGCTCGCCATCGCGTGGACCCTCGTGAACCCGGATGTGACGAGCGCCGTCATCGGAGCTTCGCGGCCGGAGCAGATCACGGAGAACATTAAGGCGCTCGACTTGAGCAAGCGCCTGACGCCGGACATTATGGAGGAGATCGAGCTCATCCTTCGGAACCGGCCAATGCCGACGCAGAACTGGAGAGGGTAGAGTTTCAGGCGTAGGGCAGGGTCGCGGAGCTCAGAGGTCTTCTACTGAAGTAATGTAGTGGGTCGTAAGCTCTTGGTCACTAGGCATTGCCGAGCGCCCAGCTCTCCACGATCACCACGCCCAGGTCCTTTTTGCTAGATTTGGGATCCACCAAGGGGAACGACTGGAAGTTCCTCGTCAGGACCATTGCACTTCTCGGAAACCGTGTCGCCCACCTTCGTCTTCTGCATGTCCGAAACGCTGGCCTCGAACGACCCGATCAGCTCGCTTGATCCGTTGTCGTCGTCGAGCACCTCCCAAAGCAAGGGAACGTCAAGGTCTCCGCGGTTCAGGGCATCCAGCGACATCTTCATGGCAGGCCAAGTCGGCGACAGGGATTTCGGCACGATTGACGACGCTTGGACGAGTACGAGACCTAGATGGAGCGGAGTCAGATGAGACTGTGTGACTGAGGCGACAGCCAAAGCCCACCTCCGGCACGCGTCGGCCTAGACACCTGAATGAAACCATCACTCTTGCCAAGCAAGTCCTTCTTCGCGAGATTCTCGGCCCGCAGCGTCACCGTGAAGGACGACCCGACGTGCGAAGCCTGGACCTCCGGCGCGATTGTCGAGTGGTAGGTCGACTTTCCCGTGGCCTTGTCAACGTACTTGGCGTACTGCGGCGACTTTCAGTGGGACTGCCGGCAGCAGCCCGAGAACACTCACAGCAATCGGCATCCGCTTGGCCATCTCTGAAGAAGCAAAGTCGATGTCGACCGGCGTTACAGTGACCTGAGTCGCCTGAGCGGAGGCGCCGGAAGCCACGCCGGAATCCGACACAGACGCGGCCGCAGTAGCAGCAACAACGGCAGGGGCGGCAGCGGCAGCGGTTGCGGTCAAGCTGCTGCTCCTGGCGGGAGCCTTCAAATCCTGAGCGGTGACGCTGGCGGTGGCGGCAGCTGAAGAGTCGCTTTGTGAGTAGAAAGTGACGCTGACGACACGGTGAGTCCTACCAGCATCGCTCAATGCTGTCGGCGCCTCCGCAGCGGCAGCGGCCTGGACGCTTTCCGTCGCGGCTTCAGCCTTCTCCGCCGTAGACGACACCGCAGCTTCTGCCGCGGAACCCGCATCGGCTGCCGACGCTCCAAGAGAGGCATCCAGTTCCTTTTCAAAGTCGTCGAATGCTTTGTTGGTGGCGTCGAGGAACGGATCGGCTTTTGCGGGAGCCGCCGCCGCAGCAGCAACAGAACCGTCCGACGGCGGCGCGGCACCAGCCCCGCGAGCTGCCGCCGCCTTGGAAGCCTGGCCTTCGTGAGCAGCAGCGATAGCAGCAAGCGCCGCGGGTATGGCCTGCTCCCGAGATGGCAAAGTAGACGGGCTCGGAAAGGCAGACGAAAGGTTCGCCGAGGTCTTGACGATCGAGTTCGATTGAGCGTCCACGACGATGATTTCCGTCCCGGTGGAGGCGTGCTTCCAGACCTGCTTGAGGAGGTCGCTCTCCTTCTTGTTCTTTGCCTCGGCGTAAGGATCCTGGAGGCCGATGATAATCCGCGGGTGCGAGGACGGGTCGGGATGGCTCTCGACCCATCGATCGTACGACTTGGTGAACTCCTTCTCCAGGTTGCCAACCACGGACACGGTCGCGGCGTTGTAGAAGAGCTTCTTGCCACTCTGCTTCTCAAAATCCATTATCCTCTTGATGGCTTCGGCTTTGAGCTGCGAACAACCGGCGTTAGTGCCGGAACACACAACCAACGACTCTCAAATGGCACACCGATTCCGCGTAGCGAGACGCTTTCTCCTCTTTGTCCTCCTTCGAGCCCGGCATCTTGTCCCTGGAGAACGAAAGATTCTGTCAGGGACATGCAGCCTTTGGCCCGGCCCATGACAATCGCCAACCAGTAGTAAGCAAGGGCCGGCACGTAGAGCCTGTAGGGTCCCGGCGGCGACGGGTTCAGCGCCTGCTGCATGCCGAGCTCCAAAGCTGCCCAGGAATCGGGGCTCCCATCGACCGGCACGATGATGATTTTGTTCGGGACAACGGGCGAAGGGAAGTCGTCGCGGAGTTCGGCGCCATCGCCAAGGAGTCCGAGCGAATCGCGGGTCATGACGGTCTCTTTGACCTTCTGCTTGTGCTGCTCCGATTCCTCTTCGAGTTTCTTGACGTACTCCTCCATCTTCGCGGCGGTTCAGGGGTCCAGCTCCGAGCGTGTCTCCGTCCCCTGTCCGCTTTCACCCGTCCGCAGGACGTGCGTGACGGTAGTCGAGACTCCGCAAGACAATAGAAAAGGTGAGCAAGCAGGACTGGCAGGGACTGCGGCCAGTGGGAGGGGGCGCTTCGGTCGGTGGGAGACCCTCGTCCGATCGCCGAGGACCCTGGATGACCGCCTCTGTACCCGACCGCGATCGCAAGGAATCCCGCTGGGAGACCATCTGACAGCGAAATACAAGTACGCTGGAGCTACTTTCAACCATCGATGCCGTTCCTGCTGGGACGTTGAAGGTGGTGGCGATTGGGACCTTCGGCGCCTCCTTGCGAAACCGCACCGCCGCTGCCACAGGAGAAGTCGGCCGCCCTCGCACTGAACACGACGAAACTTGCCTCCTACAGATAGAAATCGCCGTAGAAATGGCGCAGAAGGCGAACGAGAGGGTCCAGAACTTGGCTGGCCACCTCAAAGACGACGGTGTCTCCCCCGGCAATGGGCAGGACTCGCCCGTCTTCTCGCCCCTCGTTCTGGGCGGTTCCCCGGGATTCAAGCTCCAGCATCGAATCGTTATGGCCTCGATGGCCCGGCACCGTGTCGGGCTCGACGGCGTGCCCAAAGCGGATTTGGTTTCGAAGTACTACGTTCAGAGATCGACGCCGGGCGGCCTCGTGCTCACAGAGGCGACCTGCATCGATCCGGAGGGAGTTGCGGCGCCGCGGTGCCCTGGAATTTGGTCCGACCCGCAAGTCGAGTCGTGGCGCTCGGTCGTTCGGGCCGTCAAGACTGCGCAACCGGACGGCGTCTTCTTCATGCAGGTTGGATGTCGGTCGCGGCATCGCTCTTGCGCTCCTGATTACTATGCATCTACCAGACCTGGCACTGCGGACGGTCCTCTCATTCGGCTTTCCAGCCCAACAACCAGCTCCCGGTTTCGTCGTCTCCGATTGCCCAGGCCGACGATGTGATCCTTGGCCGCGGGAAGAAGGTACCGCACGAGGTCCCGCGGGAACTGACTACCGAAGAGGCCCGTGAGCGGACTACGTGGTACGGGAGGGGCGCCAGGCGCGCGGTTCGCGAGGCCGGATTTGACGGCGTCGAGCTCCACGGCGCCAATGGCTACCTCCTGAATCAGTTCCTCGAAAGCGGGACGAACAAGCGGCGCGACATTTACGGCGGCTCGGCCGAGAACCGTTGCCGTTTCCTCGTGGAATCGGTTAAGGAGACGATCAAGGCCCTGGACGGCGAAAGCGGCCGCGTCGCAATCCGCTTGAGCCCTTGGGGAAGGTGGGCCGCATGTTGCTCACGTCATTTCGGGCAACTGACGACACTTGGCGACAGTCAAGGCGAAATTTCGGACGAGGACCCCATCGCGACATACTCGACTCTGCTAAGAATGCTGGCTCGTGCGTGCTTCGCCTGCAGTCGAGTCAATCGATGGCATTGATATCTTGGATCCGGCAGCCCTGAACCTTGCCTACGTTCACTTCGTGGAGCCTCCGAACATGCGGTACAAGCCGCTTGATTACAGGACTCCGCGCCTCGACCCCCTGACGAACCTCGCCCATTCGCTCGGCATCACGGTTCTGACCTGCGGCGGCTACCTTCCCGACATGGCGACCCAGCTGCTCTCGAAGCACACCGGCCACGTTGATCTGGTCGGCTTCGCGCGGCTCTTCATTTCGAACCCGGACCTGGTCGAGCGGATTCGGAGGGGGCTTCCGGTCGTGACCAACACGGTGTTCGATCCCTACAACCCGCCTCAGACAACCGGGCTGATCCTTCAGCAGTACGACGCCAACTTGTTCTACGCTACAATCGAGCGCGGCTACGTCGACTACCCGGCATTGCGGGAGGATCCGCAGCACTCGAAGTGGGGCCGGTGGACGGGCTACAAGGGGCTGATGTGGGGCGAAACTGCCAAGGACGGCAAGTGAAGCAGTTAAGCAGCGGTGCCGAGAGTAGAGAGAGAGAATCAATTGTCTGAAGACAAAGAGTGTCACACATCCATATGGTATCTTCCTTGTCGCTCTAAACGCTCTGCAATCGGTCGCTCCCGCCGCTTTGTACTGCCGGCCACGTAATCTCCCGGGCAACGGGTGCCGATGGCGGGCCCGGCGAGGCCGAGGGCGAAGGCGACGGCGACGGCGACGGCGACGCCCCCAAGTCTGACGAACCGTTCAACGCCGGTTCCGCGTCCAGGTAGACGGTGGAGATGTTCATGGTCGTCTGCCCCGGCAAGCCTTCCGGGAGCGTCTTTGCCCGCGGAAGCTCCGTGCCCGTGTTCGGGTCCAGGTACTTGTTCCGCTCGCACTCGACGGCCCACTCCTCGTTGATGATCCGGTAGTCCGGTGTGTCAAAGAGCACGCGCCGCGCGATCAGACCCCAATCGAGGATGATCCCCGCGACGGGGACGAACATGATCATGAACCAGAAGGTCGGTATCGAGTGGAGCTCGCCAAACGTGATGGCAAGGAAGTCCCGCGAAACCGAGAAGAGCTGGAGCGCGATCCAAAGGAGGAAGGACAGCGCGATGGCCGCCCAATGGAGGTGCGTCCAGCCCTTCACCATAATGGCGAGCCGATACATGACGGTGGTCAGGACTGGAGGGAAGCTGGGTGAGCGGACGACAGCTAGCCCTCAAGGCGGAACACTCACTCAAGGAGGACCACACGTAGATGACCGAGTCGTATCCAATACCCCAGCCGTTCGGCGACAGGATCCCCTCACCCCAGAAACCGAATCCAACAAAGAAAACGACTGGAAGAAGAGTCAGATCGGCTTCGAGAAAGAGGTGGCGGCAAAACTCACTGTTGGATACAATGACGGCGGCGAGGATCCAGCCTGCAAAGGTCTGCAGGTTCCAATAGTGAACCCGAGCCTCACGATAAAGCTCCGGATAGCGGTACAACGGCGTCCGCGCCACGTCCTTCTCGAAGCACGCGACGACGAAGGGAGGGACGGCGGAAAACGCGACGTTGAAGTACACGAGGAAGGTCTCCTCATAGATGTTCGTGCCGCTCCAGAGGGTGAAGAAGCCGTAGATCCAGTAGACGCTGATCATGGCGATGTTCTGGAGGCGTGCTATCAGCCATGCGGTTTCCCGTCTTCGAGTCCAAATCACCTTGTAGAAGCTGTAGTAGATGAGCTGACACATCCGCAGGAAGCTCCACCGTCCGTGGACCGAGATGAGCGTCCTCAAATTCTTGAACTCGAGGAACGAGTAGTCCGAGGCGCGGACCGCCTGCCCGCCTTCCCGGCCCGAAATGCCCACCCCGATGTTCGCCGCCTGTGCAGTTCCGTCAGCTCGCTCCCCTCAAAACACGCAGTCAACCCACCTGGATCATGGGAACGTCGTTTGCGCCGTCCCCGACCGCCAGCGAAACCTTGTGGAGCCCGTCGCTCACGAGGCGTACGATCTGCGCCTTCTGGAGCGGCGCCACGCGGCAGCAAATCACCGACTTGCACCTCGTCCCGACCTCGAGGAACTTTCGCTGCAGGTCCGTCATCCGGCCGTGCTGCTGCGTGCCCCACGGCTCGAACAGGATGTTGAGCGCGTCCCCGGTGACGACCATGGCGTTGCGCCTCCAGGTGTCCTCGACCTCGGGCGGGTCGCCCCAGCCCGCGCGCGGGTTGCGGTTCACGGGCATGAGCCAGGCCATGTACCGGCGGAACCGCTTCCACGCATATGCGGCGCGCTGGCCCAGCGACAGCGTCTTGGTGATCTCCGGGTCCATCATGTCCTCCGGCTTGACGTGGTCTTTGCCCCACTCGCCAGCGGCCTTGAGCTGGGAGATGGTCTCGTCGAGCTTGGCCTCCAGGGCCGCGCGGTCCCGCATGTTGTAGACGAAGAGCCGCGAGTCGTTGTTGATCACGCGCGAGGCGAGGCCGATGTTGATTGCCGTCTCCTGCTTGTCCCCAGTGAGCACCCAGACCTTGATGTCGCACTGGAGCAGGTACGCGATCGTCTCGGGCACCTGGTCCTGCAGCCGGTCCTGGATGCCCGTGACGCCCAGGATGGTGATGTCCCGCTCGACCGTATCCATGACGCGGGCCATGCGCGCGTCCCGGTCCTTTATCCGCTTCTCGGCCGCGTCGAGCTGGTCCCGGAACGCGATCCAATCCTCCTCCGACAGCGTTCGGTAGCCCACAACGAGTGTCCGGAGACCGTCACGCGCAAATTCGTTGAGCGCCTGGCCGGCGGCTTCCAGGACCTGCTGGTCGTGGTCGGGTTTGGCGAGGGAAAGAATGACATTGTCGGCGCCCTGGAGAGACGGCGTCAGCGTTCCGTCGAAGGTCGGCACCCATGCTCACTCCAACCTTGATGTACAGGTAGATCACGCCGTCCTTGCGGACGATGGCGCTCATCCTCTTCCTGTCGCTCGAAAACTCGAGCAGCCTCAGGAACTCGTAGTCCCTCTCCTCGTTGAACCAGCTCGTCTGCAGGAGCGTCTTTGTCCTCCCCGTGATCTCGACCCCGTTCCGGCGGAGCCCGTTGCAGATGGCGATGTCGTCCGGGCTCGGGCTCTCGTACAGCAGGCCCTGCGACGGGTCGTCCGTCATGGTGGGGAGCACGTCGTGGCAGACGGCGAGGGCCTCGGCAAAGAGGCGCGCGGCGTCGTGCAATTGCTCGCCGGGGTGCCCGCGCGCGATGGCCTTGCCCAGCCGGCCGACGTCCTTGACGTCGTCGAAGGTCTGGTACGGGATCCACGCCTTGTTGAGCGTCATCTGGAGGCGGAGGCCGTCAGTCGAGGCGACATCGTCCGCCGACGCGGAAACCCACCTCGTTCCTCGTCAGCGTCCCCGTCTTGTCGCTGAACAGGAAATCGAGCACCCCGAGGTCCTCGTTCAGGTTCGAGTTGTTCACCGTGGCCCCGATCCTCGTCCACGTGTCCGGCACCCCAGACCAGTCCGTCTCCTTCTCGAACCCCACCCGCACGTCCCCCGTCTCGCCCACGAGGTCCGTCCCGAACCTGGCCGCCACCTCGGCCTTCTTCATCGTCTGGTCCTTCTTGCGGAGGGTCAGCTGCAGGAAGCCGTCCTTGCCCAGGGCCGTCGTCCGGGGGTTGTAGTCCGGCTTGCGGTACCCGACCATGCGCTCGTCCCCCTGGATCATCCACGTCTGCACGATCCGGACGAGCTCGATCGACACGAAGAGGGAGAGGGGGATGACGTAGGAGAGGGTGGCGAACCAGGTCAGGATGTCGTTCCAGATGACGGCGGCATAGTTGACGCCGGAACGGTTGGGCTGGAACTCGTCGTTGGGGTCGTTGGGGTTGGCGAGGTACCAGTAGTACACGTTGCCGTTGTAGATGGTCAGGGTGACGTTGAGGGAGAGGAGGACGGCGGAGATGAGGAGGACGAGGTTGAAGAGGAAGATGCCAAAGACCAGGGCGTTGAGGCGGCCCTCGAGGGTGGAGAACTTGAGCGCGCCGCGGGTGTTGTTCTTCATCACCTTGGTGTCCAGCCCGGTGTAGACCGCGACGGCGTACACGAACTCGGTGTTGCGGAGCACGGCGCCGCGGGGGAGGAACTGGTTGATGGAAAGCGAGTGCACCGACTCGCGGGTGCCGCGGTTGATGACCAGGCGGGCGTCGAACTCGTGGAGGTCCTTGTTGGGCACGCCGGCCTGGACCTTGCCGGGGAATGGGGAGAGGGCGAAGCCCTTGGTTTCGGGCAGCGCGGTGCGGCGCTTCAGGTTCGTCTCGCTGGCCGGGAAAGGCGGTCAGCCGGCCATCCGCGGTCCTCCCAGCGGCGAGCAACGCCCACCCATCGAGGTCCGCCGTCTCGATGTAGCTCACACCGTCGTCGAACGACGTGTCGAGAACAACCAGGTCCGCGGCGAACTTCTCGCCCTTGTGCACCTTGAGGATCTCGCCGACCTGGACGTTCTTGCTGGGGATGACCTGCTCCTTGCCGTCCTTGACGATCGTCACGGGCTCGTTGTTGGCCTTTTGGTCCGCCTTGTAGCGTTTCTGGGTGTCGTGGGGGACGGTGTTGGAACAGGACCGGCGGCAAGAAAGCGGACCACTCACGTAGTCTTCCCACCCGTCCTTGGCCGCCGTGACCGCGAGAATGAACATGAGGGGAAAGATGGCCGTCCACTGGGCACGGAAACCGGGTTAGAAACCGCAATGTAGCCGCGACAGCCGCGTGACCCACGGCCGACACGGCGCTCTGCCCCCCGATGGTGGACAACGCCCCGAGGAGAAAGTAGAGATTATATCTGGAACGACAGCGTGTCAGGAATCGCGATTGGAGGCCGGAGCAAGGGTTTCCGGCCCACAGGCGGTGGAACTGCGGCGGCGAGCGGTTGCCGAGGTCAGCGGCCCGGTCGGAGGCGGAACGCGACCGGCAAACGCACCTGGCTCCACAAGTTCAGGGGGAGGAAGGTGAGGATGGTGTACTTTGTTGTCTTTATGTAGTTTGCGTTCTTCACGAAACGCGTGCTCGGGAAGACGACCTGGTCGACGGTTGAGCACCGCGAGACGCCCCAGGCCAGGCAGACCGACCTCCCGGTCCGGGTCCTCCACGGGCTCCACGATAGTCTGCGCCATCGACTCGAGCGACGCGACGGTTTTCGTCTGCGCCAGGGGGGCCGGCGGGGGAGGCAGCGGGTTGCCCGCGGGCGCGCCGGCCCCGTTCTGCCCCGCCACCGGGCCCATCGGCGGGTCCGCGCTCATCGCCGGAGCGCGGGACGGCTTCGCCGGGGCAGCGGCGCTCCGGCCTCCGAGCTTCTAAAGAGAACGGCTGTGGTCAGGATTCCAAGGGATTTCAAATCGCCGTCCGCAGCGATTTTAGCCTATGACTTCTCCGAGGAAGAGGAAGCCTGAGGCGGAGGGTGATGCTGCAGAGCAAGGGAAACGCCGATCGACGCGTCGCAGGGGGGCCAGCCCGGCGGAGGAGTCACATCCAGCCGATCCTCCGTCTCCCGATGGGGATTCCGGTCCCGGCCGGGAGGGAAAGCCGCAACCGGCCATCGCGAAGCCGGACGCCGACGACGAATTCGCGGATGACTTTGCCGACGTGCAGGAGGACGACCCGGCCTTCCTCGCCGCGCTGGTTGCATCCGCCGACGCCGCCGAGGCGACCTTCAGTTCGCCACCGGCCTCCCCCGCCAAGCCGGCCGCGTCTTCCAAGCCCGATGTGATCATGGTCACCCGCAGCGCCGTCCTGCAGATGTGGGCCGCCGCCGTGTGTCGCCTGGAGGGCTACTCCCGCGGCACCGCGGCCTCGTTCGCCAAGGTGCTCGCGCACGAGTTCGCGCAGACGCGGAAGCAGACCCTCGGGATGGCACCTAAGGACTCGCCGCAGGAAGCCAAGTGGAAGCAGGCCGCCAAGAAGCGGAGCGCGCAGGCGCTGGCGGGCCAATTTCCCGTCGAGGCGTTCCCGGCGTTCGGGACCGAGGTGCTGGCGGCCGAGAACGCCGAAGGCGAGGTGCGCGGGATCATCGCGGACGAGACGTCGGCGTCGACGGTGGATGCCAAGGGCGCCGAAAGGTTCCTCAGGGGACAGTTCGGGGCGAGGTTCGACGAGGTCGAGAGGCTGATGGACGCGATCGCGAAGAAGAAGGGGACGCGGGACGACATCGGGAGCAAGGCCTATAGGGTTTACGAGGATCTGCGCCCGCCGTTCACGGCTTTTGGCGCAAAGAGCCCGTGGGACCTCGACATGGTCAGGAAGATGGCAGAGTGAGGCGGCACGATTCGCGATTTTGGGAGGACACTTGGCATGGCACGGGGATGGTAGCGGACATGCTAGAAGAAACATTCTAGGAACATGGCAGACGTCGTCTTGATGTGCATGTTGGTCATTGGCTGAACCGATTGCTTTCCGTACATCCGACCTCGTGCACCTCGGATCCCGATGAAATGCCAACAAGATTCGAGCGCGAGCGGGAAAGTACTTATTCTTCCTTTCGCCCAACGCAACATGAAGCAAGCAGACATCCTGCTGCTGTTGCTGGAAACCAGTGACCGGACGACATACTTGGATGCGGAGCGGTAGAGGAGAGATCTGGTCCGCCGCCGCAACGCAGGAGCTTAGGCGCCTCCGTTGAATCACGTACCCAGCTTCCGATAATCCAAGCCGCTGATCGTTGCAGCGGGTGAGGTCTGTCGGTGCTTCCAGCTTTTCGCGACGGCGTCAGCGCAGCCCAGCGTTTCTTCGCCCCTTTGCCCGCGCCCTCCCCACCCTCTCGCGGCCCGTTGCCGCCCGCCAGCGGCACCATGGAGGACTGTACGCGTCCCACCCGCGGCCCGGCCCGCCGTTTCGCCCTCGGTGCTGACCGCGACCCCCTTTCCGCCGCGGCTCCAAAAGTCTCCTCGGACTCGTACGAGTCGTCCTCCACCTCGACGTCGACAAACTCGTCGTCGGCAATATCCTGGGTCAATTGGTTCTGCTCGCTGCCAGGTGCGCGGACTCGCGTTACGGCGCGGCGACGCGGAACTGACCTCGCCCCGCTGTCGGATCCGCCCGGACGACGAATCGCTCCTCGTGGGATTCCCTGCCTTCCCCACGCGTCCGAAAAGGCCACGAGTTTTTCCTGGAGGTGCCGGAGGACTTCATCGAGGACGACTTCAACCTCTGCGGGCTCAACACGCTGGTGCCGCACTACAACGAATGCCTCGACATGATCCTGGACATCGAGGACTCCCCCTCCTCCTCCGCCTCGGGATCCTCCCGCTCCGACCGCCCGCCGAGCGCCGCGGTCGAGCAGGGGGCGGAGAAGCTCTACGGCCTGATCCACGCGCGCTACGTGCTCACCAAGCCGGGGCTGCAGCTCGTCTCGGAGCGGTTCCAGGCGGGGGAGTACGGGCAGTGCCCCCGGGCGCTGTGCGGGGGGCAGGCGGTGGTGCCGTGCGGGAGGTCCGATTCGCCGGGCGTGGACACGGTGAAGCTGTTCTGCCCGCGGTGCGGGGACCTGTACCACCCGCGGGAGGTGGGCGTCCTGCCGTGCTTTTCGCTGCTTCTTCGCCGGCTGACGTGCTCGGTTACCAGTCCCGCTACCGGCACCTTGACGGCGCCTACTTCCCCACCACCCTCCCGGGCCTCCTTTTCCTCTCATACCCCGAGCTCATCCCCACGGGCTCCATCATCTTCCCCTCCCAGCACGAAGAGGGCTCGGAAGGATCGGGAATCACCGTCGGCGGTTCCGAGGCCGCGGATCGCCCGGCCCCGGCGCCGGCGCCGCCCGCCCCGGAGCCGAAACGCCGGCTGTCTGGCTCGGATTCCGAGGGCGAGGAGCCGCCGCCCCCGGCGCCGGCACCCGTGCGGTACGTGCCGAGGATATTCGGGTTCAGGATCAGCAAGAAGAGCGCGGTGGGACCGAGGATGGCGTGGCTCAGGGCCGTGCCGGGGACGGATGCGGACGACTGAGGGTTCGGGGTGGTCGATGGGGTATAGGGCGGATAGCAGGGGGATACGGGCGTCGGGTGGCGGTCACGAGCGGGCTGGATGTAGGCGGGAGAGCTCGGGACATGGATTCTGAGTTGGGCTTGCCGTTCTTTTCCTGGTCTCCACTTCGATTCGGGCTAGGTATTTGTGCGGTTGTCACGGTGCTGACACGACATTGCCCGCAAGTATTCGATGCGAATGACCCGGTGCTTGTGACACGCCAACGATGGCGGTTTGGGAACACGTCATCACGCCCCGGCCCGTCCAAGCACCGCGAACGACGACAAACCTGTTGGAACCCACGTCATTGCAGAAAATGGAAAGCACGGACAGTCTCGTGCCGCTCGCCCGCAATGAGCCGGCGGCGATGGCACCCGACGCGCCCCACTCGGACGCGGACGGCGTGCCGCGTCAACGGACGGCCTCGCACGAATGGCACCCCTTTACCGCCCATCCCGAAAGCGACAACCCCCGCACCCACGCGTACGCCGCCGCCGCGACCCAATCCGTCGTCGGCGAGGCCTTCTCCGCCCTCTCCTCGGACGCGGCGACGGAGATCGTGGCGAACCTCATCCTCGCGCAGGTCACCGTCGTGGCGCGGTAGTCTCGCTCCGAGGAAGGAAGGAAAACCGCCCGGATAGCGGCGGAGGAGGCGACCAAGGGCACGTACGATGCGGTCGAGGCCAAGGCGAAGGAGTGGGCCGCGGGGTGGCCGCGGTGGGCATGGCCGGCGGTGCTGGCCGCGGCGGTCCTCGCGGTTGTGCTTGTGCTGGGCACGCTGCTCGCTCTGTGGAGATTTGTGCTCTTTGGGCTAGGTCCGATCTGTGCGAGGTGACGTGGCTTCGAACCCGTCCCGGAAGGGGGACGGTGCGCCGATCGAGGGAACAAGTAGCCGCGGTGCTGCCGATGATTTTAGATCACCGAATTCCTGCTGCGTCTTGCGTCAATCGGTCGTACTGTCGTGTGCTCGCTTCGCCCTGCGAGGCGTGGTGGCAAACTTGCCTCGGGAACAGTCACTTCGCCAAGGGCGTCCAAAGACGCGGGCAGACCGCATCCGGCTGCTAATCGGCAACCAATCCGTCGATCGTTGCCGGCAACAGTCTCGATCCGGTCCTCGCCGCAGGTTTGCCTTCGCGTGTTGGGGACGCCCGTCGCGCGGTCGATCGGCTATCGGCTGATCCTCGCAACCGTCTCCCGGGTTCACGTCCACCTCAACCCGCCTACGCGGTTTCCCTCCTCTCCTTTTGCCCTCGGCAGCTCTTTATTCCTTCACCGTTTCCCCCCGGCCCCCGAAATGTCGACCTCCGCCCCCCTCCCGGGCTCCGAAGAGGCCGGCCAGACCGCCTCGGCCGACCTCCGCCTCCCCATCGACACCGCGGCGCTGGAGCGCTACATGGAAGCGAACGTCGCTGGGTTCACCAAGGGCCTGCAGGTCAAGCAGTTCAACCTGGGCCAGAGCAACCCGACCTACTTGTGGGCCCGCCCGCGTGGGCGCGCCCGGACCGTGAAGCTCACGCCGCGCTTTTCCCGCCTTTTGCAAGCCTGACCGACGGCGCGGGGGTCAAGTACGTCATGCGCAAGAAGCCGCCGGGGCGCATCGTCAGCCCCACGCAGCACCAGGTCGACAGGGAGCACAGGATCATGTCGGCGCTGAAGCCGACCGGGTTCCCGGTCCCCAAGATGCTCTGCCTGTGCAAGGACCCCGGGGTGATCGGGACCGAGTTTTTCGTGGGTTTCGGAGCGTTGGCGCGCTTCCGGCAGGGAGGCTGACGCGCTCCGGGGAAGATCATGGAGTTCATCGAGGGCCGCATCTTCTCCGACCCGCGGCTGCCCAAGATCCCCCCCTCCGAGCGCGCGGCGTACTGGCGCGCGGCCATCAAGACCCTCGCCGCGCTGCACCGCGTCGACTACAAGGCCATCGGGCTGGGGGACTACGGCAAGCCGTCCGGGTACTACGAGCGTTCCATCACGAGCTTTTCCAAGCTGCACGACCAGCAGGCCGTGGTCCGGGACAGGGACAGCGGGGTGGAGGTCGGGAGCTTCGACAGGGTGGACGACATCAAGGCGTGGATGAGGGAGAAGATGGTCGGGCCGGGTGCCGTCGTCAAGGACCGCGCGACCATCTTCCACGGGGACTACAGTGGGTCCGGGTGCCGGAGGACGTGCGGGGTGTTGCTGAGGTGCTTCCACGGCAGAGTTCGACAACATCATCTTCCACCCGACCAAGCCCGAGGTCATCGCCGTGCTTGACTGGGAGGTTGGTCGGTCGCCCTCTCCCCCTCCTCTCCAAGCCTAATAAACGCCCCCCGCCAGCTTTCCACCATCGGCCACCCCCTCGCCGACCTCGCCAACATGCTCATGATCTACTTCCTCCCCCCGCCCGAGGGCGTCCTCGGCGTGCAGCCCCCCGAGGGCCTCCCCTCGGCCGACGACATGATGCGGCTGTACTGCTCCGAGGCCGGCATCCCGTACCCGATCGAGGGGTGGGAGGCGGTGGTGGCGTTCTCGTGGTTCAGGGGGGCGGTGATCGGGCAGGGCATAGGGGCGAGGTACGCGCAGCGGCAGAACAGCAACCCGGTGGGTCCCCCCTGCCTGCGGGCCGGCGACGCGCACGGGCTGACGATGATCGGGAAAGATGGCGCCGGCGTACGCGTCCAGGACCGTCGTGTCGATCGACAGGGTGCTCCAGATCATCGCGGGGAAGCGGCTCGAGGACGTCAAGGACCGGCCCGAGGTGGTGGAGCGCGGGCGGGTGCGGTGGTTCGGGGACAAAAAGCTGTTCGGGCCCAAGCTGTAGGCCGGGTGCCGTGTGCCGGACCGTGGCCGGCGACGGTGGAGGCGCCGATCCGTTTGGCCGTCGCCGCCGGGTCGCGGTCCGCATCGGTGGTCGGCACCTCGGAGATGTGCGGCTTTTGGAGTAGAGGAAAAAGAGATGCGGCACCCGGAGCCCGCGGATGGCGAGAGCGCGGCGGATACGGTCGACCCGCGAACTGTGCGCGGAGCGACTGTATTGAACGGGAAGGATGGAGGGGCGGCGCCGTCGTCATGCCCGGCTCCAGGCTGCCGAATGCCCATCCGTCTCCAGGAAGCCCGAGGAACCCGTCCGGTGCGCGCCACGCCGCTGAGGAGGGGTGCATGTGACGGGGATCGCGGGGGTGTTGCGGCATCTGCCCTGGCTGACCGAGCTTCCGCTGCCCCCCATCCATGGCGAGCGCGGGCCCCGCCGGCGACGGCGGGGACGGCAGCGGCAGCGACAGCGACGGCGGGCCGCGGGCGGCGGCGGGCGCGCCGCGGGCAAAGGCGTGCGACGCGTGCTTCAAGTTCCGGAAGGTGAATGGGGGAATCTGGACGGCGGACGGCTCCCACGGGGTACCGGGGTCTGCACCGGGTCTAGATTGCGCTTCGAGATCGCCTAAAGCGGAGGACGGCGGCTAGACGGCGGCACGGGGTCGTGGGGCACGCGTGGTGTCTGCCTTGGTTCCCGAACTTCGGGCGAAACTGGGCGGGCCGGCCGACGCCCCGACGCCGTGCTGGGCGTTTGGAGGCGCATAAAGACGGGGAAAATTGGTTGGAGGCCTCTAGGTGGCGCTATGGGGTCGAGCGGGCACGCCTGGTGTCTCCTTGCCTGCATGGGCGACTTCTAACACACTTCCTCCACTTTATCCAGAAATGCTCGTTAGCCGGGGTCGCCGATCGCGTGCTGCCGGAGGGCGTGCGGTGCGAGGCGTGCGTGGCGTTCCAGCGCGAGTGCGTCTTCACGCGGGAAGTTCGGCCGCGCGGGCCCAAGAAGGGCGCCGCCTCGGCCGGCAGGAAGGACAAGCGGCGAAAGCGGCGGCGCACGGACGCAGCGGGAAGCGCCGTGGCCGCGGGCGGGGACGGCGGGGGGGGCGGGGGCCCGGCGGACGCGGGCAGCGAGGAGGACGGCGACGACGGGCCGGACGAGGAGCCCGAGGAGGAGGGCGAGGACGACGAGGAGGACGACGCCGGGTCGGACTACGTGCCGGGCCGCAGGACGAGCCCCGAGCGCAGCCTGCGGCCGCGGAGCAGGCCGTCCGGCTCGCTGGCATCCCCGTCGGTCGCACGCGGGTTCGCCGCCCAGGCCCGAAGCAGCCTCGGTTCGGTCGGCCGCCCCCCCGACGACGCCGGCAGCGTGGACCTGGAGTTTGGGACCACCCGGTCGATGCTGGGCTCCGTGGCCGGATCCACGGCCTCGTCGAGCAGGGCGGGCTACACCGGCGCGCAGCTGGACAGCCTCGTGGCGGCGCTCTTCCAGCGCAGCGGCGCCATACCTTCGGGACGTGCGCAGCAACCGCGTATCGCGTGGCCTGCGTTCCAGGATCCGGGCCGCTCGCCTGGGGGAAGCGACGACTCGAGCGCCGACGAAGCAACGACCTTTTCGCCGGTCGAACCCGGCGCCCTTGTCCGCGTTGGCTCCTCCATCGGTCCCTCCGCCGATCTCCAGGTAACTGTGATCCCTTGGAATGGCACCGTTCACGCCTTGCTCACACGTACTGGGCAGCCCCTCCCTCCCTCCTCCGACCTCCTCCGCATCGTGCAGGACTACTTCATCGTCAACAACCTCCACTCCCAGATGAAGCTCGTGCACTACAAGATGTTCTTCCCCAGCCTGGCCACGCGCCCTCGCACCTCCATCTTTGCCCCAAACGAGCTCCAACCGACCGCCCAGAACGGTGCCTACCCCCCACCCCTCCCCCTCTTTCTCGCCATGGCATCCGTCGGGTGCACCCAGCTCGAACCCTCGGAGGAAGGCGTCTCGCGGCAGCTCCTCCCCCCCGCCCCCTTTGCGGAAGCACCCGCCGTCGACATCGCCGCCAACTTCGGCAGCCCCGTCGCCGGCGGCTCCCGCACCCGCGGCACCTCGCACAGTCTGGCAAGGCACGCGTGGTGCTACCTACAGCCGTGGTTGGAGCGCATGGGGATCGGGTCGCTCGGCGGGGCCCGGGCGCGGCCGAGGGAGGGGGGAATCGACCAGGGCGCGCTGGACGTGCTGTTTGCGCTGGTGACGCTGCTGTGGAGGTCGGGCCTGTTCCTTCGGACCGAGGCGTCGCGGGGTCTCATGGTGGGTGGTACCGCGCGGGCGTGTCGTCACCCGTTCTGACGTCGTGCATGTTAGAACGTCGGAGTGGCGCTGGCTTACAAGATGGGATGCTCTGACCCGGCGTCGCTCCTCGCCCCGTACCCCTCCGGCACAGTGCTGCCCGGCGGCGTCGTGCTGCCGCCCTCTGGCATCGACCTCTACCTTTACTACGCGAACCAGTACCGCGCCGAATCCCTGCGGCGCGCCTTCTGGGGCCTGTACATCCACGACCGCAACCTCATGGTGCTGGACTGCAGCAACCCCACCATCTCGGACGAGGTGGCCTGGGCCATGAACCTGCCCTGCGAGGAGCGCCACTTCGACGCCGTCTCGGAGCTCCTCTCGGCCGCCGAGGCGATCGTCGCAACCCGCCCCGGCAACGCCGCCGCTGCCGCGCTGGACACGCTGCCGTGGCACCGCCTCCCCGCGCGGCTGCTGGGCAGCGCGTTCAACACGATCCGGTGCAAGGGCGGCGACCCGCCGGGGCAGATCGGTCTCCGCTTCGCCGTCATCATCGCGGCCATCTTCACCATCGGCAAGGCGGTGCAGCTGCACGTGCGCGCGCGCGAGCTGGGCGCGGACGTGTTCGACCCCGCGTGCGACCCGGACGACGGCGGGGTGCGCAAGGTCGCTGG
Source organism: Hyaloraphidium curvatum (assembly GCA_025558095.1). Classification (NCBI taxonomy): domain Eukaryota; kingdom Fungi; phylum Monoblepharomycota; class Hyaloraphidiomycetes; order Hyaloraphidiales; family Hyaloraphidiaceae; genus Hyaloraphidium; species Hyaloraphidium curvatum. The sequence goes on along the minus strand of JAIVFI010000031.1, from coordinate 26,636 downwards.
CAAGGTGCGCAAGATGCGGGCGCGGATCCACGGGCTTTTCGCCAGGCTGCCGGCCTGGTACGTCGAGCTGGACTCGGATCCGGCGGGGTTCCTGGCGGGGGAGGCGGCGCGGCCGGCGGGGGAGCGGAGGAGCGTGGATGTGCTCAACGGGGCGTTCAACGACCTCTTCTTGGTACGGCTAGCTTGCATGTTCATGCACGGGCCTCTAAAGGTACGTTCGTCGCTATGCTGCGTGTGATCACCGACAGCTCACGCAACGGCTACGATGGGCGCACAGCCGGACCTCGTCAACCCCTCTCACCTCGCGTGGCTCGGCACGGCGCGGCAGACGCCCAACCACCTCGCCCGGATCGTCGCCGCGCTCCCTCCCCTGAAGGGCTTTCCCGACCTGAGCGGGCACCCCCGCGCGCCGTACTTCCCCGTCTTTGCCGTGGACGACCCCAACCTCCCCATCCCCGAGGTCTGCCTGCACCACACCCTGCACCTCATCCGCCTCATCCGGGCCTACGTCCGCGTGGACCCGCGGCTCCTCCGCACCTCGGTCCTCGGCCACCACGCCATGGTGCAGGCGGCCGTGTACCGCGCCGTGCTCGCCTGGGGCGGCATCGCGGCCCCCGGCGCGCAGGGCGGGGGGATCGCCGACGCCGTGGCGGACGTCGAGTTCATCGAGGCCTGCCTCGCCCGCTCCCGCACGGGGCACTCGGCGCGGGACCTGTCCAAGGACGTGGTCTCGGTGGTCAAGCTGCAGCTGGTGGGGGCGGGGAGGTCCGCGGTGCCGGCGAGGCTGCGGTGGACGCCGAGTACGCCGCGGTCGTCGACGCCCAGGGACGGGGAGGATCCTGAGGCGGATGGAGAGGCGGCGATCGAGATGATCGCGGCCAGGGCGGCCGAGGGGGGATTGATCTCGGACGGGATGGCGACGATGATCGTGGCGATGGGGCAGTCGGCCGTCTGAAATGGACGCGGAGATCTTCTCGAGGCAAGAGGAGGTGGCGGCGTTGTACAGTGTGGATGTGGGTGCGGCGTGGTGTGGAGAGGGTGAGGCTATCTGGAGCGAGGCTTTGTCGGACTGCCATCTTGTTGTTCTGGCTTCTCTTGAACATAGTTCCGACCAACATCCGGTTTTGTAATCCCCGGTCCTTCGTTACCACTACTTCGACATCGCCTTCGTCGAGAATCTACCGCCTCAAGAGCGAGCTAGCAATCCACCTTTCTCTCTTTGTCATCCTCGACCAGGCTCGCGACCAGTGCCCGAATCAACAGCTGGACTCGCCGTTGTCGGATCCGCCCAAGTACTAGGCGTTGATCTGGGCGATGCGGTCGGGCAGCGAGAAGAGGATGTCTAGCACCATCTCCTCGTCTCCGGCCGAACGCTCTCGTCAAGAACCGTCTCAGTGGGTCCGCCGAAAGCTGCCATTGCGAGGGGCGTCGGCGAGAAGGAGACTTGATTTGGGTGGGACCGACACGTGGCTGTCGTCACGCCTCATAACTTGGAAGGTAGTTCAAACAGTTGTTCGTTCATCGGGTAAGGCAATGGAGCTGACGTAGAACGGCAAAACATCGCGAGGAGGCTAGCATAACTTACTTGGGCGCCTAGAGTCCGGTGACCAAGAGTGAGTGAAGGGACGGGTGCGGAAGGCCGCCGACCAAACATTCCGACCCGCTTCCTCCGCCTTTCCGCGCGATGGCGGCCTGGGAAAAAGTCCGCGACGCGAAGCTCGCCAAGCGCGAGTCGCTCATCCCGGCCGAGTACCGCCTGCCGACCGGCCACCCCATCTGGGCGGCGCGCAAGGCCAACGCGTCGGACATTGCTGTGCTCGAGGCGTCGGGGCTGCTGACGGCCGAGGACAAGCGGATCACGGCGATGTCGGCGTCGGAGATCGCGCGGGACGTCGCGGCGGGCAGGATTGACGCCGAGACGGTGTGCCGGGTGCGTAGTCCTCTAGACGGAAACTGTCCCCCGCGGCACACCGACGCTTCCGCCTCAGGCATTCGTCAAAAGGGCGGCTTATGCCCACCAGCTGTCCAACCTGCTCACGGAAATCTGCTTCGTCGATGCCCTGGAGCGGGCCCGGCACCTCGACCGGACCTTCAAGTCCACGGGCAAGACCGTCGGGCCCCTGCACGGGGTGCCCATCTCGATCAAGGACAACTTCAGCGTCAAGGGGCTCGACGCCTCGGTCGGCTTCCTGTCGCCGCCGTTCGTCAACAGCCCCGCCAAGGAGGACTCCGTCGCCGTCAAGATCCTCCGCGACGCCGGCGCCATCAGTGGGTCCTCTTTGCCCCCAGCTTGCCCCACCGGCTGACGTCTTCAACCCCCAGTCTACTGCAAGACCAACATCCCGCAGCTCATGATGTCTGCCGAGCCCGTGAACCCCCTCTGGGGCCGCTCGACCAACCCGCACAGCCGCGGCCTGATCACAGGCGGCTCCAGCTCGGGCGAGGGCGGGCTAGTGGCCGCCCGGGGGAGCCCGCTGGGGCTGGGGACCGACATCGGGGGGAGCGTGCGCGGGCCGGCGGCGTTCAACGGCGTCTGTGGGTGACCGGCCGTGGCGCACTCTACTCTCACCCTTCTGACCCCATCTCGCCAGACGGCCTTAAGCCCACCTCCCTCCGCATCCCCCTCCTCGGCGGTATGACCCTCATCGGCGGGCAGGAATCCGTCCGCTCCGTCGGCGGCCCGCTGGGCAGCTCGGTCGAGGACCTGGACCTGATGATGCGGACGATCCTGGCCGCGCGGCCGTACCAGCTGGACCCGATGGTGCTCAACGTGGGGTGGAGGGAGGAGGAGAAGGAGCAGGTGCGCGGGAAGAAGCTCGTGGTGGGGTACTTTGTCGACAACGGTGGGTCGACCTCCGTCTGCGGTGCTTCGAAAGAGCTCACCCTGGATGTTGTTTGTTGTCCCACAGGCCTGTACCTCACCTCCCCCCCGAACAAGCGCGCCATCCTCGCCACCGTCGCCGCCCTCCGCGCGCAGGGCCACCGCTGCGTCGAGATCCAGCCGCCCAAGGTCGCGCGCCTGCAGGCCATCTCGAGCGAGGTCTTCTTCTCGCACGGCTACGTCCGCCTCGCCGAGCACGCGGACAGGACGGGCGACCCGCTCGAGAGGTTCACGTCGTACCAGGCTTCGTTCGCCAAGATGAGCAGGGAGCAGATCGCAGCGAGGGCCGAGGGGGCGCTGAAGAAGTACCCCGACGACGCGGCGTTCAGGGAGCTGGTGCTCGCGGGGGCGCGGGGCCCGCTGTCGTCGGACGAGCTGTTCCGCACCAATTTGGAGCGCAACGCGATCGCCAAGGAGTGGCTGGACATGTGGGCCAAGCAGGGGCTGGACGTGGTCATCAGCGAGGCGCTGGCTCTGCCCGCCTTGCCGCCTTGGAAGATGAACACCGAGGCACCGTTCATGGGCGTCGGGACAGTGGGTTTCCCCTCTGCGGTCCCCATGTGGCGCCGTGCTGACCATGTTCGGCGGCAGGTCATCTACAACGTCCTCGACTTCCCCGGGGGTATCATCCCCGTCACCGCCGTCGACCCTGCGGTCGACGGTCCCAGCTCGCACCGCGGCCGGTGGAAGGGCGAGTCCGACATACACCGCGTGTGGAACGAGAACCGCGAAGCGATGGCCGGCGCGCCCGTGAGCGTGCAGGTGGCGGCAAGGAGGATGGAGGACGAGAAGCTGGTGGAGTGCATGAAGGAGATCGATCGGTGCCTCAAGGAGGCGGAGAAGGCGGCCAAGGGGAAGCTGTAGCCGATGCGGGCGACGGCATTCTATTGTTTGACCTCCTTGAGCTTCACCATGACCTTTTCTGGCGCGATGGTACCCTTGAACGCCTCCGCGAAAGTCCAGTCCGTTTCGGGCACGTGCTCGACCTCGAAGCGCGAGAGCAACGACGCCGTGCACAGCCTGATCTCCGCCAGCGCGAGCTTCTCCCCTCTGTCGTCAGCGAGATTAGAATCCCAATCACCCTTGACGGCCCAAGCAACCCACATGCACCGCCTCGCGCCGTTCCCGAAGGGCGCATAGGCAAACATCGATCCCGTCTTGGCCCCCCCAGTAGGATCGTCGGCGAACCGCTCGGGCTTCCATGCGAGCGGTTCGTCCCAGTACGCGGCCGAGTTTTGGACCCCGTAGAAGTACGGCATCACCCTGTCCCCCTTGCGCAGACGGATGCGGCGCGGCTTCCCGGAAAAGTCGGTGTAGGAGAAGTCGAGGTCCTCGAACATGACGCGGCCGGTGCCGAAGGGCGCAGCTGGATACCGCCGGAGCCTGGGCGGGGGGGAAAACTTCAGCGGGCTGATCCGGCAGCGGCATGGACAAGAGGTGCCCACGTCTCGCGGATGCACGCGTTGAGCGTCCTGCACTTTTCCAGCTCGTCGAGATTCGGCAGGTGGGAGGCCAGGGCTCCGGCGGCTTCCGAGCGGATGGTGTCCTGCAGATCTGGCCGCTTGGAGAGCTCGTAGAAGAGGAAGGAGAGGGTCGAGGTGGTCGTGTCGTGCTGAAGCGAACCACGAACGGTAAGAAGGCGAGCAAGACCGCAGCTGCCGTCGATGCCCACCCCAGCAAAAAGCAAGGACATCAGCGCCTTGCGGAGATCCGCGGGCGACACTTCGGCGCCGAGCTTCCCCGCCTCGGACCGAGAGTACGCGTCGTCCATGATGCTCTCCCTCGCCTCGCCCCTCGCGATCCTCTCCCTCTCCGAGTCCAGCAGCGCCCACATCCTGTCCCCGTCGGCCTTTTGCGCCGCGATGACCTTGCGCAGGAGGTACGTGCCCCAGCTTCCCAGCAGCAGCTTGCCCGTGGTGACCCTGATCGTGTGGGACTGCCACGAATCGAAGGTCTTGGCGTACGAGGCGCCTTCGGCCGAGGTCTGGGCCTTGACCTCGGCCCCGAAAACGAGCCGCGTGACCACGTCGAAAGAGTAGCGGTGGAAGAATCCGACCAGGTCGAAGCCCGCGGGGTTCTCGGCGCTGGCTTTCGCCAGCCGCTCGAGCAGAATCGCGGTCTGCTCCTCCATCACGGGCACGTGCCTCCGCACCGACAGATTGGTGAACGTGGCCTCGAACGCGGCCCGAACGTCCCTCCAGAGCTGCCCGTTCTCCGCCGATATGAAGCCCTCCGAGTACGGACTCCTGGGGTCCCCGCGCTGGAACTTCGGCCAGCTCTTCCCCACCAGCATCTCCCTGAGCAGCATCGGATCGCCCACGGTCACGGTGGCCATGCTCGGGCGCAGCATGTTGACGACGCGGAAGACGGGGCCGTACTTGGGCATCCCAAGGAGGCTGGCCGCGTGGGTGGGGACGGGCGGCGGGCGGGAGAGGCCGGGGACGACAAAGACGGTCTCGATGTCGTCGTCGAACTCGAGGTAGCGGCGTCTGAAACGTGGGAGGCATCAGGTCGAGGTGGGAGACAGGCCCGCGGAAATGCCCACCTGAACAGCGTCCGGACGAGGTAAAGGAACGCGGCAACGGCCACCGCGTAGAGGAGAATGGAGGAGAGCATTTTGGCGGTCTGCGGCCGCGATTCGGGGCTCCCGCCGGGAGAGGTTTTGGAGGGTGGGGCGCGGCGAGCGACGCCACGTGTCGATCGAATCAACAACCCCCTCTTCGGCGCGTCTCCCGCGATGTCGGACTCGGGCCGTGCCGACGGAGGCCAGCGCAAAGAAGGCGTGACCGCGGCGCAGATGGCCGCCCGCAAGGCCGCCAAGGCCGCGTTCTACGGGCCCCTGCCGGGCGCAGGCAAGTCCGAAAGCCCCGCCGGTGCCGGAGACGACGCCGAAGGGGACGGGTCCTCGGACGCCGGATCCGAGTGGGACACGCCCATGACGCGCGACGGCGTCGACGAAGACACCGTGTTCGACATCCTGTGGACGCTGCGCGACCGCATCGCCGAGATCAACGGGGTGGGCACGGGGTCCGCCGACGGCGAAGAAGACGAAGCTCCAGGCGGTTTGGACCTCGGCGCCAAGGTTATTGCTGCAGCCAGCCGGCACGCGATGATCCGCCTCGAGACGGTGGACGGCCTGAGACCGATCTTTGAACTCCTCGGGTTGAACTCCTCGGGGGGGAGGCGGACGCTGTCGAGGCCATGGAGGAGCGTGCCCGAGCACACGAACAGCTCGTTGAGGGCGAGCTCGAAAGGAGGGGGATTCCCAGCGCAGACCGGGAGAAATGGAGTGGGTACCTCCGCTTCCCCTTCCAATCGTCCTGGTGCTGATCCCCCGCAACAGAACACTGGGTGTTCGCGAGCACCGATGTCGGTGCGTTGAACGAGCGGCTACCAAAGCATACTTGTTGATTCTTCCGTGTCGGACAGCGGAAGGGTGCGGGTACGGCGGCCGCACAAAGGCTCCGGAACATCATCCAAGGGGCACCTCGGCCGCATCGTCTTCGTCGGACGAGAAACGCGGATCGGGGCAATCTTCGGGTGGGTGCCCTCGCGCTACCGGACCTAACGTGAACTGCAGGCGATCGAACGGCGTCAGGATCGAAAGGGGTGACGGTCGATCTTTGAACGGATGGCGCGGCTCAATCTTCTGAGGAGAGCTCTAGCATTTCAATATCGACACAGGTCTTGATAGCTCGATCAGTGCCTTCTTCATCCGCTCAGCTATGTACAGCCCATCGCGAGCACGTCCGCCACCCTCTCCTCCTCCATCCGCGCCCCCGCCGCCTCCGCCGTCCGGTAGCGCCTCACCCTCCCCCACACCCTGAACTCTGCCAACCCCCTGCCAAACGGCGCCCACCTCCCCACACCCACGTAGATCAGCAGCGCCCCCGCGACCCCCAGGCACGCCCACCCCACCACATCCCCCGTGTGCAAATAGACCGACCCCGCGCCCGGCACCAGCGGCACCTCGAAATCGAGCACCGTGTCCCTGTGCGTCCTGTACGCCGCCGCCGCGGTGCCCAGCGGGCCGTAGGCACCCGACGTGCCCCCGCTCGCGCAGCGGAGCTCCGTCAGTCCCAGGTCGACGGCGCGGTAGGGGTAAACCCTGTCGATCAGCGTGGAGGGGGACCCCCACAGCCACGTGGGGTGCAGGAAGAGGTCGGCGCCGCCCGCTGCGAGGGCGGGGGGGCGCAGCAGGGACGGGAATTCCCCGTCGAAGCAGGTGGCGACCAGCACCCTGAGGGGCCGGGAGAGGTTCGAGGAGGGGTTGAGCACGCGCGGGTCCAGCTCGATCACGGGGGGCGGGGAGGCGCCGGCGACGACGAAGGTGTCCTCCGAGAGGGGCACCGGCCTGTTTTTGTCGTATTTGGCGAGCACGCGGCCGTCGGGCGCGATGGTTGTGAAGCGGTTGTAGTTTGCTTCCGGGTCCTCGGGGTCGATCGCGACGAGGTAGCCGATCCCCAGGTACGCGGTGGCGTTGCGGGCAAAGTCCTGGAACTTGGCGAGCCACGCCGTCTCGTTGGCAGCCGAGACGGACGCGCCGAGGCCCAGCTCCGAGGTGGTGATGAAGCGCGTCCCCCGCGCGGCCATCTTGGCCGCCTCCGAGAGGAAGAACTCGTCCGTCCGCGACTGGATCGCCATGCAGCCGAAGGAGAAGGTATCGGTCGAGTGCGCGCTGAAGGCCTGCTTCTGGTAGAAGACGAGGGGGAGCTCCATGTTGAACACCGCGCCCGTTGTGACGACGACGAGGAGGATGGTCAGCGGGACCGAGATCGGGTGGGTGACGAAGGCGGCGAGCTTGGTTGTTGCCCGGCGGAACGACTCCGATCCCCACCTGGTCTTGAGGGGTGTTTGAACTTCGGCGCTGGCTTCCGGTTGCGGCAGGTCGCGCTCGACCGAGTCGGCGACGGCAACAATAACGCCGGCATCAGCGAGATCGACCTGCTTGGCGTCGGCCTCCACCGCGATGCTTTGCTCGACCCCATCGCTGGTGGTTTCCTCCACGAGGTCGAACCACGCCTTCTCGACCACGTAGGCCGCCAGCGACGCCGCGCCGAGCACGGCCAGGTTGGCCAGCGACACGCCGCCGAGGTACAAAGATCCGACGACGAGGTCGCGCGAGGCGAAGGCGGTTTCGGCGGGGGAGCCGGCCTGCCCGAGGGGTGAGTAGGCGGCCAGGATGGCATACATCCCGGTGGCAGCTTGCGGATAGAAGAGGATGCGGAACCAGAGGGCCGATGCCCAGCGTTCTGTGCCCCGCACCACTAGCATGTTCAGTAAAACTACGATGGCCATGCCGGAGGCTGCAAGCATGCCGAGGAGGAACGACAGCGTGAGCCCCCCCGAGTCGAAATAGGGCCCCTCTTCGTCGGCGATCCAACCGAAGCTCCCCGTTAGCGAGCCCCAGCAGCCGAGCACCGACGCCGCCCACGCCGCGGCAAAGGTCAGCGCGTTGCCGTGCAGCGCCATCAGGACGAACAGCGGCGCCCAGGCGAACGAGAGGGGCTGGAGCGGCTGCCAGCCCTGGAAGAAGGCAAAGAGGCCGAGCAGCGGGGCGAGGAGCAGCCCGGGCTCGGGGCGGCATGCGCGCCGCAGGGTGCGGCGCAGGTTTGCGCCGCGAAGGGTCATTTTGGTGGGGATTCTGTGTGTGCGAGTTGGTGTGATTCACGGCGCGTCCCAGAAGGGAAGCGTGGCGGGTGAGGGGGCCCCCACGATGACGCAACTCCAGTCCGGTCAGCAGGGCAACGATCCACACGACCGAAAAATCTCCTCAATGGATCCGCCGTTCACCGATATCTGTCGTCCCCTGCTCGGTTGGCGGCCACTAAACACGGGCTCGACTTGTCCCCCGCAGCTTTCTCGAGGCTGCGAAGTACGATCAGCCTGAGCCGGCCCCGTAGCTCAAGGTCAATTCGATTGGAAGCATCCAGCAAACAACCGTAGAGCACCGCGAATTGCGAGACCGTTGGATGCCGCGCCCAGAAGAACAGGACATGTCTTGTCCGCGGACCCAGGGAAGAGGCAAACGCCAAAAAAGTAAACGGAGGCCGACTTGCAAGCAAGATTCTATGCAAGCAAGATTATAGAGATACTCGTGCCGCCGGTTGGAGCCTTTCTCCACTAGTAATCGTGCGCAAAGAAACGGGGTCAACGGGGCGTGCGGCGCACGCATCCCATCGAGTAAGGGCTACCACGCTCCCAACCCTCAGAGGGTGTTTCCTCTTGACCCGAATCATCATCCCCGTCTTTGATTTCGCCTCGTATGGTTACGCAAGTCGGCTCTGGATCGACCAAGACCGACGGCTGATCGGACCGGCAACGCGTCGGCCCGACAACAATACAAACTCCGGCCCCATCGCTCGCCATGACGGTGTTCAGATCGTCGATAGACATCGCGTCCCTCGGCGAACACCGCCGCCATCTGCTGCAGACCCTGCGGCTGGCCCCGCCCGTCCCGGGGGAGCCCCGCGACCTTGCCGAAGAGGACCGCGATTCGCGCACGCCGATCTACGTCGACGGCTCCACGGGCACGTCCGTCACCTACGCGGACTACAAAAGGGACCTGTGGCTGCTGGCGGCGGCGCTCCAGACCCTCGGGCTGCCGCGGGACGCGGTGGTCGGCGTGCACCTGCACAACTCGCTGCAGGTGCCGTTCGCGTTCCACGCGGCCGTGCTGGCCGGCTATGCCGTGTCGCCCGTGTCTCCCAGCCTTACGAGGGACGAGGTAGCCGCTCAACTGGCGAAATGCCGGGCTGCGGCCGTGGTCACCGACGCGGACCTGTGGGACGTCAGCTCTCCCGCCGCCTCCCCCCTCAACCCGAAACCCCTGCTGATCCTCGCCTCGCGGCCGCCGCCCGGCTCGCCCGTCCCACCGGGCACCCCCACCCTCCCCGACCTCCTCGAACTCGGCCGCACCCTCCCGCCCGTCCGATTCAACCCCCTCTCGCCCGCCGACGCCGAGCGGACCGTCTGCCTCGTCCCCTTTTCGAGCGGCACCTCGGGCGCCCCAAAAGCCGTCGCCCTGACGCACGCGAACCAGACCGCCGCGGCGCTGCAGATCGGCTCGACGATGCGGGGGGCGCTGGCGTGGGATCCCGTTGGGGGAACCAAGGCTGCAGTGGCGTTCGTGCCCATGGCCCACGTGTACGGGTGCAACTATTTCATGGGGTCGCTGTTGGGCTTGGTAGGTGTCTGTTGGGTGGGCAACGAGGCCCGTGAAGCTCACCTGCCGCCCCTTGCAGCGCGTGACGGTCGTCATGATGGCCAAGTTCGCCCCCGAGCCGTACCTCCGCCTCGTCTCGCGGTACCGCCCCCCCGTGCTCTTCCTCGTCCCGCCCGTGGTCGTCCGCCTGATCGCCATGCCGCGGGAGGAGCTCGCCCCCTACGACCTGTCGAGCGTGCGGTACGTGTTCTGCGGCGCGGCGCCGATGCGCGCCGAGACGGAGCAGGCGCTGGTTGGGGTGTTTCCGGGCGAGGTGCAGGTGAAGCAGGGATACGGTGGGTGTTCTCCGCCGGCAAAGTTCCTCGCTCGCAGGCACGCTGACGCTCCATCGTCGGCGGCTAGGGATGACGGAGATGTCCTCGGTCCTGCGCTGCACCCTCGACGCGCCCAACCCCGCGGGCAGCGTTGGCACCCTCTCCCCCTCCTCCGAGATGATAGTGGTATCCCCCGACGGCCGCCTCCTCGGCCCCGGGGAAGAAGGCGAGCTCTGGGCGCGGGGTCCCAACCGCTCCGTCGGGTACCTCGGCGACCCCGCCGCCTCCCTTGCCGCTATCGCCTTCCGCGACGGCGAACGGGATACGCGCGGCCCCGACGGGCTGGAATTCACCGGCGCGGGGTGGCTCCGCACCGGCGACGTCGGGTACATCGACGCCGAGGGCAGGGGGTACATCACCGACCGGCTCAAGGAGCTGATCAAGGTCAACGCGATGCAGGTGGCGCCATCGGAGCTCGAGGGCTTGCTGCTCCTGCACCCGCGGGTGGCGGACTGCGCCGTGATCGGGGTGCCGGACGACAGGTTCGGGGAGGTGCCGAGGGCGTTCGTGGTCCCCGCGCCCGCCTCGGGTGGGGAGAAGTTTGATCCTGTCGAAGTTGTGGAGTGGGCGGCGGGGAGGACGGCGGCGCACAAGCGGCTGAGGGGCGGGGTGGTGGCCGTGGACGAGATCCCGAGGAACTCGAACGGCAAGGTGCTCAGGAGGGTGCTGCGGGAACGCGAGGCGGCGAGCAAGGCCAGGCTCTAGGCGCGGATGGCTGGGCAGTGTAGCGCCCCTTGCATGAACGTATACAGAGGAAGGGTCTGCTGCGTGCATTTTATCGGAACATGGGCGGGAACGCGGCAACGAGGCGTCCACATGAGTTACGTGCATACATCCAAGACATGCGACATGCAAAATGCGGGAAATCGCGAATTTCCGTCACCCGCTGCAACCGACCGTCTCCAAGCTCCTGCGCCATGTAGGTCTTCTCTGGCGGAATCGGTCCCGGAAACGAATAAATGAACACGCCAACCAGGCCGCTCCCCGACGGCCCGATGACGCCCCGCGCTCAAGCTTTCCCAAGTGCTTCCGCGAGGATGCGACGCCTCCAGAGCTTGCTCCTCCTTCCGCCGCTGTTGCGCCCGCCTCCCCTCGAGCCGCGGAATCTTCCGCCGCCGTCGTCGGCGGCAAGGTAAGGGTCGTTTGAACCCCCGGATTGTCCGCCGTCGTCGTCGGCGCCGAGGTAGGCGTTCGCCGCTGCGAGGTAGGGGTCGCCGGACCCGCTGGAACCCCTGTTCCTCCCGCCGCCCGAGCTGCCGGAGCTTGATGGCCTGGACCTCCCGCCCCCGTCCGCGTCGGAAGCGAGGTACGCGCTGGCACCGCCATCCGCTTCCTCCGAAAAGCCGTACGCGAACACGGCCTCGGAGGCAGCTGCCCTGACCTGCTGGGGCACGTTGGCAGGCGGCGTGTTGGCCCTCGCCCCAGGTGTCGGCGGCTGACCGTCCCGGGTATTGAACTTGACGGGCTCGTTGAGCTCCATGGCCTGCGTGCCGCCAGCGCGGATCAGTCGCTCCAGCTGGAGCGGGGCGAAGAAAGGGTGGCAGAGCACGGCCTGCCAACCTGTGTGGAGGCACGGTGGGCGTCAGGACTCACTGCCGCCGACGGTGGGGAGCGGATGCGGCATTCACGCACCCTGCAGCTTGCGCTGGTCGCGGCTGGACCTGCCAAGGCGTTTGCTCGGGTCCGGGTGCAACAGCCTGAAGATGAGGTCGCCTGCTTGCGACGATAGGCCGGCGTTCCTCCAGTAGTCGACGTCGAGGAACTCATCCGCCCCCACTTGTTGGCCGTACTTGCTCCTCCAGAATTTGTGGAAGTCGGGCGGATAGCCTGGGATGGAGAAGGGCCCGTTTCTCTCCCCTTCGGTCGGGTCCTTTGGAGAAGGCGTCCTTGTAAGGAGATCAAAGGCGACAACGCCATAGCTGAACCAGTCGGATGCGCGGCCAACTGGGGGGGATCGTCAAGCCCGTTGCACGGCAAGGTCCCCGGGCAGTCGGGGGGTTAACCCACAAGGCGCCTCGTTCGGGAACTCCCTCAGCCGTTCCGCGAACGACCAAATCTCCGGTGCCACTATCCTGAAGTCACAGAATCCCAACGCCACGTGCTCCTTCATTATCTGGGGCCAGGACGCATTGATGGCGCACCCGAAATCGGCGAGCATCGGGCGTCGCTTGGAATCGAGCAGGATGTTGCCGGCCTTGATGTCCCGGTGCAGGATTCCTTTGGAGTGCATGTGACCGATGGCGAGTGCAAGCTGCGCCAGGAGGATTCGCGCCTTGTTCTCGGGGATAGGGTCGTCCGCGGGGAAGAACTTGCCCTTGCCGGCGATCTCGGCCTCGAGGTCCGATTTGGCGATGGGCATGGCTATGGAAAAGCTGTTCATGTCGTCCGTCTGCTCGCGCCAGGCGCCCCAGAAATGGACCAGGTACGGGCCGCCGTTGACGACTGACATCTGCGGGCACGGGCAGGTAAGCACCGTCACGACCGGATGCGAAGGCCACGCACAAAGTGCGGCTCCATCTTGTCGGCGTGGGCGGCCGTCCGCGCCTGGTGCCCCGGCGCGCCCGCGGGGATGTCCTTGGGGTACTTCTGCTCCTTGATCGCGAAGAGGCGCGGGCCGTTGGCCGGGTCGAGCGAGCTCGGCGCCGACGACCTGAGCGACGCCACGCTCACGGAGCCGAACGCGCCCGATCCGATTTCCTTGATAACGTCGAAGAACGCGTCGGGTGTGATCCGGTCGCGGTGCGACAGGACTCGCTTCGGGAGGACGGCCGGCGGAGACGCGGTGGCGAGCTTCGCCGAAGCCGGCAGCGGGCACCGGGCGCCCTCTGCCGCCCCCGCACCGGCGACATGGAACGCCAGCAGCACCACCGCGAGCGCGGCGCGGGCCACGGAGCCGGCCATGGCTTGCGATTCGCAATCGCGGGAGATTTTCGCGTCTGGGCTGGCTGGACCCACCATGGCTCCGTCTGCAAAATCGATCAGCCGGTGCCCCAAGAAGTGCAAGGGTGCAGAACGCGATTTCAACGACGCGTTGACACGTGCCGTGGTGTTGCGGTACAAGCGCTAGGGAACGGCTTGAAGGATTCTTCGCACAGGCTCTTTGGACTACGTACACGCAGCATCCCCGCATCGTATTGGACCGGATCGTCTCTGTGACGCCAACGGCATCATCCATAGCGCTTTCAAAACCCCGAACATCCTCCTCCGCTCTTTCGACGATTTCTGCTTCCTCTCGCTCGCCGACTCGCCCACGTCGTCCTCTGGAACAAGCACCGCATGACCGCGATGGTCCGCACACCTTCCACCTCCCGCCAGCTAGAGATCGTCCGGGGCGAGCCCTGCGTCGAGAAGGTCGACTGCTACTCGGCCGGAACTGTCGTCACGGGCTTCTCCTTGACCGTACCCCCTTCGAAGAGTGCGAGGACTACTTCCAGCTCTAGCGACTTTACAGACAGTTTCGAGAGACGGAGATAGTTTTGCAGGCGCACACGTACAAGGACGACGTGCTCCCCGAGGGGGCACCTGGAACGGCTAATGCGACGCAACGGCCTGGGGGACCCGTATTATAGCCGCTCCTGGAATAAAGGCACCCCCCACGATGGCGCCGCTCAAAGCGCTCCGGGCCGAGCTCTTCGACATCGTCCGGAACGGGCTCGTTGCCGGGGCGATGCAGACCGCGGCCGCCGCGGCGTGGGCCACCGCGCACCCCGACTGCATCGCGGGGCACCTGCTGCTGGCGCTGTGCCTCCGCAGCGCGGGCGACGCCGACGGCGCGCGGGCGGAACTGCGGCGCGCACGCGATCTCGCCCGCCCCGGCTCCCCGACGACGGCGTCTGGAACGGCGAGTTCGAGTGCACCACCGTCGGCGGGCCCGTCATCGTCGAGAACGTGCTCGTCCACCGGCCCACCCGCTCGGCCTTTGTCACCGACTTTGCCTTTGGGCACGCCCCCGGGGACCCGTGGTGGTTCCGCTTCTACGCGTACCTCATCGGCATGCCCGCGGGCAGGCTGGCCGGGCAGTCGTATCACAGGTACTACCATTCCGACAGGGCCGCCGTGAAGAGGGGCTTCGAGAAGGTGTTGGGCCTCGAGTGGGAGAACCTGCTCGCGGGCCACGGCAGGCCCGTGCTCGGGGACGGCAAGGCCGCCCTCAGGGCCGCGCTCGCGGACTGGGGGATGAAGGTGGATGCGGCGACGATGCTGTAGGCTCTGTAGATTGCGGGGTCGGCTCAGGCCGATCGGACATCGCGCCTCGAGCAAGCTGTGGGGGGACAAGTCGAACCCTGTTTACGACGCCAACGCGACCCGGACCCGCGTTCAGTGACATGGCCCGCGACGCCCCGCCCGGCCCCCTGCGGCTGTCCGCTGCGGAGGAGGACGCCCTTTTTCCGGGCGGCATGCCGGGCCCCGGCGGGCGATCCAAGGGGCGCGACGCCGAGGCGGGCGGCGACGCGCTCGACCGAAAGGCGCTCCTCGACGGGCTCGCCGATTACCCGTTCCTGCACGGCGCAACACGCCTGCACCTCGCACTTGCCGGTGCCGCTCGCTGGACCGGGGCTCGGCTCATTGCTACGACCGGCTCCTACGTCCCGCTGTTTGCCGCGATGTGGATCTTCAACAGCGAGACCGGTACGTTCAGCACGAAACACATGGCGGCCTACACGGTGTCGGCCGGCCTCTGGATCGGCGGATGTCTCGTGCTTGGCGCGCTAGGCCTGTGGAACATGCTCGCCGCGCGCTTCGTGGCCGCGCGCTTCGTGGCCGCGCCGAACGTGGACGCGCATCCGTTCGCCGTGCTCGTGCGCTGGCGGCGGTTGGTCACCCGGGGATCGCGTCTCGTGGCCCATGTATCCGCCGAGGACGTCCAGTGCGCCTGCCCCGACGATGCGTGCTCCGGCTCTCTCCCGGGGCAGGCCGCGATCCTGCGCGGCCTCGCGCCGCTCCCCCCGCTGGTCACCGAGCTTTTTGCCAACTTCTCGCTCACGTGGACGCTGATATTCACGTTCGGCGGGCAGCTGCGGGCGACCCCGTGGGCCGCGACCTTCGTCGCCCTCTTCCTTGTGAACGAACTGCTGGTTTACTCCCTGCCGACCCACCTTGTCACCATTTACAACACCCCGAGCATCGCCATGTCGCGCCTGCTCGGCCGTTTGCGATGCCGCGCCTTGGACCTCATGCTGGGCGACGTCCTGGCGCGTCTCGTAGCCAGGGAGACCTCGTCGTCCCCCCCACCCCGCCCCGCCGACGAGCCCTACATCGCCCTGCACTTTGCTTTGTCGAGAGCGTGGCCCGCGGAACTGGAGCACCTGTCCTTGGGCCGCGCGGGCATCACGACGCTGATGGGCACGCTGCTCGCCAGTGGCGCCGTCACGGCCGCCGCCTCCTCCTGCGTCCCACTCTGGATTGCCTTCCTCTTGGTCACTTTCCTCGCGGTGTTCACCTACGAGATGCTCTCCGTTGCCGCCGCCAACGCCGAGATCGACCGCGCCGCCTCCCTGTACCTCGCCTACCGCACCCGCATCCTCGTCCTCCTCGCCGGGGAACCCTCCGCGCCCGTGGCCTCGGCCCTGCAGCGGCACGCGGACCTGCTGGACGCGTTCGCGAGGACGGAGGAGAAGCAGGGGCGGTTCCTCGGGTTCAGGGTCGGCTACGCGGTCGTCCGCGGGTTCCTGGCGACGGTGCTGACCGTCGCGGTGGGTATGTGGTCCGTGCTGAGGGGGGCGGGGGTGGGGTTCACGCTCGAGACGGTGTGTCCGGGGTGAGGCGGCGCGGAAAGGCGTAAAGACAGCATCCCGCACGTCGCAGCAGCTCTGTTTGGAATTCCGGCAAAATCTCATAATCCACACCATTGGTCCGCCATCATCAGCAAGCCATTCCCGCCATGGTGGTCTCGTTGCGACGGCTCCATTCTCGGTTGTTTGCTGTCGCAACGCAACGGCTCCTGTCCCAATCACTTTGCCCCCGAGGGAACCAAAAGCGAACGATTGCATCGCCAACCTCTTGGAAACAATGGCCAGAGTCGGGCTAGTCGGCAAAAGGCGGCGTCAAGGGTCGGGAGCCCGGTTCAGCCGGGTTACTCTCGTAACCCGGTGAAGAATCGAACTTCTTGATCCAGGTAACGGGCACCCTTCGGACGCGGCCTTCCAGCTCACCGTAAAAGGGGATCAAGTGCACACGGCGGCAGTGGAGGGGTAATTTTGTTCCGGACTGGGCGACCGTGCCACAGGCACCGCCCGGGCTTCTGAGCGACGAGGCGTCCGAATCAAAAGCGCTCCCATTCCATGAATCGTACATGTACACCCAACGACTTGCCACACGCAGGAGGTTGGCCCCCGTTATCCGCACCCGACGGTCGTCGGGCACGCGTTCTGGTCCATCGCGTACGCCACAATCGGCCCCGACGGCGCGTTGAAGCTGTCGCAGCTCGAATACAGGGCGCACTGGTTGTTTGCCGGGTTCCCGTTGTCTTCGAGGAAGGAGAAGTACTTGCATCCTGACTCGGCCGTGCAGCTGGCGGCACAGGCGGCGGCGCTCTCCCGGTTGGGCTTGTTCGTTATAAGGCCGGAGCAGCAGTCGCTGCCTCCGGTGCACTGCGTGAAGGAGCCGGCGTAGCGGCGGTAGAGGTGCGAGGCCGAGCGGTACGTGACGCAGGCCACGGAGCCGGCGGGCGTGCCGGGGTACGCGAACTCGCTGCGGCCGGGGTCGGGCGGTGTCGAAGATAAGCAGCACGATTGGAGAGGAGAGCGGTCCAGCGCACCAAAAATCCTCCTGGCTGCACTGCGAACAGTGGCGGCGGAACACCGCGTGGGCATCGGAGGGCGCGGCGCTGCCGGTGGCCGGGTCAATCACTGTAGTGGCCGCACCCGCGGAGCAAACAAAGACCGGCGCACCTAGCGGGGACGAGCGCGGCGGCTACCGCCCCGGCGAGGAGCATAAACGCAACGACTACCTTCATGCCGGCGGGAAGGCGGCCGGAGGAGCTGTGGAGGAGCGCAGACAGGTGTCTTTCCGTGCGTCCCCCTGAAAGGACACTGGCCGATTCCAGCCAGGTGCCGCACGCGGATGTGCCACCGCTGGGTGGACTGCACAGCAGACGAGGACAGGGGTCTCCAAAAAGCTCCGAAGCGAACGAAGACTTTTTCGTGCGATACGCGATTGGGGAAGGCTTCCAACCAGCCGCACGAGTGTCTCTTCGCGACGCTGATGGGAACGCTGCTCCCCGGCGCCGCCGTCACCGCCGCCTCCTCCTCCTGCGTCGCCCTCTGGATGGTCTTTCTCTTGGTCACTGTCCTTGTGGTGTTCACCCAAGAGATGCTCTCCGTCGCCGCCGCCAACGCCGAGATCGACCGCGCGGCCTCGCTGTACCTCGCCTACCGCACCCGCATCCTCGTCCTACTGGCTGGGGAACCCCCCGCGCCCGTCGCCTCGGCCCTGCAGCGGCACGCGGACCTGCTGGACGCGTTCGCGAGGACGGAGGAGAAGCAGGGGCGGTTCCTCGGGTTCAGGGTCGGCTACGCGGTCGTCCGCGGGTTCCTGGCGACGGTGCTGACCGTGGCGGTGGGGTTGTGGTCGGTGCTGCGGGGGGCGGGGGTGGGGTTCACGCTCGAGACGGTGTGCCCGGGATGAGATCGGGCTGCGCGATAGTCGGACACCATGTCGCGGGCACGTGGTGCGACTCTAGTGAGGTTCCGCCCGAACTTGTTCCGCGCCTACAAGGACCCGATCCTCCGCAATCCTCCAGTCTCAACTACCCAAGGCAAAGCTTCCACTGCTTCGAAACATCCCGCTGTGGGTGGCCGGTCCCGGCCCATCGGGGCCCACCCGCTTGTCTCCAGTTCCGATCGGCCCATGATCAAACCCATGATCGGACGAGCTGCTCGCCGACATCATTGCCGCCTCAAAACGGACGGCAGCTCGGGCACCTTGGAGGTGCTGTAGTCGATCGGGGGAGCACGGCCTCTGTAGCCTTCGTCCTCGGCTGCCGGAAGGGGGGTTGAGCGACGTCGATGACGTGGCACCGAGAACCGAACCGAGCTCCGAAAATCCGTAGATGATGAACTCTGCGGCCGACGAAACAGGCATGAGACAACCCGTGCCACGCAATCGAGTCATCGGGACCCACTCCACCGGTCCCAGTCCTTCCTCGGGATGCCGCGCCTCCCGAGCCCCCCCCCTCCACCAGATCCGCGTGCGCCGCGACGACCGTCTCCACCAACCTCGCGAACCACTCCGCGTGCTCCGGTCCGTCGATGATCTCCCAAATACCGCGCAGCAGGCGCACCTGGTCGGGGGGGCACAGGACGTGCAGCATCACCCGGTCCACCTCGGGGTCGTCCTCCCGCCTGCCCATGTACGGGCCCAGGGCGAGGTTGGCCCCGGCGATGCGGTCGCGGAGGGTCCGGAGGATGTCGTACGGTGTCGCGGTCCGAGTCGTCGTAGGGGCGGTCGCCTTCGGCGTCCCCGTCCTCGAACGCGGGGGGGGGTTCGCGCGGGCTGGTCTGGACGGCGGAGTCCGGCCCCTCCGAGGGACCCTCCGCGTGCTCGTCGCGGTGCCCCGTGACCTCCATGGTGGCTGGGACGTGTCGGGTTGTCTGTCCTCGCGGGGGGTGCTCCGGTCGCACGGCTTTCCACGACGACGAGTCGGCTCGCGTGGGTTCGAAAAACGCATGAATTCAACGCCTTTTCCCGCACATCGGGGCCAATGGCGGGCTACAGCAAAAGACGGCGTCAAGGGTCGGGAACCCGGCTCAGCCGGGGTGCGAGGACCCCGGTGAAGAGTCGAACTTCTTGATCCAGGTAACGGGCCCCCTTCGGACGCGGCCTCCCTGTACTCCGCGGGAGGGGATGAAGGGCGCATGGAGACGGGGGAGGGGTAATTTCGTTCTGTACGAGGCGACCGTGCCACAGGCACCGCCAAGGCTTCGGAGCAACCATGCGACCCAGATGGGACTTCGCGGCGACGTGGTCCCGCAGCCGGGCGCGGGCCGATTCCACGTGCGGGGTCGAGGGCGGCGACAAGGAGGGTGCGGAGGCGCGAGGCGACCGAGAGGTGAAGCTCCGCTAGGGCGCCCAAAGCGGGCAGTACGACTCGAGCACCACCCGTACGCCCAGCGCCCTCAGCACGCCCCACGCCGCAAACCCCAGCGTCAGCATCGTCACGAACAGAGTCCTGGCGGTCCCGTACCCCACCGCGAACCCGAAGAGCCGCGCGGGCTCGGCGGCGCCCAGGAACGCCGCGAGCCGGTCCCCGTGCGCCGCCAGGGCGGCCGCGCGATCCGCCCGCGCGGGGTCGGCGCACGCGCCGCACTCGCGGGCTTCCGCGAGCAGCGACAGGATCTCGGTCCGCGCCGCGCGCACCGCGGCCTCGGCCGTGGCGATTCGGGCGTTGGCCGCGGCGTAGTCCAGGAGGGAGGGACTGCAGGACAAAGAAGGCCCACCACAGGAACGCCGCGATTTCCCACGCGGGTATGCACGAGAGGGCGAGGTTGGCGATGGCGGGGGGGACGAGAAGGAGGCCGACGAGGGCGACGCGTTGCACTGTCTTGGCGCTCCCGCTTCGGATGCCCGACCAGGAGGTCGAGAGGTGCCGCAGAAGGGGTTCGTACGGCTCGTACGGGACGGGCCGTTCCGTGGGATCGGTGCCGTCGCTAGGCAAGAGGAGGAGAGCGCGGTACCGGCGCACGAGTGCGGCGAGGCGGAGCGAGACGGCGCGGCGCTGCAGCCGCGCCGAGAGACGGGTGACCGGCGGCCGGGGTGCAATGAAGGCGAGGGCGAGGGCTGTGAGGGCGCTGAGGAAGGTGGTGGCGATCGACGAGGCGCCTACGAGGCAGCCCCACCAGGTCCTCCAGAGGACCCCGCCCGCGGAGAAGGCCGGGGTCCACATCGGCAGTATGGCGCAGTAAAGAACGATGAGCGGGAGCCGGACGCAAAAGTCGGCAAGGAAGAAGAGGGCAGCGTGCGTTCCTACGCGTCCGGAGCAGGTCTCGCGCGCGCATGGACAGTCCGGGTCTCCGTCCATGTGATCCGCAAGGCCGTCACTTCCGGCGGAGCCATCCTCGGCCTTCGCCAGGGGCTCCGAGCGGGGTCCGCCGCCGGCGACATCGAGCCACCTGCTGAGCACGGTCAGCATGTGGTTCTGCGGACGGGTGGCGCCGTCGTAATCGAGGAGGGAGACCGTGGCGCACGACGCCAGGTCGAACCAGGCGATGCCAGCCGCGCCTACTGCAATACGCAAGGTGCCGAAGGCGGCGGCGGGGTCGTCGGCGCCCGCGGCGGACGCGATGAAGGGGTACAGGGAGACTGCCAGCAGCACACCGGGAACGGCGCCCCACAGCGCCGAGAGGTACAGCCATCGCCTCCCCGGGGCCGCGAGGGGAAGGAAGATCGCGGCGAGGAAGCCGAGCAGGGGAGAGGCGCGGGCGGCGGCGCGCGCGAGGTCGCGGGGAGACCGCGGGGTTTCCCCCGCGAGCGCAACGGCGGCGACGGTTTCCGCGTCCGACTCGGCGGGGAGGCCGGGCAGCGACGGGGTGAGCGCGGAAATGCGCGGGAGAACGGCGAGGAGCTCCTCCGGGGTCATTCGGTGCGCGTTCCGGTGGACGTGGCGGAGGGTTGTATCTGCAGTGGCCGGGCCCCAACCGTGCCCCGAGTCGGCTGCAAGGATCCGCAGCGCATCGTCGCCACATACTAGGTCAGATCTCATTTCACGTGGCTCCTTTCGTGCAGCAGCCTTCTTTGGCGGGGCGGCAATGGGCGCCTCCACAGTCTGAAAAGGCGGGCCGGTGGACGAATCCCCAAACCAAGACCTGCCTGGACGTATCGCCGGGGCGGAGTGCCATTGTCGGGCCTGACGAGGCCGGTATCGACGAACAGAATGCAGGGCGCTCAAAGCGGGCAGTACGACTCGCGCACCACCCGTACGCCCAGCGCCCTCAGCACCCCCCACGCCGCTCCCATACAGCACGCACTCTTTGGGATCAGCATCCGCGTTGTAGGCGAAGTAATTGGAGTTGGCATTGTTCTTGCACGAGGCCGCACAGTCGGCCGGGCTCGAGGGCGTGCCGGCGACCGCCAGGTAGGTTCCGCAAGCGCAGTCGTTGCCTCCGGCGCACGCCGTGTAGTCGCTGTAGCGGCGGTAGAGGTGGACTGCGGAGCGGTACGTCACGCAGGCGATCGAGCACGGCGGCCACGATGCCGGCCAGGAACATGCAATACGCGGTGATCGTCATGTCGACGAGTGCAAATGGTTGCGACGGACGCAGGAGAGGCGCGAATGGGTGTGTCCTTGTCGTGCCCTGACGGCGGAGTCTGCCTTGACGAGCCGCCCCGTCCCCAGCCGCCCATCCCTCGAAAAGGGCACCCTCGAGTTCATGGGCACCCCTTCGACGGCGGTTTCGCTTGTCACGTCACGCCCATCGTCGGCTTTTGGATGCATTCAACCAGTGCTACACGGATATCCATCCGCATCCCGGGGCAAAAGACCGGGTCAATGAAATTGGGGAACCCAGCGGGTTCAAAGGCATGCGCTGAATGGGATCGGTAAGGAGCCTCCTTCGGACGCAGCCTTTCCGTACGGGACAGAGGGAAATGAAGGACACAATGAGGCAGGCGAGCGGAAATTGGCCGACCGTGCCACCGGCACCGCCGTGGATTCGGGGCAGCGACGCATCCGACAGTGCTCATTCGGCGGAAGGTACATGCATCCAAGGACGTTCGTCGAGCCGCCATCCAGCCCGAGTCTCGTTCGGCATCAGCAGCCGGTGGCTGTCGTCGGGCATGCGTTCTGCCCCCGCGCGTACACCGGAAACATCCCCGACGCCTCCTCGAACTCGTTGCAGCTGGACCACATGGCGCACGTCTTTGGGACCGCTGTGTCGCCGTAGGTGACGTACGCGCAGCCGGGGTAGGCGTTGCACGCGTCGGTGCACTCCTGGAGGGACGCCGGCGGGGTCGGCATGCTCGACAGGAAGGCCCCGCAGCAGTCGCTGCCGGTGCCGCACTGCGTGAACGGGTCGCCGTAGCGGCGGTAGAGGTGCACGGACGAGCGGTACTTGACGCAGGCGACGGAGCCGGCGGGCGCGCCGGGGTACGCGAACTCGCTGGGCGGGAATGGGCGGCGGTCAGGGTCGCCACCGCCCGGGGGCGATCGGCCCACCAGTAGTCCTCGGGGGCGCAGAGGTCGCAGCTGCGGCGGAACACCGCGTGGGCGTCCGAGGGCGCGGCGCTGCGCGGGACAATGCACGATCAGGGCGGTGCCGCGGAAGCGTCGACAGGGCCGCACCTTGCGGGGGGCAGCGCCGCCACCGCGGCCACGCCCAGGAGCACATAGAGCGCCGTAATCTTCATGGTGGCGGGCGCGGGTGGCTCCAAGACGTGTGGAGGGGCGCAGATGGGTGTGTCCTTGCTTGGGGGTGCTCTGCACAGGGACGAGGCAGGGCCTAGCCTTGTCCCACCTCGACCCTCGAAAAGGGCAACATCAGGCTCAGATTCATCAGACCACTACATCCCGCCGGTCCGCTCCGCGGTGACTACGATCGCGGCACGTCAAAGTCGAATACCTTGAGCGTGCTCAGCGCGTCGGCTGCGGTCGGAAAGGCTGGTGTCAGGACGAGCAGGGCATCCAACCGAGACAGGGCGGCTACCCACGGCCGCAAGCGGGGAGCAGAAAGCCCTTTACGGCCGCTTGGTGCTCCGGCGCCGGTCCGTAGACGTCCAGATCCGCTTTGCTGTCGAATACGGTGTAGATGACTTGCGGGCGCGGGCGGGCCAAGCGTCAGCGCGGCCCCTTCCCGCCCCACGCGGCCCTGAGTGGGGCAGCCCACCGTGGTTCAACCCCTTGTTCCACTTTCCCACCAAGGGCCCCGAGTACACCACGTCCACGGGCAGCTTCCCGCTTCCCGCCTTGGACGCCGCCGCGATCATCCCCGCGCCCTCGGTCCACTGGGCCTCCTCCCCCTGGGCCACGGTGAAGCACACGACGTGCACGAGGCCGGTGGCGAACGAGGGCGCCTCGAAGTCGGCGACGAGGAGGGAGTCATAGGTGGGGCGGAAGGAGGCGTTGGCGGCCGCGTGGAACTTGCCGCCGGGGGTGGAGTCGCTGCCGTAGTCCTGGGGGGAGGGTGGGACTGCGCGTCAGACATGCCGTCGAACAACGAGAGAAGTGGGAGAGACCTTGAATATCCGGTCTTGGTTGTCGAACTCGACGATGAGGACTGGTCGCGGTAGGGACGCGGTTCCCGCGGTCGCAGCGCGTCAGCGGTCCGACACCCGGCCACCACCCCACCCGGCCGCCCACCGTGGGTAAAGGGCTTCGCCCGCTCCTCATTGTAATTCACCGGCCCGGCGTAGATGGCCCCGTAGCCATCGCACTTGAGCTCCCGAATGCCCTTCGCAAAGTCCGCCAGCTTCTGCTCGAGCTCCGCCTCGAGCCCGGGCTTGGCGGCCATCGCGGCAAAGTGGATCGCCGGCATGTCTTTTCCGTGCTCGGAACGCAATGCGGCAGTAGAATGAGAGACACCTCGAGTCCTCGATCGGGGTCCCCTACCAATCCCTTTGCGGATTTTCACAGGCCGGGTTTCCGTGCTCCCGGCCGCTTCCCGATGGCGGCCCCACGCGGACTGCTCGCGGTGTGCGGGCGGTGTTTGTTTTTGGCGCCGCCGGCGGCGATGGCGCGGCCGGCCGGCGCGCGGACGTTTGGCGCGGGGCGCGGGAGGCACTCGGCCGGACCGGGCAACGGACTTCGCGCACCCTTAAGCCGGCCGCCTAGACGGACTATCTGGGGCGCACTGGAACGGGACCAGTCGGCCGGCCCGCTAGGCGTGCGCTTAGGCGGGCCCGGGGCAGCCCGGCACCAGAGCACCGGCCCGCCCCGCGCCGAACAGCGCGGCCCGGCGTCCCCTCCGCCGGCCCCGCCGCGGGAGTTCAAAACTGCGCCGTCGGTCAAACTGGCGTCGACGAACCCCGCGCTGTACCAGCAGGTCACGCGCTTCGCGCTGATGCAGCAGACGCCCATCAACCTGGACCGAATGCTGCGCGCCGGCAAGGCCATGACGCACAAGAAGATGCTGCTCTCGGCGCTGTTCGTGCACAACGAGCTGCCGATCCGCCTGGCGAAGCGCGTCTTCGAGCTTGATTCGCTGCCCATCAAGCTGCTCGAGGAGCCCGCGATCTTGAAGCTGCGCGACGACTACCTGCGCTCGTGGAAGTCGGTCGTCGACTTCCCCCGCTTCACCTCGGAACGCGACGCCCAAACGCCCCCGACACCCGAGGACGAGCCCCGCATCCCGGGCTACCGCCTCGGCGAGCGCCCGACCCACGAGTTCATCGACTCGCTCAAGGTCTTTGCCAGCATCGGCCCCAACCTCGAGGGGCTCCTCAAGCCCGAGATGCTCCCCGTCCACGTGCTCTCGCAGGACCGGTTTCTGCGCCTGCTGCAGGACATCAAGTGGCGGCACCGCGCGGACCAGGTCTTCATGAGCCTGGGCATGCGCAACTTCCGCAAGTCGGTGCCCAGCATGATCTTTGACCACGCGGGGCTGCAGCAGTTCCTGGACTCGTTCAACCGCGGGCGGATCGGGGTGCGGCTGCTCATGGGCCACCAGATTGGTAGGTGGTCGACTGTCGGGAGCCTTCTGCGCCCAAACCCGCTGATAACGTCCTCATCTACCAGCCATGACGCTCGACTTTGTCAAGGGCCCCAAGTCCATGAGCACCGTCGGCATCATCGATGTCGAGACGGACATCACCAAGGTCGTCGTCAACGCGTGGGACATGGCCGCCGAGGTGGCCCGCAGGGTGGGCTGCCCGTGCCGTCGGCCGGCCTTCCCGCGCACTGAACCCCCTCGTTTCCAGTACTATGGCCCCAAACTCACGCACCTCCCCTCGTACGAGATCCGCACCTCGGCCGAGGACGACCGCCCGACCTTCACCTACATCCCCACGATCCTGCACCACATGTGCTTCGAGCTCTTCAAGAACTCGATCCGCGCGACGGTCGAGTCGCGCGGGTTCGGGGAGGACAAGAGCTACCCGCCGCTGCGGATCGTCGTGGTGGGCGGGAAGGAGGACATGATCATCAAGGTGTCGGACCAGGGGCTGGGCGTGGCGCGGCTCAACCTCGAGAAGATGAACTCCTACAGTGGGTTGCCTCCCCTGCCGCCCGCTTTCCGGCCCCGCTCACATCCCTCGCCAGTGGGCTCCACGGCCCCCGAGCCCACGCTCACCTTCGAGGACGCCATCCAGCTCGCCGAGGGCGTCGGCCAGGAGCCCCCCTTCGACGACGTGCGGTACTACCTCCCCCTCGCCGGCTTCGGCTACGGCATGCCCATCTCGCGGCTGTACGCCGAGTACCTGGGGGGCCACATGGAGGTGATCAGCATGGAGGGGTACGGCACCGGTATGTTGCCCGTCTCGAAGTCGATGGGGGAAGGGCTGACGTCCCCGGTTGCGGCAGACGCCTACCTGTACCTGGAGCGGCTGGGCTCGGCGGTGGAGCAGATGTCGGACGCGACGGTAGGGAGCATTTTCGACGGGCCCGTGAAGCCGCCGCACGAGAGGGGGAGGAGGGACGGGTACGAGCGGTCGTTCGGGTAGGCGCGGGCGTACCAGCATCCGGAGGGCGTCGTTCCGCGGATGGGAGGCCCGGGAATAGACGGCGGCTTGCGGCAAGCGCGGAGAATCCAGGGGGCTTCCTTTTCGCGTCCCTAAGGTGACCGTAGTGGGAGGCCGAATGCGCGTGAACCCGGGGATGATCATCTCCTGGGTGGAGGGGTGAATAGCCCCGGGAGTAGGGGGATGATGATCTCCTCGTCCTGAAGCTCCTGCAGTAGCGGGGTCTTGCCTTGCGAGAGGAGCTCCCACATGGTCATGCCAAATGCGCATACGTCCGTCGCGGTACCCGGAGGTCGGCCTGGGCCTTCCGCTGTCCCCTCGCGCCTGCTTGGGCATCGAGTGCGCCTCAGCCATCTTGCGCTCGACCTCCCTCTCGCGCAAATTGACCTCCTCCAGTCGCCGGGCGAGCTCGGCCTCGCGCTGCTGCGCCTGCCGCTTTCGGGCTTCGCCCTCGAGCCGCTGCTGCTGCGTCCTTCGAGCTTCCGCTCCCTCGGCTCCGTGTTGCCGTTGCCGAGCGGCCTGATGTTTGGCCTGACCCTTCTGCCGACCGGCATCCGCTGCGCGTTGCCGCTCAGCCTCTGGTGCTGGAGCAGCCTTTCTGCTGCGGTCG